>JAKEPQ010000908.1:6000000-6602500 GCA_024500445.1 Entomyzon cyanotis | reverse complement strand
AGATGCAGGGGGCTGCTTCGGCCACTGCCCTCAATACCTCTCACTCATCCTTCCTTACAGCTAACAGAACAGGGCCCCCAGCCCACTCCACAGCCCCCTACAGCCCTGTGGTGTCAAGTGCTGCCCTAGACAATACACCACCTCTCAGCTCTGGAGCCCAAATCCTGGTTTTATAAGGCTGTGGTTGGACTCAGCAATAGGGACTGGGGGCTGCACCTCTCCTGGGGTGACGTTCAGCTCCACTAACTTCATGAGGTAACAATTTACAGGGTAGCCAGGACTCTGCCCGTGTCCCATGGGTTCACCCCCCTTCCCGGTTAGGGCTCACCGCTCCGTACCCAACCTCAGTGTAATATCTGATACGTCCTCGATGAGAGAATTTTATATTAAACGGATTTTAGGGCCCGGGAGTTAGATCCACAGCTTGCTCCCTCCGCTCTGTGCGTCATCTGTCGATACTCCACCCGCGAGTTTCTGGCACGGCCTTGCTATCATCCCCGGAGCTCGCTCTCACGCCCGGCGCATCTTCCCGGTAATGCGGTCCCTCCGGGAACGGCGCACCCCGCACGGGGACATTACGGTAGTGAAAAAGCACAAGGAGAGAGCGGTTGCTTAACTGCTACGTATATTTGTCACAATATCAGATGTTAGTATGTGACAAAAGGTCTGTGCCGCTTCCGAAGGTGCCGCGAAGGCGGCGCTGTCGGTTCTGGATACCTCCCATCCTTCTGCCTCAGCGCCCGCAACATCTCATGCCTTAGCCCCCGCCTGTCCCAGGGGGCTCTGTGATAGGGCGCTAATTACGGGGAGATTAATAAGTAGGTTACAGTTGCTTCTGCAGGTGCTACCGAAAATACCCGAATGCTGGAGAGAGCGAGGGTAAGTATGTCAATTCATAACATACCTTTCTATTCTTTAGCAAGTCAAACCACCTGTTTCCAAGGCACTTCTAAGCCTCGTTCTCGCTGTTTACAGAAAACTCTTACAGGCCTGCCTGTGACTGACATGATGGCTGCAGCGCCACAATGGTCCACATAAACAGTAGATGCTTCTTTCAATTCTCCTCTTTTTTCTGGTAAACTTTGCTCTGACTAGGTATTTCAGTCAGCTCCATCACTTGGGTAGCAGCATTTTTAAAGCACTGTGTACTGTACTGTGCCTTGGGAATAAATGGCTGGCCATAAAGGTAGTAAAAAGCTTTGCTGCAAGACATAAAATGTTTGGAAAACTTCAGACAAAGGTGGCTTTAGGCTGTGATGTAGTACTTATGGAACATGCTTCAGCTACTTCACATACAGCAGATGAAAAAAGTACTTATTACTGGAAGTTAGGCTCAAAAGGGCCACTGCTTCTGCTGCGACGCACTGAAGGCACCTGGATACATGTACTCCCCTAAAAAAACATGGACAACAAAAAAATTGCACCAGTGCCCTACCTCAGGATGTTTTTTTCTCTTTTTCTTCCTGCTCTTACCTTCTCATAGCTGTTCTTTTTAATTCACATTGAAAGGACTGCAATTATCGGTACTGGCAAACAATTTCTGAAGTGCTGCTTCTCCCTCTTGCTCGTCATGTCACAGAATGCACCCAGAAAACACCATTCTATACCGTGCAAAGTTCCAGGTATGGATACAAATAATAGAAAAACGTTATTAATTACTTTCCCTTACATAACATTGCCCATGCCTGTAACATCACTAGGAATACATAGAAAAATTTGCAAATAAGGTCTCTATCAATTGCAGTCCAGAACACCATCACTTTAAATTGTTTAAAAAATACAGGTTTGGATGATGGTGCTACCACTTCTTATATTACAACCTTTGGCAATACTGATCTCAAAACTTCTAGACGTTTCTCCAAATATTTTCACAAATACCAGACACTAAATAAGGTGTTAATCTTTATACCTGAACTTAGTTTTTACCTGTGTGTAGACTGCATAACACACACGTGGCCTGTTGAAAAACACTTATGTGGCTAGCACAGGTCTTTCCCATGACAACATTCTCCTGTGTTTTATAAAAAAAGATGAAGTTTGGATGTTGTTGAAACAGTGTCTCGAGATTTGGACAGTTCAGGCCTGGCCAATCAGGCCTAGGAGGAGGTTTCTGACTGACCAATCTGACTGACCTCTGAAAGTCTATATATATATGTTGGATTCAAAATAATAAAGCGCTTTTTCTATGCCACACTGAGAATCCAGGATCTCTTCTCTGCTAGCGGCTCAACAGCAACATCCTTAAGCATTACACCGGATTCGTGTGGCTACACTCTGAGAACTGCTGTGAAGTGCTCCTCTAGAATGGGCATGTACACAAATTTGGCTTTCACATGGCCTACAAGAAAGAAATGAAACCTTACTGGTTCTTTCAATGTCATCTGAAAGAACGCACATCTCTCATTTTAAATACTGGAGGGTAACTGTCTTAACCTTCCTCCCCTGCACCCTCAGTGAGGCACTGCAAGAGGCTTCGTAGGGTTTATGTCGGCCTCAGCACAAAATGCTTCATCGCTCATATGGTGGGTGACTTTCGGTGTGTTCCATATGCTATGTTGCTTAGCCGAGTAAGAGGGAAGCAAGGAAGATGCTCAAATGGATACTTGGGAGGAGGTAATTGTGTAATCATTCATTCTGAATGTGTCAGCAGCCCACAGCATGCCTCTGATGGAACTGTTCTGTGTACATTAACTCATATTGCTGCGACCAATACACCTCAGCGATACTTTGCTCTACTTTGTGTATTTCACAGCTCTCTGCTCAGCACACTTCTGCTATTGGCTTAGCCCTAGATGCTGTGGCCCAAGGGGATCCTTCTCAAGGCCTGCTGACAGCACTTCCATTTCAATGTCAGCAGCTTCACTGCTCATCTCTTTTGAACTTTGTGGGAGGATATCACAAATCTGTTTTTCTTACCTGCCCCATACAACAGGCAGAGCAGCTGGACCCCTGCAGCCTGTGGAGGATGGAGAGATCCACTTGGAGCCCCTGGAGGAGACCACACTACAGCAGCCCATCCTTGAAGGACTGCACCCTGTGGAAAAATGACCCTTGCTGCAGCACTTTGCAGACATCTGTTGCTCATGAAATGGACTCACATTGCAGAAGTTTGCAGAAAACAATCTTCCATGAGAGAAACAACAGGTGAACAATCTTCCATGAGAGAAACAACAGGTGAACATAGCCCCCATTCCCTGCTGCCCTGCACTGCTTGACTAGGAGGTAGAGTAAGAAAGGAGGAAGGGGCAGAGGGAAGATGCTTTTAAGGCTTCATTTCACTTCTCATTATCCTGATATGAATTTTTTTAAATAATAGTGGTGTCTTTCGCAGTATGGGGCTTTTTTCTTTTCTGCAACGTGAAAATTGGGATGAGGGGTTTTCCAAAATTCTTTTCCAAAATTCTGCATTTCAGCACTTTCCGATGCTTTTCCTCAACACTGAAATTATTGCTTTTTGATTTTCTTTTAGCCCAAGACAACGTGGAAGGGTTTGAATTCTGTAAATATCGGGGGAGGAAATCTGCAGGGAGAACAGCTTTCACAAGGACTTCCTCATGTTAATGTTTACAAAAGCGCAGAGAGAAAGAGAACATTTTAAAGCTTCTGTAACAGTTGCCTTCACCAGCTACACTGGCTTCCATTTATTAGTAATGAAAAAAGAAAAACATGAGGAACTTTTCAGCACTTCAATCTTTCACAGTAGGGTCAGAGGGCAGAATAATTTTTTCTAAAATAAATTCTTTACAGCTATTTTCTGGACAAGGAACAGTTGGAAGATGTAAGAGGACATGACAATTTTGTATAGCAAAATATACAAATAAATCTACAGGACGAGAACTTGATCGTGATCGACTGTTTCTACAGGAATTAATTAACAAAGTTTATGCAATCTTTGTTACATATCTGTTATTTTAACGGGGTATCTAGGACTTCTGATAATAAATTGCATTTGTATTAGAAAAGAGAAGCATGCTTGTGGGTAAAACCTGGATCACACCCCTGGAAAGCCAACCGAGAACCTGGTTTAGACAGTGCAGAACCAACAGACCGTTAACTGCAGTTTAATTTTAATATCTATATAAAAAATAATGAGCAATTTACACATCTCTCTCTAGTCAGAACATCAGAAGTCTGTATAAAGGTGCTGTACAATATATAAACATTTACACCCGGTACATCCATACGTTGCGTAGCATTCCAAGGCCACGTGGCTAAGTCTCATATAGGAAGTACAGATACACAGTCTGCAGAAGGAGAAATCACACACAGGTAAGACATTGTCAGATCACTTTACCATATAGAAAAACAGAGGGCAGCTGATGGCAGGAAAATCATTTCAGTGCTGATAATTCATCTGGAATTTAAGGACTTGATTTGTCACTGTACTCAGCAGTCAGGCACAGTACACACAGCTCAACATAAAGCAACCTCTGGGGAACAATACAGGGTATTACCTACACAGGCTACTTCAGAGTATTACGTGTTTCACAGTCATAACCCACCCAGGTAGTATTCCTACGTGTCATGCTGCACAGCAAACCTCAATGGCTCACCAGGTGTCAAGCGGTTGAGCTCACTTCAGAGGTGCTTAAAGACTTTGGAATTACAAAAGTCTTTCTGTAAAACCTGTTCAAACGGTCAGCTGTACTTGTGAAAAATTCCACTCAGAACTGCCTCGCTGTGCTTTGTTAGCCTTCAAAAACATTTAATGTTTCAAAGCCAAAACAACACGGTCACTTGCAAAGAGCAAATCCTATTAATTTGCATTTTGAATAAGTAAAGCTCAACCACTTACTCTTCTTTCTCCTGCAAACCGGACTGAGGGCCTCCTTGTACCGCTCTTTTGCAGTCATTAAAAACCTCATAGGTCGGGAAATAAGCAGTATCACTGAATAAAATAAACACCTTCAGTCCATGTCGCTATTGCAGCCATGGAACAGTGTCACTACAGTTGCTTATGGCAGTAACATCCCTCTTTAAAATATCTCTGCCACGACAAACCACAGAGGGTGTGCCTTCTATATACCCTGTGTGTCATCACCGGTCCTTGATCACACATTCACAGCAAAGAGGGGAGACTGCTAAAATAACACAGGCAAGTACTTCACTGAAAAACCTGCCCTGGCAGCTGAGTCTGTCCTAAGGTAATTTCTTGCCTCTACAGAGGAGAAAACAAGCCATTACAGAGTAGGATTAAATCATTAACTGGGACTTCAATATTGGCTCCCCACCGAGACCAAGGATGACCTGGTGCCCTGAGTGAAACCAAAGGAACTATGTCATTTAACAGAACCCAGACTCGTTTTTCCTCTCAAAGATAATTGCAATTCAATCCCCGTGAATGAAGGAAATAAAGGGATCTCAACATGTTCAGAAAAAGCACAATTATGACATTATTTCAAATACCATTTTTAGCAACTGGGTTTGGTATGACGTACAAAAATTACCGAAAATTATCAACACGGCAGCATCGGTGGCTCATTTGCTGCCCTGGAACTCACAGAACACGCTCACCGCTGTTCTCCCTGACCCAGCAAGAACATGCGGGTTTCCAGATGTAAACATGCAACATGCCCTAGAGAAAACACCCACTTCAGCCCAAACCTGCCTTGCCTGAAACTGGAATCCACATGGGATGGATGCGATCGACTGGATACAGTACATAGCTTGGCACAAGAACAGGAAGTGAGTCAGTATCACATTGGCAATAAAGGCATTAAATAAGTTTGTTCAGAGCTCACGACACTCGGGGAAGCTCAGCAGTGCGACATTGGGAGCGGCACACGTGGCCTGCGAGGGGACCCGGGGACAGCAGCTCATGGAACAGTTTCACTGAAGCAATCAGAAAGGTCCTTCATGCAGCCTTTGATAATTTAAGAACAAACCAAATACTTTCCCTCCTCTAACCAGCTTCTGAGGGAAAAAAAACCCAAACAAAAAACAAACAAACAAAAAAAAGACAACTGTGTGAGAAGAACCAATGCTTTAAATTACACGTATTGGAAATTTGATAAAAATATGTTCTAAAAAACAGCATCAGTCAGTTACACCCGTTTTACAGGCGCTCCTGCTGCTGAGGTGCCCTTACAGCCACTGGGGACCCTCCACGGCCCGGGAGTTACCAGCGTTTTCCTTACTGGAGAATTCCTCTCGTGTTGGGAAGTTCCCTCTTTGGTTTCAACGGGCAGGTCCACGTGTCTCTCTCCATAATGTCTCTTCAGTATAAGAGCATCGTGCGTTTCCACCCTCTTTTGTTTCTCCATTGAAAGCAGTGGGATATTGGAAAGGCTGGAGGTTTTGAATCTGCCAGAACCTGAGTCCCCAGAGCCAGACTTGGACAATAAATCGTCCTCAGAGGCATTTCTCCTACAGTAACTGAAGGGAAGGTTATTCCCACCGAACGCTGGGTAATGTTGCTCTGCAGAACACCCTTCTGACTTTCCTGGGGTCTTCTGGTAAGTCTCTTTCCTGGTGAATCCTGCTTTAACATCCCTACTTTTCAACTGCTCACCGGTTGCCTTATCACCACTGGATGTTCTACCTCGGACCCTTCCCACTGTTTCTGTACTTGCTGGCTCACCAGTATGCCTTTGGGGACTGGCTGACCTTCCTCGATTTCCACTGCAATACTCTTTCTTGTTGCTATTCTTCATCCCTATTCCTGTGGTTTTAGTCCCACTCGGGGAACTGTCAGATTTATGAGAGAGATTGCTTCTTTCAGGGTCCCCTTTCCTGGGGCTGTGGAATCCCGTGCAAGGGTATCCCACGTGAGACCCCGACTTTGCCGGACTAGCAGATCTGTCCCTTCCGGTACCTGTTCCCAAATTGCCTTTAGTGACTCCAAACCCAGGACTGGAGGGACATTCCCATCTCTTCTTTGTTCTCTGGGGAGAACACTGAGTCTTCCTCTCACACTGCTTTTCAGTTAAAGTGCTTATCTTGTCAGGCGCAGTGCTCTCTGCTTGTTCCCGTTCCTCAGACGGCTGAACTCTGGTTAAAGCTTCTCCAGGTACTGACAAATAGCACATTTCAGATGGGGAAGCAGAATGGGAAGATGAAGATAATGGTGACTGTTCTTCATATATTACATTTGATGAAGCAGGACTATACCTATCCCAATCACCTGGAAATGAATAACAAAACACTGGACTAAATACACAAAAAGCAATAATCGGCAAACTCAGTTCATATCAAAATAAATTATGGACTGCCTGCCATCAGCTCAAAGCTTGATTTAGCCAGATTTCTGTACCATGTTGTTCTACAACACACCGACAACCCCGAGGATGGGATTTTGGGGGAAAAAAAAATATCACGCTCACAATGATGGATCCCTACAGGACTGACACGGTCTTGGATCAAAACAATTTTAGGGCCTACACAGCAAAATTGATAATTAGAAAGTCCATAACCTACATGGTCTAATAAAACCAAATGAACTACAACTGCTATGCTAAAAGAAATCTGAAACAGTGAAAAGTTTGGGTTATTCATAGCTCTGCACTTTAACAATAGGAAGAAATGAAACACAAGACATGCAGATTTACCAAGTCTTTAAGGAAAAACCAAGAAAAGCACTGAAAGCCCTTAATGTTGCTCAGGTTTCACGTAGGGACACAGACTGGAAGGAGCCAAACCTGAAGGAGGAAGAGAAAAAGCCCAGAAGTATATACCAACAAAAATCACAGAGTACAGCGAGCAAGATTCCAATCAGAAATGTGGGATTAACAGCAAGGCAAGAGGCCTTTCCCGCTCCACCGCTTCCTTAACCTCATCCTAGGACCCGCTCTAGACACAGGGCTGGCCTGGACATGATACAGAGGTTCCCTTTTGTCTGATTCTCTTTCTCCCTCGATCTCAGCAAATTGCTGTGACCAGCAGGGCCAAGAATGATGTTCAAGGCCCTTTTCTAGCTCTCAAGAGAAAAGAAATGGAGACAGCTCTGGGCAGATTTTTCCCCTCGAACGAATGCCGGTAAGTGACCCAACACACAAAGTATCTGGTAGTTCAAACTGCATGTTTGGGATTTTGAATGGATAATCTCAGGGATGGTCACCGTGACCGAAAAACCCCTTATCGGAAAAAGTGAGCTTACAATTTAGGAAGTTTAACCGTCAGCACTCTGCTCTCACCATCAGTGATTACAACAACTAAAACGCACACTAGGAAATAAAATGTTCTTTGCTTTAAAATGCTGCCACCACCACTGCCACAAGTCTTTGAATTGCAGTTTTGGGGCTGAGTCAGAACCAAAGTCATTGGTTCTGAGCTCTGTGGCTCCTGCAAGCATTTGCTTTCCTGCCCTTCTTCTTTTCTTTCTTTTTTCTTTTGGCCTAGAAAGTTGTGCATTCCTGTTGTAAGTGCTGAAATCGCCTTTGATCAAACTGAATCCGTCTGGAGAGCAAAGTTGACCCTTTCCTGATTCCTGAAGTTTTGCCTCTTAAAAACTAGGCATTCCATACTTTAGAGGGCTAAAAACTGAAGTAAATCTGTATAGAAACAAAGTTTTACCAAATATGTAGCACCAAGATTTTAATTCAAATTTAAAGGAAATTTCAGTTAATCAGCATATTCTTATAGAAATACTTAATTACCTTGAACAGAGCTGAGAAACTAATTACAAAAATGGAATAATTTCAGACTGTGCAATACTCCAACATACTTCTCGTGTGTTAATTTCACCCCAACTAATCCTTATATATTGATATAGGTAACTTTCAATTTTTCTATTTTCATTTCATTTTTAATTTCATTCAGTAATACATGCGCAGCTGATGCAGAGGCAACTGACAACTACTGCAGTGAATGAGCTGCTGCATCTCCTTACCCCACTTCACTTCACTTCACTTCACCTCCCTGCCCTGGACACTGAACACCCAAAAGCCTTTGAGGCAACATACTGTGGTCCGGTATCAATCCGGTCCCAGGTCTCAGCAGCAGCAGAACTTTATTCCCTCCAGCCTGAATCAACTCGATGGCTCGTGTATGAGTGATTCCTTGGGTAGGTTCTCCATTAATTTCCACAATTTGGTCACCAACCTGAGGAAAAAAGAGCGGCAGGTTAGTATTTGGGAACATCTGACACACTGAGAATTGGTTTTCAGTTTGGAAAGAAAAAAGAATAGAAGCAGGTACTTCTGTTTTCCCTCTCGTGCTAAAATCAAGTGGGCAATAGAGACACCGTTCCATGGACGGTGAGCAGGATTTGACCTCAGGCTATGGGAGTTCAGAGGTGCACAAGGAAAGATTCCAGAGACCTTAACCATATCTTCTATTTATTTACAAGTGATGAGGCAGATACTGTATGTGCTTGAATGTTTCTTCATTCTGGATCGCGGTGTGGAGGGAGCGCGTGGATGAACCGCAAACCACGCCTGTCTGAGGTCACCTTATTCAGGGGACGACACGGCACCTTCCCTACACCCGCTGCAGAGCCCGACACCGTACGACAGGTTTAACGTAGGGAAAGGAATTGTTATTTCATGTTGGAGAGATCGGTAGCGAGGTCCCAGAGCCAGTAAACAACTCTCACGGGTACCAGGCAGATAATTTTGGCTCCCACTAGGCTCCCCAGACACTGGAAAGGGGCTGGAATAGCATACCTCAAAAAGACTTCTCTATTACAAGAAATTGGAAAGGTAAATTGGAAAAAGAAAGAGGGAGCCCATTTGGCATTGCACAGAGCAGCCAGCACGTCACTGGTGTGTAACATTAGCAGCTTAAAGATGCTGCATGGGTTTTGCTAAAGACACCCTGTAAAAGGAGTGCTGGCCACTGCCAGCTACTCACGGACAGGCTGGGACGGGAACGCACCAGGACAGCTCTGCTGCCACTAGATGGGTGAGAAATTCCTCCTCGTGATGTTAAAGAACAGCCAGAAAGTGACACCATATCCAGATGACAAGAAATGAGAAGTATGAATAACCTCAGGCCAGGTGAGCTCAGCCCATTCTCGCTCCACACAGGGGCTGTGCTCCGCACATGGCACATCCCAGCACTGGGAGGGGCTTGATGCTAAGGCTGGAAAGGGGCTTTATGCAAGGCTGCTGCACCCACACCCCACGGAAGGTCACCGTGGGAACTGGTGCTGGAGCTCTCGGCAGGATCTCGCTGCCTCAGCCCTTAACGACCCCTGGCACGGGTCAGACTTGTGAGGCACAGACGAGTCAGCTGGTACCTCATGGAGTCATGGAATATCCTCAGCTGAAAGGGGCACCCAAAGATCATCCAGTACAACTCCTGGCTCTGCACAGGACACCCAAAAGTGCCACCCTGTGCCCAAAAGCATTGTCCAAATGCTCTTTGAGCTCTGCCAGCCTTGGGGTTTTGACCATTCCCTGGGTAGCCTGTTCCACTGCCTGAACGTCCTCGGGGGGAAGAACATTTTTCCAATGTACAAACTAAACCTCCCCTGACACGGCTACAGCCGTTCCCCCCGGGTCCTGTCAATGGTCCTGCCCCTGGGAAAGAAACTGCAGACGCCGGTGAGGTCTGACCTCCGGCTCCTCTAAACTTGGCTAAACAACCTTTTGGTTGCTTTACCCAAAAAGCAAAGCTCTGGAGTTCAGTGTGACACCACTCATAGGAGGAACATGAGAAAAAAAATACCAGCACTGAACACTATGCTCCTGTTGTTTCACAGGTGTGTGAGGAAAAATGCTAATTACTGTGAAGAATAGGATGGCAGAAATTAACAATACCAAGAATTTCACATCCAATTAAGCCTTACAACAACTATCTGTGACAGCCCCGTTCTCCAAATATGGTACCAAAGAGGCACGGAGCCTCGTGCCACCGGCAGGAAAGCACAAGGTCTGCAAGGGATGCCATCTTATGGGCACCTGGCTCAGCTCCATACTCCAGCCTCTGAAAATCCAGCTCTGGCCGGTAGCCCCACAATTTCACCTACCGTCATTCCTTCTCTCATACGCACGTACTTTGCTTTTACTACAATCTCTGAAATTTAATTCCTTACACAAAGATAAGAACTACCATAGTGACTGGAAAAAATTCACGTTTGTATCTCCAGAGAGGGCACAGAACAGCAGCAGCACGATGCACACACAAATGTTCCTTACAAATTAACTGACTTGGACAGTGATTCTCCTCCCACCTCTCTGCTCCACCAAGCTATTTCTTGTTGGGGCTCCTAAAATACCCACGAGTAGCTGCTGCTCACACCTGGGCCAGAGATGCTACTGTAACCACAGCAAAGCAGACAGTTCCTTTGGCACGGCCAGAGCCGCTAGTGTATCTCTCATCCAAAAGCACACAGCCACGGGGACATTGACGGTGACGGTGAAAGAAGGCCGGAGGACCAGACACTGTTCTGGGACCCTGCACTCATGCACTGTTGCCTCTCTCGGTAAATTAATGGGTCAACTTCGGCAACAAATTCATTACAGAGGAGCCAAACTCACGTGGACTCTCCCATCCTTGACTGCCGGACCATCCTCGGCCAGACGGAGGATGAATAAGCCCATGTTGTATTCCTTTCCTCCTCGGAGGCTGAATCCAAACCCTCGAGGGCCCCTTTCCAACTCCACCGGGAAACAGCCAGGATTCTGTCCAGGAAGTCAATGGGTAAAAAACAAAAAAAAGGGATGAGGGCCTGTAGGCAGATTTAACCTTCTGGTGTTCGGGAAAAACTTTCCAATATTTCTATATTTTGAACACTTAAACTGAACTCATGCCACCTTACAGGGTGCCTCGCAGTAATGCTTTCAATCTAAGTGTAAACATTAACAACACCTTTCCTTCTAAGTCTAAGATAGGCACAAAGCTCTTGAAGAAACTTAACCAAAGGGTCTGATGCAGCTCCATTACAAGCATTTTCTGTTTCTCTCATAACAATAATGAATGTTCATCTACCTTTAAGGGGATAATCACATTTAAAACATGTGCAGAAACATTCTGTGAGACGCTTTAGTACATTTTTATACACGACTTTTACGACAGAGAAGTGTTCTATCGTTCCGCTTTTGAGAACCCCGTGACAATGCCATTAGAGTGCCTTGATGGATGAGGGACAAGTATTCCCCGTGTCTCCGCACCCTCCGCATGGATTTTTGTACCTGGCAATGACGGCTGCCAGCATCCGACTGTGCCGCGTGCTTGTGCTCGGGCCAGGATAGCCGGTAACTACTAGAAACTTCTTTTCCAGCTTCACTTTCTGTAGCTCCCCTATGGAAAGGTGAAAGGATGTGGCTGTTACCTTCACATTAATCCCTCTGGACAAACTTTTCCCACCATTCCCAGCCACTTCTCCCAACCTGTCAGGGTTGATTGGTGTCGATACCAGCGGTCGGTGCTGTGGGGCGGGGCTCTGCCTGGCCGAGTTTGTTCCTGATGGAGGTCCACGGTGCTCTAAAATACAAACAAAATCAACAGTCACAACTTCCCTGTAACACAGCCAGGACAACGGTCACCACCGGTACTGGGGCTACCGCTCCCAAGAAGCCGGAGCTGCCATACCTCCAGCAGGGCTCAGCTGAGCTGAGCGGAACTGAGCTCACGTGGGCACAACAGAGAGAACATTTTCCAAGCCAGGAACAGAAGTACAGCTCTTTAATTCCATGGAATAAATTCCTAGGAATTTTATTCTTCATTTTTATTCTTTTACTATGCTTTTCCTCGGGGAAAAAACCAGTGCGACTCCATGGATCCTGACATTAACAGAAGGGTTTCAGCCTGTTTGCAACTTGATAAAACGCCAGAGGGGATCAGGGCTGATCAGATCCATGAAATTGTTTGAGATATTCAATATTGATAATCAATACATTTTGTAAGAGATGAAGAACAACATCCCTTTGATAAATATCCCTCTGTAAAGGTAAGGGGATGAGGATCTGCAGGAGCAATGGGAATTTGGAGGTAAAGGCCCCATCAACTGAGGGAAATTGCCAATTCCTTTAAGGCACAACAGAGTTTCCTGCCACCCAGCTCCAGGAAAGGTGAGAAACTGGTCCCACAGCCACAATGCGGGGAGGAGTTCGCTGGCAGGTAGTAGACAGGAATTTTGAAGTGCTTTGCCTTCTCCCAAAAGCTAAGAAAAAATAAAAGCATGATGACATTTTAATAAAACCATTTAAAATAACATCCTGTTGTTTTTCTCTCCAGGGAAAATAACGTTGCCTCTCAGGTAGAACCAGAATGGCAAGTACTGGCGCACGATGGACTTCTGCGCTGAACAATAGACTAATAAACCCCTTTTCCCTGAAAGTGTTAAAAAAAAATCATTCTCAGCACCAATACCCGAGATGTTCCAGCCACGTTAGGTGCAGCGCATTACTGCATTTCCTAATAAAGAACAAACAAATATCATTAAAATACAATAACTGCTTAAGAATGTTAAGGGAAGGAAAATTTAAAGCATATTAAACCATATTTCTCAGGTATGTGAGACCCTAGCCCTACACGGAAATGCTCGATCTTGTTCCCGTGACATGCCTTAAAGAGGTTTTTCTCTAGAGACAAAATGTCAACTTTTACTCCTGCTTTATCCTCAGATTTTTAATTTAGAAGCATAGGCAAGAAAAATGCCATCTGTTTGCACAAATCCTACAGCCCTCTCAGCAGCCTCCTCTCATGTGTTCCCAGCTAATACATGACAAAAGCCGACAGCCTCCTGCTTTTGTGAGAAATGTTAAAGAATCTCTTCTGGCACATGAATGGAATTCGTTTATTCCCATGAAAAGCAAAGATCATGGTTCTGCGAAAGCTTGGAGGGAGGGAATGGGACCAGGCAGAGGTTTTGCTGCCAGTCTCAGAGGACAAAGCTGGGGAACAGCAAACTCTGTCAGGGGTTGAGCTTTGCGAGGCTCAACAACTTCCTGCAAAAAGGGCATTTTGTGTTTTCAGAGCCACATCCTGGATTTTCCTCAGTGAACCGGCCCCATGAGGCTCAGCTTTCTCCCTGAGCATCCGAAGCCCTGAGTCGCCCACATCCATGCTTGATTTCCCCGCTACAAAGGGTTCTGCTGTGAGCTAAACTCTCTTTCTCCAGCTACATCAAGGGGAATTTTTGAAGTGGAGATATATTCCCACTACAGTGGAACAGGTTCTGCTTCTTTCTCCTTCATTGTCACAAAATTCTTTACATCTGAAATGCACCAACTCCAGCTCCCCTGACCCACAGATTCCTTCTGACTGATCTTCGCTCTGGTTTTACCACCCGCTACTGAAGGCTTTTTCCTCTCTTTGTTGAGTCTCCCCACATTGTGTTTTCATCGCTACATTTCTACATTTTGGCTCCAACTCTGTAATTGAGGCAGTGGAAAAGTCCACATAAGGTGACCTTACACAGAGTCCATGTAAGGTTATGCATAAATAATGGCTAGAAATATGATATTCGGAAAACTTATTTTGAAAACAAGTGGAAGGTGTCCCTGCCCATGGCACGGGGTGCAATTAAACGGGTTTTCAGGTCCTTCCAACCCAAACCAGTCTGGTATTTGATGACTGCAAGCTGCAGAGGAAACAGACCTCATTCAACCAACTCAAACTTCAGTTGCTTTATAAGCATCACCCTGGGAAACTGCTTGGAAGTGTGTCACTTCAAACTGGAATGAATCAGATTTGATAAAAATAGAAATCTTAATAGGAAAATAACTAATAGACGTCTTTCCACTTCAAGCATTAACAAAAAGGAACATTAAGTCTTTGAAATTCTGTCTTACAGGCTGAGATGGCACGTTAAATATTTGCAACGAATGTGAAATTACACAATCATCTGCTGGCTTTATTGACAGCCTGGCTCTGGGTATTTAGTATTTAAAAGGTGAAGAAACCCAGCTTTATGACAAAATAATGACAAGGAGTTTAATTAAACCCATCAGCAGCATTCAAGAAAAATGCAGGGCTGGAAAACAGCTCTTCTCTCCAAATTACTGGATTTTACATATTTACATTTTTGTTTCTAAACAATACCACAGTGCATGCAGTGTTATATGGGAGTTGTCATTAAATCACAGTCTCTGAGGATGGGACTTTGCAGTGCCCTGTCATCACTTTGCTGCTCAGGTGACCCCGCAGGTTTTGCAGGTGCAGGACCTCCAGAAAAACTCTGTCAAGGCTTTTTCCCATGTGGTGGGATGTGACCCTTTTCCAAAGGGGAGCTTTGGCAGGTAGAACTGCAGCGTATTTCTGCTGCAGGGACGAGGCATTAGGGAATTTGTGTTTTGACACGGGAGATAGGGTAAAACTCAGGGTTTAAATGGAGAGATTTTGAAAGCAGAAGTCCCTGAGTCCTTAGAGCAGGGACAGAGCATCCTGGCAGCACTGGCCTCAGTGGGAACAGAGCTCTGGCAGCACCTGCGGCAGCAGGAGCCGGGCCCTGAGAGGCAGGGTGAGATGATTTTCTCACTAAGCATCATCCTGTGGCTACTAAAGCCCCTGACAAGGGGAAATTTCTCCTTGGCTGGAGAATACAAGGCCTGGACAGGACATTTATATGTCAGCAGCATTTTCTTTCTCTCTCTCACACGTGAGAATTTCTCTCACTCTTCACTGTGCTGTGAACATTTCTAGCTTCTTTTTGGGTACAACCACCTTGGCAGCTGTCTTCGGCTCTTCCGGAGCAAACGCATGAGCTTGCAACTTATTCGGCTTCCAGGACCTGATGATCCCCGTGGGTCCTGTGCCACTCAGGATATTCTGACTCATTTCCAAACATCTTCAAATACTCCATTAAAGCCAATAAACTTCGGCAGTGACAAATACCCAACTTTGATAGCAGGTTAGCATATTCCTTACCTTCCTCAGCCACCACCGTGAGGGTCACCACGTTGCCTGCATCCTTGATGAGCTGCACAATGCTGTCGTGGGAGAGCTCCACGATGGACTGGCTGTTCACTGCCGAGATTCGGTCGCCCACCTTCAGCTTCCCACACTGGTCAGCCGGGCTTCCCTCGATAACCCGCCCGATCTTGTGAGGAATCACTAGGAACCAAGAACAGGCACAGCAACATGGTAAGTATTCACAGAATTACGGATTATCCTGAGCAGGAAGGGATCCACAAGGATCGAAGTCCAGCTCCCGGCCCTGCACAGGGCTACCTCAAAAATCCTATCATGTGCACATCAGATAATCATCACACAGACCCAGAATTGCCAGTTGCAGAATCACAGAATAGGCTGAGTTGGAGGGACCCACGAGGATCATCGACTCCTGGCGCCGCAGGGGACGCCTGAAAACCCAAACAAATCCCGCCCTGCGCCTGAAGAGCGTTGTCCAAACGCTCCTTGAGCTCTGGCAGCCTTGGGGCTGTGACCACTTCTCTGAGGAGCCTGTTCAGTGCCGGTCCACACTCTGGACCTTTTCCTAATTTTCAGCCTAGCCCTCCCCTGCCACAGCTCCTGCCATTCTCTTGGCTTCTCTCACTGGTCATCATGGAGCAGATATCCATGTCCAACCCTCCTCTCCTGCTCCAAAGGGTGGCACTGCTGGTACAGGAAAAACCTGCAAATAATGAGGAATGCTTCACTGGGAGTGAATGGAGATGGCAACCCAACAGCACGGCCTAGTCACGTACAGGGTGGTGTGCCTGAAGGAAAACATGGGAAGGAAATGGGTCACATCTGCAAAGGGACGAGTGAGAACGCGTGGCCCCGGAGCGCTCCGGAGCAGTTGGTTTTGCCATATATAATGTAGTTTTCCATTTCACGCATCAACCCTGAAGGACAGCGTGCGCTCAGAGGAAGTTATGGGCATCCAGCATAACGCAGAGATTCAGACACACAGGCGTCTCCTTGCAACCAAAAATTAACCCTTAAACACACTTCCAAAAGAAAACAAACTTCTCCTGCCGGGGACTGACTTGGTCAGGTGAGGACCTGAGCAGGGACCCTGTGCACAGCCAGCAAGGCGCTATGTCAGCTCTGAACAGACTAGCTCCCTTTTTCTGGTCTCCGAGATGAACACGCACTTGTAATGACTGTCTCAAAAGTCTTCCAGCTCTCCTGGCTTGGTTCCCTCAGTTCACCCCAGAGTGACACCGAGCCTTGCACAGACTCCTCCTGAAGCCAAAGCTATGGGGCGAGAACAGACAGAATGGAAAAGAGAAGACATTTTATGAGAAGTAGAAGGGAAAAAGTTCAGTTCCTTTCCCAGAGATGAACACAGAGGCAGAACTAAAGACAACTATGCTTGAGCTATCTCCGTATCTCACAACCGCAATACTGGACCAGGCTACTTTTTCATTTTGATGATCTTTCTAGACAAACACACTCAATGACAGTAAAACTTCATTGCTTTCCACCAAATACTGTAGACTCTACCTCCTCCGATCCCCAAAAAAAGAAATTTTACCTGATTAGATAATATAAAGCCAAGGCTGAAACTATCCTTCCATTACAATGCCAATGAATTAGTGCATCATCATCAAGACAAGTATCTACATCCCAAATGCTGCCTTGTGACGAGAGCACACTCCTGGCTGGGTACGGATTGTGTGGGATATATATTGCCCGTTCCCCACTTCCATCACAGGTGGGTGAAAAAGAGCATAAACGTGAAGCAAGACAGACTGCGATTCAGCTGGCTGCGCTGTGCTAGTGTGAGTCAAAGGTGACTATGAGGGAAACACCAGCACTGCACAGGAAGAGATATCCCTGGAGAAGCCCCAGTGAGGCAGGGCAGGTGCAGAGCCACCGGGACATGGCACTTACCCCCAGGAGGAGGTTTGCTCTTGGAGGTGAGGATGACAAAGCCAAATCCTTCATTCTCCTTCCTCTGCAGACGGACATCGTAGACCTCTGGGCGTGGTTGGTCAGCAAAGTCGACACGGTTCGTCCGGGGAGAGCCGTTCTGCGTTGGGACGGGCTGCGGCTCCTCCTCCTCCGCCTGCTTTTCCCCTTGCAGGGGAATAGGCAAACAACACATAAGGAACAAACCACACCAAGCAACTTCTTAAGAACAACTGTGAAGCTTGGTGTTAGTGCCAGCGTGAGGTAGCGACAGCAGCTGCTAATGAGAGCTGGGGACCCTTGTCAGCTCTAAATCCCATCCCAGCTTTGTCTTTCATGGAGTCACGGACTAATCTTCTCTAAACTGTTGATCTGGACACTGATCTAAAACTGCAGAATCGCAAGATGCTGAATCAGCTCTCTTGAATGCAGTTGATCTTGCGACACACTGATGCCAAAAGACTTGAGAATACAGCACGTGGAAGGGTGCCCCTGCCCATGGCAGGGGGTGAAAAAACATGACCTTTAAGGTCCCTTCCAACCAAAACCATTCTGGGACGTAGAGAAAACAGACTGGGTTATTATGCCGTTTCCACAGGACTAATGGCTGCTTCAAAAAAGGTTTGAAGAAATCACACCTGCATCCTAATTTTCAGAGCCTTACCTGTGCAAGTAGTGCAAATTAGTGAGCACCAGAGCCCCAGCTTTTCAAATTCTGCTTTTCTCCATTTAAGAGCTATAGCTGACCTCCTCAATGTCAGGCTGCTCAGCCTCAGTGCAATAATTAAGTTACAGAGCAGCTTCAGTGGATTTGATTACAAGCCCTAAGTGTTCTTTAGCCTCTGGGCAGGCAGACACCTACCACTAAAGAAGATCTTCCTCCGGACAGTGAGCAGCACCTGCCCATTCCGTGCGGCGCTGGTCATTAAATCCAGAACTTGCTTGTGTGATTTCCCTTTCACAGGGACTCCGTCGATGCACATCAGCTCATCTGCCGCGCGCAGCCTCCCGTCCTTTTCTGCTGCTCCCAACGGGATTATGGCTCCGATATAAATCTGCAGGCAGAGTCAGGGGGTTTGAATGGGAATGTGAATTCATCGGAACACACAGTGGTTGGAATCCAGGTGAATATGGGCAGATGAGGTGTTTCGGGAAGACTCTTTTAAAGATTATCTCACCATGCAGCTATAGCAGAAACGTGGCCAGCAAGTGCACTCTGCACAAGTTGACCCAGTGGAGACAATCTGGGGTCTCAAAGCATTCAGTAAATACTTCAATAATCTTTAATCCATGGTTTTGTCAATTCTGCTCTCTTGACCGTGTTTGTCAGTTTATTATAAAGCCCAACTTTTGAAATGAGCACACACTGTGTACTTATTATATACGTGATTTCACGGAAACTAATGAAACAAAAGCCTCTGTCATTCATTCTACTTTTCTTTTTATTTTTTTAACCAAGACCGAGCCACAATGACTGGGGAAGAAATAAAAGCTTTTGAAAGAACTCTAATTTCTGAAAAGTTGCTTAGACCATTCCACACTTCAAGTTGCTTCAGTGCTTAGATTTTGGTGATTAGATGATGAATTCAAACATTATCAATTCTGCCTACTCCCATCTCAAAAAGTGCTACTAAATATAACACATACAAGAACACCACACTCTCCTTCATATGCTACAATAACTTTCAGATTAACTAGAATATTAAGGATAATTACAGGTAGTACTGTTGGAGGTTACGAAATGGTGGGCAGCTCCTCAGTACACATGTGTGCACTCAAGACATCAGCTCCGCACTTCCTAACAGCTACGGCTGTTATGGAAACCAAACACCACAAATGCTATAAAATGCAACAGAAGTAACATTATCTGGGTTTGCTCTTTACTTTAAATGCATGTTAGGATGGGAAAAAAAAATAAGGCTAGCAGTGGATCAGAGCTGGGGATGGAAAAACTGAATTCCTTCACTGTAATCAGAAAACAATCTATGCAGATCTATTCCAAAAGTTTCTTCTCTCCACTTAGCAGCTTAAAGAAAGGTCCCTGATACACGGTACAAGTCTTAGTGCTTCTTCCCAGAGAGAAATTCATGCATGTTTGAAAATAGACGGGAATCTCCTACAACCTGCCCTAGGAGAACACAGTCTCCAGGGGTGTCTGTGCTGGCATTTGCCCAGCTGCCCCCAACGCAATGCACATTTAAAAATCCAGTGGGAGAAGCAGGGAATAAGGAGCGTGACACCATCTCAAACTGTGTTTCACTGGGCTGCGAGAAAAAGAACGGCCTAACGAAACTCTGACGGGAGGAGCAATTGCTTCCTCCAACTCAGCCGCTTCCCAGGGTGCACCGCTGTGCACAGCACACCGGTCGTTGAATCCGGGCACATCCTCTGACAAGTCCACCACTGGGATCAGGTGGCAATGGGCAGAGGCCGGGCACCAGCACACCCCTTCTGAGACACGGCAACAGCTATAGAAACACCACTGGTGTCCTCAGCCTGGCGAAAAACTCCGGCCAAAGAAAGATGGGCTTGGTAGTGGGAAGGGTGCAGAACCTTGGAGGTGAGTCCACAAAGAGGGGAAAAAATAAAGGTAATTGGGACCAGTTCCTGATCTCTGAAAGGCAGGCAGTGAAATGATCAATTTTGCCATCACTGAACTGCCTGGAATGATGGGAAATGAGTATGACAGAGCAAGATAATTCCAACAGCAATACTATCAGATAACTGTGAGCAGTTTCACTTACAGGCTGATCCGGTCCATCCCCTCCAAGCACCCGGAAACCAAAGCCTGACTCTTGTTTTCGCAGGAAAACATCTAAATCTCTTGTGTTCGGAGCTAAGAAAAAAAAAAACACTATTTCAAAACATGTAAGGAGCTATCTCAGATTAATGAAGGATTACGCTTTGGTGGTACATTCTGAGTGTTCTAATGACAAAACACAGTAACCAGAAATGCAGTCATAGTCTCTTTCCAAAATGGTATACCTCATTTTCAAAGCAGAAATCACAACTACATTTGTGCAGTAGCCCAGGATAAAAGTCAGCCTGTGACACAACTCAGAGCTACTTTTATACACTCTGAAATGAGCAGGTCTGATCCAGCTTACTTCAGAGCCATCCTTGAGATTATTTCTGCAATTAACTGTTTCCTTGAAAATATTGTTGTAACACATTTTATCTTTTTTGGTTTTTTATTTGCGGTTTGCATTATGCATTACTCGAAATGTTTTGTTCGAAGCAGGTTAACAACTTAGCAACAAAGTTTCAGTAGTTTTACCGCACATAGGACAACAGAAAAAATTCCTTCCTAATTTAGTATTTTCAAGGTGAAGATGATGTACTCACGTTTGTCCTCATAAATCGTTTTAGACTTCAGGTAGACTTCGGAAGGGTCCAGTTTAGGAGAGCCCGGTCGCACAGCAGAGGGTGGGAAGGGCATCGGCTGTGGAATGGGATCGCCGACAGCTTCCGAACTCCCTGAACTGTCCTGCTTGTCCTTCTGAAACAGCCCACAGACACAAAATCCATATTAAATAAAGGCATGACTAAACTTGTGGGTGCAAAGACAATGAACACCACGCAGAAGAACAACAACGGAATAAGGGAACAAAACTGCAGCTTTTCCAGTGGATGTGTCTGACCAGAGTACTGAAGTCTTCTTCACAGCTATATGAATTTCTACTGGAAACTGGGCTTAGAAGGGGTTTGAAGTGACTGATGCTCAGAGAGGAGTGAAGCTGGGCAGATGCTAGTGGTTACCGACTCATGTGATGAAGTGGGGCATAAAGGAGGAACACATTTGTAGAAGACGCCGAATCCCTGTCAGGCACTTGCCAGGCTCTGGATCACAGTCCAGCACTATGGGCACACACTGCTCCACAGGCACTGCCTCCTGCCCCCTGCCAAGCTCCTCCCCACAAGCACCAGAGGCGCTCCCAACATGAGCTGTATGCTGCAGCAATATACATACAGGACAGGAGCACACACCTGGGTAGTGTGAGGCATTAACAACTCACTAATTGCATCTTCATGATGTGATAGAGCTGCAACGCTCCTGTTCGCAAGGAAACTACACCGAACGTCCTTGTGGTCTCTCACCTTAATTGACAATCAATTTTGCACTAAAATAACTCTAAATACTTCTCCTGCACTGAAAACCAGCCTGGAAAACTGGCACGTGGCAGTGTGTACCAAACCACAGCAGGAGCAGAACAGACATAGACCTGCCCTTTCACCAAGAGCAGAAGAAACTGCCCAGAGCCATTCAGCAGCTTGACACTTCCTGTATGTTTATAAACACAAGAACTTGCCCTTTTTAAGCGAATTGTTTTGCTGCTCTGCTTAATGCCACTGAGCATTGAGCGCTCTGTGGGCTGTTGCTCCTGCACGTGCGCTGGAATAGAATGCCAGCTCCCGAGACCAAACTATTTTTAGGGATCTACTCAGACCTCCAACTGCAGGGAGTTCTGCTCTGATTTATTCAGTGCGGGCAGCTGGACGCTTGCAAGGAACAGAATCTGAAGATCTTATTGAGTATGGTTTGCTTTGAGCGCGCTGAACGTGCGTGCTAATGTCGCCCCGCTTCTGGGATACAACTACAGCACCCAAACGGCAGGATAAAGATAGAAAGAAAAGTTACATCTATATTCTGGTAATGGGGTTTTCCTAAATTGCCCTGATTTTTTCTGTACGAGAAGCGTTTTTCAAGAAGTATCTGCTTTCAACCAGCCAAGTTTACAACAGAAACCTTCATGACAAACATAAGCATTAATTATCAGCATTATTAAATCAGAGGTTACTTTACTAAGCCAAAGGATTCTTCAGTGAGCTAATATATATTAAAAGATGATGCCAAAGATCAAACTTTCAAGACTAATGACTATCGAGTTAGGAATGTATAGCTCACAGAGACTTGCTGAAAACATGAATCCAAAGATAAGCATTTCCAGAAGGGAGCACTAACCAGTCCATTAATTCTATGTGAGGATTGAGAAGAATCAAAGTAACATAAACTTCCTTTAGAAATCCCATTTCACTTTAATAATTAGCAGTGAAAAAAATAGATACTCTATTTTCTTTCCTTTTTAATGGGTACTCGGGCAGCAGCTACTTCAGGCGAAGAATTTATGCCTACCAAGTAGACGTGGTTTTGCTAAACAGTCTTGCAGGTTATCACGGGGACTAAAACCCAGATGAAATGAGATTACAACACCGGTCAGAACCCAAGTTGCAATTACAAAGATACTCACCCCTTTGGCAGCTTTAGTGGGTGAGGATGGACCTGAAGAAAATAGAAAGTCGTTTTAACAGCAGGTTACAGAAAGTTTCAACAACATTGTAGCAATATAATCAGCTGCTCCTGGGGTGAAAAATAATAGCTGCTGATTCACTGTGCTCTGAAATGGTAAAGTGACCAAAAACATCACTGTAGAGAAGTCTCAATTACAATTGAAAGCTGTACAAGAACGAAAAATATCTATTTCTCTTTTTGCTAGAAAATGGTCAACCAAATCAGCCCTCAGTTCACAGAATAAGGAGACCTATGAATTGTCTGACGGAGTTTCACTTGCCACAAAGAAATCTAATTATTTCTTTAGCTGATTAAGGAATAGTAGCATTTATACAGAAAAAGATCTGGAGATTTTTGCAAATGTCAGTGGCTGAAATCAGGGTTACAATAAAGCCTAAAGGGACACTGAGCAGACGCTACGTGCTTCATAATCCATTCAGCTTCCTTTAAAAAACGCACACTATACAGTTTTCGGGGAGAAGATGCATTCTGGTCCGTGACTGACAATCAACGTGGAAGTATAAATTTGCAAATGAAAAATCTGCATTTTTCTGCTATTCCCAGTGATCAGCCCCACCTCTGTGCTGATGCTACTTCCTGTCTTCTGCAATCCCCTGTCCATTGTAAACACAGTTACTGGAATATATCTGGAGAGCCTCACGAAACTCAGCCCATCATATGCTTTGCATTATGCCGGAGATCACGTGTTTGCTTTAGCATTCCCCAGAGACTCGGAAGAGACAGTGCATAAACATATCATCACAGAATTTTTGAGACAACAGAGGAAAAAAAGGAAGAAAAACCCAACAAAAACCCCAAACAAAACCCTAACAACATGCTCTCACCCTAAACAGTCAGGGATATAAATTAAACTTAGAACATAATGGCTCAGAGGTATGAGCTGCTGCCAAGACTGGACACGATTTTGATATCACACTAAAAAGGAATTTCAAAAAGCTTATAACCAACATGACGATTGTAAATTTGTCTGTACCTCCTCTTAAAATAAGCAGGGGCACCTCTGCTCCTACTGGAAACTGCTTGAGCACCTCTACCACCTGCAGGTGGGTCAAGCTCTGCACATTCTGATGGCAAATCTCCTTGATGACATCTCCTTTCTGCAGGCCTTGACACCACTGGCTGTCCAAAATCATCTTCACCTTCTGGCCTGTGGGACTGTCTGCAATGGCAAACCCAAAGCCTTTAGGCCCTTTGACCAGAGGGATGGTGACCAGCTCCGGCTGAGAGCCCCCTGAGGAGGCGAAGGAGACTCTCTGCTCTGCCGAGTCCACGGAAGGGCCGTTCAGGCGACCGTTGAGCAACATTTTCCCATTCTGGTCCAACACAACTGTTCCCGCTATTAAATCTCGGCCGGACGCAGAAGCATCTCCTTTGCCCGCTGGCAGGCTGCTGACAACAGGCATGGCTGTCACAATATCCACCACAGGGTCTTCGTTGTCATCAGGAAGAGGGTACCCACGACACAGAGTCATGTTCACGTACTGATTGACGGGAATGAGCTGAAACATTTGGACAACATCTGCATGGGTATGGCCAAGGACACAACTTCCGTTTATGTCCACAATGACGTCGCCTGTTACAAAAGAAAGTTCGACAGTGTCAAAAACAAAAGCGAAACCTTCAACAAAAGCTCACCTTGAGGAAATCACTGTGCCAACTAACAACTAGTGGCTGGAGTATTACCTCATAGCTAATATTGCCAAAAAGCATGAAGGATTTCCTCTCCGCATTTATTCTATTTCATCTCATAACACAGTGCGCTAAATGTATGAAGTTTAATCTGCAGCAGATTTAAAAAATGATACTGTACAGCCACGGGAGATGAAGCAGAGCACGCACACTACTGCAAGCAGATGTCTTCTACTTAAATTCACATTGCACAGCTTCCTAAACCCAATCCAGAATAAATCGGATTTTTTGGCCCCGTGTTTATTTTAGGACAGGCTGAACTTAAGCTAGGATTGCACACACATGCGCTCCCATACTCTTACACTGCTGCCACGTGTGGCTAAGAATATATTTTCAAAATGAAGCGATGTGGGCTTCAGATCCCAAACCCTTGTTCCATGTTTCCGTCATTTTGATGTGAAATATTGTGGTACAATATTCCCTGCAAACTGTCCTACCCCTTTAATGCCTGGGCATCAGTAAAACAGAATCTTTCTTATTCCATAAACTACAAGAGGAGTAGCTGCACCTCTTTTCATTCCGACACTTCTGCAAGATTGTTTTGATTTTTGCAGAGGTGGAAAATGAACCGCATACAAACAAGTTCAAACAATACAGCAGCAACAAAACAGGAAACTTCCATTTTGCGAATAAATAGAATTAAATAATTTGAAGTATGAATTCTTTTACTCATCTGAAGAGTAAGAATTTACATTATACATAAAGAAGCATTTTGCCTCTTCTAATTTGCAAACTACAGGTTACAGTAAGGTTATAGGTAACTTAATTAAACATGTAATAACAACAAAAAAATGCACAAGTCTTCATGGATTGCAGGAATCATCCCTCATCTTTCCTCACTTGTCCAACTCATACAACTGCACTTCCTTATTCCACCTGCAGGTTTTTTTCAATTTTAATAATTGGTGTCATGGTTTTTGGCAGCAACAAGGCAAAACAGCCCAGGATTCAAACACACAATTTTTGCTTTACATACAGAGAGGGAACATAAACCATTCTATGAACAAACCTGAAGACAAGCGTCTTTGCTAACGCAGAAGTACCGAAACCTTCAGAAGTGCCCTTAAAGTCGATTTTTATCTAGAATGTTGCTTGTTTTCATTTTCAGCCACTGCTCTGCACAGATCTTTGACAAATCTGAAAATATTTCATTTAGTGAGGATGTGGGTAGAGTCATCCAACCTCCTGTGCCTCAAGCTGTGTTCTCCAAAATACCCCAGGAAATGAAAGTCTAGGGAAATAATACTTGACCTGGGGCGATTCTCCCATCTTGTGCAGCGGGTCCATCTTTTAACACATTCTTCACTTGGAGAAATTCATCAGGCCTGTCCCCTCCGATGATTGTAAAGCCAAATCCCATGGTACTTTTTTTCAGGGATGTCCTTATAAATGCTCCAGTAAGCTGGGATGGATCTCGAGTGAAGACAGACCTCCCTGGTCCTTTGGAATTACAGAACAGACAGACAGGAAGGCAGGAAACCAGGGTTAGTTCCCATAAATTTTTTGTTTGTTTTTAAGGTGTCACAAATTTAATGATTTGCTTGTTGTTGGTCAGCCTCTGAAGCACTCTTAAGGAGTAAAGCAAGCAGACAGGAAAGCTCATTTTCCAGTTGAATTCGGTGAATGTAAAAGTTAAAGAGGTTTTTTTTAACAGACTCCGATGGAGCTGTATGCAAGCCTCTCATCTCAAATTCCCGATTTTAATGTTTGAATACCAAGCTTAAAGTAGATCAAAAGCATCAAAACTCCAGGTGTGGTTTTACCTGCATCTTCCAGATGGCTCTTCTAACCCATATATTCCATATATACTCCGTATATTCCAAAGCCACTTATGACAACCGGCTTCGGAACGATCAAAATGATTTAAAAGCAGTCTCAGTGCCTCGATTCAATTTTAAAACGAAAAATATCCTTCAAAAATACCTACAGATCTGCGATGGCAACACTGTAATGGCCAGCAAAAGGACAAGGCTGATGCCTTGATGAATTCCACAACTGGGTTTTTATAAAGCAGTCTTGAAGAGAAAAATACGAGTGACAAAGAACACAATATTCAGTGATACCTGATTTGGAAGGGCCAGCATCAGTCTGTCCTAGCTGTTTTTTTCTTTTGGCTTCCAATACTGGATTTTCAAACTGAGTTTTCTGGTTAATATGACTGTAGGCATACAAAAGGTAGGTCAAGATTTCAACAGAAAACATTCTGCCTAATTCACAAAAAAGACAACCCCCAAAAAATACATCGACAAACGTAATTTTTTATTATCTCAGATGAATGCTCCGGAGGAATGAACAATAAGCTCTCATAGCCAACGCTGAAAGCATGTTTGTTCCTTCAGCAACTTTATTTACTTTAAGGCAAATAAAATTTTACTCCCTTTAATTACTAGGTAGAGTTGTAATAGTTTAGAACTGAGAAAACCTGCTTTTTCTCATGACCCATTTACCTGTACTGTTTACAAACTCAGGCATCACCTTTTTCCTAGTAGATGCTAGGACTGTACAGCAGAGGGTGGGGAAAACAACAAAATTGAGCATAATTCAAATACCTTGGCTTTGCAAAGTGAAAAATGTTTGCTTGTTCTCTGAAGCTACATTTTCAACTCTACTGATTTCTTCTCCACGGTTAAGGAGAGATTTAATTTCCTCTGGCCTGAAGGAGATTCAAAAGAGCTCTTGCAGCAGTTTAGTGGTTATTGACATGGCTCTTCAGACAATGAGCTACAAGTTATTTTTGCTCTTTTACAATTATCACGTGCCACTCTTAAATCTGGTGAGTCTCTTTTTGTTAAAGCTAAGAAAAATTACATCAGCTCATTTCCATTTATAAATTACTTTGGTTGCTACTCGCTTTCCTTCCCCCAATGAAAAACACTCCAGTAAGTCTTCGATGTCACACCGTGGAATTTTTGTACATGCCAATGTTGCCAGAAGTTTGTGCCATGAATTCATTGCCCCCAGAACTGTTTCTCCTGGATACATTCAATACTTTCACAGAATCACAGAATGGTTTGGACTGGAAGGAATCTTACAGCCCATCCCATTCTATCCCCTGCCACGAGTAGGGATAACTTCCACTAGACCAGGTTGCTCCAAGCCCTGTCCAACCTGGCCTTTCACTGCATTACAACCTCTGCTTACTGGGTATCGAGCACTTCAGAATTTCCTGCTCTATTTATAACTACACCAAATCAATAATTAGCACTTACTCAACATAATATGTCCCATATTGAGGGTCTTCTATTTTCTCCCATCCATAAGGAAGTTCTGGAATCAGAAAGACCAAGTTCTCTATTACAGGGGAAAGCTATCCGCAAATATCCGAGTTTTCACAAAATAACACCTAGAGTCATGAAAACCGTGAGGAAAATACAGTTCTCATTTTCTTCCCCGATGAAAAGTATCAGCCTGTTCCAGGAAATCTGAAGGCCTGCAACTCTTTCTTCCACTAAATGATGAGACTTGCGCTCAATTGAAATCACACCACTTTAAACATATAATAAACTTAAAGACCTGTTTTGAAAGTTAAATGCAAAAGACTCCTTTTTATGGCAACTTTGGCATCTGGTAAGAGGATGCCAGCAGCTTGTGACTGCCTGAAGGTGAAAAGCAGTTACCACAGAGGTCAGATTATTCCAGTTTACTGTTCTAGTTATCTTGACCATGGAAATTTAAATATTAGAATAATGAATGCAGTCAGTTAGCCAGACATTTCAAGGATAAATTTGCCCTGCAACTTGTTTGAGGCTGACCTAAGTTTGACAGTAACAGGGATTATCCTAGCATGAGACAGCATGTTACCAATTACTAATACCAGCATCGCTCCACAGGGTCTGACAGAAGACCCAGTGAGTCTATTCATTTAAATATTGTTCATTTGGATATCCTGCATCTCTGTTTAAAGTGCACTTTTCATCCTGTGGTGAGCTGCACATATGCTTAACAAGCAGCAGTACACAGCGATTGCTCCAGCTGGCTCCATTATGGATACATGGCCATTTGGCTGGACAATTTTGGAGGATGACAGGTCATTCTGAGCCTGTTTCAGCTTTTGGAACATGTCAGGAATTTGCTGAAGACAGAGCTATCTGATACTCTTTCCTCGCAGACTAAATTTTTCAACTGTGAAGGAGATGGTTGCAGGAATTGCCTGTAGGCTACTGACCTGGAAGTGTTGAAGGAATTGAAAGCAGTCGGATTGTTCCCTTAGCTTCTGTGTGCAAATATTAAGTCACGTGCAGTAGTTATCATTAGAAATACGTATTTTCCCATACCTTCTCTATTATTTCTATATTCTGTTACTTACGGATTTTCTCCTTCTGACATATTCCACCTATACAACAACTTCCAGTGAGATTGCCACTCACGTGTGGCTTTCTCCTTCAGAATGATACTTACTGGAACAAAACATCTCATATTCTGCTCAGGAATGCAGACAAACCCCTCATTCAGCCAGATTCCACTGCTCCAGGGAAAATACACCAGACTTTCCCAGTCATATAAATTCCTATGGCCAGCAAACAGGACACTTGGCACTACACTGCCAGCTCCAGAGTCATGTCTACCAGGGAGAAGCTTCTACTACAGCAGTAATGGACCGCATCCAGCTGGGATACACTCGGATATTTATTAGTGACAGGTGTTAAAAACATTCTGAACATCTCACCTCCATCTTCACAATCTTCAGGAGCTTTGGCCTTCTTACAGAGCCGGGGATCAAGCCACGTGGTTGTCTTGGTGTTATGACTGTGGAGAAAAACACTTTGCGGAAAAGGGGAGGGGACGGGAGGGGAGGGGACTCCCTCACACTGAAGAAACGTTGCTTTCAGTATTTACTATTGGAGGGAAACTGTAGGCTTCAGATAACACAACCTTTACTTGTGCCTCAGTCACATCATAAAATACTAAGAAGAAAAGGCATCAGCACACTGGAGACTCTCCAGGACACAAGGGAAGTGTTTGAGGCAACGACCCTCTCGCCAGTCCCCACAAGCTCATACGGGAACAGCAGCTGTTTCTAGCTGAGAGGAAAAAATATTTTTAGCCTCCTCATATGCTTAACTCTCAGGAAGTTTTCTGTTTAATTTCTGCTTTAGAACTCATAAATGAGGCAGTTTCACACACGGACACATAAGCTACTTTCCTATCCTGGACTTTCATCTGGGCTATTTTATTTTGAAACATCCATTCCCAGCCAAGTAACAGAGGAGAAAAAACAAAGGTCTCAAATTTCAGAGAAATTTGACATAGAAAAGGTTTGTATGTTATACTTCACTTAGCAATATCCACCCAGGTTTGTATTTGTGCAATACAAAACTTAGAACAAACAAACTGACTTTTCAGGTAGAACCAGTAAGGTTTTCCTGCACGATGGCAATTTTACCGAGCACGCAACATCAAGGACTACGAGTAAGGAATATAGCAGTAGGAATATATTAAATTTCATAAAGAAATAGAAGCAGTAAGAACAGAAGAGAGGTGCAAGAGCAGCTTTCCAGACTGCAGCCACCAGCACTTCTCTCCTCCGAGGCGAGGGTTACTCACTCGATGAAGTAGATCATGCCGGTGTCCGTGTAGGCCATCTCCCAGTTCCTAGGCAATGGTTCCAGGGTCTCGTCCCTCGACAAATAATTTCTGAAGTCCATGTTGCTGCTTGTCTGGTTGTAGCTGGGAACAGGTTTCATCCAGTCAGGAGAATCTGAATGTTTTTCTTTGTTTTCTGCAGTTGTTCAGGGAAAGTGTTGGTCAGATGCTTATGTTGTTTCTCACAAAGAACCACCCTCTTAATCTGGCTATGAGTGGATGACAAACACATCCCCGTACGTGATGTGCGTTTTTTCACTTTTTTCTTCTCAGCTGTGAACTTTGAAAGGCTGACATGAAAACACTGAACTCTGCTCTTCCCCTGCCAAACAGAATTAACCTTGTATTATGTGCCTGAGCCTACTCTGAAAAATCAACGCTGGCAGAAACCCAAGTTGACTACGCTCTGTTGCCTTTCCTAAGAGAGAATGGTGTTTGTAACGCCATAAAACAACCCAAAAACTCCTACTAATATTCCTCAAAGAACCAGAGGGAAATGTAGAGAAGACCCAAACTGCTGGTAAAATAAACAACACCTTCCTACAAGCCACAGCCAGAAAAAAAGATTCCAAAAATTCCTGCAGGAAACTTTAAATTGAAGCGTCCACCCTTCAGTGCCGAGGTTATGTTTGGTACCCTCTGTAACACGATGATGTCCATGACCTTCACCCAACCACCAGCCCGACTGCTGGCCCCTCTGTGGTGTTGCCAGCCCTGAAGATGACAAGATCAGGTCAGGTCTGGTCAGTATAACTCTGTCCTAAACACTCACACAGAGGATCAGCTGCGAATGCAATGTGACAGCTTCTCTCCACCATCAATTCTCCCCCCTCGAGATGAGTAACCATGACAGCAAAAGGAAAAGGGCATCCTGCCAATCCCAGAAAGGTCCTGCTGGACGCTGCTCCAGCCTCAACACACTTGGCTTATTTCTCTCCACAAGCTCCCCCTCGGGTGGTTTCAGGTTATGTGATAGTTCCCTTACGCAAAAATAATCTGAAAATTCTACGGTGTGAGCCAACGCTGCCCCTTAAACTAATCGGTTCCCTAAAATCTCCTGTGTACAAAGTCAGTAATTGCCTCAAAATTAAGTGTTAGCATTTACGGGGTATGAATTCTACTCTGTGAAGGATTCTGTTATTTAAGGAGTGGACAAATTTTTCCTTTCTGCTCGTGTAACTGGCCCATACCCAGCACCACATGTTCTTGACCGAGCAGTGCATTTTATGATGCAATTGGACATCTGACTAGGAGAACAGCTGGTTCTTTTTAAAAGGTCATTTCAAAATCGACTATAAACACCAGCCAGAATAGAAACTGCCTTCAAACTGCACCAAAATTAAGGAAGCATGAATGTTACTTGTATGGTCCTTATCCATTCATACAATACTCCAAGGAAAATTTCTCCCCTTGTCAACCAACCTATCCCTCCGCTGCCATTAACTGCTTCCTTTTCCTCCTCTTCCTCCTCTTCAGGGACAGAACTTTCCATCCTTTGCATTTTGCTGACGGATGTGGTTCTTTTCCTCTGTGATTCAGTATCAAAATCATTGTCAAAAAGAACTTGATCCACCGGATCCGGCTGAAAGGGGCTGGGCTCTGCTGGAGGCTTCGGAGTACCATAAAAATTACCTGAAAATGAAACAGAAATCAGGGTGACTGAAGCCCTGATACTCCTGGAGGCACTGGCAGTGGCTGTTAATATTTTACTGCCCAAGCAAACACGTTTTCATGAAAACGTAAAGCCTCAAAGAAGACATAGCAAAACCCAACCAACAGTCAAAGCCTATTTATTCCTACATTGACTTCTTGCCAATCAAACACTAGCTGTCAGAAAACAAGAGGTTAACTCAAAACTCTTGTCCTGCCGTAAGTTTTCTAAAGAAAAAGACAGATTTGTTACTTTGCCTGCAATTCACTACTAGTCCATAAAGAGACTTGGGGGAGAAATCTGAGAGGAGCAAAAACAGTGAAAATCAATTATTCTTACTCTATATACTAATTAACAGAGCAACAGAAACACTGAAGTCAAAAAGCAAATTAATTTTGTGCAGAAACAAAGTAAGTATTTCCATAAAACCAGTAAACAAATAACTTATTTTTAACACTTACAGTTTTCTACTGAGAATACACTTGCAAAACAAAAATGGTAATATCGCTTCATCTAAAAATTATTTTTACTTCAGAAAAATGGACCGATTTTTCCTTCAATATTTTAATCTGAAACAAAAAGAAATCATCTGCTGTTTTCTGGGAAAGGATTTCAGCAACTGACTTCTCTCCTGACTGCTCATATGACTTTTATTAGGGATTTGAGCACACAGCAAGAAAGCTTCCCAGAATTCCTGCTGGGATAACTTTTGGTGCCTAGATATGGTTTTGACTGTGTAAATAAAGTTAGAAACACTTCTGCGAGTATCAAGCAAAGTGGGGACAGCCGGATAAAGTACAGCTGAGGGGTTAAAAAAAAAGCACTACTTCAGCCTAAATTTGCTTAGGAGATTTCCACAGACAGGACAATAGGAACAGTCAGTGTGGGATATGGAAAAGTAAGAGACGTAGAGCCTTTCACAGGATTGTCTGACATATTCTTCTCTTTTTCTCCACATTCATTACAATTTTTTCCCCATCACATTTAACAAACCGAACTTTGCTACAGATTTGGACAATCTGGTCTAGTTTGGTCCAATTTTTCATTGAAAAATGCTTTTGTTTCCCTGCCGGGTCAGAATTTCTCTTGCCTTCTGTCCTTTCGATGCACACCTGAGAGGAGAACATGGCTCCATTCTCTCAGATTTACACAAAATTGAATGAATTCTCTTAAATTTGTACCAGGCACAGATAAAGCCTTTTCAGAATGCTTCCCAAAAATGCAACAGAGAAAATAATCAGGTGGCATTAGGAGTGGTTGAAAGGACCATCTGTGGTTTATCAGAGGGCTTTAAAACAAAATTGCTCCTCTTCTTCACAGTAATCCAGAAACAGACTCGCTATTGTCTCTCTACTACTGTAATGACCACCCAGTGGGCAAGAAAACTGGTACGACAAGGAGCTATCCTTGGACTAAGATCCTGGACACGAGAACTGGCTCCTTATTCCCGTTCCGTTAAACATCACCAACGTACCGTCGTATGTTCCACTTTCTAGTAAGGCTCCGCTTTCTTCCAGCGCTTTAAACTGCTCAACGGGGATGAAATTATAGTCCACCCCAGGGACCTCCCCATCTCTGGGAGCCCTTGTCGTGCCTGCAAGGACAGAGAAAACACTCTTGTAAGGTACTTAAGTGCTGCCTGTTATGAAATGCTGCCTGCTGTACAGCTCAGTAAAGACAATTTTGAAACCTTGTGTAAAGATGCTGTCACTCTGGTAAGACTTAGAACAACTGGTGAGCAAGTGAACAACAAAGTACAAAAACTGGGCCAATAAATTACATGGGAATGACAGTTCTGGTATTGAGGGGGAAGGAGAAAAAAAGTTGGGTGAGGTGGTAATTAAGAGAGAATTTTTTCTTACGGTCAGTGAACCAAAAACAAACTTTCGTGGCAGCTGATGATACCTGGGCCAGGCAATCCCAATCCGGGATTCTGGGAACAGCCGGGATTTTAACCCAGCTGTAAGGGTACTGCATCTCTCCCTGTTTCCACCAGCACCAACTCTCTAATTTGCAATGAGGTCAGCATGACTGAGCACATTTGATTTTTGGGCCACCAAATCCGTAACTACGCAGAAAACTTATTTTTTAACCTACAATTCCGAATGCAATTCAGCCACACTCCAACCCCTGGCTGTAGGTAAACTTTATCGGTAAATTGCTGAGTTTATGCAGAGGTTCTCAAAGTGCTTTTTTCTTCGAAAGTAGGCCTCCCATAGTTCTAACAGCTTAATTAAAGCTCTCCTGATAGGACTGCACCGATTCATTACTACCTAATAGCATTTCACAAGCATATGTCAATTTTTTTCAGGCAGCAGCACGAACAAGAGCTAGTAAATAAAAGCTAATAATAGTGAAATGCAGTTTAAGAAAGCCACAAACTCTCAGGTGTTCTCAGAGAGAACAGAGCAGAATTCCTGTAGGTACAAAAACAGTAGTTGACAAAGTTATAAGTTTTTAGTGCAGTGAATATTTAAATAGTCAATGATGACTGTTTTTAATCAATCTGTCTTCTCAGGATGAGCAAACAGTTTCCCTGTACCTTCTGCCACTGTCATCCCTTCTGCACCCAACCCTTCCTGCCACCCTCCTTCAAGCTGCCCTGCTCTGCCTAATGCACGCAACACTCTCAAGGTCTCTGTTTCCTCTTTGTGAAGAAAAAAAAACCCCAGCACATTGACAAAAATCAGGAATGTTTTTCCACTGCTCGATCATGGTGAGAAAGATTTATTTCTTGTGGTGGCTGTGGTCATTCTAAGAACTATTGACAAACTTGAGAAGAGCAAAGCACAGATATTACTGAAACACTCTGAGCTGTGAATTCTCAAGTTTTTGCTGGTTTTCAGTCCATACTGGCTGTACCGATTCATGGCAACTTCAGATAAGAAACTACTGCAGCAAAGCCGGAAGTCTCTGCTGCAAGGTAAAACTCTAAACCAGACTAAGAGAGAAGGCATTTCAAGCTCACAAATGATCTGGGAGTTAGGAGGAGCAGATCAAATGAGGCTGATCTTTACATACTTACAAGGGATGGTTCTCAAGTAGAGATTGTCTCTGATCACTTGCTGGAGTTTGTGGTCTATCGAGCCCTTCTGGAACTGAAGGCTCAGGTAGTGGCGCAAGTCCTTGTTGATGACTTTTCCTTAAAAATAAAAAAGAGCAGATTAGAATAATTTATAAAACAGGATCTCACAATATGGATTGTGTTTCGCTGCTACAAAAGTTTCAGAAAAAGCTAGCAGTTGGAAGAGTTGGGTTGTTTTAAATACAACAATGTGAATGGAAAAAACATTCTGTGCTATCAAATCACAGAATCACGGAATGCTTTGTGTCAGAAGGGACGTTAAAGATCATCTTATTCCACCCCCTGCCATGAGCAGGGACACCTTCCACCACCCCAGGTTGCTCCAAGCCCTGTCCAACCTGGCCTTGAACACTTCCAAAGATGGGGCAGCCACAGCTTCTCTGGGCAACCTGTGCCAGGGCCTCACCACCCTCACAGGGAAGAATTTGTTCTGGCACAGTGATTTCAAGCAGAGCTGACTAACAACCATCCCCCCTCATCTCCCAAGCAAGACAGTGACAATATTCTGGAATTGTTTGAAAATCAACATAAAGTATTCAGATACAAAACCTATTAAGAAAATTCAGTCTCTACAGACAGGAAATTATTTCACTGTATTTTGAAGCATTTTCCATTCAATTTACACCTACTCACAAGTCATCTGAGTTCAATATTTTATCACATATTATCACATTCTTCAAATGATAAAAAGCAAATATTTCCTTCTCAAAAAACATTCCATAATAGAAAAGAGTTAGGTTTTTTTACAATTACTCCTTTGCAATACTTCTGTCAGGTATCATTAGAGAATCTGTCATATCACTGGAGAACCATGGCCCCTTCAGCATACAAATAACTGAGCTCTTGTATTACTGCCTCATCCTTCTGACAGAAGGGTACAAACCAATCTTTTGTACCCTGTCAGCCTCCCAGAAAGCACATTATATAGGGTTCAGTGACCTTGGTAAATTTCAGTTACATATTACAGCAGAACACTCAGGGCTTTAGGGAAAAAGCTCAACCTTTGTCTCCAAACCCAGAGCAGGAGATGGGCAGCAGCAGGCGGATGCTGGCGTAGCACAACAGCAGGGACAAAGGCTGGAACAGACAACTGTTCCTGTTAAATTACATCACCGACAGGTTATGAAATGCGTAAACCTGCCACAGAAGCGTTTCCGACGGGAGCCTTTGAAGAGTGTGAGCTCAAAGCTGCTGATGAGACCATGTCAAAAAGCTCACAGATCCACAGCAGTCCTCGTACAAGGCTCACTCACCTACATCTTCAAACAATTACTATACTTACATACAGGTCAAATCTGGAAAAAATCCCAAACCATCAAACCCCTCCCACCTCTAACCAAGTTTTCCCAACCTGGGAATGTCATTCCTGCAAAGTTAGTTGTACGTTTTGGTTGTGACAAGTTCGTACTTCCCCTTCCCCTTTAGCCAAGGTGAGGGCATTTCACACCTTGTACTCAGCTCTCAAACATGACCTCAGCAACCACCACTCACCAACAGCAAACAGAATTTCAATCTGCACCCTCTTCCCTCCAAACAAAACCGTGGCACAACGAGGAGTATTTCAGAGTGGAACCAAGATTACGTATCAGCACTTCAGAGAGGTCAGTGATTTCCACAGATTAACCAAAACACACACAAAAGCACTTTAAGCCCTCAAGCAAGGACAGAAGTCCAGCACATACCCCGAACAGGCAGCACATCCTGTGCCAAACACAAGCTCTGTTTGAATGGGGTTCGTATCAAATGAAGTCAACTTCTCACCTGCTTTAACACTGTCATTTATTTAAAAATTACCTCCAAACACACAAGAAGCATTTTGCAGTGTTGGAACAATACCTCAGCATCGTCCTTGTGGCTGTCCCGGAGTTGCACAAGCCACACAGCAATTCCCACTAACAAGGCTCTCCCCGCCCCGCCAACCCCTTCTCAGGAATGCGTAGCAACTCTGCTAGCCGCCACCTCAATTCCCTTTTTACCAATTCCCAGTTTTACCATCATTAACTGTTCCTTATAAAACTTTGGATTTGCTTCCTGCAGTATTTCCTTCCAGCAAAACATGTCATGAAAAATAGAAACAAATGGGGTATTCTCCAGCAAGAAAAGCATTTTCCATTTGTTACTACAAATTATCCTTTGTAGACGAGATAGTTTCTCAACATTAAAAAAATGTTTTGCTGCTAAAATGGCCCATCCATCTCCTTGTCAAAGCCAAATCCATAGCTCTGCACTTCAGCAATCCCAGCATTTTTCACTTAGGCAGATCAATACACTCATATTTCACTGAGGCAGATGAATCTGGTCATTAGTTACACTCAGAGCACGGCATGTTGGAAAAACTTGGCAAGATGTGAAAATCTGTTCTGGATGTGTTAGAATTACAGACTTTATTTACTCACTGATCTTTCCCTCTTCATGTTTTAAAATTTAAAAGCTCATAAACCCTTTTCAATAAATATCAACTCAGTTAAAAGACAAAATAAAGGCAAGCCTGCTACTAAGGATACGCTGATACTGAGGGGCTAATCTTAGTATTAAAACCTTAGAGACTGGACTATACTCTGAGACCAAGATGACTAAATTGAAGATTGACAGGATTGCCTCGGGAAAACAGAGAAAAGTCAAACAAAATAGTGGGCAGAGGAAAAATGACAGAAATCCACAAAGAGAATGGTTCGCATTAGAAAGCAGAAAAATAAAGTAAGGATGCTTTAGGCAACCTCTGGCAAAAGCCAGATTATTTTCCCTCCAGGAGCTTCTTTTACATTGTTTCATGCAGGCTTTTAGGAAAACCTCATGTATCAGCCTCTCCAAAATGACCTGATAAATGTCTGGTTGGTGTTTTTTGTGCTGCTGAGCTGCCTCTGAAGGATGACACAGGCAACACAGGGACCAGTCGAGAGGAATAATGTACTTTATACCACGCAGGTTCTGCAAGATGAACAGGCACAAGCCTCTTGTTTTCAGTTTTAATTTAAATTAACCACAAAAGAACTGTTTAGGCGAGGATACACACACTGGAGTTGGGGAAGGAGAATTATGTGACTGCAGAATAAAAAAAGGCTCAAGTGCCACTGCAGCAAAACGCAGCGTCGTGAAGGAGAAAGGCAAATAGGAGTGACGGGTATCGCAAAAATGGGGGTGTTGGCTCTTACAAACTGCGCTGGTGGTCAAGTGGCCTTTGCTGCTGTACCTAAGCAGGACAAAAACCAGCTATTTATATATCCAACCTGTCATGGAAATGCTCAAGAATACGTTTTGCAGTTACAAACAGAGGAGCATTGCCATGGTGCCCCTAGAACTTGACACAAAACTGCATTTCTAGATCACCAATGTTGGCAAGGCAGCAAAGTTCGACATTGAAAGATACAAACAAATTCTAATTCAGTCTGTGTAGTTTTTATGTTGCTGTCTGGTAATAAAGTCACAAACACCTCTGGCTAATGCTGCTGGCATACAGAGTATCTGCAACATCCCCATCAAGTCACTCTGAAGACCATGTGGAAATTTTCCATTTTGTTTTGATGAACCTTTCACACAGACACAGGTGACAACTTTCCAGAGCCATAGTATTCCCCGCACTACTGGGGAGAGATGCCTGAAGTTTCCATGCCAACACCTTTTGGAGACAGTGGCAGCTACACGCTACCAAGGAGCTGCAGGGCTGATCAGAGACTCAGTAGGTTAAGGGTGATTTTCTTTCAAACTTTTCAAAAACTACTTTACTGTTCACTACAAAAGCGATTTTTCTAAGTAGCAGTATATTAAAAGTAAGCTGCTTTCCTATTAAATGATGTAATTCATTACTAGGGCTTACACCTTCATTACAACCTTTTGCACAAAAATGCCTTTTAAGTGAACAGATGAGAAAATGGAATCGCATTCCCTTGTTTCTGGAGAAAATTTTTTTAAAAAACAGCTGAAGTCCTGGTATGCTCTACTGATGACCTGAAGGGTAAAATCATAGAACCCCATAATGGTTTGGGTTGGAAGGGACCTTCAAGCTCACCCACTCCCATCACCCTGCCATGGGCAGGAACACTTTCCACTAGACCAGGTTCCTCCAAGCCCCGTCCAACCTGGCCTTGGACACTTCCAGGGATCCAGGGGCAGCCACAGCTGTTCTGGGCAACATGTGCCAGGGCCTAAGCACCCTCACAAGGAAGAATTTCTTTCCAATATCCCTAATCTAATCCTGCCCTCTGGCAGTGAGAAGCCGTTTCCCCTTGTCCTGTCACTCCAGGCCCTTGTCCAAAGTCCCTCTCCAGCTCTCTTGGAGCCCCTTGTGGCACTGGCTCTTAACATCTCCCCAGAGCCTTCTCTTCTCCAGCCTGAACACCCCCAGCTCTCCCAGCCTGTCTTCAGAGCAGAGGGGCTCCAGCCCTTGGAGCATTTCCATGGTCTCCTCTGGACTTGCTCGAGCAGCTCCACATCTTTCTGATGTTGGTCCCAAGAACTGGAAGCAGCTCTGCAGGTGGGGTCTCACCTGAGCAGGGTAGAGGGGCAGAACCCCCTCCTCCCCTGCTGCCTACACTGTGGGATCAGCCAAGGACTCGGTAAGAGTGAAGGGGAGGGTGGTTTCTGGGTTCCAGTGCATGTGGCCAGGGCATGTCCAGCCTGTCATCCACCAAAAAACAGCCCCCACAATCCGAAGGGTCGGGCAGGCAAGAGCTCTCCCGGCAAAGCTTGTAGTGATCTGCCGCCACCTTCTGGCACCTTCCCGCTGATCCCCCTAATTCCACCCCCCAAGTCCCCTCACTCCCCCTCCGCCACGGGAGTTTAAACATCACAGGATGAAAATTGCACGTGTTACATACTGCCACGCAATTTTGTTTCCTCACTTAAAACAAAGCAGAGGAGAAATGTAAACAGAATTCCATCATGTACATTCAGAATTCCACACACGTGAATACAATCTCAGTGTGTCCAGTGGCTACACTCAGCTGTGTGATGTGTTATACAAGCCGTGATTGCAAAAAGGCCACCCTGACTATGAAAATTCCAGTGAAACACACATTAGGAGCTATAAAAACAGCTCCATGGCCTCGCTCACAGTCTAAACTAAAATAGGAATTCTCCAGGCTCATCAAGTGGAAAACAGTTACTGTTTAATTAAACTGAGCTGTCAATACACACATTGAAATCAGGCAATTTTTTACGTGACTAAGCAAAAGCCATTTAAAGAAATGTTCAGCTCCACAAATCAGGGATGCAGTGTTAGGAAACCCAAGCTAGAATTAGTGGGTAACACATTAACTTTATTATATTCCTCAGCAAATATTAACATACAATAATTTCACGCAAGTTCCAGAACTGAGCACAATGAATGATTCCCGAGCATGCAAGAGAATTACTGTATTAATGAAATACGAAGAGGTCGGAAAAGCCCAACGGTTGTACAGCTGTGACTACCTGCTCTACTTCACCAGCAAGTACTTCACTGTGACCTGGCAAATACATAACTGTGCTCTCAGCACAAGGAGAAGGTAGGAGGTTCAAATTATTACAATGAATATAGAAAAGAGACTGGAACATTTTGAGAATGTCCAACCCAGTCAGCAGGAGCTTCCTCAGCTTGTGCAGTAGAAGCATAGATGGATTCCTATGCAGAAGCCTGCTTTTCCTTCAGGGAAGGGGGCCCACAGCCCTGTGGATTTCTGAGGAGGAAGGCTGAGACTCGCAGCACTGTCTGGCAGCTCTTGTCCTAGTCCACCAATGGCTCCATGACATGCTCATACTCAACACCTCCCTGTCTCCCTTCCAGGTAATGAAGGCAGGAATCCAAGTTGGGACTCTGCGGTGGAATAAAGGAGCTCCCTGGGAAAATCCAGGCCACTTTGGGAGGTGAGATGATGACCATGCCAGGGCCAGTGACCCATCCAGGAAAAGAGATCCTGGCGCTGTTACGGACTCAGGGTAACTTCTGCTCATTCCCTGAAAACCTGCAGCTTCTTCAAAGGGCAGGCAAACGCCCTGTCACGTGAAGCATTACTTCCCAAGAGACCCGCAGTAAAGGCAGGGCTGTGTCCTGTCTGCAAGGCTCGATAAAGCAGCATTCATTCATTTAGAGTTAAATTGCTACACGGATGTTGAAAAGACCAAGAGCAGATAATCATCTCAGGAATACGGCACCCACTTCTGCTTGACTGCCTCTTAATGAGACTCAAACAGCAGTAGGTCTACACTCCCAAAGTCTGAATTAATCACATCTTTTGACTGTCAGACCCGATACCAGAAAAGGCCAACCTATGACTAATTCAGCAAAGATTCTCCAAATCGGGCAGGTTCTGGTGTGGACACCGTAAGAGCATCTTGACTTGCTCTATCACTGGTGGGTGGCAACATTTGTCTCAAACCAGCAGTCTGTCACAGGACACTGAATTCTTGCCTGACAATGAATAGAACAGACAAGGTAAAGAACAAAACTTGACTTCCTAGAGCAAATGTGGGAGAAAAGCCAAATACATTAGCAGTATATTTTGAAATGTGAAATGCCAGTGATGTATTTTACAAAGACAAGGAAAACACCTCAAAACCTTGAATGATCAAAGGGCATGAAAGAAGAGCAAAAGTATATGTCAATCTGGTCTGGCCACACTGACAGACTTCTCACCTCCTCCCTCAAACCAGCATCATTTGCAAAGCTTTGGGCTGAGAACAGACCAACACATGTAAAAGACCAAACTCCTCAACAATTAACAACACTGTTATCAGCAGAGGACAAATCCAGGAATGACTTGTGAAAGACTTTTGGTAAAGGAAGGGAAGGTCCTGAAAATAAGAAGCTGATGAGTGCAGATGCAAGTGAACTGGACTATTTGGTAACAGGTATCAAAGGAGGTATTACGATTGAGAACAGGGCTGTAAGGAGAAAATATTTTCAAAATATATTTTAAATTCCTTTTTAACAACAGCCTTCAAACATTCACTAGTAGCATCCCACTAAAGCTTGCTAGGCTGAGTGAATTTTCCTTTACTAAATGTATGCAGAGAATATTTGACTGAAGACAGGGAAAGCAAAACCATTTTAATTAGGCCATGCTGCACTTACACTTCAGTTATTCCAGCGTCTGGAGAAAATGCGTTATTAGGAGAAAGTGGTAGCTGAGAAATTACCAAAACTTTCAGACAAAAGACAATTTGAGATAAGGGCCTTTGCCCCACTCTTCCTTTGGGATGAGCTTTTGTACACAACCTTGACAAGTACATCTCAGCTTTCCAAAAGCTCAGAAGAGATTGCTATCCGTTTGCTTTACTTTACCATGCATTTTAATTGCATGATAAAGATATTTAGGAAACATCAGCCATATGGAAGTGATTACCCTCCTCATGCCACTGTCCTACAGAGACAGATCCAGGAGAGGTTCAGAACGAGATAAAGTTTTTCAGGTGTGACCCGCTTTGTGTGCTCTCCAGCTGTCCTGCCCACTTTTTTCAACACAATACGTGCAAGAAATGGACATCTAATAAATACTGAAGACCTAAGATAGCTACATTTACATTTTACAAACCCATACCAAATACTTCAAGGCACAGAACAACCACAAGGATAACTGGTGCACGTAGGAAGTCCCAGAACAGCAGCGTGGACGGAAGGAAGCAGGACTGGAGGAACGACCCCTGACAAACAGCAAGGCCTGCCCAAGTAGCAAAGAAGGAATGTAATTCCTCTAAGTAATGCTACTTAACCCTAAACTTTTAACTACAATAGCAAACCTTCTTTCTTTGTTCTGAAGAGCAATCATGGTGCAGAGCGTTTGCAGATTATTATCCTGCTGTGAAATAAAGGCTGTTAAGTGGCTAAGTGTTACTAGTGTCAGTCTGCCTTGAAGAAAATTTAATTAAGCATCTTTCATGCAGCTGAACTATAGCTGTGTCATTAAAGACATTCTGCAGTTTTATAGAATGTAAAGGGTAAGTATGTCAGATTCACATAATTACATTAACATGGTAGCTGCAGAACAATTCATGGAGGAGTTTACATAGAGTCTACTGCACAGAAAAAATCTCGGCTATTCACAGCCGCAGTAATCCATTAAACCAAACTCATTTACTAGCTGAAAGCTGAGAAATATTAGACAGATTTACTCTGAAAGGCTCGTTTAGCTGTAATTTGCTACATGCCATCCAATAAATTCTTTGTTACAAAGTCTGATTTACAGAAATTATGGTAGAGATAAGCCTTACAGTATTAATAAATCATTTACCAGAGTACTCAAAATACTAGCAGGGTGTTTGCAATACTACTGAAAGAAATGAAAACCTGTTTATACAGATGTAAGTAAGGTTACCACACACCTCATTACAGTTTGTACATGCCAGTGCACTTTGGGGATTTTCTTATTTTTGTTAGTAACACAAAATAGACTCCAGAACCACCAATAACTATGAAAGTTAATTTTTAGGGTCCAGATTTAGATCACTCATTACTAAAAACTAACAAAGAGGTGCTCAACACCAGCCTTCACAGGATAATGCTGTCAGATCCTCAGTCAAGGTGGTGACAGATTCAGGGAGACAAAGTTTCTCACTCCACATTCTTGAATATCGCAGCATCCTGTGTCACAGTTTCCTTGAAATCTTAAGGGATTGGAAACAATAAACCAGGCCACTGGTAGTAAACCTGTGCAAAACTAATTTGGCTTTGTATTTGCTTATGAACGTCCATCATTAAAGCATTTCAAGGTCTGGAGATAACTAAAATATCCTTTGGAAGGCACACCCGCAAAATTTCTTTGCGGAACACAAAAAGGACCAGCAAATCATGCATTGTTTATTCCAAAGTATACCTGGAGCTGAGAGGGACAGCACGTGAAATGTAAACAGTGGGAGGCTGGATGCAGTCTTCTATGATTTTAGTTTTGTCTGTATAGAAAAGCAAAGTCAACTGTAACAGAAGCCTCTAGAGTGTGAATATCCATCCATAGCTGGGTTCCTGATCTACCATGAAAAAAATCTATTGTTCAGTGTACAAGGGGAAAGAAAATATTGGCAGAACACAGATGGCATTAGCTAGAGCTGTCAGTGCCATTTGGTCAGTGTATGAAAGTAACACTTGTTACTGAGTTAACACTTGCCATTTTTCACAGAGGCATCAGAACTGGCTGAAGCTTGGAAGTGAAGAATAAGCCTACAGCGACAGGACAAGAGGGAATGGCTTCCCACTGCCAGAGGGAAGCAATTCTTCCCTGTGAGGGTGGTGAGGCCGGTGAGGCCCTGGCACAGCTTGTCCAGAAAAGCTGTGGCTACCCCGCCCCTGGAAGTGCTCAAGGCCAGGTTGGACTCGGCTTGGAGCAACCTGTCTAGCGAAAAGTGTCCCTGCCCATGAAATGAGATGATCCTCAAGGTCCCTTTCAACCTGAACCATCTATTCTGGGATTCTGTGATCCAGCACTGAGAAACCAAGAAGTTTTTAACCTTCTGCCACCTACCCTGAGCTGATTTCCCTGCCAGCTCCAGAGCACCCATGGGCAGACACTCCCCTGTGCCCACTCCCATCTAACCACAACCAACAGCAAACAGTTTTTTTTAAAAACAACCTAAAAGCACAAGCACTCAGCTCACACGTCAGAACGCATTCAGAGCATGGAGAGCATCAGCAGAGCTCCCGGCAGATGCCTGCCCCTTCCCTTCCACCTGCTCCTGGGACATGGCCATGTCTCTGCAGGGCATCCCCAGCCGGCACATGGCAGGGCGGGGTCACGCACCACTTCAGAAATAAGGAGAAAGTTGGAAATTGAGACCAGCTGCATTTGGAAATCCGTATGTAGGGCACCAACAGATAAAGGCTCTACCTGACACAAAAACAAAGAGCATTTCGCAGCAATGCTACTCAGTTACACAGTTCTAGCACGGGTCTCTACTTTTCTTCGCTACATCGTGTTACGTCTATAGACATTCTCAGCCTGTGCATGATTTCCACAGAAAGGAAGCATTTTAAGTTGGTTTTATGCCCTGCACTAGCACTATAAAGCTTGCATAGCCTAATGAATTGCCTACAACCTTAAGGATTTTTAAAATGAAAATTCTTTCGAGTAAAGTAGTTCCAACTTTCACACTCCAGCTTCACACACACATTTACATTTACCTTAAATTTACAATGGAAGGTTTTAATTTATTTACACTAGAAAAAATGATTTCTTGAGATAGCAAACAGATGCATTTGGTCTGGAAAGCACAATTAACATACCCAACTGAACAAAATGTTGAGTCCCCAGACTGTTCTAATATTAATGCTTCCCTTTGGAAATCTGCAGCTTATGTGCAAATTCAAACTTACTGACATTTAGTATTATTCCACGTCACACCCCAACAAGGGGCAATACACAGGGTACCTGTGCAGGTTAACCTGTCTTAGTGTTTGGTAGAAGCCGCCAATCCTTCTGTTTGTCCAGACAGAGCATCACGTTTCAGCTGTGACGTATGTCTAACACACCACATATCTCATTGCTTAAGCACCATGCAGCTCTACAGAATGACACATTTCAGTCACATCCCCAAAGAAGAATGTCCTTGCAGCTGCTCTCTGTTACACAAGCCATTTAATCTACTTGGGACTTGGCACTGCTTTCCCAGCAGAAGGGTACGTGTTCACATGCCAAGACTTTTTTTTTTTTTTTTTTTGAGTGTTCTGATCAGAATAGAATTTATGCAAATCACACACAGGTTTATTTTTAGCATGCTTTCCATAGGAAGAAAGATATGCAATTACACTCTGCATAATTTCTAGGCCCACTAACCTATTTCAGTCTGGAGTTTGGCAGAGCAGGAGCCTGACGAAGACACTATCGACAAAGATGCTGCATTCCTGTTCGCCTGGATCAGACAAACCTCTGGGGCGACCATCCAAAATGGAAAACAGAAGATGTCCCCCGCAGGTGTCCTCTAGCTGTGTCCATCAGCAGCAGAGCATGGACTGTCATAGCTGGACACATAAACTAATTTATGCAACAGCAAACTGGGCTTTTAAATACCTGCCCCATGCCAAACATTCCTGCTTTGCACTGCCTTCAAGTATAACACCTCTTGTAACAGATCATTCCCACACAGAAACGTCACCCAAGGGCTTTCTAGTGGCTCAACTCCACTTTACCCTGAGACCACCCAAGGTACCACCAGCACAGAGACCCCCTGAGCTCAAGGGTAAAGGAGCAATTCCTGTTCCGACAAACAAGAGTCGTTATGCAACTCTTACGAAGGAATTAGAGCTTCCTGAAACCGGCTTCTCAAGGAGCCTGGGAAATCCCAGCACTGCCAGAGGGTGGGCTGCAGCATTCCCAAGGAAGAACTGATGCTTCAGGCTGCAGATTGCATGGCTGTGCCTCACCACACTCCCAAGGACTCCCAGGAACCTGGAATCACCAAGATCTACGAGCCAGGTCAGCACTCCTCTGATCAAACCCATAAAAGTGCTGCGTCACAGCTGTATTGATTAGAGACATCTCACAGTTTAATTGGAAAACAACCCCCCCACAGTGCTCTGTGCTCAACATGGGCAGTCAGTGAAATCCCTGGAACTCCAGATGTGCACCAGCCGTGACTAATGTCAGTGCCTGACTCACACAGTTCACACAGCAATTCTACACCGAGGGATGCTTTAATCAGTATGCTGCAACACTCAAGGACTGTGGGCACACCAGTGTGCAGCACAGCATCCCAAAAAGAGCAGAGACGTTGATCCACACTGATCTGTCACACCCATGAATCCTGGTGTCACTGTCCTCTGGTGTCACTGCATGAACTCCAAATCTATTATAACCCCATTTTGCAGGGAAGCTTCTGTTTGTAATTTTCAACAGGCTCTTGTTCAAGTAATCAAGTAAGAGAAGACTATTTCCCTACATGGTAAGTTAATCATCACATAATATTAAAAATGAAAGGAATTTCTCTTTCCACTTGCACAGCATATCCTATATTTCATCGCTATTCATTTAGAAAGATTTATTTTTAGTTATGGCACCCAGGATTTTCAATTAACTATAAAAGAGTGCTTTCTCCAAGGATTGCACATGTGAGGAGCTGGATGCCAGCAGAGAGGAACTGCTCAGCCTCTGAGATCCAGCTGCTTTCCAGTGAAGTACAAACACGCTGGATTTGCCCAGGCAGTGCTGGCGCATCCCATCACAGCCCCTGCCTGCAGGAACCCAGGTCACAGCAGCCAACCTGGCACAAATGCACCGGAGGTGCTGACTGACGAGCTCCTAAGTGTGTCTGGGAGCGGTGCAGGACAGCCACGGCTCAAAGAGCTGGCAGAGGTGCTCACTTCACCATTTGGCACAGTGATTGGAATTTCTAATAAACCCAGTCAGCTGAGGCCAGACTCCTCCTCATTACTGACACAGCATTTAAGTTGAAAATCCATGCACTTTCCCATCATCAATTTGCAGGAAAACCTGTCTAAAACCAGCTCTAAAATCAGCTCGACTGACCTTGGTGTGACTTACCACAACACAGTCCACACTTCAGCAACACGGATGGTTGAATTGATGTTGCCAATGCTTTAAGCTCAGAAAGTTCTTCTTGGTTTTTTTTCCCTAAATTATTATTATTTACCTACGCTGTGTTTACTGTTTCACACATGCCTCTGCCTGCCATGAAACTGTTAATTAATCACCATGAGACTCATTTTGTTAGCACACAGCTGGGTACTTGGTCATGCAACATCTGTTTCTCGGCATTTCTTCTTTTTCTTATCTATCGGTAGTTAGTAAGAAGAGTGCCTCAACAGAGCATGTCAGTATGTGGAAAAAGAAGCTACTAACCAACAGCTATTAAAACATAAACCTTCAGATTAATAATGAACTCACAGAATCATAGAATATCCTGAGCTGGAAGGGACCAACAAGGATCATGAAGTCCAACTCCTGGCCATGCACAGGACAACCCCAAAATAACAGCAATATGATGATCTTCTTTCAAGAAATACTTCTGCAATAAAGTGTTCAGAACATTTGCATTTGAGAGACTGGCAGATTAGAAAAGGGCAAATAAACTATTCATTAAAAGGATAAATTTGATTTTCAAAATCACAATTTACTGAACATTAAAAGAAAACTTGCTCTTTCAGTGGTCAGTTGTACAGTGGATTCAGTTCTACCTGGCACATATTAGTATTTGCTCACCTATGGAGAGGTTTTTCCGCATGGCAAACACTACAGCTGTATTTACAATTATTTTTAACTTCAGGGCAAAGTTCTTCCACTACTCTGCATGATAAACTAGAAATAGTCGAAGCACAGAGTGAGAGCACGGGCTGATTTAGGAAAGAGACAAAACTTCACAACCCTATATAATTTTAAGTTGTAAAGCCGCTATGTTTATTGCAGCGCTGGGCACATGGGAGGTAGCCCTCCAAAGACACACACGCTGTCAGTTTCCTATAGCTCGGTATATTTGTGGTTACATGTTACAAATTCATAGTTTCCCAACACGCTTATACATATGCATAACCTATCCCCGCTTTGTATTATAATGAGTTCAAAAGTCATTTTTATATCCTTGCGCCTGTGTAGTTCTGTTTTGTGGAGGGGTCTTTGCAGAAGGTCTTTTTCACTGACCTTCTCTCTATCCATAGGCCAGAACAACAAATTTGGGTTTTTTGCCACTGTGGAAGTTCTAGAGTACCACAGTCCTTGTTTGGCAAACACAATGAATCCTAAGTCAATAGATATATTGTGTGGTGAACAGTTTCTAACAAGTTATCTCTTAACTTCTGATTCCTTTGTATCAGGGCAACAACTTCACAGTAACTTCATTTTCACTCTGTGATTTCCAGCATAAGCCATGTACAAAAAGTACTTAAAAGAACATAAATAATCTGATTTTAAAAAGTCTTGCAGGACCGTGGCTGTAGTCAGGGTACAAATGGCACAATCACTCGTGGCCAGCTTCAAAGATACCTACTAGCCCTTCTCCAAGTACAATAGATGACAAAATAAAAATTTCAGCAGGGAACAAGAATCAAAGTCTACAGAACAGGGCAGCAAAAAACTGCTCCCCAGCAGATGTCTGTGACAACTGTCTGGCTGATAAGCCAGTAAATTCAGTGATTAATTTGCACCAGTTGCTTTCAGTTTCAATTAAGATTGCCCAGAGAAGTGCTGGAGTCCTGGAGATGTTTAACAAACACGTGGATTTAGCACTTGAGGACACAGTTTAGTGGTGCTGGTTGATGGCTGGACTTGGTGACCTTAAAGGTCTTTTCCAACCTTAACAACTCTCTAACTTAATGTTTGCCCAACAAAGTTCGGCCACAAGGTTGCGTGTTGTCAGCAAAATAATAATGTTCTCTAGGTCATGAGTCCTCAGTTACAGTAACAGAAGTTTCAATGCATTCGGAGCTCTTAGACTGCGGTGCATTCTGCTCAGGAAACTCACCAGCCCATGCCTGTATGCAGCTGTCTCCAAAGGCTGGAGTCGTTTATGTCTGCTTAAAGAGCTCACTACATCCAGGATTGACACAGAAATGGAATTCTCGTAAGAAAGCACTTCAAATAAAGAGACAGCTTTGAAGGCAAAGCCAAACCCGATTTCTGTTCACAATTCACAATCAACCAGAAGGCAGCTATGGCTATGCACCCCAACAGGAGCACCCAAACTGACAGCACAGAGTTTGTTCCTGTATTTATTGCATCATTCCTTTTCTGTCATCCTTGTCTGACCATATTGGTTCTGCAGTAATCTCTCCAAAATGCTCTGCTACCCTCAGAACACAAAGCAGACATTTGTTACCCACAGTAGATGTTAAAAGTAGTTATTAAAACACTCCTTTTTCTCCTCACTTCCAGGACACATATGAACTTGAAGGTAAGAGTTTTAAAAGGTTCCATTTTTGTCTGAATACCAGTATATGATAGCTATCAATTTACCAATATAGTAAGACATTCGGCTAGGTGATAAACACCCACCATGCACCTACAAGTGTAATAATTACATCAGGCAAATCTGACAGCAGGTACCTGTCCTAACCATGCACATCAGCTTACAAAACTGTGATTGGAATGCAGTCAAGATCCTTCCCAATTTTACTTTTCGTATCGAGTCAGAATCTGGCAGCAATTGCACAGCGAGCACTTGATTGTTACTAAATAAATCCATTTCAATTCCCAAATTCATTGGTCAGTCCCCACCGGCAGTTTTACAGCAACAGCAAACAAAAGCCACCAGACATCTTGCTGTTCAAATAAATCATGGGATGAAACAGAGATTAGATTGTCTTTACCTGCCAGTTTAAATTCTTATTAAGAGACTAACAGGGCTTTCCCATAGGCAATGTCAGAGCAATCAGGTGAAGCCAAGGCTGTGCTGTGAGTGCAGCACATCCTCACCTGCCCAGTACGGTGGGCACCCGGAAGGTTTACAGTGCCGGGATGGTCTGACCGGAGAGGGACAACTGCATCATTTGTGACTCTAAAAAACACCAATGCAAGTGCAGCAAGCAGGTTAAGAATACTCTTCGTACAGCAAAATTCCAAATATCCTCTGCTTCTTAACATATTTTGCCGCAGCAGTCGGGCCCAACTAAGCTTGCAGGCATTGTTCAAATTTCCTGTATTTGAACCAGATGCACATTGTTAGTTCAAAAAGCAGACTTTATTTTTATAATCTCCACTTTGCATTTAGAATTTAAGAAAAGCCTTGCATTTTGCATTTCAAACTTAAGACTGCCAAGTAACAATAAACACTAAATCCTTCCAGTCACTGCAGTCTGAAGAGAGCACCCAGTTCTTATGTCCCAATTTCAAATTCTTCAGATAACACTGAAAGGTCTGTCAAAAAACTGGGTGGTTTTCTGAAAACATTGTTCCTCTTTGCCATTTCCTTAATACCCAATATCTCTGCAGCCCCACACCAGGAAGAGCAGCAGACCTCTTAAGAACATAGCTCAAATAGAAAAAAATCATCTGTATATGCCAAAAGGCAATAAATAAGGTTTTCAGAACAAATTTTATGCCACCCGAAGGTAATTCAATAAAGCAGAAAGTGATTTGAGTCCTTTTCCTCTTTGCTGCATTTCACCCACTCTAAGAAACAGCTCACAGAAAGAACTTCCTCATGTAAAAGCTCTTTTACTATTTCTACAGCATGACACTTCACATTACAGATTGGGTTTTGATGCCTGAATGGAAGAATATCCTATTTTCAGTAGACTTTTCACTGAGAGAATAGCTGGTAGCTCTGAATACTTTGGAACTTCCCTGTGGATAGACTACATGCACTGCGTACAAACACAGACAGATAAAAAGGTTAATGAAGACCCCAAAGACCCTGTCCTCCACTGCCCCCGAATGGCTGCCAATGCTTGATGAAAATAATTCTATTTTAAGCAGTGTCCAACTCCACAGTTTAAATAGTGGCTCATCCACACAACACTTTTCATGCTCATTCCAGGTTCTCTCCCTCTGCAAAGGCCGGAGGAACTCAACCTCCTGCTTCCTACCAGACACACCTGTCTCAACTGTACTTTGTTACAGAATTTGGACTAAAATCAGGCTGTTGCATGGGCAAAATTTAATAAAGCTATGCAAATCACAGCATGGTAACAGAGTTTTCCAGTATCCAGAGAGTTCCAATTCTCAGTATTTCCGATAAGGCATTGCTGGAGTAACAGGAATGCTTCCAATGCTTGGAATTGCCAATAACTGCCATCTCCGGTGTCAGACAGCTAACAGCTGGAAATGAAGAGCTGTGCAAAAAACTTATGCTTAAAAAAATGTGCTTAAGAATGTTGTTTCAATGACAAAAATACCCCTAATTTACAAATATTTGTAGCTTCAGGTTAAAACCTCAACTTGAGTTTAAATTAACGCAGGGCAGACCCTGAACCCACCAGATATGAACCAACACCCACAGATGGGGAGACACTGAGGGCCAACCTGAGCTGTGCCCGTGGGGCATCTCACCTCTGGGCAGCTCTCTGGGCTGCTGCAGGAGATAAGTTCAAGGGTATTTCCAACCCAAGACACCCAAACCTGCACATGAGCTTACAGGTGATGTTATTCCTGCACTCCTGCTGGCACTATGGAGAGGCGGGCCCCTGGACCACGAGACAAGTTGTCACCATGCTCTTAACATCTTCTGTGAGATATTTACTATGGTAGAAAGATTAACATGAAATATTCAAATGAGTAAGGCCATTCAGCCACCCAAACGAAATGCAAAGAAGTGTTTCCAGTGTGGTACCTTACAGCTGAGCAGACATATGTAACTTTTCTCTTAAGTTCCTCAATTCCTCATCGACAAAGCAACAGGAGATTTAGAGACTTATGCTATAAACTCAAACCTCATTTTGAATCCAGACACTTTAAATGGGTTAAAAGACATCCTTGGCTTTTATATATGGAAGACCCACATATTCTGATACAATTTGCAAAACAGAAATATACAGCACACAGTACAGCGTAAATAACATCCACTCCACTGCATTTATTTGCTATTCTGATGAACATTAAGAGTCGTGCCCTGATGAATTCCTTTAAATACTAGCAGCTTCTCCTAATGAGCATTAATTAAACTTTTCCAGCATCTCTACCTTCACCAGAGAAAAGTAATTACTCAATGCTGCCCTACAGGGAGTGAAATAAAATCCACAGGATTAGGTTTTTTTAGACTGAGTAAGTAGGGCAGAGAGGAAAGCCTGCAATTTAGAGGCAAGTCGTATAGTCCATAATTCCACAACGTGAGCAATACTTCAAGCCTCAGATTGAGTAAAACTGTTTTCCTGCTGCCTGTAAATAAACCACTAAATAAGGTTTAATAATAGTACCCAGGTCTGTCAAGGACATAACTATGCCTTTCTCAAAATGCGTAAGAGGACACAGCACAAGCTATTACCTCAGCTGTTCTGCATGGTTTAACCCCCAGCTGCACACACCCATCCACAGTTAATACCTTACCTAGCAAGGAATACTTTTAAAAAATATTTTAGTTATATATATGGCATGTTATTGCCCTTTAAAACAAAAAGTACACACATCAGTGGCATCTGAATGTGTCAGATCTTAAGTCACAGAAACACAGAATCATCATAGAATGGTCTGAGTTAGAAAAATTTTTATTAAAAAAACCTATTTTTTTTTAACAGGGACCAACTCTCACTATGAAAGAAAACCACAGCAATTTTGTTGTAGAACTTATGTCATGAGTATTTTTTGTATATGCCAAACACAATTCATTGAAATTCATATTCCAAACACCATCTTCCAAGGAAGCACTGTCAGCTAGAACGAAAGCCAAGGCAATACATCTCTCAGTAAATTCCTTAGCATGGAACACCACATCTGATTACTTACTGGTATTTCTCCTCGATGGCACCCCAGTACCAAGCAGTTTTCACTAACAAGTTCTCCCTGCACCAAAGCATTTCCAATCTAATCTCACTGCAAAGAAGATTAGTGAAATTACTGAGAGATAATAGTTGTAGCAACAGAGGTAAAAATACTTCCCTGGCACTTTCGGTCAGCTGATTTTTGAGGAATTCTTTAGACCAATAAAGGATGAAACAAGCCATTAAACATAATTCCCTGGGATTAATACAGGGCTCTGCCTCTCTTTTACATAACAGGATTCTGAAATTCCTCCACTGCCCCCTCCCCCAAAAAAGGGCATGCATTAGGAGGAAATCATTTCTACAAACCTAAAACTTTAAGGCTTAGTTATTTCCTGATAGTTCTGTGGGTTTAGAGGAAATAAACTGGATGTTAATCCGCTTGCATTTAGTGAGTGGTACCAGCATACTCTGCTGCTTTTTGCTGCAACAAGGTCATGGCAAACCTGGTGTATAACCAAAGCAAAGCTGCATCTCCTGGCAATGAAACCTCAAAGATGGGGATGACTTAAGTGTCTCGAGTGTTATTTTTGTCTATTTGGGAAGAAACTGTGTCAAAATAATTTTTAAACGCATAGAATTAAAATCTTAGAAAAACTGCATAGATTTTTCATAAAAATCACTTAGTGCACGAGGGAAGTACTTAATCAGTGTATCAACTTATAATAAGTTCAAATTATTTATCAATGCTTTGTGGTTTTAATAGCATCAGCAAAAGAAGTAGTAAATTACATACATGCATCTCTATACTCAGCCGCAGGACAGAACTGGTAGGCAAAACTAGCTGCACAAACACCAAAAACAAGCTGGACACAGCACAATGCCCTTGCTTCTGCTTCAGTTCCACTTCTGCTGTACAAAACTCTTGCAGAGAAAAGGAAATCTTATATGAAAACAGGCACTTCAGCTGAGGTGGGAGCAGGGCACAGTGGCATAAACACCAGTGCTGTGTTTAGCTAGAATAAACATGTTAAAAAAGATCTCCTTTCATGATGATGAAAGAACAGATGAGAGAAAAAATTCTGTCTGAAGTGGCTGCTTAATTACTGTTTGATACAGTGATGTAGTTTATCAAATTAAGTTGTTAGTGGACATACTGTTAACGTAGAAAGCGTGTTTTCCTCTGGAGCAGTAACTTTCAACCCATTTGTCTGAATTTTCCAGTGTCGCCAAGTTTTGTGTGGCCACCTTGAGCCTGCTTGAAAGCTGTCTGCTCCTCTTAAATGTTTAACACCATGGGAGCCCTGGATAGTCCCAGCCTTACCAAACCAACCCAGTTTTGTACAGCTACAATTGTGGTTGTAGTGAGATTTTGTGATTTTGTGTTAGGCTCTCACATCAGGGCATACCAGTCTGGATTTCATCCTCATTGGCTCCAAATGCAGCAGATGTAAAAAAACTTCAGTAACAGACAATTCACAGAGTCACACTAACCTTGTTAACTGCCCCTACCACCTTTTTTAAAGAATACTTCATTACCATGCAGATGGAAAATGCATTTCCAGACTCCAAAACCCAGAATACTTCTGATGTTTATACAGCACTCCCAATCCATATTCATCAGTCACCAGCTGCCAGGCTGATTGTATTACCAAAGGCAGTAATGAAACAGCACTGAAGTAGAACACAGCTAGAACCACTGTTCAAGTGTACCATGATCTGATAGAGCTACAATTCAAGCTTTACTTTTATTTTTTTTCACAAGTAGCTGAAGAGACATGGCAATTCAGAGCTTAAATGACTTCACTTTTTAACTGTGTCTCAGGAAAATAATTTACAATGGATCAAGCTATATGAACTAGACTATTCAGCAAGCGAAGAGTGACACAGGAGGGATAGTAAACACACTATTGATTTTCAATTTAAAGAAGTGACATGCAACTGAGAGCAATCACCAATTCATAAAAAATTACAGGCTTGAGAATCATACGTATTGAAAAGAAGCTTTAAGCAAGCTTTTTTTAAGCATAGCTCTGAGAACACACTTTAAAAGTTTCCTGTCAGAGAAAGCCCACCGTTACAACTAATAACCTGGGTGTGCTTTGCAAATGGAATCACATTTCTACATAAAACCATTACTTTAACACGTGGTACAAGCAAAGTGATATAAGCCCGAACAAAAGATTGCTGTGATTGTGTTTCATATTGAAAGCTGCACCTGGACTAATGACAGAACATGGCCGCGTGTAACTACTTGCATCTGCACCTTAAACAGCAGGGGACAGCTTTACACAGGTTTTACAATGCCCCCACCACCATTAGTGCCTTTACTGTCTCCTTGACAAACACCCTTCCTAAGATACTTTTCACCTAAAGTACTTGCTCCTGCTTTTAAAGCTGATCAGATTGGCAGCCATCGTTTCCAACTGCTGTTGAAATACCACCTGGGAGAAGATCCCATTACCATCGTGACCCGCAGAAGGCCCAAAAAAAGATTAACACAAATTCAAACATCAATTAACAACTGAGATGACAAATTACTAAGAACTCTGATTTCTACGATGATGTAGCAGATCAATCCGAGTCTGAAATCTTCCTATTGCATTTCTCCCCCTCACCTTCTGTTCACCAGAACTGAATAAGGAATTTACTCACAAATACAAAGAGCTCCTATTTTTCTGAATTCAAATCTAGTATTCTCAAGAACACAGTTACGCTGAAGAAGAAAATTGTTCCTGGTTGGGAAACAAGAAGCAATTTAACTGACAGCCCATGAACACAACAAGGTATTTGATAAAAGGAAGCATTATAAATTAAACACAAGGACCAAGAAAATGAGTTGAAAGATCTTAGAGCAACAATGAGAACTAGATCAATTTTTTCAGCTGTCAATTCAAATGTAGAATCCTTATCATATTTTAAGATTTCTTTTTAAAGTTTAGCAGCTGAAAGATAACCCGAAGCAGATGCTTCAATAATAAAGGATCACAGTGCATAGCAAATTATATGAGCACCACTTGTTTACTTTAGGGAGTTTCCAAAAGACAGTTTAGTTTCAAAGTGTCTTTGTTTTATCAAAGCAAAATGAAACTTCCTTAAAAACAATTAAGGATGTTGTATCTTCCAAGATAAAACCCAGCCATTTTCTACAGCTGACTAGTATTTCATTAAAGCCAGCCAAGAACTCAAGAGTCGTACCTAGACAAAAATTACGGAGACAAAATCTGCTGCTGAAATCATGACTTCTAATAAAGGTTCATCTTTATTTCGTTCTTGGCTTCATTCACAGAGAAAAAGACACTTCCTGCCATTGCAGAGTAGCGGCAAAATTACATTTCGGGGATCTTAAGTTCTCTGCTGGCACAGACACCTAAGGTTGGTGGGGGCTTAGTAAAAACCCAACATAAACATACATGGAAGCATTTCAGTCAAAACTGCAATGCAAACAAGCATTTCAATCTACCTGCACAAGAAAAGTTCTTTCCAGGAATATCTGGAATATAAGTGCTTGATTGTTCAGTCCCAGTGAAAAATCTGATTCCCCTAAAACAGGGGACACGAAGAGGTGGGTCTGGAGAAGAACACAGACAGCACCACCTGCCCTGCCAGCAGCTCCAGGTAAATGCACTATCCTACAGTGTCTCTCCCAAGAGACAAAAAGGATCAAAACAGGGAAGAGAACGGCTCTCCTGAAGGGAACAAAAAAGTACAAATTAGTCACAAAAGCCACACGAGGCCTCATTATCATCTGAAAAAACAAACACACCAAGAAAGACCAGAATCATTAGAGGGCATTTCTGGTGCAATCATTACCACAGCACTCATCGCAGTAAAATTTAAACAGAGGAGTATGTGAAAGGGAAAGGCAACAAGGTCTTTGCCAAGAGTAGTATGTTTATATACAGAGGAAAATGAGAAGCAAGATTATAAATTACATGAATGTCCTAATACCCATTGGTATTAGTGCTCGATAGTCCTCTGCATCCACACATCTGAAGTGCAAGCTCGCAGCTTTTTGTACAAGGCACCTCCAAAACTGATACAGGACAGTTTTAGAGAGGCAGCAGCCTCCAGCAGAAAGCATTTCCCCTTCAGTTTTCTTTTTCAAGACAGCATTGTTTAATGAAAGTGGGATACCCTCATTCACTACAGCAAACCCGTATGATCTGGGCTTTTTGTAGTGTGGTCAAATGACTCAACCTTTCCTCTGCAGTACAGACCAAGTCGGTTCCCCATTAACTCAAGCAGGGAGGGCAGTTTTCCACAGCAGCACCCAGTAGCCCCCATCTGAGACCTACCAAGAGCTGCGGGACCCACGCTGGACGTGCAGCTCCTCAGGCTTCCTAAGTAACACATTCCTCTGTTTCATCATGGAGCTGGACTGCTGCCAGCTTCCACAGAAACACTGAATCAGGGTAATGCCTTTTCTCCAAGATGCAAAATTATCCTAGTGTATGTACTCTGATCTCTGTTTCAACATGGCACGTTTAGAATTCATCCGATTTTGTGAAAACAGCCCAGGTAAACACCCTCCTCTCTGCCTTAACTGCCAAACATGCAAATGTTTACCCCTACATGGTGGTTTTGTACCTACCTCAAGTACAAGAGGAAATGTAAATGAACCTCATATATTCAGCTTCAAGTATTGCATCTCAAGTGCTGAATCCTCATCTGAGTCACTGGATTTGTCATCACCATTTTCATTCATTCTGCTTCAGAGAAGGGACCCCCACCATACACAAGCCGAGTCATAACATTCCCATTAACTCCTGCTGGTAACAGAGATATTAGGGATCGATCCTAGTTACGTGAGAAAATGCATCCAGCCATAAGCTGTCTTCTTGCAAGCTTGTATTAGATTTTGATCAGGAGAGTTCTTTGGGAAGGTGACAGACTCATAGAAAACACAGTTTGGTACGAGTACATACACCTGTCAATACTCTCATCCTCTGCACTAATGTACTGTAATTCAAATAAAGCAGTAGAGCTGAGACACTTTAGAGGTGTCACATCACAAAACTGCAGACAACGGTTGAGTGCACACAGAGCAGCAACACACATCAGCTTTGGACTGGGGTGTACTGAACCTATTGGAAGCCAGACAAAGGACTGGAAAAAGATCCCATCAGTTCTGTCAGTATGAGCTGGGATGTCCTCCACATGTCTCACTGGGGGCAAAAAAAAAAGAAAAAAAAAAAATCAAAGCACAAACTGACACTTACCAGAGGCCAGCCAGCCCTGACTGGAGACGACAAATAAATGCCCCAGCCAGAGGGGCATTAGGAGCTCCAGCCATGAGTCAGCATCAACTCTGAAACAAATCTAGAGGAAATCAGGGTTTTTCAGGGGCACTGAAAAAGAAGTTAGTCCGAAGAAGACTTTTCATCCTTTTACATCTTGCTGCATTTTTTGATCAGTTTTGACACAATAGAGCCAACGCGCATTCATTCCAAAACCAAGGGACCAAACTATGTACTCTGGAAACATTTCTCAAGTGGAAGAGCTGAAAGAGTCTGCCCATTTCCTCCTAGATCCTCCTTACAGTGGCCATGAAACCATAATAAGTGCCACAGAGTAGCTGTATTCATCAAAGCTCCTGTCTGGAAGTAGAAAACATTCCTTCCTACATAGTATCTGGCAACTCAGCCTGCAGAATGAGGAACTTGTAGATATCACTGGTTTTTCTCACTTTAAGTTCAGCAGTCTAGTTTTGATGTATTTTTTCTACCACGATGCAATGAAGAAAGAAGGCATTCAAAGTTGTACTGGTGAGTATTTTAGCAAACAGTCTCACTTGTACATACAAACATCTCTCTGCCTAATTCTGAATCATCACAGCATCCTAGAACAGTTTGTGTCAGAAGGAACTTTAAAGACCATCCAGCTTCAATCCCCCCGCCAGAGGCGACAATGCCACCACTACAGCAGGTTGCTCAGGGCTCCTGAATATGTACGCAACTATAGATTCTATGCAATACAGAATCACAGACTGGTTTGGGTTGGAAGGGACCTTAAAGACCATCAGAGTTCTATGCCCTGCCATGGGCAGAGACACCTTCCACTAAACCACATTTCTCCAAGCTCTGTCCAACCTGGGCTCGAACACTTCCAGGGATGGGGCAGCCACAACTTCTCTTGGCAACTTGTTTCAGTGCCTCACCAGCCTCACAATAAAGAATTTTCTCCTAATACCTAATCTAAAACTACTCCCTTCCAGTTTGAATCCGTTCCCTTTTGTCCTATCACTACTCATGCTTCTAAAAATATCCCTCTCCATCTTTCTTGTAGGCTCCCTTCAGGTACTGGAAGGAAAGTAGGTACCTTCAGAGGATGAACTTAGCACTCAAATACAATGGATATGACTAGAGCGTTTTATTTCCCTAATGGAAATGGAAGACCCTGCAGCAGCACCAACCAGTTACAAGGCTAATGCCCTAATCCAAGTAACACCGAACACGGAAGGTCCTCAAGCACACAGAAGCCATCGTTTGAATGCGTGCAAGCAGGCGATTAGCTGAAAACCAGCACTTCCCAAGCGCGGCTAAAATACAAATGGACTCATTAGGATGAGCCAGCCCCTGGCAGCATGCATGCACATCCATACAGATATCCCACTGCACTAGCTGCCCGAGGTCTCTGGCTGCTTTGCTCATCTGATCAAGATGACGATGATGAACTATACACAAACAGAGGCATGGTTATAATCTCAAAGTTCATTTAGAATTTAAGTTTTATTTAGGCAGCTCAGATCCCAGCATCGGTCCCAGGCATCACTGGCAGAGCATTCAAGACTGGCCTTCCATAGACTCTGCTTTGTCAATCCCTATTGATACTGGACTAGTGGATTTTCTGGCTAGTCCACACACACCTGAGACCATCCTCACCTGGGACACGATACTCACCCCTGGCACACTGATCTTGCTCTCCCTCCTCAGCTAATAAGGTTGGACATTAGGAAGAAGTTCTTCACAGAAAGGGTGATTTGGCATTGGAATGGGCTGCCCGTTCCAATGGCTGCTGGCGGTGACTGCCCAAGGGAGTGTTTAAGAAAAGACTGGGGGTGTTTAAGAAAAGACTGGATGTTGCAGTTAGTGCTACGGTCTAGTTGACAAGGTGGTGTTAGGTCATAGGTTGGACTTGATGATCTCAAGGTCTTTTCCAACCTAGCTGATTCTGTGATTCTGTAATAAAGACAGAACAAGAATGGGAAGGACAAATTTCTTCATCAACAAAATGGTCCATCATTTGCGATGTGCAGTTAACAGATGGCATTCAAATTAACATTTATATCCTTCAAGTGTCTTATCAAACAAGCCTAAACAGCATCTTGAAATTTCCATTTTCAATTTTCTATGAGCTTGCAAGAAGTATCACAGACAGATTTTACTGCTGTCAACTAAAGCTGTTACTGCCTTTAATGAGGGACTATATTACGACTTGAAGTAAAGCAGTCCAGATCCTGCTGTTCAAGGCCACTGGGTCACCTGCAGAGACTTCACCTGGAAGATGGAGCACCAAACTTGCCCTTCTAAAATACAGAGGCAGACTGTAAGCATCGAGGCCTTACAAACACCCTACAATTCAGATTCAAGGAGACAAATTCCTCACTGTCAGCCCCTGACACTGGATCCCCTCAGACTTCTGTCCCAATTAGCGCTCAAGCCTGAAGAACCGTGGGGCACACGAAGGTCTGGTGGCAGAGCCATCCATGCCTTTCAAATGATGGTTCATTTGAGTTTTGACTGGGGAAAATCATGAAACACAAGACCTTGAAATGCAGTAACACAATTACATGTCTTTGAAGATTCAGACATATTATGAGCCCACCAGGGACCACCAGCTTCCGGCCCTCACTCCCTTCACCTCAACCACCCACAGGACCTCACGTGCCTGCCCAGATGCCTTCCAAAACCCAGCAGGTTCAGATGACTCTGGATCACAAGGGAAACCAAATTCAAAGTCACAGGTCTTCACAGAGAATGCCTTGTCAACAACTTTCCTAACTACATATACCCTGACTGGAAAACTGCCACTGAGCAGCTGTGGCAGCCTTGCAAAAAAACAACCCAAAACCAGTATGCTTTAAAATATTGTATTTAAAAAAACTAAACCTAACAGAGAAAATTACTACAAAAATCATCTGATGTGGTTAATATGTTTGGGTATGGGAAAAATTGCTGGATTTGAAGATTCAGTTTGATGTGTTCCAAAAGTTATATAAAATCAGCATAAAAATGGTACTTCTCTTCGTACAACTCACCAGCACTGGGTTTACAAGTTCTGGATGACTATACTAAACGGCACAGGTCCTTACAAGACTCCAGCAGCAATTTCCTTCTGTTGAAAAAACCATTCCTCTATTTTAACCAGTTACTAGGCCACAGAAGAATTCTGCTCTTGTATTTTGGCAGCTACACTGCCACACCATGCTCACGAAGCAAGGGCATCATCCAAGTCAGTGATACCTTACTGAAAGCCTGCTTGAAAATCCACTACACCAAAATATTTGGACTGATTAAACCAGCCAGTGAACCTTCAGAAGTTAAGAGATTTACCTCTAAAGAGCAGCCTGCTCTCCTCATTAGGTGGTATTGATTCACATGCCCAATATTCTCCTTCTTCACTCAAGTTTTAACCAACTTGCTGGAATCACCAGCCAGCCTCTGTTGATATTCTGGACCCTCTTCCCATCAGCATTCTATATTCCCCACTCCTATCCCTTCCACACCAGCAGGGTAATAAGGAACAGGCAACACATTACTGTTAATACTTCATACCTTCTCATGAACATCATCTGGCTCTTGCCATGTTCTGCTATTCATTGCAGCAATTTCTTCTAAACCTTTTCTACCGGTTTTAACAGTTTGACATCTCTGTTATGGAAATTCCCAGTACAAGAATATCTCTATTTCCCTCCATAGTAAATAAAAGAAATCCCTTTGAACTACAGTTTCATCTTCCACAAGCTTTCTCTTTTAAAAAGAGATTATTTTCTATCTTAAACAATTTGTCCTTCCTTTTTTTTAATCCTCTTAGTTCACATCTAACTTGCAGCTGTTTGTTCTTTTCTATTTTCTCCCTTCAGAAAGGATTTCCAATTTTGTAAATCAAGACCTCTTTCAAAATCTACCAGACTTCTGTAGGTGCTTTTAAGATGCGTGTCTGTTTCATTTTTTTGCTTTGTTGTTTTAATTTAGCAAGTTACATGACTCAGGACCAACAGCACAGTCTCTATATTCCAGATGACTTTTCATTAGTGGTCAAACAAGGAAAACCCAACTTAAAATATGTGTTACATGAAGTCAAATAGCACCCAGCAGTTACAAAAGAAGAACAAGACAAGTGTTCAGCAAAGAAACTCTATGAGAAATATTACAGACTCCAGTCACAGAAATACTGATATCCGTTGGGATTCAGAGAAAAATATTTTTTCCCATGACACTTTCATGTAAGGCAGCAGGCTCACACCTGGACTGCCTGACAGAGAAAGCAGTAGGTACCTCTGGAGCTCAAGAATTAGCTGATGTGGCTCCAGGTGCCACTATTCAGCATTACTTTCACATTTAACAGGCAGGTTAATAAATATTATTTTACCACAAGCATTAGTTAATTAAGGTGTACTCAAAAATAATACAAATGTATGGAAAAAAAGAACAGCCAGAGTTTGTTCTCGGTGTTTTTGTCTTAGCCAAATGGGAAACAAACACGATGGAGCGATGACATCCCGGTGCTCCATCCCGGCCGTCCCGCCACCCGCCCTCAACCTCTACAAGCAGGCGATTATATAAACATCATGGAAAACACCTCCTGCTCATCCCAGAGGAGGACGCGGGGACCGGACGCTTCGGGAGCCACCGAGTCAACAGGAGCCCCGCTAGGGTCATACCCGCACAAACACCGCATCGCAGTGGCGCGAAGCCGAGCATTCTGGCCGGGGAGCGAACCCTCGGGAGAGCACGCCGGGACGGGCCGTGGGGAGCCAAGTCCGTCTCGGGGCCGCCCCGGGACTACGGGATCGCCTCCCCCGCCGCATCGCCCCGCTCGGCGGCGGCGCCGCCTTCCCGAACCCGCGGAAACTTTCCCAGCGCTGCACCCACGCCCCGGTTTTTCCCCGGTTCCCTCCGGGCGCCGCTTCCCGCCGCGGCCCTCACGCCGCCCCGCAGGGCGCCGGCGCGGCCGGGCCTACGCGCGGCCGGCTGGGCGGCGGCGGAAGGGCCCCGGTCCGGCTCGGCGGCGGGAGGGCCCCGGTCCGGCTCGGCGGCGGAGGGCGCTCACCTGGGCGCACAGTCTTGAGGCGCACGGGCTCCCTGAAGTGCCGCACCACGGCCAGCGTGTCGCGGTGCGTGAGGCCGCTCACCGGAGTGCCGTTCACCTCCAGCAGCACGTCCCCCGGCGCCGGCGCCTTGCCCGAGAGCAGCGCGGGGCCCGGCGCGCCCTCGCCGCCCGCGGGCAGGCGGCCCGCCAGGTACGGAAACTCCCCGCGCTCGGCGCCGCCGCGCAGCAGGTCGGGATCGGGGCCCGCCGGGCCGCCCCAGGACACCACGCACTCCTGCACCTTGCTCAGCCAGTGCCGCTTCTTCCGCAGCGTCTTGGACATGCCGCAACACGGGGCGACGCTACCCACCCCGCGCTGCCGCCGCTCCCGCCCCGGCCGCGGCTGCTGCCCGACTGGCGCCCCAGCCCCGCCTCGCCTGCCCCGCCCCTTCAAGCCCCGCCCCCCAGGCCCCACCCCGCAGCGCGGACCCCCGGCCCCGCCGCGCCCTTGACACGCCCTTGGGCGCGGCTGCCGGTCACGGACTGCGCGCCCGTCGGGCAGGGCCGGGCCCGGGCGGGTAGTAGAGCTCGGACCCGGCCCCGCTAGGGCCCCCTAAGAGCCGCGGCACATCCCGCATGTGACACCCCCCCGTCCTCGGGAAGACCTCCTCGGCCAAGGCCCCCCTAGGCCGGGGTGCCCCCTCAGCCAGGAGCCCCCCAGCCAGTGCTCGTTGAGGCAGGGTCCCCTCTCGTCCAGGGCTTGCCTTCTGTAGGATCTCTCCTCAGCCAGGGCCCCTCAATCAGTGCCCATCCCAGGCAGGGTCTCCTGTCAGTCAGGATCTCTAGCAGGATCTCTCCTCAGCCAGGAACCCCCCTCAGCCAGGACCTTCACTCAGCTAAGAGCCCCCAGTCAGCTCCCATCTAAGGAAGGGTTTATCTTCAGCTAGGATCTCCCCTCACCTAGGACCACCCCGCAGCCAGGAGCTCCTCTTGGCAGCTGGGTTTGAGGCGGATGTGCGAGCTGAGGTGGGTTGTCCATGCTCTTTCATGTTTGCACTTAGTGCCTGGGCAACCAGACAGGCAGAGACACCATTCCTGTGTGTTCCCACCATTCCCATGACCACTGCCACTGGAACCAGTTGGTTCAAAGTGTCTCGAGCACTTCAGACCAAAGCAGAGCTCAGAAGAGTGGGTACAATTCAGATACAAACGTGGATACTTTTTCAACTGGAAAACACAAATGCAGTGGGTTTTCTCTTCACACAAGCCTGATTATTTAGCTGTGATTCACAGATCTCGGCATAGCAATTAGGTCATGCCACGTGCAGAATACATGCCAGGTATGTGCCATGCACATCCCAGCATTCAGGAGCACAGTGCAGCTGCTGAACAAATGAAACACTAAAAAGTACAAAGCCCAGGAAAGTTAATTCAAAATCAATGTCACTGCCATAAAAATTGCCAATGTCATTGCCATAAAAGCTGGCAATTAATCCTTTGAGAGCTTTCTGGTTCAAACTGCAAATTTGACTGCCCAGTCCTCCAATTGTTTTAATCAGAGGCTGAATTTCCACTGCGAATCTGTTGACGTCTACAATGTTTTAGGAGTGTCTTGAAGGCTCCAGCTGTGCCCAGTGGCCTGAAGTCCTTAAGGAGCAGTGGGGCTGCAATAAAACATGAGCCCTGAGAGGGCATAGCTTTGCCTCTGTTTGCAAATAAAGAGGCGTGACTCGAAAACTTCTTTCCTTTCTGTAGGAGGAAGTGAAGAAACCGGTACCTGCAGTGTCTAAAGAATGTTTGCTGAGTTGTAAAACAATGGATTTTTGTTCCCATTGCTCTGTCCCTGTGTTCACCTCAGTCTGGACAAAATGTTGTGTTAGAAGTATCCGATTTCAACACTGAATTTTGCAATGGTAAATAGCAGCAAGTGAAACCACCAAGAAACCTGCTCATAACAAATACCAGTAACTTCTGCAGCCGGGTATTTTCCAGCTCTCAGAGACTCATCTACCTTTAAGGCCTGTCAGTCTGTGGCTTGTACCAAAAAAAGCAAGAATGCTTCCAAAAAAGTCAGAAGAACACAAAACTTATAATAAAACCATGCTTGCTGGGGTAAAACAATGTAATCCAAACTTGTCTGGGGACATTAACCAAATGCTCCAGATACATCTGAGGTGTAGTGCCTCTGGCACTAATGGAGTTGCAACAAGCATAGGTTCAGCTCATCGTGTTCACTGCTATTTAAGGCACATTGGGCTGCTTGCCAACAGGCACGAGAAAACTGCCAGAGATAAATTTTCTTTCACACTTGCAGAATGGAAGCAAGAAGGCTGAAAGCTTTGTGGTGCTTGTGAACTGGACATTAAAAGGGACATCGTCTCATTGTTTGAAAGCAGCCTTCAATTTTGCACATGGGAATTGTGACATCTGGCATGAGCTGTAATTTATGAGCTGCTGACAGTAGCCTGTGCCAGATGTTCCAGAGAATACAGAGAGTCCCATGTAGACAGTGTGGACATCTCAAGGAGGAGATGAGTGTCCTTTTGGCTCCAGGGTTGGCAGTGTGTCCATCCTCCTAAGCAGAATATTTGTCCACCCCTCCTCTTAGGAAAGCACAGCTCAGTCTTTTCACTGGCCAAGACTTCAAACCTTGGAGTGAAACACCCACTGCATTTACACACCTGAAATGGGGAACAACTCCAGAAATGCTGCGATGTGCCAGTTAATAATAACACTGGTAAAAAAAGCAAGTCATGAAGCTGCTGTTCTGCAGTGAAAGTACTGTTGTCTTTAATAGTATGCTTCCCTATAAAAGCCAAAAAAAGCTGCCTAATCCTTGCAAATATTATGATGCCAGTAAGTTGGGCAGGTTCATTGTACATCACATGAACCATAATCCTCTTCTGGATCTGCACGTCTACCTGCCAGTCTCATTGTATTCTGAGAGAAAAAATAGCACTGTTGAATGTATTTATTTTCTCTGCATCACTTGCCAATCCCCCATCTCCTCTTCAGCACCTGGCATGGGGATGCTTTGGCACCACAGACTAGTCCAGGAGATGTGTGGCACTGCTCTCAGACAGTGACAGTGACCACAGTCTGTGGGGCTCCTTGAAGCCCTGCCCTGGGGTCCCCAATGTCACCTCTGTTGGGGTGGACACTGCTGGAGGTCAGGGCAGCCCCCCCCCCAGGTCACAGGGTGGTTTTGGGGTAGCCCACCCCACACAGCGCATCTCACTCCGTGGGACCTGCTGTACTGGTCTCCACAAACAAACTTTGAAACATCTACAGGCTGCTTGAAAACTGGTTGACAGTTTTAGTCCATTTGTCCAGCTTTCGTTACTCCTTCCAGATTACTCATTGCAGGTCCCACACACATGAAGTGTCTGCACAGCCTTGATGTGATCAGAAGGGAACCCTGCACCCCCACCAGCCCCAACCTGCCAAGGGCTGAGGAATTGTGTATTTACTGAGCACTGGTGTTTGGAGCTCTCAGTGAGCTTAAAGGGACAATCAAAGAAATATCAGAGCTCTAGCATCCCTGGTTCATCACCCATCATGCTGTGGCAGCTGCCATTCCCCTCTGCTGTTGGCGTCAGCACACGCAGAATGCCACAGGAAGAGGGTGCTGAGCTCTGCCACATCAGAATGAAGGACATAAACTGCTTCAAGGCAGCACAGCCTTTGGTAGGCAGGGAAGCAAAGTTTGTTTATCACGCTGCCAAAGTTCAAAGGCAATCAGAACAGCAAAAACATGTCAAACTGCTGTTTAATTAGAGCATGAAGACACACTTTCTCTGAGAGAGTAGAAAAGGAATTGTGGTGTTATGCTTGGACTCCTCTGAAGTCCTTTTCCTCGTGCCCAATGCTTGCCATGCAAATCTTGGTGTGATGTGTAGGTCAGCAGTCCTGTGCTTAGAGGGAAGAGACCCTGCCAGAGGCAAAATACTCACACAACATGCACAAAGACAAAAGAGCATCTCCATCCTCAGCGAGGATGACATGAAAGCCAGTTGCACCAATACAGAGCAGTGTGCAGGCATTTACTTACACAGAAGTATATTATTTCCTTCTTCCTGGTGACTGGGCACACAGGAGCTCTGACTGTCTCACAACACCACTACCTGACCACAATGCTATTACAGCTTTTGGGAGAAGCAACAGTGATGGTTGACTGCACTGCATTAACTGAAAACAAAAACAGTTGCTGGGGAAAAGCAGCGGGCACAATGTTCCTCCCTAACAGAGCCCTCATCTCAAACACGGGGTAACAAATTATTCAGGAGGCTTCGTGCCTCTGAGGAAGCACAAACAAATCATGGTTGGATAAGAGTGGTTCAAAGCCAGGCACTTGCTCTTAGGTTGAGAGATATATCCAGGACTGTCTATTTGAAAATGTTGTGACCCTAAGATACATTTATCTGAAGACAAACTTTTAAACGTCATAAATTAACTTGTACAAGAGCAAAAGCTGCCATGGAACCAGATCTTACCAGGGAATTTTTTTAAAGCTTAGAGAATAAACCCAAGCCTTAAGAGAGGTCTGTGTCACCCTGGGCTGACTAATCTCTGGTGTCTGGGCTTCTCCCCTGGGAATGGAGAATGTATCAGCCCAACAGGCTGTAGATGGGGATCAGTGGACGCTTCACTGATGCAAAGCTCCTTCATAAATCCGCCTGTATTTCATAAACACATCAGCACAGCAGGCAAATGAGAGGCAATACCAGCAGGAATAGCATCCACACGGTGGTACATCCTTCTTTGCCCTGTTTTCACAAATAAATAACCATTGTTGAGCAATGCAGATATTAACTACTGATCATTGCATACAATAGAATCAGAGAATCATAGAATATGATCATCAAGTCCAATTCCTGGCCCTGCACAGGACAACCCCAAAATCCTACCAGGTGTTAGAGAGTGTTGTCCAAACAATCCTTGAGCTCTTGCAGCCTTAGGACCTTGACCACTGCCCTGGGGAGCCTTTACAGTGCCCGACCACCCTCTGGGGAAAGAACCTTTTCCCAATATCCAGCCTAAACCTCCCCTGGCAGACCTCCATGTTGCTCCTTCAGTTCCATCACTGGTCACCAGAGAGCAGAGATTGGTGTTGAACATCTTAGTAATCCTGTAAAATTTACAAACAACGAGAGCGTTGGGCTGGGAATTTTAAATGTTTCAACCAAGATTTTACAGTAAATCAGACAGTGAGTACAGATCCTCTGTATGCCTCAACTTTCTAGCTGTACCTTCAACAACATTTTGCATCTGAAACATCACAAATCCTTTTAAACTAATGCTCATGAAATAAAAGACGCCTCCGTGGAAGGAAGCTGTGTAACTCTGCAATGACGAATATAGGAAAAAACAGACACCAGATGGTTCGTTTGTTTGTTTGAAACAAACAACTGACAACAAGTTAAAAGCTTGGGCAAGGGATGAATCTGCTCCTGACCTGTGTTGTACTGCTTTGCACAATGACAGCAGTGTTCAGTTAAACTCAAGTTGGCCAAAAAAAAAAAAAAAAAAAGGAGGGGGAAGAGAACAATGAACAAGGCACTTCTGAAACAGGGGGAATAATCTCCGAGAGCAGGTGTCATGCAGGGATATACAGGACAAACAGTCATATATGCTCAAGCACTTTTCATCTGCTTTGCTGTTTCCTCTGTTCCTCACCCACAAGACTCAAAACTTCCAGAATAAATTTGAAAAGTAACTACAGAGATTGCTCCACATTTGCCTGCTCTAAGTATGATTGGATTCTGCGGTAGAGTTAACGAGATGAACTAAGAGGACTTGTCAAAGTGAATAAAGAAGCAGTCTATGCAAATACCCCTCAGCCGTTCACGATGTGATCAAGCATTGCCGCCACCAATGAATGCAAAGTGGGGATAAAGGCCCAGTCAAACAGTGAGTGGAGAGTCACGCAGTCGTATAGAAGTACAGCATGGGTTTGAAGTCTACATATTGGATTTAGGGCCTAAATGTAGTAATGGAGTGTTTAAGTCTAGATCTAGAGCTTAATGCTTTGCAGAATAAACAAGGCTGGAGAAAAGCAGTAAAATGCTCTGGCATGGCTGAGAGAGGCAAGCAGGACTGACATGTTTGGGAAGCAAGGACCGGGCATGATGGGACTAGGGGACCATCAGCAGGGAGCTGCAGTGGCAGAGCCACTGCTACTGAGTTGCAGAATCACAGATCACAAAATGGGTTAGGTTGGAAGGAACCACAGTGGGTCATCCAGTCCGCCCTCCCTGCTCCAGTAGGGTCATCCCAGATCACATGACACAGGATTTTGTACAGACCATTCTTGAGTATCTCCAGAGACAGAGAGAGACTTCACATCCTCTCTGGGCAGTCTATTCTGGTGCTGCGTCAATCACGCATTAAAGAAGTTCTTCCTCATATTCAGGTGGAACTTCCTGTGCTTCAGTTTCTGCCCATTGCCTCTTGTCCTGTTATTGGGCACCACCAAGCAGAACCTGGTCCATCTTCTTGGCAGCCCTTCTTTAAATACTTATAGACATGGATGAGGTCCCCTCTCTGTCACCCCTTCTCAAGGCTGAACAGGCCCAGCTCCCTCAGCCTTTCATGCTTTCAGCCATTTCTCCACACTTGGGTGTGTTTCTGATCAGCACCCACTAAAATCCTTTGTTTGACCTCCCCCTTGGTGTCAGCTTCCTTCAGCAGCAGCGAGTTAACATCTGTAAGCGGTTCAGCTCTGTCAGTGGTTTTACATCTTTAATAGGATCTGAAATATCTGTAGCAGCCTTGTCAAGTTTTATAACCCTGTTCATAGGGATTTGAGATAGCTGGCATGGTCCAAAACCCTATCCTGGTCTCTGCCTGATAAAAGTAATCCCCAGCTCCTCTCTGATTCCTGCTCCTTTTTACCAGTCACTTTCTCTCTCCTCATTGACTATTAGCTGCTTGAGCAGCTGGGGAAACAAGGAGGACCAGTCAAAGGTCATAGAGCAGCACTACAAGCCATCTCTGTCTGTGCAGAGAACACACTATCCCCTGGAGAACACAGAAGGAAAATCAATTTTCTTGAGAGTTGATGCCCACTCCTGTCAGTCATCACCTCCCAGCCTGAGTCCTGCATGTGAGGTCTGAGCTTGTCTTTCATAGACATCTAGAAATATTTGAGTAGACTGGAATCAGTGACAGAGGGCTGAGGTGTTGTCCTGACCTCTCCAGTTCCACCAGCCCTACTGACAGAGGAGAGGGGGTCTGAGCTGCAACAACACACTAACAATTCTCTTTGCATGTAGAGAAGAGGATGGAGGAGCAGCAGAGTGTTAGGAAGTGAAAACCAAGTCTCTTTCCCTCCACTACATTTGGTGGGCGCACTATGGTTACCTATGGGAGCATCAGCCTTCTCCTGGGGTCACTCCCTGGTGTTCCAGGTGTGATTTCAGACTGACACAGCCAGCCTTTCTTTGACTGCTATTGATGACATCACTGACTTCATCTCTTTGTCACTCTTCCAACTGCTTGAACCTTCCAGAAAGCCTCATTTGAGCAGATCAGCCTTGCCCAGCTGAAGCATGACTGCCTTCATTTTTCTGAGCAACAGCTCACGCAGATCTGGTTACATTACTTGTACAAATCTATATGATTAATATACTCCTTGTCTTTCCATGAGTAGTATTTAAGCAGAAGGATACAAGGGTTTTTACAGACTTAGAAAAGACTGTCCCCATTCTTCCTTTTTGAATGTTAATAATGTAGCTAGAGTCTCAGTGGATCTGTCATAAAAAATATTATCAAAGGAACCAAGAAAAGTGCAGAATTATTTGCTGTTTGGAAAATCCAGACACATCACAGAAAGCAATAATAACACAAAATAACTTTGATAGAAATTTTACAGGGAACATTTTTTTATAGCCCCAGCTGTAATTACGGTTCATACTGAATAAGCTGCTTACAAAGGCTTTAAGGTAATTTACATTTTAGTACAAGAAGCGGAATAACACACTCTGACAGAAGAAAGTGCACCTCAAGACAGAGGTCGCCCAGGTGAGGCTACAATAGAGTCAGAACTTCGAAAAAAAATATATGGGTGGGACTCAGAGCCAGGTCGGGGCTGTACATGGCTGCAACTCACACAGAGCTCTCCACACCTGAGATGTAAAAGTCTCCTTATTTTCTGTGGCCTTCACAACACTTTTGCTGAGAGGTGCCATGGCTGAGTATCCGCTGAGAAATGAATTGTCCTCTTCCCACTGCATTGTGTCCAGTTGTACATTGGGTTCCTCCTTTTCTCCATGGTTTTCAGCACATTGCAGAGGCAGTCTCAGAACAGAGCTCATGTACCAATGTCAGTGTTCCTCTGAGAACACTGGTGAGACACCTTTCTCTGTATTATTTTTTTGTTATTTTTTTCCTCCCGTATCAGCCAGACAAAACCCCTCCCACTACATTATGTCATCCATAATTCTGGAGGTCCTGTTCTATTATAATTCAGTTTTAAAATTATTACTCTAAACACAGGGAGAGAGCTTTTATGCATTCTTATTTCTCCTGGCAGTGTTTGTGCAGCAACATGGGTTACTGTAGCCAAAACCTGATTAGTATTGCTGGGTTTTGTTAATAAGCAAAGGACTCTTTGGAAGTAAATGAGATCTAATAGAAGCTTCATAGGTTTTCCATTAGACTCCACCATTATCATTTAGAGGTAGCTTCTTTTGTAGTCATTAATGAATAATGACAATATGCTAATCTTCAAAGCTCACCATTCCAGCACCAACATTTACTCTGACTTATAATTAAGATGTCAGTGTTAATTTCTGTCTCACAAAGCAGGGACTTTTCTTTCTTTGCTGATGCATCTGTTTTACAAGTATCACCTCTCAGCTCCACTGCTGGGCTTAACCTTGCTATGAAGGATGGGTGGGGTGGAGTACACAGTGCTTCATCTTCATCTGTCAGCCCTCAAAACTGCTTTTGCAAAAAAAAAGAACAAAAGAGTGTATCATGTTGCTAGATGGCTCCTGTGGGCTCGGACACTATCTGTTATTGACATAAGGGTCAGGAATCTTAGAATCATGGTCAGAAAAAACCTTTAGGACCATCAAGTCCAGCCATTAACCCAGGACTGCCAAGGCCACCACTAATCCATGTCCTCAAGTGCCTCGTCTACAGATCTTCTCAATCCCTCTGGAGATGGTTACTCCACCACTGCCCTGGGCAGCCTGTTCCAATGATGGACCACCCTTTTGGCAAAGAAATTTTCCCTAATATCTCGTAAAATTCCCCTGGTTGGTGCAACCTGAAGCCATTTCCTCTCATCCTGCTGCTTACTTGGGAGAAGAGAGAATCATTTATGTTAGAAAAGACTTTTGAGATCCTTGAGTTCAATGTCAAGATCTTTCACTGGTCTCCAGAGTATGTTGTGATACTTTTCATTTTTAGGTGAATGAAATAAGATCCCTGAGGCAAAGCTGTGCTCCATGGATGTCAGACATACTGAAATGCTTCCATACAGCAGCCTTTCGACATGTCTGACACCCACAGAGCCTCACACTGGGCCTGCCTATGTGTCATCCTCAAGGATGCCCTCATCCCTTTAAACTTTCATGGGCTCTTGCTTCTTCTCATGCATTCCTATTACTAACAGGCTTCCCAGCTGACAACACAATAGTGAATACATTATTCAGCCTGGCTAGCTGACTTCACTGCTGTCTGTCTCCATTACAGCGACATCCTCCAGTGCTTAAGAGTGGGGATCCCCAAATTCATTTGAGTGTCCTGGCAGAACATGGCTGATGCTGGAGGGCTCAGCAGGGAGAGGCAGTGAGACAGGACCAGAGCCAGAGATCTCGGTCAAGCCTCAAAGCAGCACCGGAGCGCACAAGCCCAGCTCCTCCAGCCCCCTGTGAGCCCCAGGAGATGCAGGGGAGGCAGGAGAAGCTTCTTGAGGCTGAAGTGCCACTTGTGCTTCTGCTATTACATTACAGAGCTGCTACCACCATGCCACACCCCTTACCCTCTTTTTCCACATGAACTGTGAACTGAGCAATTACCTCTGCATCTCACAGGATCGCTGTGAAGCTTAATTAATTTGTGCATTTCAGTTCATTGTGCTCTCAAAATGCAGCATATTTAATTCCTTCATTACTTCACAGTTAATAACATTATTTATTTGAGTCAGGGTGGTCCCCACCAAGCCTGTGCACAGGTGGGTTCCCAATTCCGCATGATACACTGGCCAGCCACAGACAGCCTGTGTTCCCTACCACTGACTAAAACAGGAGACATTTAGGTTAGATATTAGGAAGAAGTTCTTCTCTGTGAGGGTGGTGAGGCCCTGGCACAGGTGGCTGAGAGAAGCTGTGGCTGCCCCATCCCTGGAAGTGTCCAAGGCCAGGTTGGATGTGGTTTGGAGCAACCTGGTCTAGTGCAATATGTTTCCACCCATGGCAGAGGGTTTGGAGTGAGGTGAGCTTGAAGGTCCCTTCCAACCCAAACCATTCTAGAAGTCTGTGATCAAGCACCAGTGGGCCCGGGGAGTCCGTCCCTAGGTGGGTTTGTGTCCATGCATAGCCATAGCGCGGGGAAAGGACACAGGAACATGGCCATGGATACCTGCATGCCCTGTCATCCATGTGGAAGAAGAATCTGTGATCGATGAGTGGTGTGGTACAAGAGGAAGCTGAACCCCTGCTTATCCCAGGCAGCCTTCAGCTGCTTACAGAGACCAAGAAAGACAAAAATGAAACAGGCCATTAGCAGCACTCCAGTGGATTAGCATTTATCTGTCTCGCTTATACTGCAGGATTTCAAAATTCCTTTGAAGTTTGCATATAAGAAAATCACTTTCCAAGCCACAAAACTTTGAGCTTTAGCTGTTTCCTAACAGTTCTGTGGTTGAGGAACAGCTGACTAATCTTTTAGGATTTAATGAGGTTAACTAACATGCACAGTTTTGTAGGGAGCTATAGTTGGTATTTTGGTAGCAAACATGAAAAACATTGACAATAAGTAATGTTCTGTAAAGAGCCATTATGGGAGCATGGCAACATTTTGCTAACTTTTGCTGAAGTTTCTGTTTTCTTCATAGAGCACAAGTTGGGCTTCTGATCTTGTTCAATTATAACAATTAATAGTTAACAGAACTGTTTACTTGTAACACTGATGTCAATAGGATTACACTTTTCTGTTTTCTGGGTTAATTTATGGTTATGTAGTTTCTTGTCTGACTCTACAGGACCCCCTTCCATGGACTGGCAGAATATTAGCTGTGTTTTCCAGCAGCTGGGCAGGGGGTGCCCAGCACTGGTCTGGCACTGGAGCAACATCCCACTGTTTGCCCAGCAGACCCCAAATCCATCCCTGGGAAGGTCTGGCATGGAGCCTTCCCCCAGCTGAGCTCCTAGAATAACTATAGAATAGAATCATAGAATCATTAAATTTGGAAAAGGCCTCCAAGATCATCTAGTCCAGCCTTCTCCATTCAGGAGGTTGGCTGTGGAGTACCTGTGCCTTCAAGACTGAACGATAAACTTAATTTGGTATTTACAGAATGCACCAAAGTTGCATGTAACAAGCTGACACACAAATTCATTAGGATGCAATTACAACTATCAGAATGTAGACTACTCAATTATTTTAGTGAGAACATGTAATTAACTGCAGGTTCATGTTGAATGCTGCCTGGTGCCATGAAGCAAGTTCCGAGGATTGGCTTGCATGGGAAAACACAGAAGCAGGGTTTTTCCCAGAGCGCGGCCTCTGGTTGAGACATGCAGACTGATGGAAAACAGCAGCGGCTGGATTGGTGGGAGACAAGCCTGAGTGAGATGAGAGGATCAGAGCATCTTGTCCATCATCTAGCAGCCCAGCTGACAGGGCTGGAGCCGCTAGGGATGTGAGCTCAGTGCATCAAAACTCATTGGGTATTGTCACTGCTTCACCATTGCTGCCTCATGATTAAACACCATGAATATTAATGAGTTCTTATAGCATCTTTGGAAAGATCTGCCTGTTATGGCTCATAGATCAAACTGGTGCTGGGAGAAAATAAAACTCTGTCAAACTGTTTGCCTTTTGCTCATTTGTAACGCTCTCCTTCAGCTCACAGGAGCCTGGAGAGTATTCTGGAGAAGTGGTTTCCTCAGCATCTCTTCCACTTGTGAATATTTCATGGGAAGATTTATCCTAGCAATGGGTGAAAAATTCAGTGTGGCAATTAATATGTCTGTCACCCTCAGGCCTTCACAATCCTTGTCAAAATATATGTTACACCAGTAAAAGTTCCATACAGAGCAGCAGGCAGACAGGCGGCTGTTCAGGGGCTATGTATGGAAAGAAGGAAGAGAAAAAAGACAGGAAATCCTTCAGGATTTACTGGGTAAATAAAGCAGGAGAGCAGTATGGGCATGAGTGGCACAACAGGACCTGGGAGCAGTGACACAGAGTCCTGTAAGGTGCTGAGCAGCCTGGTCTGGGAAAGGAGTCCCTGCCCATGGAAGGGGTGGGGGAATGAACTTTAAGGGCCCTTCCAATCCAAACCATTCCATGATTCTATGAAGTTAATTTAATTAATTGCTGTTCCTCATTCCCAGGGCAGTGCATGAGTTCCAGCTCCCCACTCCTGTCCCATTGTTTTAGAAGAAAGCGTCTGCAAAGAGCTTGATCTTCCCACAACTCATTTCCAACTTGGATTTAACAGACTCCTGTCTCCCAAATAATAAATAAGAACCTTTACACTGCAACACTCAGTTTGTTAAGCAGAGCTTTAAACAAAGCCTAAATAGCAGCTGATTTAGGAAACCAGGTCGGGAAGGCAATGCTGCCATAGCTGCAGCACTGGAGTGGGATAAACCACCCAGCCCTGTATGGTCAGGTCCCCAAAAACCAATCCTACTGCCAGGCTTGAAGTCACCACCAAGAGCTTTCCCCTGTAGCAGTGAAGGGAAGGCTCTGAAGGATTACAGGATTGCTGCCTTATTCCAGCAAAGTAATGTGGCTCTGGGTTTCACCATCTGCACTCTGTGGGGAGAGCCCAGTGTGGCGAGGCTGGTGGCACAGCAAGGGCAGGGCCAGCACCAGCAGCTGTGCCCTTCCCAGGGAGAGCAGAACCAGACATGCTCACAGAATTCCCAGGCCAGCCTGGGAACCAGCAAGCACCAAACTGGGACAGGAGCCTGTGAGCCGATTTGCCGACAGCTGGAATGGGCTGGCAGAGACAGGAGCACCCCGGGGCTCGTTGCACCTCCACACAGTGGATCCATGGGCTGCTCTGAGCGCTTTACACACCACTAACTCATGCACTTCCTTGCTGCATAATTCATACCATTTTAGCAGAAGATAAAAGCTTCATAACTGTTAAAATGCAAATGTTTATTAACGTGAGTATGCCAGACAGCCCTTCAATTTGGAAGGAGCTCTTGAGAAAGAGCCAAAGTCTGTCCTCTGTAAGCAGACTCTTTTTGAAAAAGCAGAGCATGGTGGGTACCAGGTTCCAAGCAATTCTCCAGTGGCTGCTGAGCTGCTGCTTCATCCTGGTGCCCCTGAAGAACTTGGAGCATCACAGAAGCAGATATAAATAAATAGATAATTTCCTTTACACAAGGCCAGGTGCTGGATGTGCTGTATTGTTCATGTCCCTCTCCTGCACAGAGCAGTCAACCAAGCACAGAAAGGAGATAAGAACATTTGTTCCCACAAGGAACACGGAAAGGATGGAAAACAAGTTTGCAGTTGTGTTCTGTGCAAGGTCGTTTATAATGCCTGTGACTATTTTTAAGCCTGAGAAATGAAGGGCTGCCAGCTGCAGCCAGCCCTTGAGGGAAGCTGCCTTGTGTTCTGGAGCACCGTCAGGTGAACCAGAGCAGACACTTGTTACCCGGCAGCCAGCACGGGGACATCAGTGACACCACCCTCCCCATCCCTGTCCTCGGTAGGAGCCCAGCTGCAGGCACTGTCCTGGCAGGTGGCACCACGCAGCCGCTACTGGGGTGACGCCAACATTCACAGGGACAATGTGACTGCAGAAAACCTTCCCAAAGATACTGCTGGAGGGGAAACACAGTCTCTGGGTCTAGAGTGGCTGCTTGGGAGTGGAGGGAGCAGGAGCCTGGGCTGGTGCTTTTGTAATTAGTTAATTCATTTAATTAGTTGATTCATTTCTCATTGTTTTGTCCTACCTGAATGGAGCATAGCTGGGAGTGCTGCACCCTTGGAGGAGGATTTGCCATGGACCAGCCCCGAGGGAGGCCCATCTGCTGTGCCACTTCCATCAAAGGGTCTGACAGTGGTGGGGCAGAGGATCCCACAGCCCCGGGCTCCGACTGGCTGCCTCCCGCAGTATGCGCTTCCTCACCGGGCACTGAGCTCAATCCATGGGCACTGGGATATTAGGCAGGGTGTTTCCAAGCAGAGGAGCAATAATGGTCTCTGCTTCACAGCAGAGAATTTCCACTCTGCAATGACACGCGGAGAAGAATTAATTTACTTTTTCTCTGGTTCAGCACTAGTGATTGCATTCCACCTTTTGGGCTCCTGCCTCCACTCCCATTGCCTGAAAAACTAATGAATTTACACTGATCACTCGTCTGTGCTGTGTCTTCTACTTTTATTTTATTCTCATTTTAGCTTCTTATCTTTCTTCACACTCTTTTAACTTCAGTGAATGGTTTCATCCTTTCTAAGTGAGGCTCTGTGCTTCTCACAGGCTCTTTCTTGTCTCTGTGACCACTAAAAGGAATCACCCACTTTGTTCTATAGCTGGATGCCTCACAGTCCTCTTGGAGAGATGGGATGGAATTCACTGAGAATAATATCTGGTTAAGTAGTGGGTAAAAACCCCAGCAGTTGAAGTCTGAGCTGAGGATGACGCCTGTGGACCATTCTCAGCAGTGTGGCTCCTCCATCCTCCAGGCTCCCACGCCAGGACACAGGAGGTGGGAGATGCCAATGGATGCCATGTGGGATCCAGGCACAGGCAGCAAGTGAAGCCACACACATGTGGAGACACAAAATGGATTTACTCTCATAGTAAATGAGTAGCCATGTGAGTAGAGGTGGAGGGGCTGGGGGAGCACCACCACATCCCCCAGTGGACCTGTGAGCACAAGGGGGCTGCTGGCTCCTGCCATAACCTGTGATGGTGCCAGTATGGCTTCTGCAAAGCAAAAACCAAAAATAGACCTGAACCAAGTTTTATTTATCTCCAGATTTATGCAGGTGTGACAGCTTTTGCTCTCCGGCTCTGCATTAACCTGCATAGCCTAGGAACAGGAAGTCATGCCCAAACAATTACAATGATAAAATTTCTGACTGAACTCCTGGGATTATGAGACTCTACTTCCTTTCCACCATTTGCTGGGTAACGTGCTCTCCTGGCCCAGCTTAAGTTTATTCTTGAATTACCAAAAATACATAACATAATGCAGAAGAGCTCAGCGCTCTTAGATGAACAAGGACATTCTTCCTGGCAAGGTATTTCAATAGTGCAGGAAATCAAACATGCAAAAGGTTAAGGCTACTATTAATAAATTTAAAAAAAAAACAACCCAAAAAAGTCCCAACCAGCACACATAGTGTTGAAAAAAAATGCAACACTCATAGCCTGGGGAGCCACTCATTCTGTCCTCAAGATGACTAAAGCTGGGGTGTCTGAAATATCACAGAGAATTTTCACATTTCCTTTCACAAGTAAAGCCAGAAGTCGTTTTTATTATCATGAAATCACAGAATGGTTTGGGTTGGAAGGGACCTTCAAGCTCACCCACTCCCATCACCCTGCCATGGGCAGGAACACTTTCCACTAGACCAGGTTCCTCCAAGCCCCGTCCAACCTGGCCTTGGACACTTCCAGGGATCCAGGGGCAGCCACAGCTGTTCTGGGCAACATGTGCCAGGGCCTAAGCACCCTCACAAGGAAGAATTTCTTTCCAATATCCCTAATCTAATCCTGCCCTCTGGCAGTGAGAAGCCGTTTCCCCTTGTCCTGTCACTCCAGGCCCTTGTCCAAAGTCCCTCTCCAGCTCTCTTGGAGCCCCTTGTGGCACTGGCTCTTAACATCTCCCCAGAGCCTTCTCTTCTCCAGCCTGAACACCCCCAGCTCTCCCAGCCTGTCTTCAGAGCAGAGGGGCTCCAGCCCTTGGAGCATTTCCATGGTCTCCTCTGGACTTGCTCGAGCAGCTCCACATCTTTCTGATGTTGGTCCCAAGAACTGGAAGCAGCTCTTCAGGTGGGGTCTCACCTGAGCAGGGCAGAATCCCCCCTTCCCTGCTGCCTACACTGTGGGATCAGCCCAGGACTTGGGGGGGGTTTCTGGGTCCCAGCACATATGGCACTCACCCACCAGCACCTCCAGGTCCTTTTCCCCACAGCTGCTCCATGATATTTTGCACTGACACTCGTTGGGAGGGTGTGTCATTGGAGTGCCCTGCTTGATCTTCAGCACACCGTGTGCTCAGCTGTCCCATTGCCTTCAGAAATGCCCCCAGAAAGGCATGCTATGCCCCCAGCCTTGCAACCCATTTTGGAGAAACCCGGTGAGCTGAAGGGCAGACTAGCAGGCAGATTCAGGTTGTTTTTCTTTGCTAGCTGGACATACAGATACAGGAAATATTAAGAGACCTTGAAAAGGAAAGTGCTTCCCTTTGAATTGCTAAACCGATGGCATGGCTAAGAATAGCCTCTGAAGAGAAAAGGAAGATGAACGACATGAGGCATTCAGCACCTTTTCTTACTGTGCAATAGTCTTGAAATTTAACAAGTGAAATACCAAGGCATGTGCAGGCAAAGGGGAAAATTTGTCCAAAGAGGACATTTGGAGGAGTGTGCTATTATGTAAAGCGAGCCAGGGAAAGGTTAGCAAATACCACTGCTTCCCTGGGGAGCCCTTCTCTTGCCAGAGTCATTAGTGCATAGGCAGAACCTCTATACTAATTCTCTAGGTCATAAGCAAAGTAAGACAGAAAAGCTGATCTGCTCTCAGTCACATTAGGCACAGGAAACCAGCTCACCTGTCCAGCAGCTACTGGTTTACAGAAAGGTTAGGGCTGGAATATCAAAGTCTTGTCATTAAACCAAGTTCATTTTCCTCTCAGCTCAGCCAAACTGGGCATGGTGCTCTGGGACAGGGCTGCAGGACTATGGATGCTCTTGGGTGAGAGCATGGCATGGGGAAAATGATTCCCAGTGCCCCAGGACTTCCACCAGTGCCACTTCATCCCTTCAAGGAAATCTGTGGCCATGGTGTTGCAGCTATGGTCCATGTCCAGAGGCTCTGCGGGTGCAGTCCCACAGGGAGGGCTTGGGTTCAGCCAGCTCATGCTCACCTCAGAGGCTTGATGCCATCTTCTTGCACTAGTGTACCTTGTCATTTGGAAAGGGACAGACCAGGGAAATGTTGCTCATGGGATGTGGGAAATTCCATCCCTAGGCGGGAAGGGATGAGTGAGGGCAGGAGGAGGCAGAGGCTTTGCTAGGAGCAGCCCAAATGTCTCCCAGCAGGGGCACAGAGAGCTTTTGATAACCTCAATATAAACTGCTCAGTGAGGTTAAAACAACCCACTCATGGGAAGGATTAAGCCCAGGTCTGGAACCGCTCCCTCCATGGACATACCACTCTGTGGACGAGTACCCTGGGCACGGCAGATGCTGGGAGAGTGATCTCCTCTACCAGGGCCATTCCATGGGTGCAGAGAGGTTTAGGGTGGATATTAAGTAAAGGCTTTTTCCCCAGAGAGTGATTGAACACTGGAACAGGCTCCCCAGGGAATGGTCATGGCCCCAAGGCTGCCAGAGCTCAAGGAACATTTTGACAATGCTCTCAGGCACAGGGTGGGATTTTGGGGTTCTCCTGTGCAGGGCCAGGAGCTGATCCATGCAGGTCACTTCCATCTCAGCATATTCTCTGCTTCCATGATTTCAAACACAAATATTGCCTGCAAAACCTCCGGAGTCACATTTGCAGTGAACAAAAACATCCACCCGCACACAACACAGCATTTCAAATCCTGCCTTTAATCTCAGGTTCCAGTAACAACCTTCTCCCCATCCAATTACTTGTCTTACAATTGACATCAAAATATTAAATTCCTGAGAACTAAAGCGCTTTGAAAGTATAACCTACTTTTAAAGCAGACGAGATTTATAGTGGGAGCATTTACTTTCTAGTCCTTGACATTATCAAAGTCACTGGTGCCTCATCAGCAGCTCCATAAATGAGGCCTCCACACAAAATATCTGGTTGGCATCTGCTGGGCACTGTTTGCAGGCTGAGCCCTGCCAATGGCAGCCTAGCACAAGTCCAGAGCTTTTCCCCAGAGGCTTTGGTGTTGGGTTTGGTCAGGGTGTGATCTCAACACAGGAACCCCAGAAAAGGCCTTTGCCATTGCAGGGAAAGGAAGTCAAACAGCCATCCTGGAAGTGCTCCATCCCTTCAACTGTTTGAGGCCAAGGTGGAGCAATCTGATCTAGTGGCAGGTGTCCATGGTCATGGCAGGGGTAGAATGAGATGAGCTTTAAAGTCACTTCCAACTCAAACCATTCTGGGATTCCATGATCCTTCAGGAGCAACCACAGCAAGACATAGCTGAGCAAAGAGCAATTTGATAAATACTGCTGTAGCAGGAGTCTTGACCCACAGATATCACCACAAAGTGACTATTCCAGAGGAGGACTTCCCTGTAGGGATCACCCCACTACCCCACAGCCACATCCAGCCCCTTCTGCCTCTCCGGTGCCTCCAGATCTGGTCCTGGCTGAGCCCCTCTGGCTGTGTGGCAGGTCACAGCCCTGTCACCGCCCCCTATGACTCGGAAACCACAGGTGACCACAGTGTGTCCTTGGCACCCTTCTGCTGCCACATGTTGCCTGGTGCAGTCAGGTCTGTCCTGCACCCCTCTGACCATTGCTGAGTAGCAGAGGCAGCTGCACTGTGGGCTCACTGCTGCCAGCCACTGCTGCCAGAACAGCTCAAATGAAATCTAGGGAATCTTTGCACTGGAACAAGCACTAGGCTTCTAGCAGCAGCAGCAGTAACACTGGTGCTCCTGGTCTCCACCTCTGCCTGGCCCCAGCCCTCATCATAAATTGCCACACCAACCTACATGGAGAGGCATTAACTTTCACTCCTGAAACAAGGTACAATTAGTTGGACATAAAAGAACACCAAAGTGATGCTAATTACCCTCTAAAAGGTGAATATCATTAAGCCAGAGAAGCAGAAAATTACCTTTGTGGGAGATCTGCTGCAGAGTTTAACTGAACAAGGATGGTAGCTGGATTGGTGCTGAGAGCTTCAGCTCTGCTTCTCCTCCCTTCTTCGAGCTAAGCCATGAATCCCTGTGCCATCCAGGCAGGACCCCGGGCCCTGCAGGCAGTCTGCACCCACCCACATCACCCTTTAGTCACGGACTTGGTCTTGAGGCCCCACTGGCACTTCTTTGGGACGAGGGGCAGTGGGTAGGCTGCTGGGCAGCTGCAGCTGCTCTAGCTCAACACCCACAATGAAGAATTTGTCTTTTAACACCAGTTCACAAGCACCTTGCCTGTCCTCTTTTGTTTTTTCCTGGAAACAATCCAGAGTTTTAATTAGCCATTAACTATTGTCTACATATTCAGCAGCATTCAAGGACCCAATTCTACTGGTTTCACATCCCTCCCGCTGGCTCCTATCTCTGCCTCGGGGCACTTTGTTGATCAGTAATTGCTTCCAATAACACATAATTCATCACTGACCAACTCTGCTCCTTGCAGCCTGAGCCAAGGTGATAGGATGGTTTGCATTGGAAGGACCTTCAAGCTTATCCCATTCCACCCCTGCCATGACAAGGGACAGCTCCAGCTAGACCAGGTTGCTCCAAGCCCTGTCCAACTTGGCCTTGAGCACTTCCAGGAGTGGGGCAGCCACAGCTTCTCTGAGCAGCCTGTGCCGGTGCCTGTTCCAGAGATGGGCAGCAGCCTTCCTGGGAAGCCATGGTTCCTCTGGAGCTTTGCCACCAAACCACCAAGATCCAGCCCCATCCCTGGGGTGTTTGCAATGGTGCTGCTCTGTGCCAGTGCTCCTGCTTTGCAGGTCCCCGCCAGATGGGATGGTGACAGCACTCACAAAAGAAACTGGGATTTGCCCCAGGTTTTCTCCCCTGCAGCCCTGAGGAAACCTGTTCATCCGGCAGCACTCCAGCTGCTACGCATTCCAAGTGCTTTCTGACTCCAAATCCTTCCCATGCACAGGTTTCTTCTCTGGCTGTTGCACCCAAAGAAACCTGAAGCATCTGTGGAGGAGCTGGAACCCAAACAGGACAACTTCAGGGCTCTGTATGGCTAACACGTGCACAGGGATGTGTCATGAGCAGCTGGTGACAGCCCTCAGCACAAGTGATTTTCAAGGTTGATCAGCCATGGTGAGTTGATGCTCTCTCCCTTCAGACCACAGCACTGAGCTCAGGGCTGTACCCAGGACAGACCCCCCAGCACAGCCCACTCAGGACTGGAGTTCCCCATGAAAACACTGGAGGTAACAGGGAGTTTTATCCAGTGCAAAGCATCCAAGACCTCAAGGAGTTTCTGCCCCCATCTGTCCCGGGCAGGCAGGAAGCACACAGTACTGCACAGCTCCTGGGACTTTTAATAGTAATTAATCTGTTCTTCTCAAGTCTTGGTGGTAAGGGGTTAGGAAAAGCTGTCTGCCAGGATCTGGAGGAAGAAACCCACCAGGATGGCTCTGATGTGGCTGCAAATGCTCCTGAAAGGAGAAAGATACATCTCTCCCAAGGGCTGTTGCCTCAAGAGCCTCCTGCTTTCCCTACTGCTCTCTGAAGTTCATACATGTAAAATCTTTTTATTCCCATCAAAGCCACTCCTGGATTTATGCTTATGGGAAAAGCTCATGGAATGTGTTGTGGGAATAGAAGACTTTAAAAAGCAAGTTGAGAAGCAGTGCAGGAAATGCGCTCCCAAGAACTGCTGCCGCTACGCTCCCTGCTGTGCAGGACTTGCTGTACCTGCAGCACCAGCTGCTTGTTCCAGCCTGATTTCAGCTCTCTTCATTTACAAGATACATTATTTACCAGTCTGACATGCAGCTCATTTAAAAATCAGATTTATCAGCAAAACAGTAGCGCTTGCTATGGTAGCTTCCAACAAGAGTGTTTTGCTGGGCTAGTGTTGACTTGGCAGACTTCTGCCCAATTCATCACCAAAGAGTGCTAGCACAGAGCCCTCAGCCCCTTCCCAGCCTGGGGGCTCTGCTCGCAGCTCCACTGGGGTATGGACCACCTTGGACTTTGGACATCCACAGGCAAGCTAAGCAGGAGGAGGCTTATGCCAAGGGAATGGCCTTTGTGGAAGCACAATGAACTCAGTGCTGCAAAGAGCCTGGATCCACAACTGCATCCTGTTTGGGCAGCAGGATGCTGACCTCAAGGGACTGCTCTACAGCACTCACAAAGCAGGGTTAACACAGTTTGTGATGTGTGCCAGTGGCAGCAGGTCCTGGTGGAAGGTCCCAGGATGCAACACTGGCACCAGGGGTGCCATCCCGGTGCCCACTGTTGACAAATCTCTGTGTGGCTGCCTGGGAGAAAGGCTAAAAGAACAGCTGAGCACTGGCCACACTCTTATGGAGCTAGGGAGGGTACAAATGTGTATGGGAAGATCCAAAGCTGCATCCTGGAATGCACCACCTGCCCCGTGCCTCACAAATATCTGAGCTGCCGCTTCCCACACCTGGAAGCAGGGTCTGCCCTGCTCCTTTGGTTCTGCAGCAGTCCAGCAGTGCCTGGTCTGTTGTAGGGAGCTTTGAGGGTAGGAAGAGCTTGCTCTAGCTGAACCACACCACAGGAACTGTTCTGGTGCCAAGGAATTTTTAGCAAACAGTGGGAAGTGTCAGTCGCTTTGCAAAGGTGCAACTGTTCTTGGAGTGAAGTGTATCTGAAGCGCCTCAGCAGCTTAAGATACACCCTGGAAAGGGGATACTGGTGGTCGGAGGAGCAATGTCCTTCCCCTGTGGGCTCGCTTCCCAGCTCGCACCCTGCAGCCTGTTCCTCCAGCTCCTGGGACCAGTCACCCCGTTGGGCCATTAGCCAGCGCCAGTTTTGTGTGGGAGCAAACCAAGACCCTCTGAGCACAGCAGCAGAGCCAGAGCCAGAGCCAGGGCCAATCATGTCTGGGTCACCCATAGTTGAGGGGCCCATGGCCATCTCGTCACACCTACGCCTTCTCTCTGCGACACATGTGCGGACACTCACCAGTGCTCCGGGCACTGCAGCCCCTCCTCTGCAGCCAGGAGTAAGAACATGCTGTAAACACACATAAATATTTAATGTTCAGAAAGAGAGTTTTTGCCATGACCCAGATTTCTTTCCCCCTGATGCCCTGCTAGGACCCAAGGGGATTGCATGGGATGGAAGCTCAGACGTGGACATGTGCAGCCCCTCTGTGCCCACAGCAGCCCCCAGCCCAAATCAGCCAGGACGGCATATTTTCCCTGCCCACTGTTCCATCCTCGCAGGGCTTATCTTTGAGCCAAGGTGGACACACGCCTGCAGGTGCCACACTACCCACCTGCAATGGGGACAAGCACAAAGTGGGAAGGTGGATGCCCTGCTCTCTGCGAGGCACAGGAGAAGCTGGGATGCTCCAAGCAGAATCAGCCCCTTTCCCACAGCAGACTTCTCCTCTGGGAGAGGTGCCTGGCAAGGGCTTCCCAGCCTCAGGCCCACCTTGCTGCAGCATTGCTTGGCTCCTTTCCACACCTGCTCAGGCCAGGGGCAGGTTGACCTCCCTGGGAGCACCCGCTGGCACCAGCAGGGCTCACTGCTTGTCCCCAGCTCCCGCTCCAGCTCACAGCAGAGTTGCGTCCTCCAAAGGCAGCTCTGCCTTATCAATAATAAAAGGCAATTTCCTCAGAGAGAGCCAGGAGATTACTCAGCTCTTCGTGTGCCTCATCTGCTGCTGACAGGATGGGAAGGACTTTAATAAGATGAGATTTGACAGTAACATAAAACAACAACAGCATTAAGGGAAGAATAATGGCAAAGGCAGATGTCAAAAACCTCATGTTCCCTAACCAACAGCAAGAAATCAGAACTGTCAGGCATGAGCAGAGACTGAAAGGGAGGGCAGGACTGCAGCAGGGATCCGGGTACCACTGCCCGTGGGGCATCCTGGCCACTGTGGGATCTCAGCTTTGGGATGTGGACACAGGGAGGATGAGAGGTGTTAGCCTAGCCAGCTCAGCAATTTGCCAGTTCCACAGCCACAGAGCCCAGGGGAGGGAGAGGCACCACTGTGCACAAGGCAAGTAACCTTGCACATCCGTCAGGGCAGGACCTAGTGCCATGAGCCCACAGCAGGCACAGAGAAGGGGGGAGCTGGTCATGGCTGCTTACAGGGCTGGCTGCAGAGGGGGATGGAGCCAGGCCAGATGCTGCTGCTTCAGTCTCTATGAAAACAAGCCAGAGGATGTCTGACGGTGTTAGACAGATGAAATGTATCCAGAGGAGCCAGGCTTCATGAGGTTGTGCTGGCTCAACAACCAGGGATCTGTGGCCCAGGATTGGATTCAGGCACCTGCTGTGGAGAGGGGACCACCATTCCCCACAGAGACAGCTCTGGTGACACCAGGGGAAGAGGGAACGTGTTTTAGCTGGCAGAGCTGGCAGCCCTTGGACTTCAGCACAGTTGTGAGAGCTGGGCAGGGTGCAGCAACTGTCCTGGGGCTGGTAGGTAGTCTCCAGAGGCCCCCCAAAATCCAGGAGCAGGGAGACCTGTCACTGCTGATACCGCAGTACAGCAGGGCTCAAGCCACTGAGAGATCTGCACAGATGAGGCTGGCCTGATCTTCCCTTAACAAGGGCACTGGATTTATGGGTGTTTATGTGTCCTCCACATGTCATTTGAGCCCCTGCTCAGTGATTCAGTTTTGCCCACCAAAGTTCAAATCCCATCAGTGGAGCTGCCATGGAGAGACCTGCCCAGCACAGCCAAAGCTCACAGGTCCTCTCCAGAGAGTCAGCGAGCGGCACCTCTCCAGTCTGTGGGAATGCTGGTGTCAAGCACGCAGAGTGTGGCATGGCCCAGACGGGACCTCATTAAGAGTCTGTTATGCCTCAATACTTAAAACAGAAAAATGAGGGTGAGAAAGAGAGAGGTACCAGTGAATGAGGATCTGATCCCCTTTCGAATATGGGCTTTGTGTTATGAACCACTTGAATACATGAATACAAGGACCAGAACCATGCCCCATTGTGGGGACCTGCCCAGGGGAGGCAGCACTACCAGAGCATTTCAATGCACTACTGGGCTCTGCTGAGTGGGGGATTCCCATTAATCAGAAATGCTTCCATCCCATCCCCTCATGTGGCTAGCACAGGTCTTTCTCGTGAGAACATTTTGCTACATTTCATAAACAAAGATAAAGTTTGGATGTTTTGCTAACAGCGTCTCCAGATTAGGGCAGTTCGGGCTTGGCCAGTTGGGCCTAGGGGGAGGTTTCTGGCTGACCAATCTGGGTGACCTCTGAAAACTCTATATATATGGAAATCAAAATAATAAAGACACCTTTTCTCTTTCCTTGTCTGAGAACCTGGGTCTTCTGTCAGCTAGCGGCTCAACAGCGACACCCTCACACAGACCTTCTCCTCCAGAGAGGTTGTCCCTGACTCTCACTAAAGACCTCATGGATCCCCCAGAGTAGGAATGAGGGTCTGACCGAACAGCAGGGTGGGTGCTGCAGGCAGATGCTCAGTGTAAGGGCCTGGGGGGACCCTGCATAAAGCCTGTAATCCCCATCACGAAGCCACACAGGAGCAACACATCCTGCTGTCTGTCTAAGGTTCCCCTTTCCACATGGAGCAAACAACTATGCAAACTCCTCTCCCTTCTGGAGCCAGGCCCCTGCAGAGCCTGACGCTCATCTCTCCATCCAGGCTGGATGCTCTTGCTTTCCTTCAGGCACCTGGTTTAGCATAAGTCACTGCCGGGTCATGACACCCATTATACAACGCACTCATGAATTTTGCAGCAGCGACTGGCCAGGCAGGTGCTGCATTGGGAAGCAGCAGAGGGAAAACCTCTCCAGAAAGTCACTGGCAGAGCCCCAGCCCAGCACTGCCAAGGAGCCGCAGACCTCTGCAGCTGTGGGCAGTGCCAACAAAGGGAGAAAGAACACCAGATGCAAGAGTGACATCCCCCTTGGAAGGACACCAAGAGCCACTCACTGTCAGAAGCATTGTCCTGAGGTTGAACAGCGTGGACAGGGACACCAGAGCTCTGGAAGCAGAGGCTCAGCCAAAACTTCTTCTCTGGATCTGGCCATGTCAGAGCAACCGAGGGGGAGAGGGCACCTCCTGTGCTATCCAGGCTCCTAGAGCTGCTGCCAGTCAATAAAAACCAGTGAAGGGTTCGATAATGTGTATGTCTCGACCGACAAACAAACAGGACTTAATGAAACCTTTATTTTAAAAATACGGTTTTTAATTTAAATGCAAATTGGGTGCTGCATTGGCTTTAGGTCACTTGCACGGACACACTGCTTAATTAGCAGGGATAAGGCTCAGGAAGCAACAGCACAAATGGTTGGCCTTTTCCTGGGCATTTATTTTAATTAAAATTCTTCAGGACAGGATCAGTCCTGCTCTACAGAACAGCTCTTCACCCCAGTTCAGCCAGACCATTCCCAAGCCATGTATGCTGCCAGGGATACTCTCAGCAGGCTGTTAGCTATTAATGGAGCAGGGCACATTTATTTCTGCATCCCAAAATCCCCTTTGGCAAGTCACAAATCACAGCCCTCTGCTCAATAGAAGCTCCTGCAACATCCAGCATCAGGCAAATGGTGTCAGTGATAAATCTGTGCAAGGACAGCAGAGATGTTTCCAGCTGCTGGGGCAAATTACATTGATAAATCTTCAGAAGACATATTAAACCCAACATGAAATCAAACCTTCCAAGTGATGAGCAGAGCAGTTATCCTGTGTTACATGCAAGTTATGCACACGAAGATCTTGTTCAGAGAAGATCTGCCTTTGCAAAAGAGATGAGCTGGAATGAGAGCCCTGATCCAACAGAGATGACCTGGAATCCAGAGCCCTGAAACAAGAGAAATGAGAGCTCTGATCTCTGCTTAGGGCTCCAGGAACAGAGCTTTAACCCTTCCCTCAGACCAGCTCTGCTTCGTGTGAGAGAAATCCTGACACAAAACATCACCAGGAGATGGAGGGGGCAGAGCAGGAGCGACCCTGCGGCTACCCACCTGTCAATAACTGCTCAGGGTTCAATCAGTGCATGTGCATCACGAAGCAGATCGATGGCAACTCATTGGGAGAAAATGAGATAAACAGTAGCCTTAATAGCGCTCCATTGCTCTCCAAATAGCAACCCCAGCCAGAGCTGCCTCTGGGCACAGCAGGAAAAGGCCCTTGGATTAAAGGACATGCTCTGAGGTTGTCCCTTCTCTGCTGTGCTGTGTTTCAGCCCATTTGCATCCTGGTCAGCTCAGAGCAGATCCAGAACCAGCCAAATCAGACATGGAAAGGAGCAGCACTGGGTGGAAGCCCAGGGCCTGGTGTGTGTGCCCGGTCTCTGGGGGGCTGTTCCCTTCCTCCCTCAGTGTCCATAACCTGGAGGGCATGAGCTCACCCATCCTCCTAAAGGTTGGAAATCTCATCTACAACGCACAGCAGGAGCTAACCACCCATTTTCTCACCTGCGGAAGCCCAGGTAAACAGTCACAGCACTTTCACATGCCCATCGCCGCCTGCAACAGCGGACATCCCTGTGTGATCTTTGCCATTGTCTGTGCTGTTGGGACTTGGTGATCCTACACCACCAATGTCTGGCTGGAGGCAGCTGAAGCTCTCTGGGGTGGTGATCTCCACTGCTGGTGCTCCCAGTGAGCCATTTCAGGGCCAAAGCCATACAAATTAGGATTTGGAGTTTATTTGTTCCCCTCTACTCCCGTCTTTCTATGAATACATGGGTTCATTCTGAAAAAGAGCCCTGTGTATCTTCCAGCTTCCTATGTGCAGGGAACAGCAGCCTGGATTTCAGGAAGCTCCCAGTGCAGGTGACAGCCATGGCTGCTTTGGGATTGGAGTCCAAAGCCCCCAGTGCTGGGGGTCCCATGGACTCAAGGACTTGTCTTCTCCTTCAATCTCAGCTATTTGCTTATTGCCTCACTAGGCCAAGACCTGAGGGACTTGGGGCTCAATTTGGCAGAAGGTAAAGCTATTAACCCACAAATGAGGGGATAATTTTTCCAAGCAGGAGACTGGAGGAACCCCAGGGACACACAGGACTGCTCTCAGAGGGGGCTGCACCCAGCCCCCTGCCCCTGCTCACCTCCCCATGTCACACATCCTTGCCCACCACACCATGCTCATCGGCTCCATTGCTCCACGGTGCCCAGGCCTGTGCTCAGGGCACTAGCCATTACTCCCGAGCCTGGAGGCTCATCCAAAGGGAACACAAACTTCTGCAGGAGGGAAGGAGGGGAGGAGAACCTGGCAGGCAGGAGGGAAGGTGCTTTAATGAAGCATCCAGTACTAAACCACTGAAGGATTAAAGTGAGGAAGGACTAGGATCCTCCACAAAAATTCAGTCATTAGTGAAGCCTGAGGGTAAATGCAATTGTTTTCTGTGTTTTCCTGTCTTTGATGACCCAGTTTTTTACTCTCATCAGCACCAGGCTTGTGTTAATTTTTAAATATGCTTGGGTAACTGAGAACATTAACTATTCATGATCTTATCTGCAATAGCTGTTGGCTCTGACACTGTGCCAGAGAGAGCTGAACTTGCCAGGGAAGGCAGTAGCCGGTTTTTCCTGAGCATCTTGTTGAAATGATCACAGGGTGGGGTTCTGCAACACTCCTGGATAAATCAAGGCTTGTGGGGCAGGTTAGGATCATTGAGGCCATTCTCCCACAATTGAGGTGGCTTGGAAATAAGAGCACACAAAAAGCTGGGATCTGGGAAATGCTGTGGACACAGAATTCTTCAGCTGCAGGGACACCCCAGTATGGTTTATAAATATGAGGGAAGCCTCCAGAGGTGGCAGGTGACTGCTGTCTCCTGCCCAGCCAGGTACTGTCCTAGTCCAGGCAGAGGCTGGAGGAATCCCTGGTTATCAGGAATGTGAGCAGATAACTCACAGAATCATGGAATGTTTCAAGTTGGAAGGGATTTAAAAGCTCACCTCATTCCACCCTCTGCCCACAGGCAGGGACATCTTCCAGTGCACCACGTTGCTCCAAGCCCCATCCAACCTGGCCTTGGACACTTCCAGGGATGGGACAGCCAGAGCTGCTCTGGGAAATCTGTGCCAGGGCCTCAGCTCCCTTACAGGGAAGAACTTCTTCGTAGTATCTAATCTAAGCCTTCCCTCATCAGCTTAAGGTCTTTCCCCCTTGCCCTGTCACTACATGCCCTTGTGCAAAGTCCCTCTCCAGAACAAACACGGAAGTCAGTGTGTCTAAGGTGGGGGGAACAGGGCACACGCAGCTCTTGAGAGCCCATTCCCTGGGTGTAAATATCTCTGTCAGCAAGAGCAAGGGATGAAGCAGCTGCAGGAGCTCAAATTAACCTGGGAAAAGCTACAGAGTGCTGAGACCTGAGAACAGGTGCAAGAGTGAAGAACACAGGACAGAGCACAGGAGAACAAAGGTGATTAATTATCAGAACATCAACCAGCAGAACACAGCAAGAGAGTTATTCGAAGGTATAAAAACTCACAACGGTTTTCAGGAGGTATGGAGCTGGCAGCACCTTCCACAGTCGGTGTGTGGGGCATACTCCCACCAACTTGCACTGAGAGTTTGTTTTTGGAAAGAAAATCTCCTTTTCAGAGGATCCAAAGTGCATGAGGGCAGCATTGGAATAGCAGGAGAAAATTGTGGGGAGCACAGTGATGTGCAAGGCTCCTGGTCCAGAGTCAACAGCACCATGGAGAAACCAGCCCCACAATCTTCCAAAAAGGGTCTAGGTGCTTCCTGCACGAAAACTGAAACGAGAACCACAGAATCAGAGAATTGTTGAGATGGAAACACCCTCTGGAGATCACCTTGTCCAATTCTCAGAGTCCCAGGAACATGTCCAGTTGACAAACTGAATCCATTCTTTTCCCCCTATGAAAATTAAATACCATAGAACAAAATATAATCATACAATCTGCAAACTAACAGAGTTACACTGAATGCTCAATGTATCCAGCGTTTTATTGATTGGACATCTGTTACAATAGACAAACATATATTACATATGCTATACAAAATATACATTCTAATGTGAAAAAAATATAAATAGACACTAGGAAATAGCAAGAGGGAACAGAAGCAGCTTTGCTCTTGCTGCCCTCTGAACCCTCAGTTCCTGTACCAGTAGTGCTTTGGCATTGATTGAGGAAAATTGCTTGTTTTTATGGAAAAAAGGAAGGCCACTCTGTCCCCTCTACACACCTGGACCAACGGGGATAGAAGACACATGTGATTTTTTTCTCCAGGTCTACCAAAGAAGTTTTTCCACAGTGCAGCAAGATGCCACCTACTTAAAGCATCAGCTATTTACAACCAGCTTATGGACTTTAAATGCTCATGGAAGGATGTAAGAGTCTTCATTCAGGATGGCAGCTTTTATAGGCGACTCTCACAGAAATCGGAGCAGCTTTAGCTGCAGTCTCTGACAGCCAACACAGTCCTGGTGCAGACAGCAGTGATTTTAAAGCCCTGGTCCAGGCCAAGCAGGTCTCACCTACTAAACGGGAATTCCCTGGCTCCAAGGAGTTGGACCCCAACTACTCCCAGAGTCTGGACACCCCCATCTGCACTGTGACATATCTGGGTGAGCTCAGCTCCTCTGAAGAGAGAGGGGATTGTAAGAAAAAGGAACAAGTGTTTGCCAAAAGATGATGGGAGACAGAGCAGCAGCAGGAGGGATGCTGTTTTCCTACTCCTGGCAATCACACATGCCAGCAACTCCCTGTCTCTGTAGCCTGAGTGACTGGCTGAGAGCAGCCCAAAAGAACGAGGCTTTGCTGCTGCTGTAGTTTCATGACAGGACCTTTCTCATCTGAATTTAAATTGACAGTGGTGGGTGCCTGCAGCCAGGATCACTTTGGATTCAGAATAAGCACTGTGTCTTAAATGCTCTCTGGGAAGGAAAAGTCTGAAGGAAATAAAAACAGGAAGAAATGAACTTCAGATTTTTTTTTTTTAATTGTATTAAAACATTTCACCTGTCAGGATCCAAAAATTCACTTGTCCAAAATCCAAAAAAAGAGAGGATCCTGTGTTTCTCTCTACTTTACCCAAAGGTCAAGGACAACTGGATCCTCTTCCCACTAAAGCTGCTGGCTATCAAAGCTGCCACGCTGGCTTTGAGAGCATGGGAAGAGTGCTTGAAAATACTTGCTCATTTGCAACAGATTGACTATCATTCATGTGCAAAGAGCTGTGGGAAAAGCATCATTATTCCCAGTGTTTCCTCACTCATTTACTCAAATACTTCACTACAGTCTCTAAATTCAGCTGTCATTCTGCACAACTACACCTGACACTTGAGACACAAACCCTTCAGTCCAGGAATGGATCAATGGGAATTCTCACATACCTTCACTGAACTGGGCCAAAAAGAGGTTACTCTCTTTAAAAAAATACCACACAGATGATTTTATTTGGGTACAAATCCTAGAGCTCCAAAGCAGGCAGCAGTGACCAGGAAGGAAGCACCTGACTCAAAAGGTGTGAGCACTGAGCACAACTTACCCACTGAAAACACATCCCTGAGGAATCTTTTAACCCCTTCTACAAAAAGGGGTATTTTATCACAAGAAAGAATTTTTCAGGAAGTCTTTATAAATGTCATTGTTCTTCCTCATTTTGTCAGGCACATCTCACTGGAGCTATCAAGTCTGAGCTTCCTCTGTCTCAGCAAGATTTTCAGTAGCGAGGGGTCCCCTGTACTGTATCATTTCTCACCTGTCAAATATTTAAACATTTTGGCCACACTAAGGTTTAGGGAACTATTAGTTCAACAATTTAGCCTGATAGTTTACAACAGAGAAAAACAAGTGTTTAAAAGTCCATATGCCTTTGGCTATGCAGAAGAAACAGAAAATCCACAGAACAGTTCACTAAGTATTTATCAAGTGCTCTCCCAATTTACCTCACGCTTTTCATCACCACATTCTTTTTAAAAATTCACTTAACTGTCAGCTAGGAAAAATATGGAGACCCTCTCAACATACACAATATGAAGGTGTTTTTTAAAGACAAAAGCTTAGATAAACCTTGAAATTCTGCTAGTATCATGAAATGGATCAGCTTGCAGCCCAGTCAGCCAGGCACACAGTTGTAGGCAACAATGAAATTCATCAATATCACAGTTCTACCACATATCTATAAGTAAACGCACTTCTTTCCAAAACAAAGACAGCTATTCCCTCACAAACAAGCTTTCGGTCCCCCCAAGCCCCACCATATGGCTTGATATGCAGCTGTCAAGACTAACAGTATGATACATACTTTGGCATAATAAAAAATAATTTACATTACAGCCAACACATTTATATGCTTAGTGTATACAAAATATTTATAAATGCAAATTTATTTACAACTAGAGTCCATTACTCATAGGAGAAAACAAGCCCCAAACTTAGACTGGTAACAGACACCTGCCAACAGTCTAAGGAAGGAAAAGCTGGCCAAGGGTTTTACGCTTACAGTTCCTGGGGAATTCCATGAGGAGGCCCTGATGGTTTGTTTCCAAGCCAGCAAAGCACTGTGAAATAGCTATATCCGTTCTTGAGAGCTTTTCAAAGCATGCACCATCACAAAGGCTGCTTCCAGCATCACGCAATTCATGTCTTAATGCAATTTCTGTAGATAGCACTAATTATCCACGTATTCTCTGGTGCATGTTCCCATTTTCCAATGGAGAAATCACAGAAAAAAGGGCATGTGCCTCCTCCTCCAGAGCAGAGTCTGGCTGTTTAGTAACTGCGGACACATACATGAGCATCTTTGGCTTTGGGGTTAGTCCTGAGGTAGTAAACACAGTCAGTCAATCTGGGTTTGCTTTCAAGGCTCTTTGAATGTCTTATGTGGTTTCACTGTGGTCATGAATGTTCCGTGTCCTGTTATAATCAAAATTCTGCTCTCGTAGCCTGGGGCACGGTCTGGGTGACACCTGGTCCCGGTCACTCTCAGCAATACCATCGCTCAGGAGTGGCTGCGGGGCCTCATGGGCCAATGGATGGTGAAGGAATTGTGGGTGAGAGCAAGCCAGGTCTTTGCTGCCTCCCCACATAGGAACCTGGAAGGGCTCTGAGGGAGAAAAATTACAAGATGAACAGGAGCAAGTTCATAGAATCAAGGAATATCCTAAGCTGGAAGGGACCCTCAAGGATCACTGAGTCCAACTCCTGGCCCTGCACAGACACCCCAACAAATTCCACCCTGTGCCTGAGAGTGTCGTCCAAACACCCTCTGAGCTCTGGCAGCCTTGGGGTCAGGACCATTCCCTGGGGAGCCTGTTCAGTGCCTGACCACCCTCTAGAGGAAGAACTTTCTCCTGATACCCAGCCCAAACCTCCCCTGACACAGCTCCAGCTGTTCCCCTGGGTGCTGTCATGCCTCACAGAGAGCAGAGATCAACCACACTCAGATTTTAAACAGATTTAAGCTCTATGGCAATAACTTGGCAATAACAATCATTCTGAGCTGACTTTCTCTGATTTTGAGAGTATGTTCTACTGGATGCTCTCCTTTTCTAGCAATCTCTTCCAGTAACCAGTAACACACACAGCTTCAATGTGAATTTTTAAAAAGGTGATCTGGAAGAAAGTCAACAGAAAAAAAAACAATTTAGGGAGTTCTCTGAACTTCAGGCCAGCTCAAACAGAAAGCCTATCTGGATTTCTTAACGTGAAGCTCCAACTTTTGGTTAATAGATGTCCTTGAAATATAAGCAAAGGCTCACATTCCACGATTTTAAACCACAAATTAAGAAATTCCATCCTTTAACATCACCCTCTTTAATCTTGGGTACTGGATGCAAGCTGTTGTTTGTTTGCTGATGCAACAAGGGCATTTGAAGAACAACTGGTTAATAAACATGAGTTGCTCCACAAACGATTGGCACTTGAAGGATTAGCTGTATGTCAATAGTGAAGGGCAGCAAAATGAAAGCCAAAGTTATCAGGGAATACAAAGCAACAAAAGGAAAAGTGGACACTCACCATTAATCTGCTGGCAGGAGATTTTCTTATCACTTTTTTTGTCACGAGTGGTAAGGAAGACAGGCATGTCTCTGTCTACTATGAGATTATTCAGAGCACTGGTTTCATTCTGGGTGCGTGCTGTACACGTTTCCTTGGGCATCTGCACCATGAGATTTGGGAGTGTTTGATCCAGGGGGTCCTCCTCGGTGATGAAAGCATAGGGACAGTACTCTCGGGCCCGCGAGTAGATGTTGGCATTGTCATAACAATCTGGGCAAATCACTAATGGTGCTGCACCACCTGATGAACACAATGGAAAACTAAAATACTTTCAAAAAGGATGAGGATGCCACATTTCCATAGGCTTTATGTCCCGGTATGATCATTTAGTACAGCAGCACAATCTGAAGGGCCTTTATACAGTTAAGGGAGTAACAGAGTACTTGGCCTGAGATGCCACATGAGAAACTTCACAGATTCCCACCACCCAAATTCTCCACAGCAGTGCCCTTCTGAAGCTGACCAGGGGAACCACGGACATGTTCCCCTATTTCATGGGCAGAAGAGTTCCATGCAGCTCCAGCCAGCTTGGGCACCAGGCTGAAACAGCCTTGGGATCAAACCAGGGTATCTGCCCACATCCATCTTGGATCTGACTTGTCCCTGCATGCCCACACACCTCAGAGCTGATGATAAACTGGTCACTGAGATGTGCTGTTTCTCAACTCCTTCCTGATACAGACTCTAGTGCAGTGGGACTGGATTGGAGGGATCATGGACAGGTGTGAAAAACTCACACTGAGGATCAATTTTCAGCCAGCCTATATAATGAATGATGAGTCCTCAGCATTTTGATGGCAAAAAAAGCATCTCTGTAAGCTCAATGACACAAACATCCAGAAAAGTGTCCAAACAAGGTAGGGAAATAGTGCAGACCCCTTAGTTACAATTTTAACAAGCCAAGCAGATGTCTGACAGAGGCAGGAATTTTATACCAAGGATAGGAGGCACAGCTAGTCATCTTACAAGCAAATTCTATTTCCACGTCTTCTGCCTGGGCTCTTGAGATGCCAAAGGAAAGAAACAGGATGAAGATCTACCTTGACACTTAAGCTGTGAGGATGAGACTGCATTGGCATCCTGCTGAGGCACTGGTAACACACCTGAGGGCTTTGCTTACCATCTGTGCCTTTGTGCATGTAGCTGCCAGCTGGAGGCATCAGCTGCTGATGGCTCCCTGCCTCCAAGTTACTGTAGCCTTCCTGAGGCTCAGACAGTGTTCCTTGGGAGGACAGGTAGCTGGAAATGTCAGCAGGTAGGTTCATCTCCTCTGCAAGGCAGAATTAACATTGGCAACATTAAACAGTGTGAATATTTCAAGGTATTACCAGCACTATTCCCCACACTAACAAGAATATCCAGAATTTCAACTCACATGTAGGTATCTTTTTTCTACCTCAGTAATTATGAATCCAGATGGCCAGTTCAAAGCTGACAGGACCAGAAAGAAAATTTACACCTATTATTCCAGGTCCTGTAAATATTTCTAAGTTTATTCAAATATTTACTTTCGAAGTTTAGTGTTTTCCCTCAATGTAGGACAAATCTAGTGTATATGGAATAGAATTAGCACACTTCTGGTATTTAAAAGAACCTCTAAGTGGAGGAATTTGAGCAAATCCCTGACAGGATTTTTGAAGAAAATCTTCAGTTCTTTAATCTTATCCATTTGTAATGAATCCAGAAATTTCAAGTGTTTTTTATTAAAAACAGGACTAGAGACTGGTGATTTTGCACTTTACCGGTGTTAGTGATGCTGTAATCTTCATTCTTCCTCCTCATCTGGTAGATGACAATAACCCACACCAAGGATGTTCCCACCACACAACACACGACAACGATAATCACGATTCCTACTGTTGTCCAGCCGTCCTCCTCATGCACAATGCCACTCTGGGAAGAATCACAGCTAGTGGAAGCCAGGACATTTAGGTAAATATGGCCACGCTCAGTGCCCAGCGTGTTGGACATGATGCACGTATACTTCCCAGCATCCTCCAGTCCCGCATCCACGATGATGAGGAGCTGATTTGCTGCAGCAAAGAAATGCCGCTCGGTGACTGTCAAAGGACCGTCGTCCTTGGTCCAGTTGAGGCGAGGGGCAGGACTGCCACCAGCTATGCACTGCAGGACAGCAGTTTCACCTCGGGTCACTGTCCTGTCCTCCAGGGGCCTCATGAAGGAAGGAGTTTCTGGGACAAAAAGCAAAATTGTAAGCTAACTTCAAAGAATCGTGGAATTGTATTAATGATTTGGGTTGAAAGGGACCTTAAAGATCATCCTGTCCAACCTCCTGACATAGACAAGGACACCTTCCACTAGACCAGTCTGCTGCAAGCCCTGTCCAACCTGGCATTGAGCACTTCCAGAGACGGGGCAGCCACAGCTGCTCCGGGAAACCTGTGCCAGTCTGATTCTATATTTGGCCATAACGTTAAAAGTCAGTGTCTTCAAAAAATGCTGCACTCTGGAAGGAACTGAGCTTCCATTATTACTCAGCACAGTTCACAGGATGGGTCAGCTTGGAAGGACCACAGTGGGTCATCTGGTCCCACCTCCCTGCTCCGGCACAGTCATCCCAGATCACATAGCACAGGACTGCATCCAGATGGTTCTGGAACATCTCCAGCGAGGGAGACTCCACACCCTCTTCTCTATGCAGCCTGCTCCCACACAGGAATGTGAGTTCTTCCTCACATTCGTGTAGAACTTGCTGTGCATCAGTTTCTGCCCATGGTCTCTTTTCCCATTGCTGAGCAGCACCGAGCACAGCCAGGTCCATCCTCTGACCCCTCCCTGCAGACACAGACAGGCATTGATGAGGGCCCCTCTCAGCCATCTTTTGTCAAGGTCGAATAGCCTCAGTTCCCTCAGCCTTTCATAGAATAATGGAATTATTTAGGTTGGAAAAGGCCTCTAAGATTACCAAGTCCAACCATTCACCATTTCCTTTTAAGAGTGACGCTCCAGTCCCTTCATCATCTCTGTAGCCTCTGCTGGACTTGCTCCAGGAGCTGTGCGTCCTGGAGCCCAGAACAGGACACAGCACTCCAGATGTGCCTCACTAGGCCTGAGGAGAGAGGCAGGATCACCTCCCTGACCTGCTGGTAATGCTCTTCTCCTCATGCATACCAAGATCCCATTTGGTCTTCTTGGTGGCAAGTTTGTTACAAATGATAAAATTTGCTCTAAGTCAACACAAGTAACTGGCCTAATCTACGCTGCTAGACTGAGATATGCCCCTCAGCTCCCTGCAAAGATCACACTAACTCCAACTCCACCGGGCAGCTCTGCAGCTCAGCTTTAAAGCTTCACTATGTAAACATCACACTAAGTGGTGCTCTTTGTATTTTAACTTAATTCTCCAGGATTTCAACTTGCTACTTAGAGCTAAGCTGCGCTTCCACTGCAGATGTGCAGGGGTCCATCTGCCAGCACAGGCCAGCCACACTTACCCAGCACAGTCAGGGTGGCATTGGCTGAGAGCCCCCCTGCGATGTTCTGGGCCATGCAGCTGTAGATCCCCATGTCTTCCATCTTCACGTTTGCAATGAAGAACACATCATCCTCAGGCATGACATGCATTCTCCTCTCTCTTGCAGCAGGGAAGTCTGTGCCACCATCCTTCTGCCAGGAGATCTGTGGCGGGGGGTGGCCTTCAGCAGCACACTCCAGCCGGGCCATCGCGCCAGTGCGGATAGTGAGATCCATGGGGGTTTTCAGAAAAGAAGGGAGCTCTGGGTCAAAGGGGACATCAATTCAGCGTTTTCAGTACCAGGTAAAACGCAGCAAAAGCTCCACAGCAGAGAGAAAATTTGAAAACACATCTGAAACACTCCAGAAGAATCTGCTCCTCTTTCTTAGGAAGAACTGCACAGATTTCCAGTAGTTATTTCTAAGAGCTTTTCTTCTAAAATTTAAATACAGTATCTACAGTGTTCATAGAATCATGGAATGCTTTGGGTTGAAAGGGACCCTAAAGACAACACATGCCCATGGGCAGGGACACAATCCACGAGACTAGCTGCTCCAAGCCCCATCCAACCTGGCCTTGAACACTTCCAGGGGCGGGATAGCCACAGCTTCTCTGGGCAACCTGTGTCAGGGCCTCACCGCCCCCACAGGGAGAAATTTCTTCTTAATATCCAATACAAACCTACTCTTTTTCAGTTTAATGCTATTAAGTTCATCTATGAAGATGTGAAGAGCAACATTTCTCATGGGAAGAATCCAGGGAAAAGTCTTTACCACATTTTTCTTCCCGGCTAACAGGGAAAGCAAGTTTCCATCTCATCCTTGGCTCTGAGGTACTGTGGGGATCAGTGGTCTGCTGACTGATGTGAACACTGTCTTTTTACCTACCCTTCCCTCAAAATAAATGGAATCATTATGGCAAAAAATAAAAAAAAATACTTCTCACTTTTCAGAATTTTTACCATTTATTTTCAGTTGAGTCTTCCCCAGCTTTACAAACGTGGGAAAGGTGCTGAGTTCTGAGGAGACAGTAGAGGGAGCTTTTACTTTAAAGAATTCCACCTCCAATTCACTAGATTAACAACTAATTGTCTTCTGATAAAGCACGGGAGATAACTGCCACTTTCAAAAAGTGAACAGAAGTTTTTCACCCACAAAAAGAAAGAAATAACTTCTTTCCAGCTTTATAAAAAGAACATGTGTTCTAAATCCCATGTCTAAATGTGCTCTTGAGATTTGCAAGACTATTTTGGGCCAGCTTTAGTAAAAAATAGACTTGTAGCTACTTAAATGAAGTTTTAGGTTCAGAGTATTTCTCCATTTTTACCATTATCACTTACCATTGACGGTCAGCTTAGCTTTGTTGGAATAATTGGAGCCAAAGTGATTGGTGATAATGCACTGGTATTTCCCTTCATCAGTGAAATTCACATTGAAGAGGTGGAGGACAGTGGTGTATTCCAGCACCTCCCCACTTTGCTGCTGGTACCTGGCAAAATTCTCCACCTCTGCATCATAGAGGACCTCGCTGTCTTTGCGCCAGGCTGTGGCCATGGGTGAATCACTGCTGCTCACAGCAGTGCACATTAGGGTCACATTTGTGCCTCGCAGGGCCACCGTGGTCTCCGGGTGGACTCTGATCTGCGGTTTGGGGAAATTATCTGGAAAAAAAAAGCAACAAGATTAGCTACTTTCCTCTTGAATTAATATTGCAAGGAAACTCACTCAAAAGACAATGTAACCAAAACCAAAACTTTGGGAACCAATGTCCTGCTTGAGGTGCACAGACTCAGCTGTTTTGAGCTGGAAATCAAGCTGTGAAGGAGGAAGAAGAATCAGCACTGGAAACAATCAGTGTGCAAGTGTGGTGCTGAGCTGCCCTGCCTTCTGTCCAACTGTCTGAAACCTGGTGTATTTAGATCCCACTCATAAGCCCTGCTCAGCTGAAGAGTGAGGTCATTTTATGAAGGACTGAGACTTACATTCAAATAGTTTGAATATCCTGAAGAGCCTTGACGTTCTACAAGCGCAAAGCATAACAAGCTGGCAGTTCGCTATCTCATGAGAGAGCGACTTCCATACCCATTATTTCAGCAAAGACACTCTCACAGGCACACACAGAGCTCTGTCAGACACCACCATGGTGGTACTGGAGTGGAGAAGTGGGTGCTTCCACCTACATGATTATTATTGTAGCCTTTGCCAACAAAGCAATGAAGGAATTGCATATACACAAGTAACTGTTATAAGATTGCTCACCAGAAAAAGCGAACGCCAGACCAATTCCAGGTCTGCCACAGACTTCACCCAGACTCTGGGCAAAGAGCCTCAGACCACCATAAACATCACACATACGGAGCACCAGAAAATGTGCCAGAGTCTGAACTACTCTAAGTTTTGCCCAGAGAAGCTGCAGCTGCCCCTGCCCCATACCTGGAAGTGCTCAAGGCCAAGTTTGACAGTGCTTGGAGCAACCTGTTCTTGTGGAAGGTGCCCTGTCTATGGTAGGGGGTGGAACTGGATGAACTTTAAGGTCCCTTCCAATCCAAATCATTTTATGATTCTATGAGACTCTGCTGGTATGGACAAGAACCAGGGAGAGAGTGTCAAACAGACCTTACAAAGCTAAAGGTAGTCATAAGCAGGGAGAATTGAGGCATAATCCATTTTTAACAGTAAGCTAAATAAATAACAATGCGGTCTCACAGTACGACTCCCTTGGGTTGAGTTCAGTGCTCAAACCCACAAAACAGAGCGTAAAGAAGCAGAATTAAACCCCAGACTCACAGCACACTCAGCGATGTACACGGGCCCACACAGGCATCATTGCCAGGACCAAGTACCTCCCCAGCACAACAGTTTGATTTCAGCTATGAGACTTGTGTTACTGTGTTTTTATATCAAATGTGACTAAAAATACAAACCACAGACAAAGTCATCAGGGTCCACACTGAGAAGGCTTTGTCCTGCCAACCACTCAGGGTGAGCACAGCTGACATTTACAGCTTGCAGCAAATGGCTCTCACTGAGCCACTGGGGCAGCCACTTCAACTGGCAATCACAAAGCAAACTGCTCGTGTTCAACACTCTGCAGAAACAGGGCAAAACAAAAGGATGAGTGAAGTTTGTTTCACATGCCTACATGTGATTTCATGCAGCAAAACAACTTGAAAGCACACACAAAAGAACATCAGAACATCAGATTTACAGTATCATTTTACACGTATGGGTATTTATTATAGAATCTCAACTATTTATGCTAGAATCAGTCAGTCCCTCTATGTCAGCATTAAAACTTTACATTTCATTTTAATCCTGGAGAATATAATCTTGTAGTTTCAACTTCTAAAAAAAAAAAAAATAAATAAAAATCACAAAACAACTAAGCCTGTCTTTACAATTCTCTCATCCCTCTTTAAAGCAATTAAAAGGAACGTAACACTGCAGAGCAGCTTCATGTTTCAAACTAAACGCACTTCCCATTATGAAATGTGCAGAAGCCTCAATTTGCATTTTAACACCAGCTGATAAATAGGCCAAAAGTGATTTGTTTCATACAGGTATCAACTGCAGCTCATTTTCTCTGCTCCACAGAAAAACTGCCAACAGGAAACAACGATGGGTCTCTTTTTTTCTACCACCTGCTTCCAAAGTTTCCTAAATATTAAATATGAATATGACTGACTTGAGACAGTCCAGCATTTAACAAGAAGTGATCTGCCCTAAGATGAATCCAGTAATGAGAGAATGGAGGCACCAAACAAACCAGGATTCCATCCTGCTCTTTGCCTGTACATATCAATGATTCCTCACTTTAAAAATACATCAGAGAAGGCAACAAAAGTCTTTAACACATGAAATTGTCTCCTCACATGGGCAGATCTTGCAGACTAAGTCCATCTGGCCAAGGTTAACTAACGGAGTAACAGTTTTAGACCAGATTACACAACAGTCAGAGACTTTAACTCACAGAAAGGACTGCATTAGAGGAGGATTAGTCTTGGGTGCGAAGGTCACTTCACATTACAATACCTCAGATGTCTGAAGACCACAAGAGTCCCTATCAACTTAAACATCTGCTGAGCACATAAAAAAATCTTGTCTAGCTGTGAATTTTAAAGCCTTTCCAAAGCCCCCAAAATAGGAAGAAAAACCAGGGAGTTTGTTAATCTCCCTGAGAGATTCCTGATGAATTATTTCTTTTGTTCACTGCCTACATGCAGTGCTGAGCTTGCTGCAAAATCATAGGATAGGAAAAGCTTAATGGTTCAGTACTGCAAGAAAAAATTGACTCCTACTAATTGCAACTAAGGAAATGCAGGAGATGATTTTATCAAAACTTAAATCTAAATATATTGCTACCAACTTTGAGTTGATAATCTACCAGCATTGCTGCAAATATTTCACGATGGAAGCAGACACACTTCAGACAGTTTTGGACAACCCTACAATGGCTGAAGGATTCTCTCCCAGGTAGGGCTTGTAAAGAATCTCTAACTAATTGTCATGAACTTACAGCTCCTTCAGCTGAGCCTGGGAGAAGGCATTTTCTTGGATGGACATTACTGCATTGTTGCTTAAATCTCTGTAAGTTAAGCAAAGAGCACAATAATGAGTCAGTGCGATTTCATATGCTGCCTTCAGTTAAAGTCTTGAAAATCTGACAAAGAACACAAGACTGACGTTGACAAATAATTAGGAGTCATACAAATTATAGTACTTACAGATGTTTGAGCCCCTCAAGACCAGAGAATGCTTTTTTGGTAATTGACTTAATTTGGTTTCCTTGCAAGATTCTGAAAATAAAAGGCCCAGAAACCGGTCTAAATGTCAATATGAGCTCACAAACAAGACCCAAAAGAAGTTCCCTATGATTCTAAACTGCTTTTTTTTTTTCTAATTCTAGCTGAGATAAAAGATTAAATACTATTTTTTTTTTAGCTTAAAGGCTCAACTAATTTTCCCAAGAACAGGGTTTCTTTTCTATTTTCAACTTAGAGATTTGGACTAGAGATGCGTCAAAAGATAATTTAAGTCAGCAATATGTAGAACTTGGGAGTGAAGCAATGCAGTAACTTCCTAATACCAAACTGCCACCACCACGCAAATTCCTGGACTGTACCCTCACACCAGGCTATTTGTTACAAGCAACATCTGTAGCTACACAGGATGGAACTTCCTACAAAGCATGCGGCACTGGATGAAAAGTGCACAGTCCACTGGAAAGTTTGTTAATGCAATAGTATTTTACATTTGCTCAAAAATACTTTGTGTTTTGGGGTTGTTTTTTTGATAAGCAGTAACTTTCACCCAAACCAAAGAAGGACAAAAAGTAATAATCATCACACAGAGGGAGTGAGGTATTCAATAACAAATGCAGTCAAATCCATTATGCTTAACCTCATAAAATTGGTGCTGTAAGGAAATCCAGTGCTACATGGATCTGATGCTCCTGAACAAGGAACCCAGCCCTGTATCAAGAGGTTGTGGCATGCAAGTGGAAACACTGTGACAAAGGCTTTCCGCCTGGTGTCATTGATTTACAATTACTTAATATTTTGCACTCTCCCTCTCTGCATGCCTGGTAAGTGCTGTCATTCCCCTAAGTTTGTAATACATACAGTTTATCCAGCCTGCTGAGTCCTATAAAAGCTTCATTTGCATCTTCTATGGCCCAGGAGATCTCATTGTTCCGCAAGTCCCTGCAGGAGAAGACACCTCTTAGAAAGAAGCCTCAGAACACCATCATCACCATGGCCACTGGTGAGCTGGGGAAGACAAGCCAGGTATGCGGCTCTGGCACAACATCACCTGGAAGGTCTCAAATCTTCTACAAAATTAAGCTTGTCAGGAGATGAGTATTTCACTTCAGAAGTACAAAAGGGAAAACTGCTCATGATCAGTGCTGCAGCCAGAACCACAAGCAAATTCTGCAGCACAACTTCTTGATGTGGCATTTAAGGAAAGTCCCGGTCTAACCAGCACTTGTCATGTGATGGACTATTTGCCAGGATATGGGAGAGGCTCCTGAAGCAAGTTGGGTCATGTAACCAATACACTAGCAACATTAATCTTCACGAGTAACAGGCTTATACCAGCATTAACATATTAAGGGATTATGCACAGGTTACAGTGTAGGCCTGCCAGGCACACCATGGTGGATTTTCAAAATGAAGCTGATATTCTGCTCACAAATCTCGTTACCAGCTAATGGGATTTCTGATTGACCTCAGCACAGCACTTCAGCCCCTCATGGAGAACAGAGGTCTAAACAGCAAAAGCAATAGAGCAATAGGGTCTGGAGAGGATTAAATGCTTTTCAGAGAGAAGATGAAATAAATTCACTCGCATTTTCAGCCTGAATGACATGGACTGAGCCGAGAGCACTTGTTTTGATACCACCATCCACAGACAGGATTGTGTTTAAAGGAAATCACACTAATAAAAGATAGTCTGCACTGTCTTTTACCAGATATTCTATGCAACAGCTAGATGAAGCTTCCAAATGAATCAACTGACAGAAAACTAGCTGCATACACAGGCAACTCATATAAACACCTCTTGCCCTGTGCTAATGGGGGAAAAAATGAAGCATCTATTTTCCCTTATGTGAGACTGTAAACTGCATAGAACACCATTGTGAAAGAGACTGGGATCAACCTCCAGGACACCATCTGTGGTAACACACAATTTTCTTATTTTTCTTACTTTGAAATATAGAAGTCTTGTTAAAACCGCACACAGCAGCCACTTCCACAATTTATATTTACACACTTCCAAGTTTAGGACAAAAAGAAAAGCATTTTCTATTTCATGCATCACAAGGTCTGAACAAATACAGCCTTGAAACTTGCTCAAATTAAATATTTTTCTCTTTGAAAATTATTCAAGCTAAGGTACCCAATATGGAACTGAGAAAATAATGACTAGATTAATAATATGCCCAATTTATTTCCAAGTTGCTAATTCCTGTGATTTAAAACACATTTCTAGAATTATCTCAAGGTCTGCTTCAGAATGTTAAACTGTGAATGCTGGAGAATATAAATGCCAAACTGCTCACAGTACTATGAAGTAAATTACACGGTACTATGTAAAACTTCAAAACTTCAGTGTTAGTCTTAGATATGTCTGTAATCCTAACTTGCAGCTAATATATAGTTTTAGTTTATTCTCCTACATTGCAGAGTGGCAAGAGCTGAACCTATAGAAATATTTACACCAGCCATAGCACCCCAACAACCACCATGCAACCAACAATGGAACTAATCCCAGAACCACATGGTATCTCTTCTTTTTTGAAGTATTTTTACACTCCACTACTCAGACCACTCAGAAACGAATGAGCAGCCCAGAAGAAAAGCCCCTTATTGTGTGAGTGAGGAGTTGGCTGCTCATGCCTGGCTGGGCACTAATGCTCGGAGCCTTGTTAATCACCACTGCCCTCCATTCTGCACATTCCAGCCCCAAAGCAAAGGGCCAGGCCCTCGGCTGCTGACACCCGAGAGCCCAGAAAAAACCTACCAATTAATCTGCTGTTGTTCTTTTTCATGCTGCTCTAAATCTAAGAAATTAGATTTAATTATTTCATTAAAAGGCTGCATTAAGGTTAACAGAATATGACTGCTTACATAAATCCCTCTGGTGAGTTTGCTTATTTAAGCATTTATTTAATGAAGTGACAGAGGGGTTATAAACTTTCATTCCCTTCTCAAGTACCATTGTTTAGGATAATTACAACTGTTCAGATCTACTTAGGACAGGATTGGGTCTTTTCAGAAATATCCAACAGCTGCAACGAAAGGTCCTGGCAAGTGCTAAGCTGTGTCTTCAACAGCAAGAAGCAACTCTACACCCCTGTTAGGTTTGTGAGATCAGCATATGAGCAGGGCAGGTTAAAACCACACCTCCTGCAACACAAAAGGGTTCAGCACTTGGCTTCTGAGGTTCTAAACCTAAGGAAACCCTCTGGACTAAAGAGCCCCAGGCTATTTGCTTCACAACGGGCATTTACACAAGCTATCCACACCGCTCAGAACCAGCAGGACACACATCTGAGCACTCAAGGTCACCAAGTCGCTGTTTCTTACCACCTCTAAAATTGAGTGGTTGGTTGGCTGGTTTTAGCTGGGCTGGAATTCTGCCATCTTGGCAAGCCAAAAGGTTATCAGCCCCACCACACGTGCAGGCAGGACTACATCAACAATGATCTCAGGCTTCCAGTCCCTACTTCCAAAAGCTCCACTTAAACTGAAGTTGCATTAAACTGAAATTTCGGTTTGGAGTTTTCTGTACTTACAAGGTTTGAAGATTTGTCAGACCTCTAAAGACACCATCGGCAATGTGACTAATGCGATTGTCACCCAGGTTTAGTTTCTCCAATAAGCCAAGTCCCACAAAGGCAGATTCCTTGAGGCGAGTGAGCTGATTGTATGACAGGTCTCTGGAAACATTCAACACACACTTTAAAGGCAAGTAGGGGGATTAATTATTAAGATACTATCTGACTTGATTAACTATTGTGTTTTAATTTCTCTAACAGAATACTTACAAGTAAAATACAGCATTACCATGGGCCTAGCAAGGAAATGGAGTAGTTCCTTTGGCAATTCATTCTTGCCAATCTATAACTGCAACATCTCAAAAATCCCCAACAAATAGCAGCCCAGGACTTACAGCTCAGCGAGTCTTTGGCAGAATTCCCATGCATCTGAGCTGATCCTGGTAATGGCATTCTGGCTAACATAGAGTTGTTGCAATGTCCGCAGCCCATACAACCAGCCCTTGTTAACTTCTGTTAAGTTATTATGTTCCAGTTCTCTAATGAATTAGAAGGAAAAACATTTGTCAAACAGACAATCAATGAAACATCCATTTACAAAATTTCACCTTGTGGATCTCAAAATTATTTACTAACTTCAAGCCTCAGACAACACATAATGCATGACTCTTTCAATCCCACTGAAATAAAAAGAGTGAGTTAAAGTATATGAAGAACTGAGTAACGCAACACCAGCTGCATGGACCCAGTGGCAGAAACAAAACTATAATCTCTATGCTCAAAAACTTCTTTTTTAAAAAAGTCTTTTGCTAACACTGCATCAGACATCCTTGTGTTCACTCTGTCAAAGTCACAAAGGAAAGAACAACCCCATGTTATGAGGACTGCAAATGAAAAACAGCAAAAAGAGAGTGCAGAAGCAAACATTCCTGATCATCATGTGGGAAGAAACTGGAAAAAAGGACCAATATTATGGAATCCCAAGACTGGTTTGTGTTGAAAGGGACCTCAAAGATCATCCAGTTCCAACTCCCTGCTGTGGGCAAGGACACTTTCCACTAGACCAGGATGTTCCAAGCCCCATCCAACCTGGCCTTGAACACTTCCAGGAATGGAGAAGTGTATCCTTCCACTTCTGAAGTAACCAGAGATTACATAAAAATAATAGGAAAATACTCTTTTCCTATGATTTCATCAATATCTAAGCACAGCCTTGATGTAAGGGAAGCCATACAGGACACAACCCCTCCAGAGCCATTTTCTTTTTGCTAAACAAATTCCACAACTAGGCATACTCACAATTCCTCTATATTACCCAGGCCAAAGAATGCTCCATCCATTAGTCTGCTAATCCCGTTGCGCTGCATTTTCAAGGATTTTAAGGATTCCAGTCCTTGGAATGTAAGACTTTCCACTATTTTAATCCGGTTCCTTTTCAGTTCCCTTTTAGAAAGATGACATTCAAATATTAAGACACCTTGCAAAATGCACCACTGTGTGAAAGTCAAGAACATGCTGAGATTAACAGTTCAGCTGTAAATGTTGTTTTGACGTTTTCAAGACTGTTACTTACAGAAATTGCACATGAGGCAATCTGAAGATCTTTGGTGGAATCACACTAATCCTATTTCTGTTCAGTTTTATCACCATTAGTGAGCTAGATAAGTTATCAAGGCAACCTGCTTCTAGAGTAGCTATTCTGTTGTTACTCAGATTCCTAAGGAAGGAAGAGGGAAAAAAGCCATTCAGAACATAGAGAGTTTGATGAACACAACAGCACAAGCACCTCAGAGCAACCACTGATTAAAAGAACCCAAGATCGTTGTGAAGTCACATGAGAAATATGAATTCTGGGATACCAAGCTAAATTCTTTTTCCCAAAGGAATCAGTGTGAGGAGCTGATTTTTACTGCATGTCCATGTTTCAGTTAGACATGGCTAACCCAATGTCCACAGTGATCTACTCACAGAGGGTAGAAATTATTCCGCCCCTGATGGCTTGCGTACCTGCACTTTGACAACAGCAGTTGGTTATTTCCATGTTATTTGGGAAAATACAATATAGATTGGTATGCAAAAAATTTTATTTCAAGGATATCTGTAGCTCCATTAAGCACTGCTACCAGTTCAAAGCTGTGTAAGGACGACAACTTCAAGGCACTAACTGAAGAGTAGATGAGGTCTCCAACATTATCATTATAGAGCCAGGAATCCCAGACACAGTAGCTCACTCATACTTACAGGTACTTCAGTTGCATTCGGGGAAATGAAGAGGCTTTAATTTCTGAGATAAGATTAGAACTAAGGTCTAGATTTTCCAATGAAAGGTAGACCTGGAGTTGCTCAGCATTTATTTCTGGAATGGCATTGTGCACCCTGAAAAAGATCAGCAATAAATATGATTATCACAGCATCTCATCCTTCCAGCTGCACAGCTGAAACAGCAACAGGACTCTATTCTATCAACAGTACCAGTGAGCCTCCTGAATGGGACATGCACCACATGCTTCCAAAAGTGTTAATTCCAAAAGCAATACTGGAAATCCAGGAGCTATTTGCCACTTTGACATACGAATAGATTCAAATTCTGATGCCTATAGCTGAGCTGGTCCTTGTGGGAAGTGTCTTTCCTGGACTGAATCCCTCCCCTTCAAAGCTGCCTGCCTTGGTTGACTGCATTTTATTGGTAATTTAGGGTGACTTGATTGTCTAACTGATTTGTATTTCTTTAAAGAGTGTTTACATATTCCCTGACACACTTTACATGAGCAGTATTTCGAGAAAAAAGATGTCTTGTTACAATTTGATAGCAGAATTCTCATGGATCTCCCATTTGTTAAACAAGAAAAAGGCAGATGAGCTATTACTTACAGTGAGAGAAGAGTTATATTGGAAGTTGTTTCTCCAAAATATGGAATTTCACTTAGCTCATTGTAATTCATTTTCCTTAAGCAGAAGGGAAAAAAAATTATTGACACTTCAAAGAGGAGAAAAACCTTCCTGCACACAGCAGAAATAATTGATACATTTAACAATTTTACTGTATTAATAATACTTAGTAGTTGACAAAAAAGATTTCCCAAGAGCTTAAATACTAAAATTTGAACAATTTAAACAGTGAAACATGCTAGCTTTTCTCATTTTCATGGCTACTACTACTTCTCTTTCATTTAAAATCAGCTATAGCCAAAACAAACACACCTCATTTCTCTTTAAGAATATCAGTCTTCTGATTTTTTATAAAAAACATTTCTGCTCACAACACAACAGTTTTATATATAAAATGTGTTGCCAACATGCAGCATCCATTTTTAATTAACTTGCACTGAATATTTCTGCAAGTCAGACCAGGTATCTTGACATGCAATGGAATGTTCTAATTAGAATTAGGGTAGGATATCTTTTGACTTTATTCCCATAAAAAACAACTTACACTTCTTGCAGAGTATGGACAGACAAATCAATGCTCCAGTTGGATGATAACAAATGATTATGACTTAAATCCCTAGGGAACAGAGAGAAAAGTTATTTAGCTCCTGGAATAAGAAAAAAAAAAACCAAACCAACAAACCTAAACCAAGTATACTTTATACAATCTCAAGTTTTAAACTGTACTTATATATATTATGCAATATATGTACTTATATATATTATGTATATCATACAATTGCTCCTTCACTAAAGAAAAGAGCTTGTTCAGGTGGTCACTCATAATAGAAGTCTAAACAGTTCTATTTCTCTGTTTGAACCAAAAAAACTTTTTGTCAAAGCTTCTTGAAAGGAAGACTGTACCTCACCAGAGAATTTTTCCTTTAACCCAGAGCTTTATTAACAACACTTGTACATTGCAAGACGAAAAAAACTTTGCAGGGACATGAGAGTAATTTCTTACAAAATGCCCGATATTGAACTGTTTTCTGTAGCATGATCCCCATTTTCTCAGCTTTCCAAAGTTGCTGACTAGCCAAGGCAGGCTTATTTTAAAGGAACGACATACACACAATTCCCAAACAAGCTGGAAGGGAAAGAACCCTGAGGCTGGGAATCTTACAGACAGATGCTTTAGCACCAGTTGGTTTTATTTATAGGAATCAAATGCAGGAGTTGGACTCTTTCAATGGACAAAAGTCATTAAATCCAGCTTTAATCTGGCTCCCACTGGGTGTTGGTGCTATTCCCATTGCTATAACTTCACACAGTATTTTACTCTTGCCTTGGACTTGGTGCATAAATGCAATAGATGGGTCCACTTCTGAGGGCTGATCTGAGCACAGGCTGCCTCTAGTCCATGACATGAGTTAAAGTATGATCAAAAATATAAGGTTGGTGATGGAAACATGGTCCCGGACACACCAGAAAGGACAGGCAGATGTCAGTCCAAAAGGTGAAACCAACTCATCCGTGTGACATTCTTCTGGCCCAAGTCCAGCACAGAGGTGAATCCCCCAAAGCTCATGCCCAGAGTCTGAGTCGCTGTGTCTGAACAGACCTGGCACTGCCACTGTGCTTGCAGAACACGACTGGTGCCCTCACCACAGTTAGAAACCTGTTGGTAAATGTAGAAATAACTAGACACAGCTTATGTCTCTGAGCCATCTGTGATGATGGTGAGAGGTCTAAAGGGGCCATACAAGGGGTGGTTGACATCACTTGGCACTTGAGAGATGATCCCAAATCCCAGCAGTAGACTGTCTGCTGGATGTTTCAGACATGCAAGCACCAAGCTAGTGCTGAGCAGACTTATCTTGGTGCAGAGGGTTTAACCAGAGCAGGAAGTACTAAGCCACACTGTTTCCAAAGGACCAGCGTGCAACCCATGGAGGAAGGAGACAATGGACATGGAATATAACAACACACACCTCAAGATGTGCAGATACTCCACTGATGAGCAAAACCGGGTCATAGGTGCTGAGCCAAACCAACTTGCGTGTCAGGCACAGCTAGCGGGTAGTGACATAGATCTTGGAAGCAAGATTAATATGCAAAGAAAACTGAAACTCGATTTTTCTAAGGCTTTCAGGAAGAGCATCATAGAATACTTTAGTTGGGGGGGACCTACAACAGTGCTACAAGTCCACCTGCCTGACCTCATCAGGACTGACCAATATTAAAGCAAATTATTCAGGACACTGTCCAAATGCCTCTTAAACCCTGACAGCCGTGGGGCCTGGGCAATGAGAACATGCTAACATCCAACTATCCCCTTCAGAAGCCTACTGTCTGATTACCAAGTTAGAAATTAAGATTTTAATTTAGAAAACGCAGGAAAGTATTTTTCTGTTATTACACAGATTTGTACTACAACAAAGTTTTCATTACAATAAATGCTCTTTCAAGAAGTTTGGTATAGTTGATATTTAAACTGGTTCTCACATTATTTATATCTACTTTCTGTTACTGATGCTTTTCTTTTACAAAGAGACCAACTGATCACAAAATACAGAATGAAATACATGGGCTGATGTTCTGTATTTAGAGATCATTCAATCACACAGCTAAGACTCATGTTATCCTGGAGAACTAGAAGCAATTCCCTTGCCCTGGAAAAGCCAAAACCAAAGAACCCATCCTTTCAGCAGCCTTGCACTGTAACTGGGAGGCCCAAGCTGTGCAAGATACAGAGCAAACACACAAAACTTGTGTTTTAGAGATTCATCTGGTATTGTATATAGCATCATCTAAACAGTCATTCTAAGCTTAAGAGGTACTCATCTCTTAAGTAAATAAAACAGAACAAACATACCAAACTGATTATGGATGATGAAGAATGATCTTAGCCAAGCTGAGCATACTGTGGCACTGCAGAGGTGTTGATGCAGAATGCAGGCAGCCATCTGAGCTCACCCAAAAAACCTACCGTGAATGGAACTTGCTGAACTAACTAACTGATAACTGAACAACTTTTATTTATTGTCTGTCTGGTTACCAGGACATATAAACATACTTAATATGGGACTGGAGGCAGCGATCACCAGCATTGTGCATCCCTCTGACCCTACACACAGTCACCCTTCCCACAGTGCTGGAATTCCTTGCTCTAAAGAAACTAATGTTAGGAGGCAGACATAAAAAAATATTTCCTAACTCATTAACTTCCCAACGCTTTTCATCATCCACCAGGTTAGCCACAAAACGCATATAACTTCAGAGGAAAAATGAAGTTACAGTCGCCTGAGAAGTTCCATCATGAAAACCAAGACCTGCTCACCTGGCTTTATTAAAAACAAAAAGTGAAAATAAAACCAACCTGCACACACACACACTGGAAGCACCAGTTTTTAACACAGATCAGACTCTTGAGTCCTGCTAAAGGAATTCCTGGAGTTAACTCCAGTGGCCTCTGTGTTTATAGTACCTTCCCAACAGGCTTAATTTTCTCTTGGTCAGGAATAATGTCATTTTTATCGACTAGGAAGAATGATAACTGCAAGAGGGACTAAAAACTCTGTGCACAGAAGCCAGTTTTGATATCCCTCACATCCCAGCACCTCTTCCACCCAAATATGCTGTAGCCAAAGATGACAAAACAGTGATTGTGACAGCAAAAGTCAAGGAAGGACAAAGGCTTGACCTGTGTGAACACTATTTAGCACATTGTCTTACTAAACACTTGGGAGCAGAAACTAAGGGTGGCTTTGAATTGCTTTGTGGGGTTTTTTAATAAACAATGGCAACAAAAGTCACAAGGAGTCCACAATAGTTTAACTGAAGAAAAAGGAGAGTGTCACTGAGTTGCACAGCAGCAGTGGGATGCAAAGGAAACCAGAAGCAACAGGAAGTACCACAACACAGCTGAGGTTGGTGCTTGAAGGAACACTTCCAAGCACAATCCTAAAGGACCATGTCCTAAAGCCTGACTTGAAACAAGGTTAACTCCTGGATTGAATGGCATTAATAAATGACTTACTAACCACAACCTGCCCGTGCTTCACCCTCCTCTCACTTGTCATCACAGAGTAGGGCAAGACAAGCGTGAAACTGCGCCCTGGGACCCCAGCACACGGAGCCTTCCGGGCCAGACCATCTTTCTCTCCACGGCATCACTGCAGCCGCTTCGCCCCGGCCGCTGCCCCGAGAGAGCCAGACACCACTGCTGGGGCCGCCCTGCCCGCAGCCTTCCGGGCTCCGTGCGAACACCCCGCGCACAAAATCACAGAAACAATTAGGTTGGAAAAGGCCTCCACGATGATTGAGTCCAACCTACAACCAAACACCTCCTTGTCAATCAGACCATGGCACTGAGTGCCACGTCCAGTCGCTCCTTGAACGCCTTCACGCATTGGGACTCCACTACCTCCCTAGGCAGCCCCTTCCAACGTCTAATTACCCTTTTTGTGAAGAAATTCTTCCAGATGTCTAACCTGAACCTCCCCTGACACACTTTTAAGACTATGACCTCTTGTCCGTTCGTTACCTGGAAGCAGAGCCCGACCCCCACCTGGCTGCACCGCCCTGTCAGGGAGTTACAGAGAGAAATAAGGACACCGAGCCCCAGCCCCGCCGGCCCGTTCAGCCCGGGCCTCGCACCGCCCCCGCCTCCGGGCCCTGGGCCCGTAACCCCGTCCCCGCCAGGCCTAGACCTGAACACAGCCCGCCGCCCGTTCGGCCCCGCAACCCCGCCGCGCTCACTCACAGCCCCGTGGTGCCGGCGGGCAACGGCGGGATCCTCCACGGGTCCGGCCCGCTGGACAGGCGCTGCCGGCTGCAGTCCAGCAGGCCGCGGCGGCAGGAGCAGGGCGCGGCGCAGGGCTCGGCGGCGCCCGCCCGAGCACACAGCGCTGCGGCCGCTATCAGCAACAGCAGCGGTAGTACCCGCGGCAGCGCCTCGCGGCCGGCCCCCGCGGCTGGCCCCGCTTCCCGCATCCCCCGGCCCGGCCCGGCCCGGCCCGGCCGCGCCGCGCCGCCCCGCCCGGAGCCACCGCAGCGCGCAGGCGACGAGGGGGGGGCCACGCCCATCGAGGGCGGGGGCCACAGAGGGAGGGTAAACAGGGCGGGGCCACAGTGAGCCCCGCCCAGTTCCGGCGGTAAATCAGCTTGCAGGCAGCGAGGGGCGGGGCCAGGAGAGCGCGAGGCCACCTCAAGTCCCGCCCAGCACCGACTGCAACCGCAGGGCGGAGTTCTCTCGGGGGCAGGGCAAGAGGGGGCGGGGTCATCACCACCAAGGGACGGAGCCACCGCAGCCCCCGCCCAGCCAGATTGGCACCACGGGCTTGGAGGCAGCGTGGGGCGGGACGAAGACTGGGCGGTGCCACCACGAGCCCATCCCACCCACACCTTCAGTTTGAAGGTGCAAGGGGCGGGACAAGGAGAGGATGGGGCGAGCACAAGCCCCACCAGCCCCAACAACGACCTCAGCTTGCAGAGGGGGGAGGTGGGGTTCATTGGGAGCTTCGCTTCATCCGTTACCAACACCAGCTAGTTCTGTCAATGGGTGTCAGTATCTGTCAGGGAGGGGTCAGAGGATAGACCTGGCTCTAGTCCGTGGTGCTCAGCAATGGGAAAAGAGGCCACGGGCAGAAACTGATGCACAGTAAAATCGACCCGAACGTGGGGAAGAACTTCTTTGCTGTGTGGGTACAGATTGCCCAGAGAAGGAGTGGAGTGTCCCTCACTGGAGATGTTCCAGAACCATCTGGACACAGTCCTGTGCCATGTGCTCTGGGATGACCCTGCTGGAGCTGGGATGTGGAACCAGATGACCCACTGTGGTCCCTTCCAAACTGACCCATCCTGTGATTCTGTGTCCTCACAAGCCAGGTGCTGCCGCCAGGGTGTCACCCCATCCCTGGGCTGTGGGTGCAGTCCACCTATGCTAAGGTGTCCCCTCACAGTGGCTCCAAGGTGTGGGTCTGCACTCCCACAGCCAGTGTGAGGGCAGTAAGACCTGCAGGGCTTCACCTGGCTCAAGGCTGGGCACCACCAGTGCCCAGCCTAGCTACCAATATCTGGGCACAGATCAAACCACTGACTGTGTGCCCAGCACTGTGTGCCCTCTGCAGCCCCTCCATTCCATTCACATCTTGCTGGTGGTCTCAGGCTGCTCTCATACACTACTGCTGTGGCCATGGTCTCCAGGAGACCACGGTCACAGGATCATTCAGGCCAAGGTCACAGAATCAATCATGCTGCTTGGATGACCCCAAGGTCATCGAGTCCAACTTATGACTGAACACCACCTTGTCAACTGGACCATGGCACTAAATGACACATCCAGTTGTTCCTTAAACATCTCCATGGACAGTGACTCCATCACCTCTCTCAGCAGCCTGTTCCAATGTCTAATCACCTTCTCTGTGAAGAAATTCTTCCCAATGTCCAATCTGAACCTTCCCTGGCACAGCTTGAGGCCATTTCCTCTTGTCCTGTCATTTGTTCTGTGGAAGCAGAACCCCCCGACCTGGCTACACCCTCCTGTTACTCCATACAGAGTGAGAAGGTCCTCCCTGAGCATCCTTTTCTCCAGACTAAACCCCAACTTCCACAGCTGCTCCTCACAGGACATTTGCTCCAGACCCTTCAGCAGTTTTGTTGCCCTTCTCTGGACCCAGGTCTGTGGGAAGCAGGACCACAGGAACCCAGCAGGTGCACCCATGATTTGGTGGCAGCTCTCAGGAGGTCTGAGGGGTCTTGATGGGTCTCAGTGCCTGGGGTGGCAGGAGCCCAGGGCATCATTTATGCTGTCAGTCACTGACACCTCATCATCCTGGCCCTGATGGAGAAGGGGCACATGTGCTCAGCTCTTCCAGGGCATGGCTGCCCTCCGCAGCTGGCCTGCAGTGGGCCAGGCACAGGCACTGTGCCCCCTACACAGTCCCCAGCCCATGGCTGACCTAGCCCTCCCAGTTGGTGTGGGGCTGCTGGTGCCTCCATCCGGAGAAGGCTCAGGAGAAAATATCCCCTCTGCCCTCGAGTCAGGATCTGCAGCTCAGCGCTGCCCCAGAGCAGAGCAAGCAGGTGCTGGAGCTTGCTGTGCCCATGGTCCTGGGCCAGCCACAGCCTCTCTGGGTGGCTACAGCATGGCTGGACAGCAGCTATGTCCTGCTGCAGGCGAGTCTGGCTGCGTGGGGGAGGTGAAGGGAGCTGTACACATCCCTGCTTCTCAGAGTGGATAAGGGCACAGCTTCTGATGGCTGCAGAAACTGGAATTGGATGCTGGTGGCAGGTGGAAGGACATTCCCACAAAGCAGCAAGCCTGTTGCTGCTGACACATAGGGAAGAATATAAAGCTGTTAGAGAGTGTCCAAAGGAGGGCTATGAAGATGGTGCGAGGTCTGGAGGGACCATATGAGGAGAGGCTGAGATCACTTGGTTTGTTCAGCCCAGAGAAGGAGAGCCCCAGGTCAGATCTCATCGGGGTCTGCAGCTTACTCCCGAGGCCAGCAGAGGCGCATCTTTAATCTCTGCTCTCTTCGACCAGCGAAAGGACCCAAGGGAATGTATGGAGCTTTGTCAGGGGAGGGTTAGGCTGGATATTAGGAAAAGGTACTTCCTCCAGAGGGTGGTTGGGCACTGGAACAGGCTCCCCAGGGCAGTGGCCACGGCCCCAAGGCTGCCAGAGCTCAAAGAGTGTTTGGACAACACTCTGAGGCACAGGGTGGGATTTTTGGGGGTGTCTGTGCAGGGCCAGGAGTTGGACCCGATGATTCTTGGGGGTCCCTTCCAACTCAGGATATTCTTTATGATCTGTGCAAAACGGCCCGAGCAAGGACAGGGATGATGCCAGGTGGGAATCTGCTGCCTGCATCAGGGTGGCCTCTGGCAGTGCTCTCCCCAGCTGTCCAGGGCCACAGGCTTGGGGGAGCTCAATTAGGAGAATCTGCTCAGACAAAGTCCAGGGCCCAGCACAGGTCTCTCCAACAATAGTTCCCAGTGCAATTTGCATTTATAAGATTATTGCCATGGCAGCAGAAATTTGCATATTAATAGAAAACAGTCTTAATTGTTGAGCTGCTCCTAATGTCTTAGAGCAGAAAGGAGCCTGCTGTGATTCACCAAGCTACAGCTGCCATTTCTGGGGGCCCTGCCTTTTCAGCAAATTTCCTTAAAACTCTCTCTTCTGCTCCTTCTGCCAGTCCCAGTCCAGTGCAGCTCCAAGATTTGTGCAGTTGCCCACACTATCCATTTAGATGTCACATCCCACTGGAATTCATCTGGGATGATGCCTCTGGCATCCATTTGCCCATGCAGGGCTACTGCTACACACAGAACATCTCCTGTGTGCCCAGGATTGCCCACAAATCCCTCCAGGTGTTTCAAATCCCAGCCCAACTGTGCTAAAGTGGGCACAAGCCCTTACAAGAGCATGTAGCAGTGGCACACCCGGGGGTACAACTGAAAGGACCCTGCTGGAGGTAATTCCAGCCCGGCCAGCAGTGCTAGTGTGGTTTAACATGGAGGAGGCACTTGATCCCTTTCCTGTCCCTGGCTGGGACAAGAGGGATGGAAGGGTCAGGAAGGGCCATGGAAGGACTTGAACATCTCCCTGAGATGAGGAGTCTCCCCACTCCCCAGCACAGGTCGATCCTGGATCACTAGGGCAGGGGCAGGAGGCTTTGCTGCAGCCCAGCCCTGCTCACCCCCCCTCTGGCCACTCACATCTCCCAACACCTGGACTGCTTCCCTGAGCATCCCGAGGGGAAGCCTGGGATCCTGCTACAGAAGCAGGAGGTCCCCTGCCCCTGCCACGAGCATCCCTGCTCTCAGCATGCCTCCCTGGCTAGGTGGCAATGGAGACTCAGCGCATCCCTTTGTTATCTGCAGCTTCCACAGTGGGGGTCCTCCCCAGCAAGATGCTTTTCAGGCTCCAGCCCAGCATAGTTCCCTCCTTCCCAGCACTGAGCTGCAGCATGGGAAGGCTCAGACTGTGCTGGAGCTGGGTCTTCACCACTGGATGGCACACGAACCTCGGCAGAGGAGGCTGGGTGGTCTTGGGGTGCTGAACAAACTGCTCTCAGCTGCAGGCTGGGGCTGTCGGGGGGTGCTGAGGAGTGCAGGGGGGGTGCCAGGAAGTGCTGGCAGGTGCTGGACTCCCAGCCCCTCAGGTCTGCTCCCTCCATGCCGCCCTCGGGAGTGTCAGTAGCTGGGTTCGAGCGGGACTCTGACCTTGGCTGAACAGTATCTGCTGCCCCTCTGGCCAGGCGTCCAGCTGCTCTTCAGGAGCACACAGTTTTCTTCCTGATCAGCAATCCCTCCAGATAAGAGTGAGCTTACCTCCCTGCTCTTCACAGGCTGGAAATTCAGGGAGGTTTTCAAGCCTGCTGGCCTTGACAAGCACAGACTGAAACGAGCCCTTTATTTAAGTATTGTCCCTTATGCCAACGACTCTGCTGGACGGCAGAGGCTGCCAGCATAGCCAATAAAAACTCCTCTCTCCCCCAAATCCCTGACCAGCCACTTTTCTATCTGCCCCCATCGCCCTCTCAGCCCTGTGCTCTCACCAGCACGAAGGTGCCTCTGCATTCCTTTCCTCACCAGGACATGTTGACCAGCATCCAGGCAGTGCAGGGTGGCCTTATGCTGTGGGATGCCCAGTGCTGTGGTGCTTGGATGGGGCAGTGCCAAGCTGCTCAGGCTGTGGCTCCCCTGTGGGGTCACCCTGCCCTGGCTTTTCCCTGGTGCTGCCACGTCATCATATGTGCTGTGGGTCCCTGTCACCCAGCTGTGCCCAGGAAGGTGAGCAGACAGCCAGAGGAAGGGACAGGTTGTCTCTCTGCCGCCCTTGGCCCCATTGTTCTTCCAAGGCCACTGTGTCAACAGGAGCTGAAAGAGGAAATGGGGGCTAAGGAGATGCCAAGACCCCTGCTGCTCAAGGAAAGATAAGGAGGGAGGGGGCATTTACAGGCTGTCCAGGGGTGGCGGATGCAGGAGGTTCCCCTGTGGTGCAGGAGAAGGACAGCATTGTGTCCCCAGACAGCCTTCCATGCACCATGCTGAGCGTGGGCAGTGACTGGAGATGCATGGGATGCTCAGGTGGTGGTTTAGGCCAAACACTGAAAAAGATGGAAGTGATTTGCCTGAGAAGCTTTGGAGATGCCTGGCACTGTGGGGAGGACTCCATCATGCACAGACCCTCCTCATGGCACAGAGCTGGCTGGGCTCTGGCTGGGGTTCTTGGAATGTTCCTGTCTCCTCCAGTCCATTCCCACGGTGTCTGCACCTTCCCAGTACCAAGGGATGGGTGATCCTGGCTGTGTCTGCCCATGGCCCCAGTGTCCAGGGCACCATGCTTGTCTGGGAGGAAGGGATGAGTGCCAGGGGACTGGTGGCACTGCTGCCTCCCACAGGCACCCCCAGGATGCAGAAGTCTGCTGTGCACCTGCTCCAGGACCGGGAACTAACCTTCCCACATCCACTCTGCCGGCAAACCAGGACTGGACTTTGGACTTTGCCCTTCAAAGGGGTGACCAAGCCCAAAGAGTAGCAGCCATGGCCTTGGCCAGGGCTCAGAGGTTTTGCTTGGAGCACACACGGGAGACATCCCACTGCCACAATCTCCTTCCTGGCTCCCAGTCCATGGGTCTGGTGGCCAGTAGACCACCACTCTGCAGCTGCTGATGGGCAGCACCTGAGTGGATGCTGTTGCCTGTGTCCTGGACCTCTCCAAGTGCAGTAACTGCATGTCTTTGCAGATACCCATTGTCTGGCTGGGAGCTGGAGCCACTCCTCGACATTGTGTGCTGGAGCTGGGCACTGGTGCCTCATCCAGTGCTGCAAGTTTGCAGTCATGTCTGCTCAGGGTCACATTTGCAACATTGTCAAAAGGAGCCAAAACACCTCCACAGCCTTCGGGGTGCCCTAAATCCACACCGTCCTGGTCATTGACTGCTTCCCAGGAGCAGTAAGGAGATCTCCAGGCCTGTTTTTCCAGGGAAATCACTGTAACACAATAGCATCTTCAGCTGGAGCCCAGCTTGGCTCCACTGACATGTGGCCAACACCTACAGCCCTTCCTCTCCCTCCCAGCAGTTTGTTTTGTTTCCTTTCAACATTTATAGGTCAGCTGGAGTCAAGAGAGCTAATGAGCGGGAGCATGGCCCCAGGCGCTTCCCAGGCCACTATGGACTAGGGATGGGGTGGGATGGGGAATTCTCCAACAACACACAGCTGACTTGGGAATCCCTGCATTTCAAGAGTGGTGCAGGTCCAGTTCAGAGATGATGGAATTGACTCGTGGTGAAAGGCGAAGGTCTTCATAGTAAAGATCTATGAAAAGAAAATTAGGAACAGTTTCATATTTATCTCAGCATGGAGACCAAACACTATGTTATATTAAACAATGAAACAGAACTGTTATTTATAACCTTTAAGCTATATTTAATCTAAATGGAAATTAATCTTTAAAAAATCTGGGTTTATTCAGATTTATGTTCTCACTGTCAGACCAGATAAAAGGATTTTCTGGGGAATTTATTTGAGGACTGGTTTTGGGACATACACCTGTGTTGCTGCTCTATTTGGGGCACTAAGACTATGACACCAGTCACAACTCTTCCTTGTTGTCACTCAGCATTATTTCCAATGCAGGAACTAACCTGCACATCTGTTCTCTGGTGTGGAAAAGGGACGGATGCAGGCAAGGGGACTGTGACCTCTCCAGCATCTCCAGCAGACCACTAGAGGTGCCCAGTTCAGGTGGAGCTGAAATGCGAAAGCCAGCTCCGGGTCCCTTGCTGCTGGTAGGTCCCACTCAGAGGACACGGGGATCAGGCTCAGGAGCCACAGCTATGCAGCACATGAGCACTGGTGTGAGCACCAGGCCTTTGCCTGCCACCCCATCTGCCCTGCAGCTGCAGCACCTCCTGGCACTGCTGTGGCCGGAGCACCTGGAGCCAGCATGAGATCCAAAGAGCATGCCAACGTCAGAGCCAGGACAAAGTCTGGCAGGACATGGAGAGGTGTGAAAGGCAAAGTGCTGTCACATGTGCCTAATCCACGTGACTGCCAGTGCAGGATGTCACCCACACCATCTGCCCAGTGCTCTGCATTGGCGACACATATGGGGCCAGGACAGGGATGAATCCCACCAGGCATGTCTCCTGAAGCAGGCACAGGAGCAGGGAGAAGCATTCATTCCTGTGGCTCTTGGGTACCTGGGACATGCAGTGTGGTGTGTCCCAAGACAATCCTGGTCACCTGGGATGACCGCACCAGACCCTAGTGGGGTGCAGGACTGAGTGGGTGCGTGTGAGGTGCCTGCGCACCCCAGCCAGGGCATTGCCTTTCATGGGGCTTTGTCCACACCATCACTAATAATATCAAGGTGTTCTGCCAAGTTCCTTCCAGCAAACCTATGACTTCATTCAAAGTGACAGGGGACCTGATTTATTATACTAACGAGCCAGCAATAAATAAACATGACCTGAGAGAATCCCAATCCCACAATTCCATTCTTGTTTGGCTCCTTGGGGGAGATGAAAGGTTTCCTACAATTTCCCAGTGCTACCCAGAATCTCCCCTACTTGATCTGCCAAAGCTTTCTCCTGCTGTTGAGCCTGGCATTTGATTGCATTGACAGAAGCAGCTTATTAATTGTACTAATGAGGGGCTCGGCAATATGGAGCAGTGGAGAGAGTCCAGTGTGGCTAATAAAACGCTCAAAGCTGAGCAGAGCATAAGGTCACTGTGTTGCCAGGCTACTGGCTAAGCTGCCTGGAAAACGAATATGTGAACCAGTAGGTGACTCTGGGAAAAATATTGCTCCAGAACTCACATAATTAATAGGACAGTGATGCTTTATTTTCTTAGGAAGAGTATAGAGCAGGGTGGGTGTGAGCACACAGGCGTCGCAGCTGAGTGGCTGGGGTGGCTGAGAGCTGCAGGAGCTATGCTGGGGTTGGGATAACAGGGTCTCCTCCTCTCCTGGCCTTTTCCCAGCAGCCATTTACTCCTCATCTCAGACATGCAGGAGCCCAGAGCCAGGCTCCAGGAGAGGCCTGAGGAAGGTGTCCACACCATGATGTTTTGGTGTGGCCTGACGGGAGATTTTGGATATCTGGTTACATTAAGGGAACTGCCCCGTGTTTGACCTGAGCTAGTTCCCTAAATACCACTGCAGGCAGAGATAAACAAGGCTAATTAGATCTAAAGGTAACTGTAAATTTGGCAAGGGGATGTTCTCGGGATCTCTGATCTCTTGAGACAGTAATTCCCACTGGGAGTTTACTACACAGCCCCCAAAGGTTTATAGCAATAAACAGGAATATTTTTGCTCTGCTAGAAAGGAAAAAGGAAAAGAAAAGGACAAATACTGATCTTAATCTCTTTATTTGCAGCTAGTTTTGGAGCCCCCAATCAAGTTCTCCAAATTGCACCTCACCAGGGGAGCTTATTCTCATACCGGACCGTTATCTGAGCAAAACCCTGGAGCACGAGCCTCTGCCTAAAGTAAACACTGGAAAAAGGTCATTAATCTTTCAGGCTCGTGTGGGACTTGCAGCTGTGGCACTGGGGGCTCCCACGTGCCCCCTGTGCTGTCTGCGAGACTTTGTGGGCTGCCAGCAATGTGCTGGGAAGAGTCAGTGGGGTCCCTGCACATGGAGGGATCTCCAGGGGAGAGACTGTCACCCCAGCACTGAGCTGCTGGCCACTGTGCCATATGCTGGGTGGGCACTGACATTTTTCCACTCCAACAGCAGGACTAGCCTTTCAGTCTGCCATCAGGTGGGCTGGGATTGCCTTTGGGAAAGATTGGGTTGATGGTGCTGCAGTGGCCAGCAAGTGGCCACTCCTGAGCCACAAGAAAAGACACTCAGACTACTCGGCCGAAACACCCCTTAAAAATCCACCATGGTAAAGAGGCAACATGACAGAAATGCCTTTGCCTGCAGATAGCATCATGGAAGATTGATCCATCTAACCAGAGAGGCCCACAGAGTCCCTCTAACTGCCCTGGGTGTCCCTGGCTGTGTGGAGCTGGATCCTGGCCCTGTTTCTGGCCCTGGACTGGCTCCTGGGGAGGTGCTGGCTGCTGCCACACTGTCCTGGAATAAGCCAGCTGCTATTCCCCACAGTGATGGGGTGTTGGGGCAGCAAGAGCAGAGGGTGCCCCAGACCCACATTCCTGAGGAGCTGGTGGCATGTGGCCTGGCAGTAGGGCTCAGACATCACCTGCAACGTGGTGAGGGGTGGGAGCAGAAGTGGAGGGGCAGGAAGGGAGAAAAGGCAGCCTCTCTCCATGCTGTGCCTCAACCCCAGGGCTGCCAAACAATGGCTGGGAAAGTGGAGGGGAGATGGGAAGTGTGGAGGGAATGACAGGACATGCTCCAGTTGCCTGTACCCTGCCCCTGCCAGAGCCTGGCAGGCTCCCTCCTGCTGATGCTTGCCTCTGCCCACAGTCTCATCCCTGTCCCACAGCTTCCTGCCCCACAGCTCCCTGCTCCATGGCTCTCTGCTCTTCCAAGAAGCCACCAGCCCTTTCCTCCCAAGGTCTTTGTTTACCTTCTCTGGAAGCCAGTGGATCTGAGGCTCAGGTTTCCAAGGTGGAAAAGCAATTTCTTCCCCTGCAAATTGCCCCTGTTTTGAATTGTTTACTGACTCCCCTCACACAGCCTTGGAAGCTGGGGCTGCTGCCAGGCGCTGTGGTGGCTCCCCCTGGCACCCAGGGCCACCCTAGCAAGTGTGAGCTCTGCCCAAACCTTTGCATGGATGGGTGTGGGAGCTGGGTGCCTTTCCCAGGGAGCTGCCTGCACTCCTGGGCTCAGCAAGTGCAAGCTGGCCTAGCACAAAGCTGCAGCTCAGAGCAGCCCCCCACGCCAGAGCGTGGGTGGACAGCATGGCAGCAGAGAGCAGGAGCCAGGGTTAGGGTTCCTGGGCTCCAGTATCCAGATAGGACACAGCTCCAGCCTCAGCATGGCCTCAGCCCTAGCTCAGGTGGGATTCTGGTTTTTTTCAGGCAGAAATGGGTAATAAGGGTCCCCTGCTCACTCTAGGGGTGTCCATGTCTGGGGTCACAGCCTCTGACACCTCACTGAGACCCATGCAGCATTAGGGATGTATAGAGGCGCAGACTTTGCTCCAAACAGGAATGCCCCCACAAGGGAAGTGAAACTAGAGGTTTCCTGCTGTGAAAGCTGTGCCAGCACTGATGCAGCCCACTGTCTGTCTGCCTGTGGTCTCTTGGACAGGGCAGACCACTCCACAGTATTCTGCCCTCACCCCCACTCCCCCTGCACTGAGGATAGGGAGGTTCCCCCTGCCAAGTTCCCTCTGCCTGGCTCCTCTCACCAGCTTGAAATTCACTTGGGAAAAAAATACTTAGACTAACAAATAACAACCCTGGCGGCTGGCCAGTGATTCAAAGCCTCCAAAAACGAAGCTGAAATTTGCAGCTGGCCACACTCCCTGCCTGACTTGGCAGCAGCGCTGGTGTCTGAACACCTGCCAGGGCCAGGAGCGACCGTGGCGCCCGCAGCGGAGCGCGCCGAGCTGGCCGCGGGGCATCGTGCGTGCCCTGGCACCACTGCCAGACCGCCGAGTGTGGCTGTACCTGTGCCCCGGGCTTTATTCTCACAGAAAGGGATCTTCTGACTCCCGGGAGCAGCTCTGCCAGGACAAGGAAAATGCCCTGGAAAAATAATGTTTGCAAACAGCAGTGCTGCTGTGGGAAGCAGGGTGTATGCTGGAGCTCTCCAGGTGCAACACCGCAGTGTGCTCAGCATTCCCGCATCCTGTGGATATGCGGCAAGCCAGACTGGCCCCTGCCCCACCCTGGGCAGGCTGGTATCACTGCCTGAGCCAGCCAAACAGCAGCTCAGCCGGGATGGGTGCTGTTGGTGTGGCGAGGAGCAGCAGCTGGCTGGGTAGGTGGGTCAGTGTGATGCTGGGGAGCGAACAGCCAGCTGAGAAAATGCAACAGAGCCTTGCAGAGGGTCGGGGCTCCTGCAGAAAAATACAAACTTTGATAATCTTAAATGACATGGAGGCAGAGAGGTGCAGGGCAGCAGAGGAGCTATGCAGGAGGCTGCTGGAGGGGCAGGGCACTGGGCTGCAGCCTCTCGGCCTCCCCATGCCCAGGAAGGGGTGTCATGTGGAAAGGTAATTGGATCCCAGGATTTACTGAATGATACTTTGGATTATTTCACAGCCATCATGTCACAGTGTAATCTCGTTACGGCATTACATAGCCACGTGCACATGCAGCCCTATTGTGCCCGTGGCTGGTGACACACGAAGACCTGCCTGGGATGTACCTTTGCTGAGGCTTGGTCTGAGACTGGGCAGGAGAGGAGGGGTCAGTTAGTCAAGGGTGGCTGGTGACAGCTGGGACCTGGGGTTATGCAAGGCAGTCGACATGTTGGGACATGGTGCTGTGGCTTTATGGCAGAGCACTGAGCCTGCAGGTGCAGGATGAATGTTGGCAGGTGGCAGTGTGGCCATTCCTGCCCAGTGGTACTGGGGCTGGGGCCTTGCCCCTGGCATGGGCTCCTGGGGCAGAGGCAAGAGGCAGCCATGCAGCTTGGAATGCAGCAGCAGTGCTGGGCTGGTTCCAACAGAGCTCAAACCTGTAGAGGGAGATTCTCCATTCTGGAAGACCTGAGCCCTGGGCATCCCAGGGGAGCATGGTCAGGGCATCCCACAAGGCAGAGGGGGCTGGGGTGCTGTGGGAGATCTGGGAGCAGGGTCTGCAGCTGCCGCTAGCCCTGTGACAAATACCTCCTGCAAGCCCAGACCACATGCCTCCCCTCCAGCTCCCTGCACCACAGTTGGCTGCTTTTTTAAGGCATAATAGAAGCAAATCCTGTCTCTGAGGCAGTGAAAACACAGCTCACCCCCGCGAGGTGTGTAAGAATAGCAGATGAGCTAGGGCAGACAAACAGCCTTGACCGCAGCTTCCTGCCACATCCCCAACAAGATGGAGCTGAAGGAGATCATCCCTGTGCCCCTGCACTGGGGCATCTGAAGCCAAACAGGGACTTAGGGGGACTCACAGTGCAGCCAGGAGAGGAGGGTGGCCAGTGCAGGGGTCTGAGACCTCAGCCCACCTGGGCTGGTGCCTGAATCTCCCAAGACAGAGGGTGGAAGGTAACTGTCATCCTCTTCTTTCTCCCTCATCCCTCCACCTCAGGACAGGGAAGTGAGACTCACAGGGCAGCACTGAGAGCTGCCACTACCCAAGTCATGGCACTGGGCACTGTGTGATTATGTTTGGTGCTTGTGCTCTAATGAACTTACACCCAGAAAATAAGTATTTGGACCCGGCAGCAACAGGCTTAATCAAAAACAAGCTTTTTGAGTGTTTTTTGTTTGTTTGCACCCAGCTGTAACATGGAAATCTGAAACACTGCAGATCAGCCAACTCTCCCACAGCAGCTTTCCAGCAGGTTAACTTTGAACTGGGATGATAACAAATTATCTGCTAAACACACATGTGGAGGGAGCTCAGTGCCAGTGTGTCTGACTTGTCTTTAGCTGCTCCTGCTCTAAAATTCTAATTTTCTCTGTCATTTTCTATCACTTGATTTTGTTCCTTAAGCTGGTAAACCAGGGAAAGGGTAGCAGTGCCTTTATCCTAAGATGAAGCATGACCTCCTGCTTTAAAACAAGAGCTGGCTTTATCTCCAAGCTGGGCTTGGGGAATAACAGGAATATTTGTTGTCCCACACAAGGCTGGTTTATCAGCTACTATTAGAGCAGGAATGGCAATTTGGAATGAGCAGCTTATTAGGCACATTTAACCCTGTTCTCTGATTATGGAAGACTGGGGATTTGTAACTGGGATTGTTGCAGATATTTTCTGCTGAGGGTTTTTGGAGCCAGCACAGTGCACCCACCCTGTGCCTATGTAGCAGTCGAGCTGGGGGTGGTTGTGCTGCCAGCGATGGGTCAAAAGTCAATTCATGAGGCACCTGCCCAGTTGAGGAAGCAGTTCTAGCTTGCACGTAAGACTCATTAAATTGCTTTATGTAACTCCTCCTGCCTGTAGAGCTCAGTCACCAGCAAGTGTGTAAACCGAACACAAACAGCACATGGAGAAGGTAGGACTGAATTTGCCGGTGAGAGCTAGTTTTGATGGACACTTCACAGTGTCCAAGCCTTACCTCCAGTAATGCTGACTTGGAAGGCGGGACTTGGGAACTGTAAATATATTTTCTTCCTCAAAACAACTTTCTTTCTGCTCACCACTATGGATAATACTACTTCAGAGAGAGAAGAGTGGGACCTGATATAGTGGGTAGCATCTCTGCCCATTGTGGGGGATGGAATGAAACAATCTGTAAGGTCCCTTCCAGCCTGAAAGTTTCTATGATTCTATGATTCTATGATTCTGTGATGACACGAAGAGTGGGCAGAGTGGGGCAGAATGGGCAGAGCAAGTAGGATGGGCAAAGTGGGGTGAGCATCCCAGTGGGATGGCGTGGGAGGTGGGTGCTGATGAGTGGTGGATATGGCAGTGAAGCAGCAGCTTCCCAAGGACAAGCCACCTGCATCCTGCCGAGCGTCACATGCTAGCAGGGCATGAAATCCCAGTCTCTGTGGTAGCAAAAGGCAAAGTCCCCAAAGCTTGTTCTGGGGCCAGGCTGCCTCCAGCTGTCAGTGTACTTTGGTGGTGCCGGACTTAGGCCTGTGTTTGTGCAAGAAAGGCACCTGACCCACTTCAGAAAGAGCCGTCTTCAAGCGAGCCAGCCACGGGCACTGCTCCCTGCTCCCTTCTGCCCAGGGTCAGGAATAATGCTGGCCTGGGCCCTGGGACGGAGCAGGGCCTGCAGGGTGTCCTCCCTGCTCAGAACTGGGGCCTGCTCCCTGTCAGCAGCAAGCCTGTGTTGGGGCATGCAGAAGCAGTGAGCTCCTCTCCAGGGATCTTTCCTCCAAACAAGCACAGTCAAACAAAGCCAGGGGGACAGAGGCTTTCCTGACATTGTCTGTCCAGGTTCTTTGGGAACAGAAGAAGAGGGGTTTTGGAACAAGCAACACAAACACATATTTACACACGCACACAATAGGTTGTGTGCTCACAGTGTGGGATGGGAGCACACCGTGGCTGTCCTGCCACTGGGCCTTGCCAGCAAGGGGAAGATGGAAACAGTGACACACTCAAGCCGCAAAGAAACAGCCAGTGTTGGCTTTCCTGTCTCCTCTGATCACCTCCATGCAGCCTGACAGGCTGGGGGCCGGACACTTGAAGAGACAGGTGGCTGCACCAGCTGGGGTGTTGCTGGCAGAGTGGTGCAGGTACCACCTGTCTCTCTCTTTTCATTACAGATGGTCTCTGGGGGTTTTTTTGGGGGAATGTTCAGGTATTGAGCCAGCCCAGAGAGGGAGAGTGGGGCTGACTGGTCTCATGCTCCTGCCATCCATGGGAGCAAGTTTGGGGTAGCTGGGTAGGGATGCCGGGGAACAGTCACACAGACTAATGTCCCCTCTACCTCTCCTTGACCTCATGAGCTGGGTCATGCTCACTCTACAGACACAAATGTCACTCCAGAGGTGGTCCTCCTCAGAAACCCACTCTGAACCACTGGGAGCTCACCTGAGGGCTCTGCATTCCCCTTGCTGGTGCAGGAGAACAGGAGCATGTCCCTGCCTTCCTCACTGCAGCTTCTGTCCTTCTTCCCTGACAGTCTTCCAGATATGGAGCAGCCCAGGCTCTGCAGCATGGGGATCTGCACTGGTGTTGGCCTGGCAGAGGGAGAGGGCTCAGTGCGTTCTGCAAGGATGGACAGGTGCTCAGCCCCACGGGACTGCACACATGGTCCCAGGGTGGCCCTCATGGCCCACTCCACCAGTGCCTACCTTCCCAAGTGCTTGTCCTCTTGGCCATCCCAGTGCAGCTGCACGTCTCCAGGGCTCCCAGGTGGAGTGGCAGGAGCAGGCTCCATGCTGTCCTTGAGCTGTGTGTTCAAGCCAGGAAATCCCAGCCATCTGGTATCTGCCAGGCTCCAGTTTAAAAATACCTAAGGAAAACAGTCCTCTAGGCTCATCAAGGCCAAAGCAATTCTAGTAACGTTTCTGGACAAATATTGAGGTTTGTGTTTTTGTCTGTTCTCAGCAGGCACTTGTCTCGGCGCTCACTGCCTCCCCAGGGCCTCATGAGGTCAGGACATCTCAATGGCCATCCCAGCCACATTGTGGCTTGGGAGGGGACCGTCAGGCCAGACATCCACAGTGTGCTGTGGGGCAGGAGTGCTCAGCTCTGTTTAGCAGCAGTAGTGGCCTGATAGCAACTGAGGCCATAGCGTGTTTGGGTGTGAGGCATTTCAGGCCAGTGGCACTCGCCCTGTCGAATGCTCACCCTCTGTTTCAGCCTTCTCCGTCTCCGCAACCAGTGCTGCCCTGCTCCATAGTTCTCTGGATTCCACACATTCATGTCCCAAAGCACCAAGTGGGTCTCTCCCACCCAAGCACTCTCCAGTGATTACCCCCAGGCTAGGAGCACCAGGGCTGGCAAACACTAGAGGCAGCAGGAATAGATGCCCTGGTGCTGTAGGCAACCCTATGTGACTGGGTGGTGGGACCAGCATGGCCAGGGACTGAGAGGCATCTCCACAGGTGTCAGGGCCAGCTGGTCAAACCTCTTGGCTCTCAGGCTGCCCTAAGTCCTTTCCCTTCCTCTTCAAACTTATGAGACTGCCTCAAGCTCCCCTGAGATGATGCAGGATCAAAAATGTGAAGTACTACAGAGAGAAGCCTGGCTTTGTGCAATATCCCAAGAAAACAGCTGCTACAGATGCTGCAAAGCAGGACCTGAACTGGAGCACAGCCTAGAGCTCCAGCTCATCCCCGTGGTGATACTGCCCTGAACTCACTGAAGGTACCATCCTCTCAGAAGCAGCCCAGTCAACAAACCCATCAGCAGTGGAAACTGATCCTAAAGATGCATTGTATGGAGAGGGAGAGGTGCTGAAGCCTGTTCAAGAGATCAAGAGATGTAGTTAGGATGCCACCAACCTCTTGGCAGCCAGGGATCATTCAAAGCAGGATGAAGCCAGGCGGAAACAGTCTCTCTGGGCAGGGATACAAGGGCGAATGAAATGCAGGTGAGGAGGTAGTGTTATTGACACATTAAGTTATTTGGTGCAGGATATGGTTAAATTATTTGCAGAGCCCCCACCTTTTCCTCTCCACCCCAAGAACAGGAATAGAGTCATTAAAACAGCATGTTCTGGGACAGTGGTGATCCCACGGGAGAGCTGGACACGGTGAGAAGTACACCCACCACTGTGGCCTGACCCGATATCCTTGCCTCTTGCCTCAGGGGTCCCCGGCTCTGCCAGAAAGCTTTTGAACAAAGATGATCCCAGATGCTGGTGTATGTAGCAGAACAGGATTTTGCGCTTGTCAGACTGGTTTGGGTCTCCCCAGCTCAAACACAACAGTGTGTCTGGGATGCAGTTAGGTGTTCATCCAGCAGCATCACCTCTGTGTCTTGTACAGCACGTGGTGATGCTGCATTCCAGTGGGCTGTCCCTCCCTGGGTTGAGATTTACCCCACAAGCCCCTCGTGCCAGAGGAAACACCAGCCCCTTCCCCTGTCTGCATGGAGGCACTGGCAGCACTGGCCCTAAAGGATGAGTTACCTGCTTGAGTGGAGGATTGGTGCTGCCAAGATGTGCTTGTCAGGCAGGCAGCACTTGGGAAATGAGGAAGGCAAATGTGGAAAGAACAAGTCACCGCACTGGGAACACATGGAATAGCAATCTGCAGGGGAGGACAGCAGCCCACACACTCCTTGAAGAGAGAGCAGAGACCCTCATGAGTGAGTCCTCACAGAGAATTAGTATTGGAAAGGACAGCGAACAGCCTCACTTTCCACTGGGTCCAGACGTGGAGAGGCAGAAAGAACAGAGAAACTATTTTTTTCACCAGATAAGTTCCTTGGCAAAAGGTGACGTGCTCATGCAGGCTGCAGCATGAGGGGCCCATGGAACAGAACTGGAGAGCTCTCACCCCAGAGGATGAGAAAGAAGCACAGTGCAAAGGACAAGGGAGGACCACAGCAATGGTAACATCTCTTAACCTTTGCCATGTGGTCTCCACATAGTCAAGGATCCCTGATTTCTAGGCAAGCTCTCCAAGCAGAGGACGTTTCTCCTGGCAGCAAAGAACAGGAGTGGCAGCTGCCAGGATGTAGCTGGAGCCAGCACAGCCTTCTCTTTCTTAGGCAGGATGCAGCAAAGCCAGGCCAAAGCAAATACAGCAGGCAAAGCTCTCTACAGGGCACAGGTACCCTCTTCCCATCTGGAACAGCAGGAACAGATGACCTGCTGCCACTTCCCTCTGACTGCCACCACCCCCCACCATCCTCCTTGCTCTCCTTCCCCTGGAGCTCACTGGGAGGTGGCAGTCCCTTTTGGTCAGGGCTCCTGAGAAAGACTACAGGAGATTATCATCTTTCTGCTGGCGTCACATCATCTCATGACTCAAATCACTGTCTCATCACTCACTGGTCACACTGTGCCCCAACAGCCAATTTTGATAAGGAGTTATCTCCACTGCTACTAGGTAACAAATATTGGGCTCTCCATGCTGGCAAATGCAGGTCTCTCTGGCATAGTCACAAATGTCAGGATCCAAGGGGGACCTTTGGGGAGACACAGCCTTGTTAAGCTCTGATCTGCATCCCCGGGGATGTGTGTGTGAGTTGGACACAGGTGGCAACAGAACAGCAATGGAAGCCCAGACAGGTAAAAAGTGTTGACCTAAATAAGCATAAAAATGAACACAACCACAGAGGTTTTCTGTGGTGTTAGTGGCCATTTTGAACATCTTAGCAGGCCCTTTCTTCCTAAGGCAGATTATTTTCTAAACAAAGACACAGGCTGTTACACCAATACACCCCTGAACAAAGTCATGCCTATATCATGCATGGAGGAGAACTTGCACGTTCCATGAGGACAGTGATCCGATGCCTTCTCTTCTCCGTCCATTGTCCATGGGGTAAACTCAGAACCTGGAAGTTCAGTTGAAGTGAAATGTGAATCCAAAAGTTCAGAAAACCCTTTTCCAAAGCCTAGTCAGGAAGCTAGGATGGATATCTCAATAGAACAGACTTTCCCAAGAGATTTCCAATAGTTCCTGGATTTGGACTCATGCTGTTACTTCTCTTATCAAGCAGGACATGCGTATTCATGACAGACAAGGACTAGATTTTGCATCTGCTAGAGACATTAATTCCAAGAGAAATCAGAGCTAATGATTATGTTTTGAGATTACTACAGGTCCTTCGTATTTACAATGGAACACAGAAAACCTGAACTTGTATTGCTCTGCTGAAGCCTCTCTCACATTCTGGAAATGAAATGGTTTAGCTGTCCCGGACGTTGAAGTTGATTAGTATCCACAACAAATGTAGTCAGAAGCAGGACTGCAAGGCTGCTTAGCGTTGCTTTTCAAGGACAGCTTTGTTGCCCAATATCCTGAAACAATATCCTGTTTTCCCCACAAGAAAAAAATTCCTAATGGGATTAATATTAAATCCGTCTTTTAAAGGAGACAAAAATGCAGCAGCACAGAGCAGGAAGGACTCCTTCCCATTTTCAATAAGATGGAGCAGCAGGAACAGCAGAGCTGTTCTAGATCTTCTCACATGCCCTTCCAGCCCATCACTACTCTGGCAGCTCCCTGCTCACCTGAGCTCTGCCATCCCTGGCCTCCTGTTTTGCGCATTGCTCTAAAACCCACACATGCCTGGGGCATTGCACATCAGTGCCCGATGAAGGTCATGCTCTCTGGCTTCATTCATCCAAACAGCGCTGGGTCTTCTCAAAGGAAACTGGAAGCCTGTGTCCCAGCTGGGGTCCCCCACAGCATTCTCCACTGCTTCTCCCCAGTGGAGCAGAGCACTCGAGCCTAGATAGGATTTTAAAAAACAGCAGAGACCAGTGGCACTTCAAGTTTGATCCAAAATTGCCCCTTTGAATTGTTTTTTATCTTGTTGTCTAAGCAAAACAGAGTGCAGGCCTCTCCCTGCTCAGTCACACAGGAACAGCTGGATCAAGTGATCCTCCCACCCACTCTTTGGGTTATGGTGTCTCACTTCAGAAGTGGGTGAAGGAGTTGTAGTCCCTGGTCTTGCATTGAGCGCACCTGGTCCATTCAGTGCCTCAACATGCTCAGAGCACACCCATGACCATGCTCACTGTGATGGAGGAGCAGTGGTTCCTTTGATATGGAAGTGCTTGCACCTCCCTACAGCTGCTCCATCTCCATCTGTGGAGTGTCACTGTTTATTCCCTTCTTTCCCTCCCTTGGCTCACAGTTGAACTACACCACTACACCACTCTTCTTTTGGCTCTAAAACAAATTAGAGCATAAGACATGCAACCCAGAAAATAATTAGCGTCATTAGGCTTTGGGAGACAGCAGCTGGAGAAAAACATTCCCAGGTTACCAGTGGCTTTGTGCAGGACTTGGAACATGTGGGAAGTGAAGAACGTGGGATGCACAGCTGCCACAGGTTGGTTTGCATCCGGAGATGAGGAGCTCTGCTTGGGATGGGAACATGCTGGCACCAAGGGCCCCTCCCACACACTGAGGTGCTGGGCACACAGAGCCCAGGACTGTTTTATCCTGCAAAACCAAATTGTAAGTGGAATGGTGAGGGCATCCAGCTCCTTCACATCCCTGGGTACAAAGGCCCGGTTGAAATAACTGTGATCTACCACAAATGTCCCCCCCCCCCCCGCAGTGTGTCCTTACCTTCATGAGAGCACAGCTGCCAGCGTAAGGTGGCAACGCTCAGAAATGTGGTGAACACAAAAGCACAGTCGTTGGGTGATGTATTTTAATTTTAATGGATTTTTAAATGCTCATGGGTTTTGATACAAACACTGTGCAGCGTTCTGCACCTGAAGGGGTCCAGGACCCCTGGGGCAGGGCCAGGTATGCCAGGAATGGGGCCAGAATTCTCAGGAGGTGGGGCCAGGACCCGCCGGCAGGAGGGCCAGGACCCCAGCAGTGGGCCTTGGAAGCAGGGCCAGGACCCCAAGAGTGGGGTCAGGAATCTCGGGAGCAAGTCCAGGACCCCTGGGAGGGATGAGGGCCCGGCAGTGAAGGGCAAGGGGAACCCCTGTTCCTTCCCAACGAGTGTAACTCCCGCGCCGAGTCACGCCGTGAGACAAGTTCGGGAAGTCCCACGCTGCCGCTGCGCCGGGCAGTGCCATCCCGCCCGGCCTCCCGGCACGCCCGGCCCCGAACTCCGTCCCGCCGCCACCGGGGGCCCGCAGGGGCCGGGGCGGTACGTGCCGGGCCGCACGGCCGAGCGCGCCCGACCGCGGGGCCCGTGGGGGCGGGCAGGGGTCGGGGCGGGGGGGGGGCCCGGCGAGGCGCACGTGGCGCGTGGGGGGCGGTGCTGGGCCGGGCACCTCCCCCGCGCCCCTCCGCCCTTATAGCGGCGGGGGCGGGGGCGGCTGCATTCGGCGGCAGCGGCGGCACTCGCAGGTAGGGGCCGGGCGGCCCACGTGGCGCGACGGGACGGGCGGGCGAGGGGGGGGGCCTTGGAGTCAGGCCGCCGTTTCTGGGAGCTCCACGCGCTCCGGCGGCTCCGCACTGCCCGGGGCCGCCGCTCCCGGCCCGGCGCGAGGGTGCCGGAGCCGGTGGTGGTCCTGGGCCGTTGCCGCAGCTGTGGGTCGCCCCGTGGCCGGTCGGTTCCACACCGGCGTTTATGGCTGGGTTGAAACTGCTGCTCCGGTCTCCCCGCGCCCCCCGACCTGAGGGGGGAGCCATGTTTTGTTCCCGCTCTGGTATGGCCGCGTGGTGAGGATCCCACAGTACCCTGCCCCGATCGCCCTCGTCCCTCTCTCACCGGCAGTAGCGCCCTAGGGTCGGGGTGTCGCCCCCCTCCTTCTCACGGCGAGCGGTGAGGATGGATGACGGTGGCCTCGGGCGGCCCGGCTAGCCCAACTGCCCTGGGGAGGTGGTTCCCTGTCCCAGGGAGCTCCTTGTCTCCTCAGGCCGCTACCCCGGCGTGTTTGTGGGGCCCCGCGGGGGAGTCTCCACATCATTTGAGGGTGCACGATAAACGCTGGGGCACAAGGAAGAGGTGATTACTGTGTGTGTTTGGCTTTTGGTAAAGGCAGGGAGGGCCTGGGAACTGCGTGGAAACCGTGTTCTGGTAGTGTGTCTGCGGTATCGGGGTGCACGGGTCCCCGTGGGGCGGACTCCTGCAGCCCTCAGCGCTCACACTGGTCTTCAGGTGATTCCTCTTGGCAGGTGCTCAGACCTGTACCTCGGGCACTCGAGGCCGCTCAGGTGGGTGAGTCACCCAAGTCCTTCGGCACCGTGATCCCCTGCTAGCTTTGCAGGATGGACTGTGGAACCGTGCTCCAGCTCCAGGAAAGGCACCTTTAACCTTGTTTCTGCCTTGCTTAGGGGAGGGGATGGCAATAAGGTCTCGATGGTGCCATACACGTTTGGACCGCGCACCCACCCTTTGGTGAGCGACTGCTAAGGTGTTGTGACCAGCAGCAGAAAACTGGGGCTGCTTGAGTTCACTGGGGGCATGTAGTGCCTCACACTCGCTGGGCCACAAGGGGTTGTCAGAATGCTCCCAGAGCCAGCACCTACTTGCTCTAGTCCTGGGGTGTGCTCTGGTTGAAGTCTGGTGGCCTCTGGCAGGTATTTGCTGGCCCCAGGGTGAGATGCTCGAGGAGCTCAGTGGGGCTAGGCTCTAGGCAATGCTGCTGGGATGCTTCACCCAGGGTGGGTGTTGCAGGTCGGGCAGGAGTCCTGTAGCTGAGAGGCGTACAAATGCATCATGAAAGAGGTAACAGTGCTGGAGGGTTTGGAAGTTGACCCAGGCGAAGGGAATGAGTGTGAACCGGAGGATCATAAGGAAATAGTGAATTGTATCTGCAGCAGGAGATGTGGGATTTGTGTCTTGGAACAGTAAATGGCCTGAGTGCTCACACCCTGCCGTTTAAAGATGGGCCTTTTGCACCATTGTTACTCATGTTCTCTGTCTTTAAGTTTCATCTGCGGAAAAAGGTGTTTTTTCTTAGTTGCATCACAAGAAACCAGGTATAATGATCCTGGTTTTGTGCCTTTCTGTGAACCTTAAGTCTTTTTGAGGTGCACAGGCATCCCGTTTTCATGCTAAGTAAGGTAATTTTGTGCTGTTGAATTCTCCTGGGTGTCTCTGCACTGAGGTTGCCTCGACTGTGTCTGGAAGGAAAGGAACAGGAGCTGACAAATGGGCCGGGGCATGGAACAGCTAGGGTGTGCTGGGTGTAAAGAAACTCACCAAGCTCCTGATGGTGCCTTTGTTAGGAAGGAATTTTCTCAGTCTTAGGTGAATAGCCGTGGTGATGGATTTCCTAATTACAAACAAGTTCTGCTAGTGTATGGCAAATTTCCCTGCCCCAAAGTCGTGGGGGTGCCTGTGGCTCTCCTGGCCCCTTGGGAAGGTGTGAAACATCGTTCCCTTCCAGGAGTTTTTACCTAAAAAAGGTGTGAATGGTCTCGTGTGCTTTCTCTTGGCTCTTACTTGGCACAGTTGGCCTGATTTATCTGGCAGCTGAGGTGGAAAATACCCAGTGACTTTCATGCTGTCGTTTTATATCTCCTTTATGGGGAGTTGAAAAGCTGCACGTAGGCTTGGGAGGCGCATCTCATTAAGCCCTGTAGAGCAAATCTGTTGTTGCACTTTCATGGCTTTTCCTATTTCCTCCTCTGGAATCAGCATATAACAAACTCTTAAGAAAGTGGGAGCCTCTCACCAGTGGTATCGGTATGATTCACTTTCAAATATGCCCTTAGAGCTGCTGCAGAGTAGTTGTACTGTAGCCAAGGAAAATCCACGTGGGGCTGTAGTTAATTACTGAAACCACAATCACCTGTGTACTACTGGGCCCCCGGTGTGACCTCCTCCCTTGCCTCGGTCCTGGTTTGAGGGCTGGGTTCTTGGTGTGAGTGTCCCACCTCCATCCCTATACTCCTGGGTCCTTGGTGTGACCGCCTCTCACAACTCCACCCTTATGCTTCTGGGTCCTTGCGTGCATCTCCCACCTCCATCCTCGTGCTTCCTCATCTGTGGTTTCAGGGCTCGAAGGCAGCAATACTGTGGCAGTGGCCGGGATCAAAATTCAGACTCCTGCTCTTAGGAAAGGGACAGCTAGTTCTGTTTGATGGTGATGGCTGTGACTTTTTGGGGTTTTGCAGCCCCCTGCTTTGCCAAAATACCCGGAGCTGTCCCTGGCTGGCATTGCGGGTGTCTAACGGAAGAATGTCGATGCTATTTCATACCACATTTTTCTCATTCTGAGGATTTCCTGGCGGGCACAGTGTGTCCTGGGAGCGTTCCTGAGCACTGCTGGTGCAGAGGATCAACTCTGTGTCCTGGTAGAGCATGACTTGTGTTCAGGGTGGGACTGGGAAGCCCTGTATGGGGGCTCAAGCACCTGCTGTGCCCTCCTGAGACTGAGGGGCTTGGCTGACAGCCGGTTCTGTGGGAATCCCTTTCCCTAGGGATGGGGGGGGACAGTTATAGAGAGGACTCTGGGTGCTGTCCTGGAGGCTGAAGCTGATGTGACCCCAGAGTACATGCAAGAGCTGCTTGCTTCATGTAAGGTTCTTGTAACTGGCCTGCAAACTCCTCTGGCTCTGACTGTAGGGTTTTGGGTCAGAGGGCTCTAGGAGAGCCATGGCCACAGCCAGGCTCTGGTGTAGAAATAAGCCAGGTTTTCTCCCCTGGGCTTGTTGGTAGTTTGCTTAAGCTTGACTTTATGCTTTCCCATACCAGTAAGATGCTCAATCCTTTCTTAGACAGGCTGAGCATTGCTGATACTAACAGCCAGTCATGGCAGCCCCAGATGGGAGCTTCTCTGGTGGACACAAATAGCTGCTCATCTCTCTCTGGTTGGTTGGCTTCCCCCAAAGCTGCCAACAAACAATTCCAATATCTCACTTTGCAGGGCAGCTTGCAGCCTTTCAGGCCCTGTGCTGTGCTTGGAGCATTTTGGGGACTGAGGGGCTGTGTTCACCAGAGAGGCCAATTGTGAGTGTCCAGGGAAAGTCCGTGGCCCTGCCTGGTGGGGTGAGCAAGATGATCTGTGTCTCTGCAGGCCGAGGCTCGTGCCACCAGTGGGGGAGCTGGAGGAGGGCAGCTGCCAATGCCGTGCCCTGTGGCGTCTGTCTGTCTGCGCACTGGTGTTGGCTCATCAGGCTGGCAGACCAGGGCATGTCTGGGGATGTGTTGGCCATCCCTGGTGGAAAGAGGCACTGAGTGGGCTGAGCTGCTTTTGGCCAAAACTTTGAGCTTGCCTGTGCGAGCTGCTGGCCTCGAGCAAGCCGTGCCTGTGCTGCTGACCTTGGCTCACCCTGGCAGCAAAGACTGGGGCTGAGCAGGGCCTCAATCGACTATTGTCCTGGTGCAGAGCCCTTGGAAGCGCTGGGGAGTCACGTAGGCCATGTACTGCCAGGTTAAACCCAGGCTGTGGGTGCTTGGTGGAATTACAGCTCTGTGCTTAATGCTCTAAACCCACTTAAAACTGGTGAAAGTGGTGTCTCAACTCCTGGCAATCTCAATTTCACCTTGCTTCAGGCCAGAAAAAGGCCAAATTTGAAGCTATAGAGTGTTATTGGCTGTGAACAGCTGGCAATAGCCTTCATTTCCCCAGCATGAGATCTCAGTGTAGTTTTAGGGACCAGAAGGGAAGTTTGGGGCCTGCCAGCTCCCCATGTTAGGCAAATGTCCCATGGGTGTTTATGGCCTTGTGCTGATCACTGGAAGAGCCTCTTATGGTGAGCTGGGCTTGGGAGGTTGTGCAGGGGGTGCTGGATGTGGCTAATCCTTTGGCTGATTCTTTGGGATGGGGCTGATGGGAATGGGCTCGTGTGGAACAGCATCTCCCTGTCTACTGAGGGCTTGAGAGAGGAGCCCCCTCAGGGAGTGGGATCTGTGCTGCTAGCAAGGGGCAGCTTTGTGTCCATCTTGCCTGACCTAGGTGTGTCAGTGTTGGCATTCCCAGGCCAAAGACTGGGCCCAGCTGATGAAGGCACAAGGGGCCCAAATGACCATTGCATAGCTGGAACATCCCTGGAGATCTTTTTGCTGTGGAGATCCTGCTCTGGATGTTGCTGTGTCCATCTCTGAAGCTGGGGGGCACAGGAGGAGGAGAACAGAGAGGAAGCAAAAATAGCAGGGCTGGGATGAGCCACTGTGGATTTCACACCTGCCAAGATGCCAGATGACCCTCTGCTGGTAGCAGCACGAGCCTGTGTGGACACCAGGCTGATGATGGGTTGTGGGAGAAGGATATGGAGCTCTCTGCTTGTCTTGCTCCATGGGAGCAAGAGTTGAGGCTCCCTGCCTGCCCTGCTCCAGCTCTTAAGCGGTCTGAGAGCCCTGCTCCATGGGAAAGGCTTTGTGAGTTCACAGGGCAGCAGACGCTGGTGAGCATGTGCCCAGAGTAGGGAAGCCTTGAGCTGGAGGGATCTGTGAGCAGAGGCAGAGGTGTGTTGTGCTTGGGCAGGGCCTCTGCATGGGTGGGGGATGTCCCTCTTCCTCTGACCCCAAAAAGGAGTGGTGTGAGTCCACTTTCATAAAGGCTTTGCCCCAGAAATACTTTGGGGCATTTGCAGTGCTTTATAAATGTGAGCCTCTGTCTTTCTGTGCTGGAGTCCTGCCAATCTGAGCTTTGAAAAGCACGGCAATTTACTGCATTATGTAACTGTAAGTCTTGAAATCATACTGCTCCAGGCCCCTTTGGAGAAAGGATAACTGCTTGTGGGTGGGACCTGGGAGATGGAAGGGCTTTGGTCTTCTGTGGGATCTGTTTTGAGGCGATGCTGTCCTCATTGCCTCGATTCCCGCTCTCATTTATTTTGCTGTGCAGGGGAGGGTGACTGTAGGCTACCTGTTCCTGCAGATTAGTCAGGACTTTTATAAGGAGCAGATGTGATATTCACAGTCATTACTTGGTCTCATCAGTCTTAATTACTTCAAATATGGTTATTTTATTTCCTAATAGGGCAAACTGTAGCTGGCTGCCTGGCAGCTATGAATTTGATTTCTAATCACATCTTACATGTTGCAGCTCTTCCAAAACAGCTGAAAATGTCATAACTATGTGTTCTGGGTGTCTTTTGGTTTTTTTTTCCCCTTTTTTTGCTAAAGGGAGAGAATCTTTCCAGTTGGGCTGGTTTCCTTATGTGTGCTTTTTTTGGTTTTTTTTCTCACTCGTTTGAAACTACTTCTGTGTGGGGGCAAGGAGGAAATCAAGGAGCCTTAATCTGGTTGAAGGGTGAGCTTTCTAAAACTGGTCTTTCTTAATAAGGATTTTCAATGAGTCAGGGAAAAGTGTTGTGGCATGCAGAACTCCTCGTGTAAACTATTTGGCATCAGACTTTGGGAATCTTTGGTTTCAAATCTTGTTTAGCTCAAGGTTTTTCACTGTGCCTCAGCAATGCAAGAGAGGTCATGTCTAACCTGCCAGAAGCCTTTTATTTTACAGAGATGCCACCTCAGCACCCACAGGAGGAGGAATGCTGCTTGCAGGGGAAGAGCAAATAAATGAACCAAGCCACAGTCATTTTGGAGCAGTTGAGCTCCTTGGGAGTAGTGAAAGAATTAAACCAGTTTATATGTCTCATGAACAAAAGGGAAAAATCCCCAGCACCTCATCAGGACACCGCCAGCCTTTGCCTTGGATGGAATTTAGTGCCTGTAGTTTTAATTAGTGCTCACAAGTAGATTGTATTCCTTGCTTGGAGTTTTTGTAGCCAACACCTGGTAGTTTCAGCTTTCATAAACATTTTGGATAAATCATTGTGGTTGGAAGATGCTTTAAGGTTCACTGAAGGCTGTGAAAGCTCAGTGTGACTCAAAACAAGAGGTGGCGTAAACTCCAGTGTGCAGCTTGTGTGTGGAGGGGATGTTCAGCAATTCCCAGCGCTCATGGTGGGTGGGTGGGCTGCTCTGTGTTCTGAGAGACCAGAGTGCATTGGGGGTCTCTGTGGAACCTAGTAGTTCCCTTGGTGGCTGCTGGTGCCAGGTGGGTGCCCACAGGTGTGTTGGCCTGGGGGTCTGCCTACAGGCAGACACCATTGATATGGGCTCATCCTGGTGAGTCCCAGAGAGGAAATCAGAAGAAATGGGCTCTGGCTCCTGGGCATAGTTCAGCTGTGGACGTGCCAGGGGCAGCGTCTTGTCAATGATTCCTTTGTTGGAGTGGCGGGTGGCTTGGAGCTGCTCGTGATGGTCATGTGTTGCACTGGCCAGGATGCAGGAAAATACCCTGCCAGTGAAGAATCATTGTCTGGGTCAGGCTAAACCAATCTTAGCAGCTTACAGAAACCAGCCTCCTGTGCTTTGCTCCCTCTCACCCTGTGTGGGTCCTGGGTATCACCTGAGCATGGCCAGGTGTTGGGTGGCTCTGGCAAATCTGGTGCTGTATCAGGTAACTCTTGCCAGTACCTCCAGTGCCAGGTGGGAGTGGGATCTCCCCATTCCTCTGGGCCACCAGCTGTGCTTTGTCTGGGACACTGGGATCCTGGCCTTGCATATGCACCCAAGTGACACAGAGTGAGTGAGAAGGCCGGAGCCCCTAGTCCTGTAGCGTGTGCCATGGGGACATGCCAGGTAGATGCTGGCATGTCAGCAGCCATGGATGAGATGGTAATCGGTGCGAGCTGGGGCAGATGCAGGCTATAAATAGGAGGCTGCACCTCTCTGAGCCAGCACCACACTGCTTTGAAGTTGTCACTCTGCCTGGTATGACCTCGGGAGCTCTGGAAAAGCTCTCCTGCTCGAAGGTGGCTTTTTCCTTGAGAGCAAACCTGAGCAGCAGAGAGCTGCAGAGCGACGGGTGGCTCTGGTGAAGGAGCCTGATGTCACCCTGTGTCTGGTGGGGCTTAATATGGGCAGGCAAGGGGGTGGTATCTCTGGCTGTGAGGCTGGGGAGGGCTGCATCAGAAAGTGCCTTCTAAAATCCCTGAGGGCACACAGGAGTTCTGGGGCTGGTAGAGATTCCTGTTGCTTTGCATGTTGTGACCCTTGTTTGTGAGCAGCTGCCCTGATTGCAGCATCCTTGATGGGATGGCTCATGCTGCTCTAAGCTGCCTGGAGCGGCCTTCATTTGGAGTAACTGAGGCTCTGGGGTGTGATCTAGCTGTGCTGCAGCTGCGGTGTGGGCCCATGCATGAGCAGCCTGATCCTGATGGCCTCTGGATCACTCCCGCTCAGCCTCTCTGAGGGGATTCCACACTTCAGCAAGCCTGAAGTGCTGTTTTTGCCCTGTTTATTTTGTTTTCTAGTCACTTCTGGTTTTGAGCTATTTAGGTGAATTGTTTTTATACTTGGGTGCTTTGGTAAACCTGCTGTAGCCTTTTTGGTCAAGGAGGAAGGTCTGGATGCAATCAGGAGGTGCCCTGCCAAGGTCGAAACCCCCAGGGAACCAGGCTCTGCTGGGACTGCTCTGTGTGGATCCGCCTCATCCTTCCTTGCTGGGTGGTATACAGGAGCCTTCCTTGGTAAACGCTCCTGCTAAGTTTAGCCCCAGCCCCTGACCTTTGGGGTGGTGGTGGGTGTATTGTGATATGCAACTGCTCTTTCCTAGCAGAGCTAGGGGTGTCCTATTTGGCTTATGCATGGGGACTTACTTCCCCTCAGTAAATGCAGTGTGTCTGCATTTAATAACCTTGGTATGCTTCTCCTGCTCCAGGTAGGCTGGGGCTTCCTAGGATTTTGCAGTGCTGGGGTTGCACTCCTGGAGATGCTGTGGGAGCTCTGCCCATGCATATGAGCTCTGGCTGATGTCCCAGACACTGCCTGCCCTTTCCAGCTTAGGTCAGGGTGTCATGTCTTAAATTTATCACTTAAACATGTGTGCTGACTGGGGCTCTTAAAGGCCAGCTGCAATCTGAGTGTGTGCTTTGGGGCAGCCCGGTGTGGTGGTGATCCTGGGGTGCTCTCACATCCCAGATCAGCTTTCATGGAGGTGGTGGGGGTGCTGGTGCCATGCCAGCCTTGCAAACAGAGCTTGAGCCATGCAATTGTATGCCAGGAGCAGGGATACAGCTTTCTGCTTTCAGCTGAGGCAATACTTTGTCTTTTGCAGCTCTTTGATTCCCAACTGAGTCATCAGCAACCTGGTTCAAGATGCCACCGGCCGTCGGAGGCCCTGTAGGATACACTCCTCCTGAAGGAGGATGGGGATGGGCCGTGGTCATTGGAGCCTTCATCTCCATTGGGTTTTCCTATGCCTTCCCCAAATCCATCACAGTGTTCTTCAAAGAGATTGAGGTCATCTTTAATGCGTCCAGCAGCAAAGTCTCCTGGATCTCCTCCATCATGCTGGCTGTTATGTATGCAGGAGGTAAGTGGGCTGGCGGCAGTGGTACATGTGCTCCTGCATCACAGCAGAAGATGCTGCTCTCCTGCTGGGGTTGACACAAACCAAAACTTTTAGCAAATTTGGAAATTTCTTCTTATGTGAGAGCAAAACCTCCCTTAATGAGTTTTCTTAAAGGAGGTTGCTCAAAAAGTTCTATTTAATGCCCAGAATGCAAAATCTGGGTTAATCTGTCCTCCTCTGCAAAGCTGTAAGTAAAATCTTTCTGGGGAATTATGACTTGTGTAATTCTGCCCTTGTTCTTGTTACAGTGGGCTGTGGATGCTGTGTCTGCTCCCAGCACCAGCACCTTCCTGAAGGCTGGGGAGCTGCTGTGCCTCATGTGACAGCCCTGCTCCCTGGGGCACTTTCTTTCAGACAAGACACTGATATTTTGTGTGTGTGTATACTTTTTTTTTTGTTTTTTTTGTTTTTTTAAATTCATGGAGCAGTGGTGTATCTAGGGATACACCACTGTTCCCAGTTTCTGGTCAACTCAGCTGTGCTTGGAGTGCACTGAAGCCTCATGCTGCCTGTTACTCCTTGCTGGTGCCAAGCAGTGCTGTAGGCAGCTTGTGCTGTTTGAGGATGGCAGTGTGCACTGAAGTACAGAGACATGAGCAGAATAAGGCAAAACCCATTTAAACTAAAACAGCTCCCCTCCCCTGTCCTTCAGAAGCTGCCTTTTGAAGGCTTTTAATTCTCAAGCTGGGTGCTTTATGCATGTTTTTAATGGGTGAGGAGCAGGCAGAATGTTCCTGTTATCCAGACCCTGGGGTCTTGTATGTGCCTGCAAGGACAGCGTTGTGCTGGGCTGAGAGAAACTCCCCCTGTGAGCCTGCTGTTGCGGCCACTTCAGAGGCAAATGGGAGCTTGTCCTGCCGCCAGTCCCCAGCTGGCAAGTTGCCCACACCCTTGTTGCATTTGTGCGTCCAAAGGAGCTGACGTCAGCTCACGGCTGAGCACGAGGCTTTTCCTTTGCGGGGAACAAGCTCTGCTTTGTCCTCGCTGAGCTAGTGAAGCGACCAGCACATTTCCCTGCTCCAGTGTTGTAACAAGCTTGTAAACCATGTAACTGCCTTAATGAGATGCAATCTGGGCCATTCCTCCTGTCCCAAAAGCTCAGGGGTGCGCTGAGGGCACTGTCTGGAACTGCCTGGCAGCTGGGGGTAAGGACTCCCTTCTCCAGTTCCGGAGTTGTGGTTGTCCCCATGTCCCCCTTCCTCCATGCTGATACTGTCTGTCCTGCTTCCTCTGAACTGTTGCCATTAAATTCCAGCAGCTGCTGGCCTTGAACCACTTACCTGGTTCATTTTTTTTGAAGACCCAGACCTACCTGGGTGCATTTTTTTTTTTCACCCAGAGGGTGGTCAGGTACTGAACAGGCTTCCCAGAGCAGTGGTCATAGCCCCAAGGCTGCCAGAGCTCAAGGAGCATTTTTTACAATGCTCTCAGGCACATGGTGGGATTTTTGGGGTTGTCCTGTGCAGAGCCAGGAGTTGAACCTGATCCTTGAGGATCACTTCCATTTCAGGATTTTCTGTAATTCATCCCCCAGCTGCTGGAGCACTGGAATTGCTGCTGCTGTGCTCATTCCTGCCTGAAACCAGACCCTTTACAGAGTCTGAATTGCACTGGAGCAGTCCCAGCGTGCATCCCGTTTTCCCTGTCTCCTAGGACACATGCTTGCTTGGAGGCCAAAGAAGTATCTCATCCTCTGGGAAAATGTTCTGAGTTGATGGAGTCTCACAGAGCTGTGGTAGCTCCTGTCCTGGGCAGGGCTCTGTGTGATGAAGCAGCACATTTCCCTACAGCTGCCCTGTGCAGTCACCATCAGGATGCATGAATTCTCACGTTGTCAAATGCTCCTTTGTCAGCTCTATGTTGGGATTAGGGAAGACTCAGATTCTCTTACATATATTTTTTTGGCAGCATGAACAATCAAGTTAGATCAGGTCATGTTTAGTTCAAAATGCTTCATGTGAATTTAGAAAATAGGAGTGGGTGTGAATTATTTCCCTTTAAAAGGGGGGGAGGGGGGAATTGCCACTGGGGCACCTGGCACTGCCCAGCTGGGCACTGCTGATTGCCCTTTGGAGCCTGCTGCTCCCAGGTGGACTTCCTGGAGGAAAGGCCGTGGCTGCCTTTAGACTCTGTTCAGAGGTATCACATTTGCTGAGTTCAAGGTCCAGGTTTTGCAAAGTGCTGAGTGCTCTACGGTGTTAGCCTGTGGGACTTGTGATGTTGCAGCTCCCAGGTCTTGCTGCTGCCTTTCACAGGACTAGGGCCACGGCCCGTTCCTCGTGGCCTTGAGTTGGAGTGTCTGGTACTGCTCTAGATGCAGAGAGCAGAATGCCATGGGGCTGGGGACAGCCTCTGCAGTGCCAAGGCCTCTGTAACCTACTTCAGGCTTTGTTTAAACTGGGCAAAAAGGTCAAGTACCATCTGAGGACCCATGAATAACATGTTGACAACCTCCCTGTCTGTTAATGGCAAAGCGAGGTCTGTTAATATTCAATGGCTGTTCATTCAGTGTATTTAAATACATTTTAGTGTCTGTAGAGCATACTTGGCAGTATCTAATCACTGTTTGCTTTGGATTAAAGCTCCTGATAGTGAAGCACTTAAAAGGGCAATTGGGCCCTGTCTGCCTTAGGGGTAGCAGTGAAAACAGAAGCGCCCCTTCCCCTGGGGCAGTGCTGCTTCTCCCCAAGCCCTGGGGAGTTTCACCTGCACCCAGAGAAGATGCTTCCTCATAGCTTTGTCTGGTCTTAATAAGAAACATCTGGCAGGAGATGGGCAGTTGCTCTGCAGTTGCTGTGCACTTGCTTTGTTGCTAGGACCCCAACCCATGGTGGGTGGGTGGCCGCAAGTGGGGCAGAGCCCAGAGCGCAGCATGGGGCTGGTGGCTTCAGCCTGTCCCAAAGCCCTGTCTCTGGGGGCAGCTCCCTGGCAGCTCAGGCAGCTTTTATTTCAGCCCACAGAAGGCAACTTGCTCAGAGCAGTCAAAACTTTCTGTGCTCCAACAATTCTCTCTTATGGTTGGTTTAGATTAGGTATTAGGAAGAAATTCTTCCGTGAGGGTGGTGAGGCCCTGGCACCGATTGTCCAGAGAAGCTGTGGCTGCCCCGTCTCTGGAAATGTTCAAGGCCAGGTTGGATGGGGCTTGGAGCAACCTGTTCTAGTGGAAAGCGTCCCTGCCCATGGCAGGGAGTTGGAACAAGATGATCTTTAAGGTCCCTTCCAACTCAAACCATTCTGTGATTCTCTTATCTCCAGCTGCCTCTGAACCTCCTGCCCTTTCCCCTTACCTCAATTCCCTCACTGGGAGAAGCGCCACTGTATGAAAGCTGGAATCCTCTGGCAGTAAAGCTGCAGTGAGCTTGTGTGTGTGGGTGTCCTGTCTCTCATGCAAAGATAATTCCTCTCTGGATGCATTTCCTTTGTTTGCCAAGGTCCCATCAGCAGTATCCTGGTGAACAAGTACGGCAGCCGGCCCATCATGATCGCAGGTGGCTGCCTATCTGGCTGTGGGCTGATCGCAGCCTCCTTCTGCAACACGGTGGAGGAGCTCTACTTCTGCGTTGGGGTCATTGGGGGTAAGTGATAGCTCTGCCTTAATGGTGCAGTGAGAGGAGCAACTTCAACCCAGTAATTTTTAGTTAATGTCTCTGAGTTTGCATAAATTCTGGTTCTTGTTGCTGCCTGGGTGCCTCCTCCTTAGCTGGCAGCAGGGGCTGACTCCTCTCCTTCCCAGCTCATGCAGCTGGGAAGTGGGTGGTCAGATGTTGGAATAGGCTGTCCGAGGCACTGGTGGAATCACCGTGGAAGTGTTCAAAAAACATGTGGATGTCACGCTTGGGAGTATGGGTTAGGGGTGGACCTGGCAGTGCTGGGGCTATGGTTGGACTCCATGATCTTTGAGGGCTTTTCCAACCTAAATGATTCCATGATTCTAAGTTGGAAATAGAACTGAGAACTCTCCAGAACTAAAACACTGCTTGTCCCACCAGCCCTTCTGCCAGGGCTGCTGGGGCTGACCAAACCCTGAGCCCTTCATCTCTCTCCTGCAGGCCTTGGACTTGCCTTCAACTTGAACCCTGCCTTAACCATGATTGGCAAGTACTTCTTCAAGAAGCGTCCACTGGCCAATGGGCTGGCGATGGCAGGCAGCCCTGTCTTCCTCTCTACCCTGGCACCCGTCAACCAGCTCTTCTTCGGCATATTTGGCTGGCGTGGCAGCTTCCTCATCCTTGGTGGCCTTCTGCTGAACTGCTGCGTGGCTGGATCCCTGATGCGACCCATAGGTCCCAAGCCAGATCAGCTGAAGAAAGAGGCCAATAAGGAGGTGCAGCAGGAGGCTGGGAAGTTAGGGAAAAAGGATGATGGTGACACCAGCACAGACCTCATTGATGGGAAGGCCAAGAAAGAGAAGAGTTCAGTCTTCCAGACAATCAACAAATTCTTGGACCTGTCTCTATTCACACACAGGGGCTTCCTGCTGTATCTGTCAGGCAATGTAATAATGTTCTTCGGGTTGTTTGCTCCCTTGGTCTTCCTCAGCAATTATGCAAAGAGCAAGAAGATTGCTAGTGAGTCTGCAGCCTTCCTGCTCTCCATACTGGCCTTTGTGGACATGGTGGCCAGACCTTCCATGGGACTGGTGGCAAACACCAAGTGGATCAGACCCCGCGTCCAGTATTTCTTTGCTATCTCTGTGATTTACAATGGGGTTTGCCACCTCTTGGCCCCCATGTCCACCACCTATGCTGGCTTCTGCATTTATGCTGGCTTCTTTGGCTTTGCCTTTGGCTGGCTGAGCTCGATCCTGTTTGAGACCCTGATGGACCTGGTGGGAGCTCAGCGGTTCTCCAGTGCTGTTGGCCTGGTAACCATCGTGGAATGCTGCCCTGTGCTTCTGGGACCCCCTATGCTAGGTAGGGTGTGCTGTGCCTGGAGAACTCACTTGAGGACATGGTTTTAATGGTAAACATGGGGGTGGTGCTGGGTTGATGATTGGACTTGATCTTGAAAGTCTTTCCCAACCTTAACGCCTTAAGGTTTCTACGATTCTTTGACTCTGGCTGTTCTGCCTGGACTTGTTGAACGGTGGTGGGCTCCCTTGAGCCATGGGCTGCCTGTGGCACTGGGGCAGCAGTCAGGAGACCATCCCAGCATCTGAGGAATGGCTGAGGAAGGGGGCTCTGAACATGGGGTGGGCGAGCAGGGTATTAAAAGAATGTGGGACAGGTCCTTGCCTGAAGGTGAGGGTGATGGGCTTGTGCTGCTCTTGGGAACATCTCCACTGCCTGGAGCTGCTCTGGGGGTGTCTCACTAAACTGTCCCTTCTCTTGTCTCTTAGGGAAGCTCAATGATATATATGGTGACTACAAGTACACGTACTGGGCCTGCGGGGTTGTCCTGATCATCTCCGGGATCTACCTCTTCATTGGGATGGGCATCAACTATCGCCTGGTGGCAAAGGAGCAGAAGGCGGAGGAGAAGGCGAAGAACGAAGGGAAGGAGGAGGAGACCAACATTGATGAGGCTGAGAAACAGAAAGAGGCCAACAATGATGTGGCCCCCTCACCTCAGAAGAGTGCAGAGGATGGTGTCAAAGAGGAGGAGAGCCGCATGTGAGGGACCGGTCTCAATCCCGGAGTGTCGGGGAAGTGCTGCTGTCCTGGTGTGGTGGCTGGGGCAGAGCTCTGCTGGCGCTGGGTGGCCGTGAGAAGTGTTTAAACCGGGTGTTCATTTTTAAACAGGCTCTGAATTGTCTTTCCATCTGTGTTCAACAAAGGTAACAGGACTACACATGCAGTATCCTCGTGTGTCCAGGGGCAAGGGGGCTTTTATAGTCTGGCGTTTTAACAGTAACATGAATGTACTAATATGTGCCTTACAATCTCCATATCTAGTTGAATCTGGACGAGCCTTAACTCTAAACTGTGCTTTAGCTCTGTATTCTGCTTGGGGTTGGAGGGTGGGGGGATATGTGTGTGTTTTGGGGGAGTTTTGTTGTTAAAAAGCCATAAAGAGCAGGATACTGGATTTGTTGAAGTACAATGGGCTTCAGGGCCAGCCCTGAATGAATACTGCTTCACACGCTTCTTACTGCAGGCCCTCTGCAGGGGGGGAGATGTGGGCACGGGGCAAGGTGCTCCTCAACCCCTGTGCCCAGTGCTTCCTGGCTCTATAGGTGGTCTTTAGGTATGTTTTGAAAACACTTTAGCTACTGTAGTTCTTTAAAATCCCTGTTTTTGTAGCTGTTCTCTCATGGGATATTCAGGTTGAAGGATGGCTGCGGTTCTTTTTGGGCAGCGTCACCCACTCCAGGGCTGTGACAGCCCTGCTTGCCCAAGCCCTCCTTGGGGAGGGTTGGGGTCCCCTCTGCCTCCCCACTCTGCCTCAATGGTGCCTTTTCTCAGCCCAGCGCTGGGTGATGTGAAATGGGCTCAGGTTGGAATGCTGGCATTCATGCTGCTGTTGGCTGTGCTGCCCTGTTCCACCCCTGGGGTGGGTTTCCACCAGAGCATCCCACCCAGCTAAGTGTTTTGGGTGCCTGACTCTGGGCAGAGTGGTGAGGTGGGTGGAGATGGTACATCCCTGAGACTTTTCTGCTTTTGCTCTTTTATCTGTTAGAGAAACCTCTTTTACTTGCTTCTGTTCAACTGAGATCTTAAGGCGATGGATGCTGAACCTCTCACATCTAGGACATGTAAGGGGGAAGGAATGAATTTGTACGTATTTATTTTTTATTTTTTAGTGTTGGAAAATATCTCAATGTACATGGAGCAGGTTAATGGCTCTCAAGTTCTAGTAAATGTTGATCAGAATTCATGTTAAGAGGCTGAGTTTTTTCAAATAAACTTGTTTTTTTACAATTTACCCATCAGATGTTGAACTTCTTTCTTACAAGTGTGATTTCCATGTGCCATATCACATGATTTAGGGTCAATTTGGGGGAGAGGGTGTGTGGGGGCCGTGGGAGGGCCTGGGTCTCCACTTGGTGCTCCAGCACCCTGTAGAAGCTGGACACATCCTGAGAGGGTGAGATGCCCCTTTTCAGCTGCAGGAGGAGGCTTTGCTTGGCAGTTGGGATGGGTACAGCATAGTGTCCTCATGCACTCTGGTTTTAGAAACCTGTAAAAACCCTTGAGAACTCCCTTGAGTGCATGCACTTAAAAGTCTGAATGATGTGCAGATGCTCTTGCTGTCTGGCTGTGCTGTCTCCCTCTCAGCTGAGCAAGACCACACCTGTGTGGGGCTGAAACTAAATGAGGAGTTAAATGGAGGTGGTCCTGAGGGAGTCGTTCCAGGGTCTCTAGACCTGTAGCAGGTTCAAGCCCCGCGTTGCAGCGGGTCTCCTTGCTCTCCCTTGTCTGCAAGGCCCCTTTTGCCTTTTTTTGGTCAAAATATCTCAGAAGGCAGCCTGTATTGCTGGGGGTTTTTTTGGTTTTTTTTTTTTATACTGTAGATTATAAAGCCAAGGGAGCATTTTGTACAAGAGGATGTTGGTTGTACAGTTATTGAGCTGTGATATTGTAAAGCCGGGTAATTGTAATTTTGAGGTGTCTGGTGAACCACAGGGACAGGCTCACATCACAGTAATCCATTCCTAGGAAGCTGCCCGTTTATCTGCATTTTTGTAGATACAGACAAACTCCTCTCTGTGTGGGGGGTGGTCTCTGGTGGGACTCAGGCAGGCAGGGCTGCAGGAGGGCCTGGGCTCCTCTGCCAGACCAAGCACTGGTGATGCCTGGTTGAGAGAAGCATCTGTTCTCTGCAATGAAGGATGTGCTCAGTCCTCTGCTGGTCCCCACCTCTTGTGGGATTGGGGGTCCTGTCTGGGCTATGTCCACAGCTGACATGGGTGTTCCCATAGCCAGTGCTGCTGGGAGAGGCTCACACAGCCAGGGCAGGGAGCCAGCCCTGCTTCTAAGGAAAAAAGTGTTAAAATAATTTCCTGCTGGCTGGGAACACTTCAGGAGTAAATCCTGGTTATTCTCTACCCGTGATCTCCATGTGTCATGCGGAGCTCTGTGTTAGCCCTGTCCTGGCTCTGGGATCTCCTGTGGGACTGTTCCTAGGGTCCAGTGCTGTGGAAATGCAGGTGAGAGAGGAAGGTGTGTGTTGGATAGAGAAGAGAAACTTATGCTTGCCCCGTATTAGCCTATAAACTATTAATTACTCCAATTAGGCTAAAGCACAGTCCTTGCTGTGGCAGGAATGGCACCCCCACAGGGGACAGACTCTGGCCCGGACCAGCCTTTCCCAGAGGGCAGGGGCTTCCCTGTGCTTGCTCCTCTAGGCTCAGCTCGCAGGAGCAGCAGGGTTATATTTAGTCACATTACTTCTGCAAGCGAAGTTATCTGCAGTGTGGGGAAGTACGAGAGCTGGGCTCCCAGAGCCCTCTCACTGTTACATACCTGTAAAACAGGAGTTAAAATTAGACACAGGGCTCTGAAAAGCAGATGAGAGCCCTCACTTTACCCATGATGATGGGTGAGTGGGCAGTGGATGTTCAAACCAGCCTTTGTGTTCCAGGGATGCCCTGCAGGCTGAACCCATGGGACTGCCTAACTGGAGAAGATTGAGATTTACTGTGATTGATCCTTTTGCGAAGGACCACGGTAAATCCGTGGCAACATGTGTTCTTCTCTGCTCCCCAGGCCAGGAGGTGTGAGCAGTGGGAGTATTGCTGGCCAGAGTCTCCCCATTCTTCCACAGGTTTCCTCTATGCACCCAGCCACGTTGCCTTCCTTCCTCCAGGGGTAGCAAATAAAATTCTCTTCATAGCGAGCAGAATTGAGGAAATACTTGGGAGCTAATTCCCCTGCTGTTTGTTTTCCCAAACATCTGAGGTTGCCGGCCAGAAGTGCTCAGCAACAGCTGGGTGGGGGGGGGTTGTGGGCTCCCAGAGGAGCAGGGGGCTGCTCCAGCTGCTGGCTGGGAACCACTGCCAGCTGCTGACTGCTAGTGGCAGCCAGGCCCTTTGATGGTGGGAGCTGGTACGAGGCAGGCAGACCCCAGCTGTCCTCCTTCCTTTCCTTTCTTCCCTCTGTTGGGGAATTTGGGGACAGTTCACCAGGTGAGCCCTCTAGATACAGTGGTTATAAGCTGGGAATCTGCTGCTTCCTCTGCTGTGGTGTTGGGACATCATCCATTGCCTCCCTGGGGGTGCCAAAATGCACCCCAACCCCGTATGGGTGCCTTAAGCCCATTTTCCCAGGTCTGGGGCAGGAGCTTCCTGCTGTGGTGCCTGCCGTAGTGTGAGAGGCCAGGCAGCCCCACAGCCCTGCACCCACAGACGCTCTCAGCCTCCCAAAATAGCCTAATCCTCCCCACAATGCAGCACAATCCCCTTCCTGGGGAGAGGAGAGCCCGGCTGCAGAGCTCGTTCATGTGACAAGCATGAGGAGGGGATCTGGGTCCCTGCCTGCTCCTGCTCTGCCCAGGGACTTTATTCAGTTCTTTTGGGAGATTTGGGTTATGCTGAGTGTGCAGCTCTGTCCAAGCACTCTGGGCTGCTGCTCTGCAAACAAATGCTGCTGTTCCCAGCTGCCACTGCAGTGGAGGCACACAGCGGCCAGACTTGTCCTGTCTGGACTGTGAGCTGGACTATGCATGATAGAAAGAGGCTGGATAGACCCAGGCACATCCTGAGCATCCCAGGTTTTCTACAGTGCTGGCAGATGGGAAGTGCCTGCAGCTGCTGGGGCCAGTGCCTCAGCTGAATGCCCATCTATGCCCACCCCTCTGCTCACCCTGCATTCTGGGGAGAGGAGGAGATGCTCAGGGTAGGAGATGCTGACTGGGGCAAGCACCAATTTCTTCTATCTAGTGATCAGCAATAGGACCCGAGGTAATGGCTGGAGCTGTGTCAGGGGAGGTTTAGGTTGGATATCAGGACAAGGTGAGCTGAATTGGAACAGGTTGCCCAGGGCAGTGGTCCCAGCCCCAAGGCTGCTAGAGCTCCAGGAGCATTAGGGCAATGCTCTCAGGAGCAGGGTGGGATTGTTGCGGTTGTCCTTTGCAGGGCCTGTAGTTGGACTTGATCCTTGTGGGTCCCTTCCCGCTCAGCATGTTCCATGATTCTATGATTTACTCCCTGTAAATCAGCAGAGCCTCCTGGGCCATGGAGTGTCAACTGCTCACCCATCTTGGGCTCTCAGTGTCTCAACAGCAGCTCTTATTGCTGTGCTGCCCTGTGATGTTTTGCTGTGGCTTGATATGAATTTAATTATTACTATTAATCATCAGAAGGGGCTGTGCTGGTGACTTGTAGAGCCCCACCAGGAATTACAGCCAGAGCAGCTGGTCACTGGTAAAATTAGGGCTGGGGCAGAGCATCAGTGACCTGTACTGGGGAGAATGGTTTACAGGCAGAAGCAGGGTGCAGGCAGGAGGCTGCCCAGTTATTCCAGAGTCAGATCCAGCTCCATGAGCACCCTCTCGTGGCAACCACCCCACCCACGGCCCTGCTGCCCAAGCAGCCCCCTGACCCGTGTTCCCATTGTGCCCCAGAACCCAGGACTGGGGGGGTCAGATGCTACAGTCTGGCAGCTTCCACAGCTCAGATATTCCTGCTGGGAGTGGTGCCTGCAGTGGGAGGATGAGGTGGGAGGACAATGACACAGGGAGACTGACAAATTTAGGGGTGCAGTGGGAACCAGGACAGGATCCTCCAGGGGCTGTGGGCAGGGCTGTGCAGACTTTTCCCAGACTCTTGCACCTTTTATTCTGGGTATGAGAACTGGGAATAATTGCACTGGGAAATGACTAAAACTGAGTAAATCAAACCAGTATGATCCTGGCCATGATTAACAAAGTATTAACTAACTATATACCCACAGAAAGAAAGATTGCTAATTACTTTCTATGGAAAATTAGGGGGGAAAAGACAGAAAACGAAACATGTTTAAAATTTATTTGGAGGCCACATGTTATGCATAAGAATGAGCCTGTTATTGTCAATTTAATTGTTTGTATTACAGACCAGTATCTCGTTTCCATCTCCTCCCTGTCAGACTGGGAGCTGCACCCCTTCTGCAGTGGTGCTGATCTCCCTGCATCCCCCATCCAGCCATGCTGGCCTCCTACCTCCTCACCACCCTGTCCCCAGCCACTGGCATGGGGTGTCCAAGCTAGGGGGAGCCAAGTGGTTTCATGGGCTCCTCGGCTGAGAGCGTGACGTGCTCCCACATGTGGGTGCAGTTCCTGAGCCCCCACTGACCCCTGCATTTTTTCCTTTGCTCTGATGTCCATGTCAGGAGTGCCCATGATCCGCAGACAAGGCCGTGGTGAAGCTCACCAGGCTTTGAATTGCACTAAACCATGTAAAAATGGAATCAATCCTGTAGTCAGATGATTCGGTAATGAAGAGGTCATTATGAGTCCCCCACTGTGGTGTGACATGTCTCTGATATCTTCATTGCTTTTGTCTGCATGGAGAGAGCAGATTTACCCGGTGGCTCTTCAGCCAAGACTGCAGCAAATGGGCTGATGATTATCCCCTTCCCAGAGACATTCCGGAGGTTAATCCCTTGATCCATCCCAGTGCACCAGGGCAGAGGGGAAGCTGCCGGCATAGAGTTTGGTTCTGCGCTGTCAGCGGGTGCTGTGGAGCATCGCCAGCATCCGCAGCTCTGCCTGGCACCTATGTGCAGCCTGTGGCAGGGTGACAAGGGCAGCCCGAGGGACACTCAGTGGGCTTTGAAACACTTTTCAAGAGGGAGTGTAGCCCAGGAAGAGTCAGGAGCAATGCTGAGCTGCCTGAGACACCAGCAGGGTCCCTTGTGGACTTCACAGCTGGTGACAGGGCTTCAGGCTGGGGCAGAGAGCAAAACACTGAGGGACTAAAGCATTAATAATATTTTAAAATACTTGCTCTCACCGAGAACAATTCCTGCTCCTACATCAGGGCAGCACCAAGCTTAGGAAATGGCTGAGAAGCCAGTCAGGACACCCCATCCTGGTGCAAACCCTGGCTGGCACTGGACCATCCTATCCTTCTGCAAAGTTAAAGCAGAAAAAAGAGAGAAAAGCCACATCTGGCCACAGTCCCAGCATCCCAGCAAAGGCTCTCAGGCAACTCCAGTGCTGCACCCACTCATGATATGCAGATACCTTTACAGGCATCATTGCCCTCAATGTGTCCTCACCAAACGACCATCTCCACAGCTCTAAACAGCCTGTGCCAGCCAGATCTCATGCAGGAGCTGAGGAAACAGCTGAGCATGTCTATAAAATAATTTAGGAGCTCTCTCTCAAGTTTCTTCTTGCTTAAAGGGAAGAAACAGTAAAATGGGGTGTTTATTCCCAGTCCATGTGGCTGTTCGCGGCGGGGACGCCAGAGGGCGCCCTGCGGCCTCGGATAGTTCAGGGATGGGGCGCCCGAAGCTTCCATGGACCAATTGTCCCACGGATTGTCCCCCAATAGCCCATCTAACCCTGCCCTCTGACAGTGTGAAGCCATTCCCCCTTGTTCTGTCACTCCAGGCATTTGTCCAAAGTCCCTCCCAAGCTCTCTCTGAGCCCGTTAGGCATTGGAAGGGGCTCTCAGCTCTCCCTGGAGCTTCCTCCAGGCTGGAAAGAGAGGACACGTTCTGCAGCTAAAGTAGAACACTTGCTGCTGACACACCGTGCTATACTGGTCCTCTGGCTAGTTTGTCGTTAGGGGTAATGGACCTTTTCCATTACCATCTGGAGAAGAGGAGGCTCAGGGGGCACCTCATCACACTCCACAGGAGCTTGTAGCGACATTAGGGTCGATCTCTCCTACTGTGCCTGCAGTGAGAAGACCGCATGAAAGGGCCTTAAACTAAGACAGGGGAGATTCAGATTAGACATTAGAATTTTTTTTTTCACTGATAGAATGATCGGGCATTGAAATAGGTTGCCCAGACAGGGGGTGGAGTCACCATTCCTGGAGGTGTTTAAGAGGTGTCTGGATCTGGCACTGGGTGATGTGGTTTAGGGGTTTAGGCGTTACAGTAGCAGTGCTGGGTTGACAGTTGGACTGGATGATTGTAAAGGTCTCTTCCAACCTTGATGATTCTGTTGATTCTATAATTCTATTCTATGACAGCTTTCTTTAGCCTTGAAATTAAAAAAAAACAACAAACCAACCAAAACAATAAAAAGTGAGCAAAATAAGTACCAGCACTCTCAGAATGTGTCTGTGCAAGTAGAACAAGCAGGATAAATGCACAGCAGGGTTGAATAAAGAAGTGCTGCTCTCAGTGACTTCAAGAGACAAGAAGGAATGAAAGCAAAGCATGGGAGGGGAATTAAACTTCACACAGATGGAACTCTGAGCATCTCACTGAAATGAGCTTCACTCTGGAGCCTAGAGGAAACCCACAGGACTCAGCATTGCTGTCCCTCAACATTTCCTGGTAAGCACAGGGCAGGCGCCTGGCCCTGATAGTGGTGAGATTTAAAACATCCTCAAAGCAGGAAATCCATCCGCTGCCACACAAGGACCTGAGGACACAGCTGGCTTCACTTGACACCCAGAGGTACTTAATTTACAGGATTTATGGCCTCCAGGGATTCCTATGTTTTCTCTACCCTCTTGTATTAATCCATAATCCATTATTATAACCTGTAGGAAATGGTTTCTAGATTTTATCTTCAGTTTCCATCTCGGAAATGGTACCTGTCAGCATCACAGATGGCTCCAGAGCCTCTTGGGCTGGGAGGTTGGATAGAAATGGTGGGGAAGGGACAGAGAGGATAACAGGGCTACCTGCCCAGCAATGAAGTTGTTCTGTGCTCCAGTGTCCCTGCTCAGCACCAAGCCACAGATCCCATGTTCCTGCCTATACCAGAACAGTGTGGCATCGTCTGGATTAGAGAACAGTGGACAGGAGCTGGAAGTAAAGCACCAGTAGCCCAAATTCCAGTGGCCGCTGGGCTACTGGTCTGTATAAAGTAATTTTCCTGTCACTGCAGCTACTGTTGGCAGTGTGAGCACAGCTGTGCCATCGACTGCTCAGTGTGCTGTCTCCAGAATTAATGCACAATCGGCCAGGGGCATGGTTTATTATAGGGAAATTATGCAACTAAGTAGGTTGTTAACAAGTTGATTTAAAATTCATAAATGAGGGGGGGAAGATAATAGGGCAGAAAATGGTAGGCTCAAATTAATTTAAACTGTTTGATGAGGAATCAGTGATGTAGGGAATGAGATAAGGGAGGAGGATTAAAGGGAGTTCCTATTTAAAATCAATTTGAAAAGGTGCCAGAACCCACTCCACTGAGACTTGGTCATTGTGAGTCTTCATCCCTCCTTTCATTAGTTCCAAACTCCTTGTCTGTAATTAGTGGATCCCAGACAGGAGGAAAGGCAGGGAGGGTCTGACCTCGTACCAGGGGCTGCAGAATGGCTTTTCTGCCCCAAATACATTTGCTCAGGACCACAACTGCCTGGATCCTGTGCCAAGGGAAGTGGGAAGACGCAATCATGTCTGAAGAGAACACAGCTGGTGGATACGAGGATGAAAGGTTTGCGGGGAGGGAGGGAGGAGGAAGGAAAAAAAGAGCAGTGACAGAGACAGCTCCAGGTGATGGGTTGGTGCTGTGGAGACAACTGCTGCAGAAAACCGAGGAGGAAAGAAAAGGTGTCTGCAGTGCTTCTGCTGAAAACTTCTCCACCATCATCACACATGTTCTCATGATGGGTTTGCATAGATGAGGCTTGGAAGAGCAGGATGAACACATCCAGTAACTCCTGTCCTGGCTCAAGACACAAGCAAAGCAGGGTAGAGGAAGGTGCCAGCTCTTGTCTTATGCCTAGTCCTCACTGAGAATGAATATGTGCCTTTAAAAAAATAATTTGCTAAATCATCATAGAATCCCTGAATAGTTTGAGTTGGAAAAGACCTTAAAGCTCGTCTTGTTCCACCCCTTGCCATGGGCAGGGACACCTTCCACTAGATCAGTTTGCTCCAAGCCCTGTCCAACCTGGCCTTGGACACTTCCAGAGAGGGGGTAGCCACTGCTTCTCTGTGCAACCTGTGCCAGGGCCTCACCACCCTCACAGGTAAGAATTTCTTCCACATATTTAATGTAAATCTGTCTTTATCTAGTTTTAAATTGTTCCCCCTTGTCCTATCTGCCTGTGTGAAAAATCACTCTCTTATTTATAAGCCCCTGCTTTAGGCATGGGAAGGGGCTCCAAGTTCTCCCTGAAGCCTTTCCTTCTCTGGGCTGAACAGCCCCTGCTGTCTCAGCCTGTTACACAACTTTCATGTTAAGCTTTGTCACATCTCCCGGGAGAGGCAGCTCTGTGGCGCTGCAGGATGTGCTGCAGGGACGATGCCTGTGACCACAGCCTGGCATGCTGACGCCCTGTCTCAAATAAAAACCTGCTCCCAAGCTGCTTCCAAACAGAGGCAGACAGACATAAAACTCAATTAAAAATATTCCAGCTTTGTTTTTGCTCTTGGTGACTTGTCAGTTTGACAAACATTGGTGCTCAAAACCATTAATCATCCAGGCTCCATTTTGCCAGCTGACTCCTCACCTCCTGAGCCGGCAAGTCTGAGATACTTTCACGGTGTGTGTTTAATATCCCAAATGATTTATCAAACACAACACCCAATTAAATTGTCCTTCTGTATCCATTAGCCACCATATTGATCTTCTTGCTGCCTTCACTGCTAGCTGTGGGTCTCAGATTTGGTTAAATCATAATTATTGCACTTCTTCCTAAAATCCTGCTGATGAGCTTGTGCTGAGCATCACCTGGGTTTGTTCCACTCTGCCTGTCCCCAGTTCTACAGGACATTCATCAGCCCCTGGGGTAAAACCTCAGCTTCTGGTGACAAAAGGAAAGAGCAGGTGCAGAAATACCAGATGTCTCAGCAAATCCAAAGCTCTTCACTGCAGGGAACCAGTAGAGGCGGAGGTAGAGGCTCCTGGTTGCTCCCAGCTCTGGGAGCCACACTGGGATGTGCCTTCAGATGGGTTTGGGGATTGTGGCTGTCCAGTGCCAGCACGATGAGGTGGAATCTCAAAACATTCCCAAATGCTTTTCTTCAGAAATGCTGTAGAGCGTGTGGCTGGTTTATGTCAGTGCAAGGTTAAATAGCACACAAAAGGTAATTAAGTGACTTGCCCCAGGCTACACAACACATTGAGGGGAGGCTGGAGATTAGAAGCCAGGTGTCCTCAGTCCCTCTCCTCTGCCCTTTCCTTCCCGCCAGATAAGGCACTTTCTTTACTCTTCTTTGCATCCACAAATCTGTTTAATTAGCTTCATCTCCATATGCCTGCTTTCTCTCTCTTCCGCAAGCTCAAGTACCCTGGCACTGGGCAGCCCCCTGGGTCCCCTGGCTGCGGAGCATTGCTCAGGGCACCCCTGTGGGTTTGGCTTATTCGGACATCAGGTATGAGCAGCAGGGACGTGTCCCCACGGGCACCACTCCTTGCCACGCTGTGCCCACCTGCATAAGGCAGCCCCCGGCACCAGGAAGCCACATGCACCAACCGGCTTTGCATTCCCAGCACATCTTTGGCTAACGGGTAACTGCGGCAGTACTATAATTCCATAATCACTTGCAGAGAGAGTGGTTCCTGCCTTCTACATTTAAAATGTCACCGCTTGTGTTTGCTCTTTTATGCTGTGTACTTTCAATGAACTTCTTTTTCCCAGGACCCTTTAGCTGGTTTAAAACTTTGTAACAATCATTAGGGAGTTGTTCAGTGCTAATTGTGCAGGCAGGAATATTCCTGCCGAGCTCCAGCACTGCCTCCCTCCTCCTCTCCTGCTCATTATGGTGCATCTCTCCTTCCCTGACGCCCATCCTGCCAAGCACAAGGCATAGGGATGTGTCAGTAGTGGATGGGAGCTGTGGGGGCAGCGCGGGCTGGGGAGCCAGTGCCAGGTTTTGGGAAGGGATGCCCAGCCTGTCAGGCACTGGGCAAAATCCTGTGCTGTGGCTGCCAGGGCTCTCCAGGAGGGAGGAGCCCAAAGTTTGCAGGGGGTGTGGAGGAGGGCAAAGGTGGGATGAATTTGAGGACCCAGAGTCAATCTGTTTTAATCAGCTAAAATTGCAAAGGCTGAAATCTACGATTATTTTTGCATATATTACTTTGAAATGCAAATTGTAATTCCAGTTTAGATACCTGTTCAGTCTCTCAGGGTTAAAGGACAAAGAGCAGTTAAGAACTTGAAAAAAAATCCATTTCCCCATAACACTTTTTATTAGCAGGTAGTATTTAGCCCTTTTTTTTTCTATCTGGCCGATTTCCATAAATCCAAGAGTGAGAACTCCTTTGTACTTAGCAAATATTGTGGAGCTCCGAGCAGTGGCTGGCTCTCTCTTCTTCCTGTCGAGATTCACAGTGGATGCCAGATGCTGTGGTACCAGGGAATTACCAGCCTTTGCCTGTTCATCACAGGGAGTTCCCTTTTCCTCTCTCTCTTCTCCCCAGGATTACCTAAAGCTGCTGTTTTTCTTTAATTGTTTTTGTTACTTAAACCCAGATGGATTCACAGACTCCCAGTCCCGGTCCTAGGCACAGGCTCCTCTCCAGCACACACCCCTGAGGGGTGTTAATTAGACAAGGGTACTGTGGCAATAACACGTGGTGAATGTTCAGTTCTCCCACTCTCTGCATGCGAAGCGGATCAATAAGCAATTCAACCATTAGAAATAAAATTAGTCCTATTATCTGCTGATCAATAATTCATTAGTCTTGGATGTTCTGGCCTTGGAGCACCTCTAGAAGGAGAGGAGCTTGCAGCAGGCAGACCAAGGGCTAGGCAAGAGACACAGCAACATTTTCCCCTCCAACACCCCTGTAAACCTCTGGCGCCTGAGGACAGTGGGATTTTCTTCACCCCAGGTCCGTATCTATGATTAATATGCAATTGTAAACAGCTTTTTATTATTGCACACCTCTGACGTCCGCATCCCCCCTGCCCTCCCATTGCCGCTCCCCACTGCACCAACTGGAAATGTTGACAGTAATAAATGGCTGGCAAAGCAATTATACACATTAAGCTGAGAAGTATGAAGCTTAGGTCAAAACTATTTTCTTTCTATAATTACATGGAGGGCAAATTTGTTTTGCCAAGAATAAAAGCAACACAGAAGGTCATGGTGAGCAGGTGGTCAGGCTGTCCCATCGGGAGCTGCCTCTGCAGCCATCCCTCCCTGTGCCCCAAAATCAAGGTGCTTAGCTGGTGCATTTTAATTAGAACATTGAGCTGTGGGAAAGCCCAAACCTAGACAAGAGCTTTTTACTTCATTTATGGTTCTCTTTTTGCTTTCAGACCATTTCCCAGCTTCTTGAGTGAGTGCTGAGCTGGCTATCCTGCTCTTTAAACATGAGCCAGCCCTGAAACAGGGCTGTTCAGTCTGGTTACACGTTTATTAAACTGTAATAGGGTTTGTTACTCTGTTAATGCATCATATAAAAAAGCTATGAAAATCAACTGCCAGGTATAACAACCTGCTCACTTCCAGCTGAAGTGTCTTGGCTGGTTTATAAGTAACTTTATCCTCTGCAGAGGAGGGAAAAGAGCCTCATTCTGCAGAGCTGCAGTGTTTGTTCCTCTCCTGCCTCATGCCCTGCTCCTGCCCCAAGGAAGAGCTGGACATGGCACTCAGTGCTCTGGGCTGGTTGACAAGGTGGGGATCAGGCACAGGTTGGTCTTCATGGTCTTGGAGGTTTTTTCCAACATGATTCCCTATGCACCGGAATGAGATTTGGGGCAGCAGCTGCTCCTGGAATCATGCAGTGCACTGGAGGAGGAGAAGGTAGAGGACAAGGAGGAAGAGGAGGAGGAGCAGATGGGGATGAAGAGAAGGAAGAAAGCATTCCCAGCCTTTCCAGGCACCGTGCTTGTGCCGAGCCCTCACACAGGGTAGGGCAGCAGTCAGAGCACAGTTCCAACACTGTGTTGTCAGGGCCAGGGGTCCCTGTCTTCCCAGGAGCCCTCTGCTGCAGAGAGAGAGCCCAGTGTGACGAGCTCCCTCCCTGGCACTGCCACTGCTCATGTCTCAGCTGGCTGGTGACCTCCTGCTATTCTCAGAGTTAACATCTGGCACTACCTAATGAAACTGCAGATTATTAATGACTTGCATGCAACATACACAGTCAAAGGGCATTTCCCACAGCTGTTTAGATTTCAGCAGAGGCATGTGAAACCTTTCTGTGGGATCCCCAGGGCCTCACTACAGTAATAGCATTCGATAAGAAAAATTCAAATCAACTCCTTTCCATTTTTCCACTCTTTCTTTTTTAGTTCACAAACCATGAAGGAAACAGATGGGAGTTAGAGATATTGAAAATGACAAAGGAAGTCTAGAGACATTTATTTCCACTCAGAACAAATTAATTAGCATGTTTGGGGACACCTGATTAAAGTTCCCGACAGAGTAAGGGAGCTAAAGCACCATTCCCTCTCCATAAAGGGAATGTTTTTGCACACTCCATCACCAAAGCAGAGTGACTGGGATAAGGGGACCCCAGCACAGGCAGGGCCAGGCTCACTGTCCACTGGATGGGATCTGGGAAGCTGTCATAGAATCCCAGAATGGTTTGGGCTGTGAGGTACATTAAACTCATCTCCTTCCCACCCCCTGCCATGGGCAGGGACACCTTCCACTAGACCAGGTTGCTCCAAGCCCCATCCAGCCTGGCCTTGTACACTTCTAGGGATGGGGCAGTCACAGCTCCTCTGGGCAACCTGTGCCAGGTCTTCAGCACCCTCACAGGGAACAACTTCTTTCAGCCATTCTGCTTTCCAGGCTCCCAAAACACCTAAAAATATGTTTCCCAGGCTGGGTTATTCTGGGGTTTCTTGCCTGTATTATTTTGAAAGAAAGTAAAAAATAGTTTTCAAGTTTTTAAAGACTATAGTTTTTCCCTTTGATATTGGGCTTTCTCTCCTTCTTCCCATTTATTTTGCATGACTGCCAAAGGGGAAGAGAAATAAAGTGTTGAGAGAGTTAAATCTGAGGTCAAAAGGAGAGGCAGTGGGAGACAGACTAGAAACATCCTTTTATCTTAGAGATGCTCCACCTCAGGGGATCGACTTTCCTCTTACCAGACAATTAAAGCCTTTATTAGGGAGCCCTTCATTAAGGCCCATCTCCTGGTAGCTGCCGTTGCACCAAACGCCTCTGAACCTGCAGCAGAGAGTGGTCTGACTAGGAGTAGAGGAGCACGAAAAACATCAGGTCTTAATAATCACATTTAATGGTAGTCCCGTATCTCAGTTAGGTGCTAATTGGGTGTGAAACTCTAGATACTGCCCCATACAACAGCAACTGTTCCGAATTTTGGGAGGCAGGTCAGCACCCAGAGCTTTGCAGCTGGCTCAGGGTTTCATTCAGGGTTTCATAAAGATCATTTATTTAATGATCTTTCGCGTATTTCCAGGCTATTTCTGCTTAATGTGCTTAGGGCTTGCACCGAGCCAGGAGGAGTCTGGTACTCAGTTTGCTCCATTGAGGATGAAGGTGGTATTTACTGGTTACCATGCTGGGATGTGTCACAGGGATGGCAGGTGCTAAATAGGGTTGTGGGGACCTTGGCATGAGCCCCTTGTGAGTGCTGGATACCACATTACCACTCTAAACTAATTAACACATTGCTTGTCTCCCCACTGCCCTGCAGCAAAGAACAGTTGAAGCACCTAAAGATTTGTTTACAAACCAAGGCAGAACAAAGGTTTCCATCCACGCCTGCAGGCTGGAGTGTAAAAGATCATGGCTACAAAACAAAATACAGCTTTTCGGTATTCCCAGTGTCCCCTCCTGGTGTTGCTGCAGCCAAAGGAGGAGAGCAGTCCCTGGCCTTTGACAGTTCCCGAGGCCATCACTCCCACAGGAGTGATGCTGATGCCAAGGTATGCAAACTTCTCACGCCTATCCTGGGAAATGACAACATAAAGAGCAATTTCCATTTGCTCTCTCCTGATCTAGCTGGAAACATCACAGCACATGGCAGCAAAATGCCGTGTTTAAATTCATAATGACTCCTGGCACTATTCCTAATATATATCAAGGGGGATGTAGTTATGGGAGGGAATGTTTTTATGACCCTATCTACATATCATCTGTCAAAAAGACAATTTGACTTCTGCAGTATTCATTTATTTTTGTCTAGACATGTGCACTTGTTACTTCCATGCTATCACCTTCCAAATGGTGGGATTTATTTTTTCCGTGTTAGCCTCAGGAATTGCTTCCATTCCCCTGGTTGCTGTGGGCAGGTAACTAGTGGATACACATTTATGGCCTGACGTAAAGAGTTTGAAAAGCCCTTTGAAACCCACTGAGTGGGTTGAAGATGGCACAGAGTAGGGTGGTGAACCTTTAGCATTCCTGGCCCAGCCTGGCACAGTGCCTGAACCTGGCACAGGAGCTCTTCCAGCTGGGACACAATTACCTGAGATGAAACAGCAAAGTCCTTCCTAATTTAAATACATATAAAATCTGTAATTACCAAGCTGTTTTCCACAGAGAATGGTGTCTGCTGCTACTTATTCCCACCCAGTGACCCCTCAATTTGCCACCACTCTGGGCCTAAAGTACCACTGCTATTCTGCGCTCTGAGGGGACCTTTACTAATATCCCCACACATGCACACAAAGAAATATTTTGAGCCAGCAAGCCCTCCTGTCTCTCACAAATAATAACAATACCAATAATAATATAAATAATAATGATACAAACAATAATACCAATAAAACTAATGCTAATAATAATGCAGCAAAAGAAGGAAGATTGGTGATTTTTTTCAGAGCTGTTTCCCCAGCCACTTGAGCTGCTTTCAGTGCCTAGACAGAGCGTGGCCACAAGAGGCTGGAGCATGTCCTAGGAGCAGGGATCATCTCGCCCAGAAGCCACAGAAGTAGGAAAGTGTTGGTTGCACTTTCGTTGCCGTGACTGTTTCCCATTCCTCACGGAAAGCTGTGAAACCTCCCCTTAGGGGAAGTAAACTCTACAAGGTCCTCTACAAAAGCTGTTCCAGCAGACCAACAACCTGAAGCAACTCCGTTTTTTCCCTCCCATTCTGTGAAAATGCCCGTTGGGCATCACATTGTCAAAGTGGAAATTTCACCCATTTTTCCTGGAATAGAATCTAGTAACAGGTCTGGCATAGCTTCCCTGTGCCTGTGTGTTTGCAAAGGAACACCAGGATAAACTCACATTCCTTAAATTCTGCAGCCTCTGCTGTTGGATAGCAACATAGATATGAAAAGCATAAGGGAATCACAAAAATAATGATTTCTTTAAAAAAGATATAATTTGGAAACAGCTTTTCTATTTCCACTCTATTGGGTATTTTCAGTTGAGCAGCTGTTCTTCTGGTGTTGATCTAAAACCTGTTTCTTTCATTCCCAAAGAAAGAAATTCTTTATTCTTGTGGCTATAGAATTCAACTTTAGGGGTCACTTATTGTTTCCAAGTTCAATGCTCTCTGGAAGGAATCTATATTTTTCTCATATGGTTCCTGGGCATGAAAGCAATCTCTAAATACTCAGAGGATGAAATGAGGTCAGACCTGCAATTCCACATGGCTACTGCCGAGGGAAGCCGGAACCCCAACCCACCACTTTGTTTCTGTCAAAGCAGTTTAGAAAACAGCAATGGGAAATTATTTTGCAATAAATAGAAACTTACAAGCACAGACGGGCCGCAGCCTCGGGTTTTCCTTCAAACTATTCCCCTAAAAGGAGATTGAGAATTGCAATTGGCTGCATTAGATCGGTAGGTGAAGGACAAGCTGTTTCACATACAAATAGCTACAATTGTGTCATTTACAAATGCCTCTCGTAAAGCCAAGCCTTCACGTGTCCACCAGCACAGGGCTCAAGCCTCGAGATTTCCCTTTGCGTGTGGATTGAAATGGTGCTTAGAGGTGGGAAACAGCATCCAGGACCTCACAGATCCTACAGAACGGGCACTTCCCTCTCTGTCTCTGTGAGAACTGAAGCAGGAGCTGAAGAAATGCTGCCAGTATTTGTTCAGAAGGGGTGGAGCTGAGCCATTTCCTGGTGAGGAAATGCTCTCCAGTGCATCATCCAGGGCTGGCTGGGGTCTGCAAGGCCAGATCTACTCTGCATTTCCCAGGGGAGAATCACAGAATCATAATCAGTAAGGCTGGAAAAGATCTCCAAGATTATCAAATCCAGCTTTTGGCCAAATACCACCATCCCCACTAAGCCGTATTGGGGATGAGGCTGTCCGGAGCCAGCTGGAGAGAGGTGCTGCAGAGACACTCCTTCACCCGAGGGTTGGATGGGAGGCTGAACATTACCCTGGAATAAACCCCTAATTGCTGTATCAAAGCATTTCCCTTTTTTCCCTGAGCTGTTTATCTGGAAGCCTCCATTGTGTCTGAGGCTCAGTAGAGGTGTTAATTACACTGTGCTCATTTCCAAGGTGGATATTACAATGTGTTTTCTGCTGCACCTGGGGGATTTTACAAAATCGTTAATATCCCGTTCTGGAGAAAATCAAGCATTCTCAATGTTCCCCAAAATGTGTTTAAAAATTTCACACAATTCAGCTTTTGCAGGAGTTACAATTATCTAAGCCTGAGCAGAACCTCCCAAAATAACCAGCTCCTTTCTTTTCTGGTGCTTGTTACAACACCCAGAGGTTGTTAGGCATTTTCTCACCATTAGACTGTAGTTAGATTCACATTCATATAATTCATATAATAGAGGATATAAACCCAGTTTGTTTTTAACCTTTTTCTTACCAAAAACTTCCTTTCCTCCAGCCTCCTGGGTTTGAACTGGCCTGAAATAGTGACAAAATTTTGCTATATGAAATCCAGGAAAATTTCAGCATTCATGGAACATACACCTGCCTAAGTTGTCCCTTTTTGTGCTCAGAAGCTCAAACCCTTTATCAAGTTAAACTGATACATAAACTAGAATTTATGTACGGATAGACATACATACACACTCTACATTATCTCCTGCATTTTCTATTTTATGTGTCAGCAACTCTGCATAGAAAAATATTGTGTATATAAAGAATCTTTGCTCTGGTGTCTCTGGATGAGAAACATTATCTGTTTAACTGTGCAGAGCAGCTCTACAAATCCATATAACATGGGGCAACATTATTACATTGCTATTTCCCATGGAGTTTGGGCAGCATCCTGTCAGCCAGGATGCTGCTCATTTTCTGTATGAAACGGTGGAATTTGGGCAGGGATTTGACAAGGCTTCATTTCTTCCACAGTATTCCTGGAAGTGTCCAAGGCCAGGCTGGACAGGGCTGGGAACAACATGGTCTAGTGGAAGATGTCCCTGCCCATGGCAGGGATTGGAATGAGATAAGCTTTAAGGACCCTTCCCACTCAAACCATTCCAGGATTCTATGTATCCCTTCTCTTGCAGAAAGGGTTAGTAAACCTTTAATTGCCTAAACAACTGGGTGTTTTCCTCATCTGGAGGAAGACATCTGGCTTTCTATGCCCTCAGATTCCTGGTGTGCCACCACTGACATAGCCCAACAGTGTGGTCTGCTGAAATAATGAAGTTTGCTTTCAGAACTGCCAATCCTGCATTTTGAATCTGTCAGCCCAGAGTTTTGACCAACAGTAAAAAATAAGCAGTTTAAAAATAGGTTTAAGCAACTCTATATGTGTAGCTCATTGAAGTAAAAAAATTGTCCACTGCAGCTTCAAGATCTTTGTAATCAATACACATAAGTGATTGATTGACCTCAAAACGTTGTGGCAGAAAATCTATTCACTTGTCAATCAATTCAAGAAGAGCTGCCATTTAGAAAGGACTAAGACAGATGGCACCAATGAATTGTGCTGCAGTGAAATGAAGCTGGGAATGCGACACCAATTTTTCACTTTCATCTATGCTGAAGTGTCACTGTGTTCATTTACAGAACCCTTGTGCAGAGCCATGCACCGGATGTAAAATGGCTAGCTGAGGTTGAGGGAGGGGTAACAAATTACAGCAGAAGATGGTAATTCAGTAACAAATTACAGCAGAAGATGGAAACAGAATGAGAAATGCTATACCTGAGATGTGGTTTGCCAATGGCCAGGTTTGAAATGCCTGATGGAAATGAGGAACCTCAGTGCTGCTCCCCAAAGTGGGTGGCTCTGAACTTCCACATGCTCTTCTGAGGAGATGGATGAAGCTCTGCAGAAATTTGTAAAATCATGGAAAAATGTGATTTGTGAACCCAAGTTAAGTTCCCCAATATTACATATTTAGGGGTGTCTGAGTTTGACGTGCAGCAGCAGAGACTGGTGAGGTGTGACCAAAAGACATTTGTGCTCGACAACCAGCAGCGAGGCTGGGAAGTGCTGCTGTCACCCACCAGCCTCCCACCTTTGCTGGAACACTTTGCATTGTAACCTGTACTTCCATCAGTACCCCTCTTAGGAACAGGCAAACAGAACAGACAAGTTCAAGAGCATTGCCATACCTTGATCATTACAAGCAGGTACCTGCAACAGCTCTGCCATACCTGGCAATGCAGTGGAGGTCACATGGTCATGGAATGGTTCGGAAGGACCTTAAAGCTCATCTTGTTCTACCACCTGCTGTCCTATTAACTTCTCCTTTGGTTTAACTCTTATATGCAATTTTCATTAAGTTTTTGTTTTCCCCAGGGCTGTTTCTGAGGCTTGATGGGAAATTTGAGAATTTCCCAAACTCTCACCTTTCAGTGCTTCTTCCTCCCAGCCCTCGTTAGCATTCCGGCACACGTCGGTGGGGTTATGTCTTCAAGGTTAAAAATTCTGATGACAAATCAGATTCCTGGTCTGAAGTTTCCCTTTGAAGTATTTTTTCAAGCCACTGGGGGAGGAGCAGGCAGGGAAACGCTGTGTAGAGCCCTGACCCATAGCCTTATGCCCAGAGATTTCTGCTGGGGGAAGAGCCGCTGTTCCAAGGGAAAGGGAAAGTAATAGGAAAATTAATCACGCAGCCTTTTGTTTTCAAAACTATAGCTGTTCATCCACTCAATATTCATGAGAGGTGGCTTAATATGTAATGTACAATACATTGAAGCCTATTTCAGTGTCCTTCTGCTCTTCCAGCAGTACATGACATGCCTGTGAAACTGAAAGAATAATTACAATTCATCTCTGGGAATGAAAACTTAGTAATTACCATTAAAAAAATCTTTGTACTGTTTTATATCATGCAAGAAATTCCACTAAGCTATTATCAGCAATCAGGCTCTGAGCAGCCTGGGCTAGTGGAAGGTGTCCCTGCCCACGGCAGAGGTGGAGCAAGATGAGCTTCAAAGTCCCATCCCAACCAAACCATTCCATGATATTATAAGTAGCAACACTCTTCAGTAACTGATGGAAAAGACACATGTCAGCTGGTTAAACTGACTTCAGTGCATTTGTCTGAGGACTCCAGGTGATGCTGCAGACTCTCCCTGAGCACTTGTGCCCCAGCCCAGCAAGAGCTGCAGCATCTCAAATCCAGATCCATCTTCCTGGCAGGGAGGAAAAGTGGAGGTGCTTGTATTTGCAGGTGGTAATCCAAGACATGGAAAGAATGCAAGTTTCATCCTTTTCCCCTTAAATTACTTTACGTTTTCAAGTTGGAAACATCTTTTAGTCGTTCCTAAAACTCCAGGAACTCTTCTGTGCCATGGGAAGAGCAGCTCTGCAACCTGTGTTTTGGTGTGGGGTCTGGAGATGCTGCAGGACCAGGATTGTTGGGCCAACCCTGATTCAACAAACCAGTGAAGCAAAATGCAAATTAATCTAAATGGGTTGACATTAAATATGTACAGAATTCACTTCAGACTGTGTCCATTTATTTTTGGTGGGCTGGGATCCCTCACTGTGTGTAAAACTTCACCAGGGAGGACCTGGCCTGAAAGAGTTCCTTCATTTTCTGCCAGGCAGTTTGAATTTCCAGGAGCAGCAAGGGTGGCTGTTTTAAATTCTTTTGATCAATTATTTTTTCAACCGCTACTTGCTGGAATTAAGTGAGTTAATGGACACACCAGGGGGTGTCCATTACTGCACTGGTTTCTTCTAAGACATCTGTGCATGACATTTCTTGGCTTGACTGTGCCCCTTTACTCCCCTTGACCTCCCATACACCTTCCTCTTTCTTTGGCTCTCCAGTATTGAACACTAGTTTTCAATTTATTCTCAAGAAAAAATACTCTTTAACTCCTAATAGCTTTCCTAAAGCCATAACTTGCTTTGTTTGCTGTTTAATAGGGAATCAATATTGTTGTAATACAATGAAATTTACGTTGATTTGTCTCATTTGAACTGGCAGCTAAACCAATGAGGCATTAGTCCATGTACTCCTGCCAGGCAGCCCAGTTGGCTTCTTCAAGCCTGATGTGTTTCTCTTTGCTAATAATTAATTACAAAAATCTGGCATAAGGCTTGCAAAGCAGATTAGGCAGAATTACTACTAGCAGCAGTTTTCTAAATTAATGCAGAAGTGGAACATACCAAACTGAGATGCCTTTTAAATGTGCTCCTGCTGGCAGGTGCAGGCTGGACAAGGACGTCCACCTTGCTAAATCATCGTAGAATCCCAGAATAATTTGGGTTGGAAATGCCCTTAAGGTTCATCTCCTTCCAGCTCCCCTGTCATGGGCAAGGACACCTTCCACCAGACCAGGTAGCTCCAAGCCCTGTCCAACCCAGCATTGAGCACTTCTAGGGATGGGGCAGCCACAGCTGTTCTGGGCAGCCTGTTCCAGGGCTTCACACTCAGGTGAGTCAGCAGAGTTGTGTGGAGCCCACACCTTGGGGGCCACCAGTGGGTGCCCAACATCTTGATGATCTTACACTTATATTGACTTACACCACAACCATCTAATTGCCATAATTTCAGCTCCCCTGATGCACACCCTGATCTTCCACTAAAAATGTGGTGAACTGGTTTTAGGGTGAACTGTCTACCCTGGATACGGGGAAGGTCTGTGTGAGCAGCAGTGCTGCTCTGCCAGTCCCAGCCCTGCTCTGTCCCTGCCACAGCACAGGCAGCAAAGCGTGGGCTGGAGATCTGAGCCTGAGGTGTCTGTGCCATGCTCTGAATGCCTAATTAGCCAAACAGCTTCTGTAATTACAGCAGCACAACCGGCTGCAGGAGTATTCCCTAACCTGCAGCTTCAGGGAGCCAACTGTGCATCCCTGTGGATCAGGAGGGACCTGAGATCACTCATGGAATGACACCGGCAGGGGGAAAGGGCAGGATTCTTGTTGCTTTTGCTGGTGTGGATCAGCCAACAAGAAATCAAAAGGTAAAATGGATTTCAGGCCAAGGAAAAAGGATGTTTGTCTCTCACTCATTAGGGGGTCTGGGAGAGCCATTTCTCATTCTAACAAAACAGTGATTAATTTGAAGGCAGCTGGGAATATTCCTCTGAGACAGGAATGCTCCCAGCTGCAGTTTACATGGGATCTTACAGTAATTCTGTTGTATTAATATAATTACCAGACAATCCATTTCAATAACATAATCACAACCCATATTTCATTCCTCAATTAGAGTTCTGATGAGAACAGCTTCTAAGCCATGCAAACCCACCACTAAAAAGAGAACAATCCAAAAATTACTCTCACCGTGTTAAGCCAATTAGCCAGTGGCAATGGAGCAGAAGGGATTTTTCTTACTGGCTACTCATCAGCAGCAGAAGTTTCAGGAGAAGAACATCTGTCTCTTCAGAGGCCTTTTCTTAAGACTGAGCCATTTCCCCAGTCCCTCAGTTCTTCCTTGGCTGTCTTTTTAAATTTAGCTGTGGGGTTTTCCACTGCTTTTCCTTCTCCACGTCCCTGCACTTCTGCAGTGTTTTCATGCTGAGGATCACCCCAGGCTTGGCCAACCCTTGTTTCTGTACCCAGTGGAGGGAAGGGAAAGGGTGAGAGAAGCTGACAGCTGAGCTCACAGAGGACTGAGGCACCTAAACTCAAAATTTTTGGACTCTCCCTGTCTCAGAGCTTGGTGTGTTACCAGCTGGTGATGGGGCAGGTCACATCACCCTCCTGCAGGTCCAACAGCCTCCAGAGCCTACACTACCTCCTGCTCCAGGGATGCTCTGGACACCAGCCCTATATGTCCTAAATTTAAACAAATTACATTTCCACGTGTCCAGGAGATCACCACAACATGCATGGGATGAATCCTGCTTACCTCAGCACTGGAATAAAGGAGCAGAAATGTGAATGTTTGCCACAAGAAAGCAACTCAGAAACCTGCATATTACACATTGTCATGTTATACATGATGGCTTTGCACTGCAGTCCTTCAAGATTGTAATGAATAAATCTTGACAACATTCTCCCCCTCCATTAATCATTTTAAGCTGATCCTACAGGATACAAGGGCAAATTAAATTCTATTTGCCATTTCATGCATGACGCCCAGCACGGCCGATGCCTGAGCCAGCAGTTTTTCAGTAAGACAAGCGTGTAAGCTGCAATTATGCAGTTACTTTCTCCCATGTGCCAACTCTCTTATTACAAATTTATAAATGAAAATGTGTGAATGGTATTAAACTCACCTTCAAGGATGGAGCAAATTAAAATGAATAGCTTGCAAGACTGTATTTGAAGAAAAACATTGCTTTTAATGCTTTTAAGATGATAAATGGAACATCTGTGCCTTCAACCACTGCAGGGACCAGGAGGTTCTGATTCCAACCTGCTGGAGCCAGCACGCAGTCTCACACCTGGAAATAAACACAGGCACACCTGGCTCCAACGGGGTGGTTATACCTTGTCCAGGGTGCTCCCACCAGAAGTGCTGGATGAGACATCCTGTCCCCAAGCAGGCAGGGCTGTACAGGCAGCTCACAGGCAGCACGGGCATGAATCTTCATCCAGGTGGGTTTTTCCAGACACTTCTGGCTTCTTCTAGTGATTCCAGCATGCTTTCTTCTTCCTTTTTAAACCATAAGTCACAGGAGGAGCCTGGCTGTAGAGCCCTTTGATGGGACAAGGGGAAATTACTAAACTGACAGAGAGCAGGTTTAGATTGGCTGTTAGGAAGAAATTATTCTTGTGAGTGGGGTGAGGCCCTGGCACAGGTTGCCCAGAGAAGCTGTGGCTGCACAATTCCTATAAGTCTTCAAGGCCAGGTTGGACAGGACTTGGAGCAACCTGGGGTGGTGGAAGGTGGCCCTGCCCATGGCAGGGGTGGAATGAGATGAGCTTTAAGGTCCCTTTCAACCCAAACCATTCCATGATTCGATGATTCCCATGCCCCAGCAATATTAGCCAGCTCTGGAGCAGGCAGGAAAGGGGCCAGATAAAAAACCTTCATCTGGGAGAAATGCCTTAAACTTTCCTTTAGAGGAATTAAATTCCTGCCTAAGTAGTCCCCAGCCAGCCAGCCCTGTGATGATCTGTCCCCCTCCACAGCACAGCGTATGCTGATCATGCTCTGTGCAAAAGTTCAAAGCCATTTCCAGCTGCATTTGTAAGGAGCCCTGTCTTAATCGGGTTAGAACATAATATGCTTTCAGTCCTCTGGAGGGGAAACTTACACTTTTCTTCAAAGCAGTTTTCTCTGATAACTTACAACCTTCCCCTCCTCCGCCTTTCTCCTACTTTGGTTTTGTTTGCCCACTGGGAGGAAGTGAGTTTTGAGAAGTTATCATGTAGAATATCATCTACTAGACTCCTCTGCTTTGGTCTTTCTCAGGACATCAGCTGCAGCAGAGCCCCAAGAACACCTTGGGCCCAAAGCGCTGGAGCACATTCCACCGGGATAAAGCTACTGCCCCGCTTCCTGTGATGGCCCCCCTTCTGCCCACCTTCTCATCCCCATGGAGTTTTTTTCCCTCTCCATTCTCTTGGATTAAGAAACTCATCACCTGAGACTTTAAAAAGTTTGGTAAGACCCTGGAAAAGATCAGGCATCAGTACAGAGGACAAGGCAGCCTGGAAACTAAAAGAAGACAGGTTTAGATTGGATATTAGGAAGAAATTCTTTACTCAGAGGGTCGTGAGATCCAAAGGTTGCCCACAGCAGGTGTGGCTGCCCCATGCCTGGAAGTGTTAACGGGCAGATTTGATGGGACTTGGAGCAACCTGATCTAGTGGAAGCTTGAAACAAGATGAGCTTTATGTCGGGGAGTCTGAACAAGATGGTCTTCAAGGTCCCTTCCAACCCAAAGCCTTCTGCGATTATAGGAAACCTGTGCCCTTACAGTGCTTTCCAGACCCTCACATCCTTTGTTCACCTCTGCTTCCCCTTCCCTCTCCCTGCTCTGTGTGTGATACTTATCCCTGTAATTAGGTCAGCCAGCTCTCCCGTGCATTCAGGAGGGCATGTGCCTGAGAGATTATCTGTGTGACCCAACAGCAGGGTGCTGGCAGGACCATGGTGCCACTGGCATTGTCACGCACCCCACAGCAGCTGTGTAAGCCATCCTGCCCAGACAACCTGTGAGAGTAGCCATGATTATCAGGTCCCTTAGCAGGGAAGCCACCAGCATGTGTCTATCCCATGAATGATGGGCTGGATGGGCTGGGCTGGAACCTCAATTGCACAGACTCATCCCAAGGCTCCTGTCCCCTGTGTCTGCTTACCCCATCGGCAGCTGCACTCTGGTGTCAAGCAGTGACCCTGCTGCTTCTGGGGCTTTGTGAGCCATATGAAATCCTAAATGTGGCCTCAGGCACCCCAAGAGGGAGCACACCAAACCTGACAGCAGGTGTGCATCAGGCTGAACCCTCTTCAACACAGCTGTGTGCCCCAGTCAGTGGGTCTAAGTAAAGCCATGAGCTTCCTACTACAGCTGCTCGCCTCTCAAATTTACCCAACCCTGGAAACACAGTCCTAATTAAAATATTGACAGGAGGAAGTGGAATCAATCAGCAGCTGGCACACCAGGACGAGCTTTGCATTAAGTAGAAGGTGCTGGGCTGCGACAGGCTCCTCAAGTGACATTTAATGGCTGATTGTACAGGAGGAGAAGTGACCCTCTGGCTCAGTAGTGGCGACAATTAGCACAGAGAACACCACAGTGTGAACAATTTTAATGTCAAATAAAGTCTCCTGGTCCTGCTACCCTTGAGCATCCCAGCAAGAAGCTGAGTTTTATTTTTCAGGGATGATGAAGGTCCCATTTTTGGGGTCCTGGGGTGCAGCTCTGTATAGCTCATACAGGGGTGTTATTAGTTGCCATTCTGTGGCAGCTTCCCTTGGGAACCGGCACAACTGAGGGGAGATTTTCTCATGTGCTTTTAGGGAATAGAAGCCAAACCCTGGGATGGTGGGAGGAGAGTCAAGGGCTTCACCCAAGGAGGTGTTTGGGAAAGAGGGGTCCCTCCAGGAAAGCAGGGCGGGAGGTGGGAATTTCAGGACTGCATTTACTACCACTCTATGCTTGCAGGTAATAATGGGGTTATTTTCTCCTCACTGCCCTCACCAGTGCCTCAGCTGTGTGTGCACAGCATCAACTGGTCCAAATTGGGCTCCAGGATTCATCCATGGTCCCAGTGAGAGTGGCTTGGTCTCACTCCTGCCCTGCACACTGCTGCCAAAAAACGTAAAAGCAGTATTAAAGGGAGCATCAAAGGAAGTATTGTTAACCCACATCAAAGATGGAGACCCAAGCAAGAGGTTTGGCAGGGGCAGCAAACACGACGGCAGCCAGATCAAAGGGAATAAAACACCAAGATGTGCTGTATTTCTTTGCTAGGCAGAGAGATAACTAAGAGAGCTTCAAAGGAATCTTCTGCACTCATGACTGAGCTCCTAACCCTGCTCGATGAGCCCATTGCTCCCTAACTTCCTGTCTCTGCTCCGCACAAAAGCAATAACCAAGGAATCATAGAATCACAAAATAGTTTGGGTTGGAATGAACATTTCCTTTGCATGGTCCGGGGATCTCAGGCCCAGAAAGAAGCTGATGGTCTAGGACCCTGAGGCAGAGCATTCCCAGCTGCCCAACCCTGGCATGTCTTGCTGTCCTCTTTCCCTTTTGTCTGTGGCTTTAAGCTGATTCTCTTTGAGACTACTGTGACCCCTTGCACAAACCATCCTCGCAAGTGTCACATTAAAAGAATTCTTAAACAACTTTCAGAAGTGTAAGTTTTCACACTCCTGTTACTTCCAGCGTCTGCCAGCAGTGGCACCCAGAGCTAATTAATAGCCCCTGTTATCAACATATGAAATTCATTATTTGCAAGTAACCTATTTCTTTCTCCCAAGGTATGTTCAGAAAATGACACATCAGGCAATCTCTTGTCAGTCATGAGTTACACTCCATTTTCTAGATGTTTTGAGAAAGCACTGTAGTTTCATTCTTTGGGAAATGAGGTTTTTGCCATTTGGGAGGAGACCCAAGTATCAGTGATGTAGCCCTTTTGATCCCTGCCCCAAAGGACTGCTCCTGTATCATGAGCCCATGGCTGCTTCCAGAATAACCCTGTTAATAATCCCTGTTCCAGGGAGGAAAGTCCCACAGGTGCAGAAGAACCAGGGGTGCACGTGTGACTCCCTTTGGAGGCATTTGGGATATTTTTCTGATTTTTGGACATTCTTCCTGTCAAGGAAGCTGCAGCAGTAAGCCCAGAGTTGCTGTTGAGCAGAGGAGGCAGGACTTTCATCTGAACAGCAAATTCAGAAAATAAGCAGGGAAAGAGTTTGGCTCAAAAACTGAGGAAACTGCAAATTATTCTGCTTGAAAGAAATGAGCCTGTTGGAAATTTCCAATTGGACAGTTTGGTTTTGAATGTTGGCGGATCAAAAGCTGCTTGTCCTGCGTGGCTGGAGGTAGTGGAGTGCCAGAAGCAATTCTCAGGCTCTATGGGGTCCCTGGGCTGGGCTGGTTATTTGCCCGATGGCTTTAACCAGAGTTCACTCAGGCTTATCTGTGATTATTGGATCTTTAGGCTAGTCATGACAAAAATGAAATAACAGCACAGCGGAGGCAGACTGAGCTCCATTTGCTCGGCAGACCTAGAGCCCTCTCCCTGTTGGAGCACCAGAGCACAAAATGGTCCATTTAACACTGGAACCGAAGCCAAACAGGAAGAAATTTATTCATGGCATTTTTGCAGCTTTTTTTTGGGATCTGCAGGGGGGAATTCAGTGTAAATGTGCCTGGCTTGGCTTTTGTTAACCCTTGGCTTTCTTTGAGTGAGGGCAAAGGAAAAGCAGCAGAGCCTCAGGCAGACTGTGTTGGTTCTGGTGTCCTGTAAAAACCAGGAGTTTGTCTTTTGAAGACCTGGTTCCTGTGATAACAGACCTGTACCACACTTGTGAGGAGCTCACTCACTTGGCAGAGCATGGATGGCAGAGGGGTGCATGCTGTGACCCCAGGGACTGGTGGTATACGAACAAGCCCAAAATCTCTTGCCAACATATTTAGAGGCTTAGAGAAAAGCCACATCATACAAGGGATTTAAAGATTATTAAGGGAGAAGTGCATTTTTCAGCACATGCTGCCTGAAAAGTGTGCAGCCAAGTGTTTTAAATACCCTGGTGCTATTATTCATAGAAAATGTTTCTCTTTTATTTTTTTCTTTCTCATTTTTTTCCCCCCAGTGTAGCTGTAGTCATCATTCAGCCTTGTAACTATAATGGATGGTTGCTAGAAGCCTTCCAAACAAGGCAGCACAATAAGATACAGACAGTTAACCCACATCAATTCTCTCAGGAAATTTCATATTGGGCCCTTTAATTTGCTCTTTTTGAAATTATTCTGATCAGTCAGTGCATAGGGCACTGCTGCAGGGAAAAGATTGAACCTGGAACAAAGTGGAATGAGATTTGAAATAATAAAAATAAAGAAAAAACACGGAGGCAAGCTTCAGATACACCTCCAAAATTCAAATGAGCTCATTTGCAGAGGTAAAAATTTCCCAGGGACTCCAGTTGATTCAAAGAGAAATGTATTTAATTTAAAACAACTCACTTCAGGGAGCTCTGCACTGAGATGAAATGTATTAAATAATTGATCAACCAGGGAATAAGGAAGAGAGGGAAAGAAGATGAAGAAATAAGATGGGAGGAAAGGTACCTGGATGGTGTGTGACCTCGAAAAGAAAGACACCTCTACCTGGGGGATGGGTGGCACACTGAAGTGGTGACAGGGGTCCCAAGGCTTGGTGGCACCAGCCAAACCAGGGATACATTCCTGTACCGCTCCAGCTCTTCACCTCATCCCGCTGGAGTAACACAAGTTTTATTACATTTCCTTCCAGTCCCAAAGTCACATAGAGCCCCTGTGTCCTGTGTGGCCTCTGCTGTGCAATTGGTTTCCTTTCTGCTTCATTGGGTGTTTTACAAAGATCTTAAAATAAAACAAATATACTTCAGCCCTTGTCCTCAGCAGCTCTAAGGGCAAATTACAATGGAGCTGGTATCAAAACATACACACTGATAATTTTTCTGCAGTGACTTAGATTTGGATGTAAAATGGAAATACACATTTAGTGCTTGGCTGTGGCACTGCTGTGTATGCAAACAGCAATGAAAACCTGCAGCCAATTGCCATAAATCTACCAGCAACAGAGTAAATGCTGTTAAAGAAGGAAAATGAAAAGGAACTGCAGCTCATCTGCATTTTGTAAGAGTAATTTTGTTCAGGCTATGGTCGTTCTGAATGAAATGTAACTTCTAAGTGCTGTTTCACTGCACTGAGGCCAGGCTGTGAGTGCAGGAGGCTTTGAGACACAGATGGGCTGATCTGGAACAGGGATGTACAAAGCAGCAGGTGTTGGAGATCTTCAGTCCAGCCTGGTCCATGGCCACTAAATTCTCCCTTCCTCTCTGCAGGGAGGTTCTGAGCAGCCCCATCCTCCTTGACAGCACCGCTTCTCTACATATTCTTTTGATGATTTTTATTTAAGTAGCTTCCTCTTATTAAACAGTCCAGGAGGTGGCAAAAATTCTCAAAAACCCCAACAAAATCAAAACCACCACCACCAACAAAAAAACACCAAAGAACCAAACCAAAGAACCAAAGAAAGACAGACAGGGACAAACAAAAATCTTTTCCCACTCTCTAGGAAACACCAACAGAAGATACTCTGTGCAGAGCGCAACTTGTGCACTCTGCTCCCTCCCTGAGCCAAATGCATCCCTTGGAAAAATTATTGATTACATGGAAGCGGAGTAACAAAAGGCAGGTAGCACCAATGAAGGCAGTTAATTGTTTATTGTGCTTTCCTGTGCCTGGTCCCTGGTGATTTTCTCGCCATTTTCTCGCATAATTCAACAGCCACTGACACATGAGTAACATCTGATTTGCATTGAGCATCATTCATTAGGAAGCGGGCGAAAACCTCATCTATCCACCAGCTAACACCCCAGCCCTGGGAGTGTCCAAGGCCAGGTGGGACAGGGTTTGGAGAAACCTGGACTAGTGGGACGTGTCTTTGCCCATGGCAGTGGGGTTGAACAGGGTGAGCTTTAAGGTCCCTTCCATCCCAAGCCATTCTGTGATTTGATGATAATGCTGGTTCACTTTCTTGTCCAGGACCTGGAGGCAAAACATGTCCTTCTGTGGGCAAGAGGGGAGTACCCACCCCATAGAGAGTATTTTGGGACCATTCAGTGCTGGCCACATGTGGTCTTCACCCTCCATCACCATGGCAGGGATGGGAGCCCACATCTCCAAATCTGCCTTATTTCCAGCATCAGCCTTTTGGCTTTTTAAATCACACAGTGTTACGGAGAGCTGATAATCAGATTTACTGATGGAGCTTCTCTGTCTCAGAGGCCCAACTAATCCCCTTTAATCCTTTTCTTAAACTCTTTCTTACAAGTGCTTACAACAGAGTTTATCATTCAGCTTTGTGTCTGATTTTGGTTTCCGAATGTGTTTTCAAGCAAGGATGTAGCTCTACTCGTTATTTCTAAATGGCTGAAGTGGGGCATATTCCACATGCTTTACAATTATTCCACTGCTCTCCCAGCTCATGCGTCATCCTGCAAAAAGCATCCAAACACACCAAAGGGGCTGGGAGAGACATGGACCTTGGCAGCAGCTTTGTCTTCCTAAAGGGCACATGCCAGCATCTGCCTGGCATGGTACCAGGGCATGTCCAAGCTCCGGACTGACAGCAGGGAGGTTTATAGCTCGGGGATCATTTTTAGGAGACATTGGTGGTTTGTGGCGCATAATGCACTGTCAGGATTGAGGGACAGCAGTCCTATGGCTTCTTTTGGTCCTTCCCATAGCTGGCAATAATTTCACAAATGGAAAATAAAAATCCATTTTTAATCTTTGAGCAATACTGGTGAGACCAAGCCAAGCAAGGGCAAGGGGAGGAACAGCCTCTTGCCTTCCCACCAGCAACAGATGCTTCTCATGCCTTAGCAGTGACCTTTATGAGTGACGTTTAGGTTGGATATTAGGGAAAATTTCTTCACTGGAAGGGTGGTCAAGCATTGGTGCAGGCTGACCAGGGAAGTGGTGGAATCACCATCCCTGAAAGTACTCAAAAAACATGTGGATGTGATGTTGAGGGACATGGTTTGGTGGTGGACCTGGCAGTGCTGGGTTAATGCTGGACTCAGTGATCTTAGAGAACTTTTCCAGCCTTAACGATTCCATGATTCTACGCTACAGGTGATTTAGAAACAAGCGGATGGAAATAAATCACCCATTTCCTTTTTTGTTTTTTGAGTAGGCACTACAATCGTTTCAACAAGCAATGAGATTGTTCTCCTGTGAACAACTCCTCATTGCATTCCAACTCCAGTGCCCAGGCACCTTTTGAGATGGCTGCAAGTTATATAAAAGCCCAGCCTGAGTCACACCAATTAATCTCTGCATCCACAGCCCCACTCACTCTTTCTTTTCCTCTCCTGCATGCTCAGCCTGTTCCCATAGAAACTGAGCAGCACATCACTGCTAGTCAGGCTGCTGGGGCTTTTTAAGTTTCCATCAGAGCTTTATTCCACCCCTCAGAAAAGCAAGCTGGTTGTTGCGACTGGGGCTGGCCACTCTGCCTTGGCTGCCAGCAAAAAATGGGACTCAGCAGCCAGTGATCCCATGCCAGCACCCGGGGAGCTCAGGAGCTGCAGTTTGTTGTCAATATTTGCATCTCATTAATCTATTCCAGCTTCAGCTGAAGCAAGGAAAAGAGGAGACTAGAGAGGATAAAGCCAGGGGTGTTTCTTGGCCTATTGGCACCAATATTGGTTCCTTTACCAGTATGTTAAAAACTATTTTCATCATCTGCTGTGAAGACCTTTAAGGTCCTTTCCAAGCCAAACTATTCCATGACCCCGTTTTTCAAAGACTAGTAAAATTGCACATCCTTTTCCATCTCTGCCCGTTCCATGACTGTGTCCAATTGCTTTGCAGGTATGGGCTGCACAACAGCTCTTGGAGCAGCAGGAAGATTGTGGTGGTGAAGTCTTTCTGCATCCCACCACTTCCAGAGCATCCCAGGAGGGTTGAACCAGGCCTGGTCATCAGCAGCACTAGCAGCTCCCTAGTGTTTCTCAGCTGGGGGTTCCAAACAGCTTTGGAGAAAGGAGGCAATGACCACTCACCAAGCCCTTCACACAAGGGAAATTGAGTTTAAGGACTCCAGTTGGAGTGAGAAGTTCTTGAGAGTGAAAGTCTTTAAAGATGTTTCTGGAAAAGCTCTCTCCCTGGGTTCCACAGGATCCCTCCGCATAAAGCCAGGCAGAGCCACCCAACAATCCCACTCCATTGGTGAGAACAGCAAGAAACCAACAAGTCTCAGAGCTGCATCTGATGGGAAACCTTAGATCTTCTCTCTGGGGTTTTGTTTTTCCATCAAAAGGTGCTAATACAAATATTTACAAGCAACTTTTCCCATTCTATTAATGACAGCACTTCGTCCAGGCTGAGTTTCTTAAGGAAATACTTGAAAAATCTACTTCACGTATGCAAATAATCTCCAATGCTTTTATTTAATTCGCTTTTTTTTCCCAGGAGTGGAACTCCTGCACATATGGCTTTGCTTATGCAACTAGTTTGATTAGATTTTACATTTTCATGTGTAATTTATGGTATATTGCCCACAGATTCATTAAAACACCCATCCTTTACATATGTTCTGAATAATCTCTTCCATGAATGTTATATATAGAGCAAAAATGGAGTGATTCTGTATTCTAAAAGGACACCTATTGATAAGAACATGTTCCATTTGTAGCAGTTTAAATGCAGGATATAGAAAAAGTCTATCTTGTTGGGATTTTAAAGCCCCACTAAAATGCATTTCAAGGAATCAATCAGTACCAAGTCAATGTACAGGAATTGCTTTAATAAATCTAAATAGAGGTCTCAGGCTCTAAGTGAATTGCACATTAAATAAAATCTGATTCTTCATTGAATATATTGATTGTTATCATTAAGAGCAGATCTGTTACCCTTGGTGAGCAGGGGGCTGACAGAATGACAGCAGCACTGCTGAGCTCCAAACAGAGAAAGGGTGTTTTGTGTGCATCCTGGGAATTATCACAGAATCCTTGAAGAGTTTGGGTTGTGGAAGGGACCTTAACACTCATCTGGTTCCACTCCCTGCCCTGGGCAGGGACACCTTCTACTGGACCAGGTTGCTCCAAATCTTGTCCAATCTGATCTGATCTGAAGGTCAACTCCATGCACATCTTCCCAGCTCTGGCTGAGTGCCCAGGTCTAAGGCTCATCGCCAGGATGGGGATGGTGGGATAGAGGGGACAGCTTACACCTCCACTCTGGACACAACACTGTGCCCTGCACTGACCCGAACCACTGAGCCATGACTGTGGCAAGTTCTTAGTTCATTGTTTGCCCACAGCTAATGACTGTAAAATAAAATGTTCAGCCCTGTAAAATGTAAATGCCCTTACATTTTCTTTAACTCCTTTAACCAGTTCATGACAGATATTCCGTAAATACATATTCTCTCCAAAAGGCCATTTTCCAAATGTGGGTTTGATGTAAAATAAGCTGTTCCAGTGTCTGATTTATAAGGAATATGAAGTTTCTAACAGAAAAAAAAAGATGATGGATTTCTCAGGTGTCTCGCTGATTTATTTGCCATGTGGCAATTGATTAGTCATGTCAGCAACTTCGTAAGTAACACAATTAATTCTGAAGTTATCCCCAAGTTATCCAAGTCCTGTGTCACTGATGAATATGTGATGGATCTGAGTTATAGGTTGTCTGTGAACTTGACTGACTCAGAATAAGTCACCAAGCTGAGTCGTAAATCACAAGAAATGGATCTGAGTACACCACTGAGTCACGAGCACGTTGGTAGATCACACACATCCCCATTTACAGGCTGGTGAGGTGGCCTCTGCTCTATCTCATGGTTTGGGAGTAAATGCTAAAGTGTAAATCTGGGATGCCAATATCAAACAACACCTTTCTTGAGGACACGCAGCACCCATGGACAGAGCTGTGATGCTCCTGTCACACACAGAGGCACATTGGGATCAGCACCTATGTCTTCTCCTTGCAGATGAAGAACTCCAGGTGTGCCTCACGTCTCTGCTCTCACTCTCCTCCTGGGGTGCTGACTCCACAGTAAGCCTGACTGGCACTGGCAGATATCGTAGGTTTTAATTAAGAAGTCATTTAGAGGCCCACTGGATGACCTTAATTAAACTATAAAATGGCAAACACTAATAAGAAAGATTATATTCCTGTGGGGGGTGAATCAAGTGCATTAACCTCCTGGTGAGGAATTCTTTCTTCATCTGACAGATATGAGAGACCTCCCAGCTTGCTGCAAGGTGTCCTTGGTGTCACTGCTGGGCTGCTCATGGGACACTTTCTTCGTGCATAGCTGTGATTCCTCCTGCAGAGCACAACTGGATGGATAACTCCTGCAGACTTCACATTGGCACAGTGACGGTCCGTGGACCTTTCCTCAGAGCATCAGACACTGCTTTTCAGGAGCATCAAGATTAGGTTCCCTTCTCCTTTCTCTTCTTCTTTTGAGGATCTTCTCCCTTTCCTGTTTATTACCACAGACTGAGTTGGAGATCACCAGGAACTCTGTGGATGTACATGAAGCTCTTCTGTTTGTTTTCCTTTCTGTGAATTGCTCCAATGCTGTTACACTAAACAGTCATTTCATATTCTCAGGAGGTGAGGGAAATGCCACGGGAGACACATTTACATCTGTAAACTGCAATCAAAAATAATTAAACCCAACACAAATACTGATTAATAGAAGAGGGAACCTGATGTCAAGTCCCATGGCCCCATCCCAAATAACAGTGGCTTCTTTTTTAAGACACAGATTTGCTTGTTCTCTTTAATTCCCAACATCTGGTGGCACATCTCCAGCTCCTGGCTCTGAGGCAGCTGTACTGCCTTTGGAAGTGATACAGGGGAAACCATCTGACATCCGGAGCTGTGCCTGAAATGCAAATTCTCTTTAAAAACTCACCACTGGGACACTTATGGTATGACTTGGAGCTTATGATGTAACATAAGCTCCATCCTTGTGCTCATTTTGCACCAGGCCACTGGTTTAATTTTATTTCATTAAAGCTGAATTTATTCCAGCAAAGCAGTTAAAATATTCATTACTAGCCTTGCTGCCTTTAAGAGTCTCCATTCCCTGAGCATCATCCTGGATTCCTTACTCCAGGCATCAGCTTTCCAGATGAGGTCTCAAATGGAACAGGTGCTAAGAGGAGTGATGAAGGTGCAGAAACAGCTCACACTGGAATGAGTAGCCACAACAACACCTCATCAGCAACCTGGTGGTGAGTAAAATCAGCAGGAAAACCCTCTGCACATGGACTCAGTGGGAGAAGGACAGAGCATGACACTTGTTAAACACGTAATATACATGGAGCACTGGGCTGAGTGACAGAGGCAGGGACAGGGGTACCAGACAGTCCTCAGTGCTCCCCTGCCAGTCCCAGGGGAGGTGGAAAAGCCAAAACCAAATATTAACCAAATATTGACCAGACCCCACAGTGCTACAGTGCACTCCTGCCTTTTCCCAGGAGTGGTATCAGCTCTGAGAAAGGCAGAGATGGGGCTGAAATGGGAGAGGGGTCTGTCCTGGGCCCTGCCTGTGCCAGGGCTCTGCAGGGCAGACACTTGGGTGCTGCTCCAAGGCCTCCTTGCCATCAGCCAGTATCAATCTCCCAACACTGACATTGGGTGGTTCAGTGTTCAGACGCCCTGTGTGGCAAGAGCACCAGCTCACAGTGATCAGTGTCAGTGTGATCAGATAACATTGATATTCCGCCTTCAGCTCAATTCATTAACCCACCGTTCCTTTCAAACAAAATATCACATAGCTTAATTATGTCTTGGCTGACCATTGCCAAATGCCACCAGATATGGAGAACACGACACCATTGCCTTTTGCCAGGCACTGGAATCAGGCTCTGTGTCACCCTCTTACTGGAGTATCATAAAACGGCATTAATCAAATTGTGTATCAGTCACAAAAATGGAGGAGTAATTTGTCAAAGTCGCGTCCGGGCTCAATAACTGTTTGGAGATGACTAAGTAATTAATCAATATGTGTTCTCACCTTTTCATTTCCCTAGATTCCTGTGACTTTCACAGCAGAATGACTGGAAAATAACGGACTGCATTGTCTGGTGGCTTCAGAAATGTTGGTTGGTGTTTAATGGGGAGCTGATTCAGTCCAAGCTTCCCTTCTGTCTGGCACATCTCCAGCGCAGTCCCAGCGTGAGCTGCACCTCACAGCCATGGGTGCTGATGCTCAGAAGCCCGTGTCAGGCCACCAAGCAGAGCCCAAGGCATGAGCAGAGGCACCATTGGAGGGATGGAAAGCATTGCCAAGTGCTTGTGTTTCTGGCCAGACTCCTGGATGGAATCCTGGCCAAACCCTCTGGCATGATGGTTCACCTCAGAGCCAGACACAAGCTGCAATTCCTGAACCAAAACCAGGCTTTTAACTTCAATTCTCACCCCATTATTTAAATAACTGTTTACCAGTGATCCTGTTAGTCTACATTCTTCTTTCTTAATGTTTTTGAAATAACACCCTCTAATGCAATCCCAGAATAACCCATCAGCAAAATGAAAAAATTTCCCCATGAGACTGAATTGCTACTTCTTCAGTGCCCTAAAAGTGATAACTTGATTAATAAAATTGTTAGATTTGCAGTAGCACCAGACTTTTCAACTCAGAATCAATCACTTTACATCTATTGCTCAATGTTAGATTCACTGAACACATTGTTGAACTCACTGAAATCTGTGTTAGTTATATTAAGTAATTAGTGAGATTAATGCTCTTGCAGAGCTATAACCTGGGCAGAGTCCAGATTGATTAAAGTTAATTATCTTCTGCCTGCTTAAATAATTTGTACTCTGATTTCTCTGCTGTGTAAGAGCAGAAAACCCTGAAGGAAGATTTCTGTCCTCAGCATGGTCATGCATATACCCAACAGACGATGTTTCAGAAAGACACCCCTCACCAGGGGGTAACTGGCTCATCCTGATCCTCCTCTTCCTCATTCTCTTCCTCCTTCTCCTCCTCCAGGTCAGGCCAGTTAATTTTGTGTGTCCAGAGCCCCTTTCCAGTGCCCACCACTTAGGCTTGTGGTCCACCAGCATCCTGGATGGATCGGGCACCCCTCTGTCCAGTGCAAAGCCAAAATTCTCTTCAAAGCCAAAACATTCTCAACCGCATTCATAGATTCAATACACTGACCCAGAGGGTGGATTCAGTACCTTATGCATGATCCTGGCTTTCTAATCAAAATTTCGTTATTATGAATGGTTGCAAAAATTGTGATATTTTACATTTTGTCTTTGCAGGGAATTTTAAACACTAATTTTGTCCCTTGTTACTGGTGTGTGTAATAATTCTGCTGATTCATATTCATATCCTCCCAGCCTTGCAATTCCTGCAGTTTTCACAACTCATAGAATAATTTGCTTACAGACCTGATTATCCATAATATTTATCATTTTTTTTAATGAACATGGTCTAAGCCCCTGTAATAATCACAGGACATGATTCCCAGTGTATTTAAATAATTGATTGACTTAGAGCTCACTAATATGAATACATCCATGAGTGTTTAATAGGAGCATTACTTAATCCTGGCTCTGTGCTCTGTATCATGTTACCAATAAATCAATTATGCATCTCTTCGCCTGTAGGATCTCACTCCTGGTGGCTCAGAGGGCCAGGCTTGGCTGGGAGCACTGCAGAGGTGACACAAAGGAGGTGGCCAGTCCTACTGCACAGGACTCCAGGCACAGCTGGCTCCTGGCACACGTGGAGAAGCTGCGACCAGAGTAAAGCACATCATTAGAAGGAAATGGAGCATGTGCTAATTGGTCTGTGTTTTCAGTTAGCAGGCATTTATTAGGGATGTCTGACTTACTCATATCCAGGTCAGCCTGCTAATGTTGTATTAACCTCTGGTGCCACTGATGTGCACAGGAAAAATTCAAACCACACTTTACAGGGATTTTACACACTGCCCAAGGCACCTCCTGAGCTTGCCCAGCACTGGCAGCTGGAGGCACTGCTGGCTGTCACCACGGCATCCATCAGCCTTACACTGGAGAGGTGCTGAGGCTCTTGACTCCTGGGCTCTGGGCCCAACAGTATGGGATTGAGACTCCTGTGAGACAGGGAACAGGGGATTGAAACTATCCTGTGATGGGAAACAGGGGATTAGGAACCCTCTGCGACAGGGACCAGGGGATTGGGAACCCTGTGAAACAGGAAAGAGTGGATCAGGACCCCCATGACACAAGGAGTAGGGGATGCTGAATGGGTTAGAGGAGCTGCTGCTAGATCACAGGCTGAATGCTCCTGCAAATGTCAACAAAACCATATATATACACACATATTTTCATTTCTACTTATTTGACCCATTAACTAACTGCAAAGTTTCTCAGTAATCCCTAGTAGATGAGCATCAGAGCAGACCTATGGTCCAGGCTAATCCCTGTATTATGAAGCAATGCTATGGACATCAAATAACCGCAGTAAGTCAGGAGATTAACAAGCTGGGAAATGCACAAATTAAATTGCATCCTCCCTCTCTGCTCTGCCCCAGCCAATGACTCTGTTTCTGCTGTGGCCACTGCAGCTGCTCCAGGAGGAAAACAAGGGTAGAAATCACTTTACAAAAATGAGCCCCATTTAATCCCTGCTGCAGGTAGTAAGCAGAGTCTGCCCAGGATGAGCGCATATCTGTACAGCCCCCCATGTCCTGGGGAGCAGAGAGCATGGTTCTATGATTCTATGATCTGGCTTTGCCAAGCCTGGAGGGATCCAGATGTGGATATGGACAGGAGGGACATGTGGTGCTTAGGACTCCTGACTTTTCCTGCCAGGTCAGGATGGCAGTCAGGGACAGGGCTCTGCCTGCAGCAAGGTGGGACATGGGCACTGCAGTGCCATCTCTGCAGCTCTCCCCAGGCTGTCCCACATCACCTGCCTGAGTGTGGCACAGAGGGACTGACCCTGGGCAGAAGAAAATGGGCAGCAGCAGAATTGTAGAACCCTAGAATGGTTTGGGCTGGAAGGAACCTTAAAAATCATCTTGTTCCACCTTCCACCAGACCAGATTGCTCCAAGCCCCATCCAACCCAGCCCTAACACTTCCAGGGACTGTGCAGCCACAGCTTCTCTGGGCAACCTGTGCCAGTGTCTCACCACCCTGTTCAGTAGTGACTGTTCCAGGACAGATGGATCCAGTAGTTCTTCAAGGAGGACAGTGCCAGAGCCTCTGGAGAGGGCTGGGGAGTCTCAAGCAGGTGGCAGCAAGGGCCACCATCCCTCATGCACACTGGGCACATGGTGGGATTCTCGGGGATGTCCTGTGCAGGGCCAGGAACGGGACTCGATTTTCCTTATGGGTCCCTTCCAAATCAGGATATTCTATGATTCTATGATCCCCAGGGATCCTCCTGGGACCCATCAGAAGTCAGGCTGCCTGCAGCAGGGCCAGGTCTGCCCTGACCCAGCAGTGTGATTTCTGCCCTGACTCTGCTTTTATTGCACAGTAACATCTGAATGAATATTTTATTCATTCCCTTAAGAACATCTCCAAAAATGCACATTCAAATAAAACATGAGGATGCATTTTTGGAAGGGCCATCTAGTGCTTCAAACAGCCCTATCACAGGATATTAACCAGAGCAATCACTGTGCTGTTATATTTTTGTCTTGGTGATTCTAATGGAGTCCCATGGCATGTAAGGCAATGGGGAAGGTGCCCATAGCCCCATGGCCCTGCAGCCACGTGTCCCTGCATCCTGGAGGTGTGGGCTGTGGCTGCTGTTGGCTTCTGTCCTGAGTGCTGGTGAGATGGGGCAGGATGTCTGGGTGCTGAAGCCATTTGCTTCACATCTCCAAAACACAGATATATCTACTTACAAACATGCCAGAGAGGGGAAAAAAAATGCTCATGTCCAAACACAGGAGTGCCAGAACAGCCACCTGAACCTGCCACTTTTGTGACTCCTGTAAGCTGGATGAAATGGACCCTGCTTCTCATCTAATAAGCCAGTTCTGGGTTTCTCCATTCCTAAACACAGGGAGATGCATGGGAGATGCACAGGGATGTTTTTGCGTAGCTGGGGTGATTCTAACAAAAGTTTTTCTACTTCTGGAAAGGACAATCATTTTCTTGTTTGAATTCATTGAAAAGCAGCAATAAAACAAATGGGCAGAGAGGAGCAAGCAGAGCAACAGCGGGGGGGTGGAGGGGGCAGAGGTTACAGGGAACAGGAGCCAATTAAGCCGGAGAGGAGGAAATTTAGCACAGTTTAAAAAAATGGTCCTCCAGCGCTAAAGTGGATTTCAACTCATCAGTGCAAGAGGCCACTGATGGCAGGTTCCTTGTGAGATGCTGTAGGAGGAACACTAGCAGAAGTCACAAGATTGGCATTAGTTAGAGCAGCAAAGCATCAGGGAAAGGGAACCAGCTTTTGGGGAAGTGGACAGAGCAGATGTGGCCCCAATGCACCATGGCTGGGTGAAGGAAAAGGCACCAAAGATGTGATCCTTGGAGGCATCACCTTCTCCTGGAGTGATACACAGTTCACCATCTGGGTGAGCACAGCAGCCCCAGCTTGGACAAGTGAGGTGCATGCAAACAGCATCCCTTGGAAAGCTCCTGCTCTGGAATGGCTTGGCATCACTGCTGACTGGTAGCACTGATTTATAAAGCAGAAATAAATGAGCCTGCTCTGCAATTTCACCTAATTTTGTCTCCCATTCCAATTTGCCATCTTTCATCATAATGCCAGGTTGTTAATTATGTTTCCATCTTATTTCTCTGATAATACCCCACCTTGTACTGCATATCGTGGCTGCTCAAAGGGTTTCATTTTACCTTTCATTTCACCTCCTAGCACAGCTCTAAATTTAGTCAGCTTGTAATTTGGGGGTATTTTATACATTATGCTTTTAGTATTTTGAGGTAAAATGGAATCCTTGTCTTTTAATTCACTCTCTAATAATTCTCCACCAAATCTTAATACAAAAGGCCTTTTTTTTTCCCTGAAGACTAATTGAATGGGGTGTAATTATAATACCCAGGGAGATTATATTGAAAGTACGTTAGCTGTGACAGTTTCCTGTGACTAATCACCCCTCAGGCAACTTCAAATCTTGTCTGTGCAAGCTCCCAGTCAGTTACTGCACAGAGGTGCCAAGATGCAGCATAGCACAAGACTTCCCCACTGAGATGGGGATTTGGCCACGGTGGATCTGGGACCCTGGGCTGGGAGCTTGGGGTCTCCAAGCTGCTGATGCAGCTGCGGAAGCTGATCTGTCCTTCAGAGCCCAGCAGTGTGGCCAAAGGTGAAGAGGTGGCATTGTCCCATTGAGGCAGTGAAGACACAGGGCATCAAAGTCCTTGCCTCAGCCCAGAGAGGTTCCCACCACCTTCTCCCTCTTCCTTGGCTTATTGCTCCTGCTAGGAGTGTTTGCCTGCTTGGCCAAAGGAAAGCGTTGAAAATACAGTGAGTGGAAGAAGGGCAGAGGGCCAGAACCTGTGGCAGGAGCATCCTTCCCTGGCTGTTCAGGAGTCAGAGATAACACCAACAGTCCTGCAGGCTACAGTGCTTTCCTTGGAAACACATCTACCTGCCAGGAGAGGAGCAGCAATTTGCAGTATTTGTGTACTCTGATGGTGTGATAGCAGCAAGGTCAGCACTCAGCAGAGACACCAAGGGGCTATTTCCTCACTAAACTGTGGACTGCAGTAAGTGAAAAATAAGCTTCGAGAATGCCTATTATGCAGACAATAAAATGTTTTTATATCAATGTTAGGTGTCAAGCTCAACATTTCCTCAGAGCGGATCCTTCATGTTATGAGCCAACTATGAAAATGCTCAGCCACGCAGGGATGCTCCCATCTACAGCCAGTGTTTGCTACCAGAAAAAACAGATTCCTACTCTGCATTGGACAGCCTGGGCTCTCAGAGGGGACAGCACTCTGGGTGGGGACCTTACAATCACAGTCTGGCCTTGGGTAGGGGCAGCGTCTGTGGGGATGTGGGGCACTGCAGCAGTGGGAGCTCCCACACAAAGGTGGACAGACAGGACAAGCTCTCAGCAAAGCATCCCATAGAAATTAATGCACTTTTCTTTAGGATCACTACGATCACTATGAGCTAATCTGTCTTTGCTGTCCACAACATGCTTTCAGCTCTCCTCCAGAGCTACTGTCGCACAAGCTGGTTGGGATTGGAATGGCCAGGGCAGAGTCCCCAGCTCCTCCACCTCGGATCCAGCTGGCGTGAAAAGTACTCCCAGAGCCTCCCTTCACTGCTAAGTGAAAAGATCCTTTGCAGAGATTAAAATGAATTTATTATTTCACAGTCCAGTATTTACATCACATCTGGAGAGGGTATTACATACCCCGTTACAAAAACGTCTCCATAATGAGTCCCATGGTGGGACCTGGGGCAGAAGGCAGCGAACACACCAGTGACCCTGGTACTGCCATGGCCCCCACACCATCTCCAGGCCCTCGTGAGCCTGCACATCCCCTGCAGGGTCACCGAGCAGTCATTAAGCAGGGCTGGGAGTGTTGGTCCCATAGCCCCAGGGTCTCAAGCACCTCTGATATCAGGGGCACAGAGCTCATATTCTCCCCTACCTTGAGCTGCCACACCACAGGAAATGGTGCGTCCTGGAGAAGGTCACAAGCTCAGGGCCAGGAGGTGGTACATTTTTCTTTATTTTGGATTAATGCATCAAAACCTGGCTTGGTCTGGGGCCCTGGCTGGGCATCTGCATGCCCCAGAGCACCCCAGAGCTCCTGGGACTTGCATGGTGGAAAACATTAAATTTGCAACCTGATTAATGCAATTACTGAGGAAGGAGAAATCAACAGCATGCGCCATGGAGACATGTCACCAACCCTGGGGCCAACAGGGTGTCAGACACCCTCTGACTACGCTGCCACATCTGCCACATGTGGCCACAGCAGGAAGGTGATGGGGGAGGGAGAGCCCAATGCTCCGAGGGCAGAGCAGCCCCAGTGACTCAGAATCAGGCTGGAGCTCAGTGGCTGCTCCTAGGAACCCCCAGGCCAGAAGCTGGGAGCCACATGGGGGAGGGTTTCACATAACCATTGACTTCCCAATTCCCGACAGCAATTTGGACTCAGCATCTCGGGAGATAAGGGAAGGCAACTCACAGCAATGATTTCAGCTATTCAGATAGATTAAAGCCCATTTTGGGGGACTGCTGCCTGTCTGTCTCTGTATTGTCAACAGCTCTTACATGGTGGGAGTATTTTATTTAGGAGGATTGGAGAATGAGCCCATTTCTTGGTTGGTGATCGTGTCCACAGAAAAGAAGGAAACTGTGGAGCGACAGGAGTCTGGCAGCTGCGCTGGGTTCCCTGCCTGCAGCCTCCAGGGAAACTGGGGCTCAGCAGATGTTCTCATCCAGTACCTGTCACAGTCCTGCCAGCAGGTGCAGGACAGCAGACCTGCAGCATCCCATCTCTGCAGGCACTGGGCCACATCCTGCTGCTCACAGGAGCACCAGGATCCACGCCAAGGCTGGTCAGCCAGTGCTGCACTGCACAGAGGCTATCGAGTGACCTGAGGAGGAGAGGAGAAATTGCTTAATACAATGTTACTTAATACAATCATTTTGTGGCAGGGGATGTGGGGTGAGTAAAAAGAAAGCATAAGGAATAATTACACTTAACAGTATGAACAATGATTACAAAATTATGCAACTGATTAACCATGGCATATACGTAATTACTAATGATTTTGATAAAATTTTAATTACACCTTGCTCTTTGGGGCATTCAGCAAGCCATGAAAATAATAATCATGTAGTGCTCTGTCAGAAATGATTGCCTCAGACAGGGAATGGGGACAGATTCTGGAGCTCTCTCCTTCCCCACAGAACTGTTTTGGTATGCTCTCCTGGGTTTTGCTTGCTCCAGGCTGGGGAAGGCACAGCCAGGTTCTCCCCATCACCTGCCAGGGACATACCTTCGTTGTCTTCACTTTGTTGCCACTGCTGCAGCTCCATCCCGAAAGGTCAGGCAGCACTTTGCACTCCTCCCCATCAAGACAAGGCTCCATTTGGCACCACCACTTCTGCAGCACGATGGATGCTAGGGGAGAGGAGGGGATCAGAGGCTGAGCTGCAACTCAGGGTATGGAGGACCAGCCCTGCCCACCTTTGTGTGACAGCCAGAGATACATACCCTCTTTTCAGCATAACCCACACCAAGGAGCCCTGGATAAGGAGCTGCTCGTCACCTGCCTGGCCTCACCTGACCCAGCTGCTTCACCTGCCTCCAGAACACCCTGTCTTCTCTTGCTACCCCAGGTAAAAAGCTCAATGTCCTCACTCCCAGTGAGAGCAGTGCTGTTCAATAACATTTTTCAGGCTCCACTTACAGAGCAAAGCAATTTTCTCCTATAGTTTTGCTCTACTAGAGTCTTGTGATTCATGCCTCCAGTGTGGGCAACCAGAGTGGACTCTCCTATGTTTGGGAATGATGACACCTGGGCTGTTTGGAATAACAAGAGCCTTCCCTGACAACTCATTCTGGCATTTCCTGGTGTTGCACAGAACTGCACCCAGAGGCCACTGGCTGTGAAGTGAATCAATACCATGCTGGCAGGGGCTGCCAGTACTGTCAAGGGCTCTTTGGTCATGGCATATGATGGCATTTGATAAAACATACACAGTTCTAGTTTGGCTTGCTGCTCCTTGCAGGTGAAGGTGCTGCATGGTTTCAGTCTCATTGCTGCTTCCAGCTGTGGCAGCACAGTGAGGAAATGTGTAGGGATCGATGCTGCAGACCTGACCCCAGCACAGCAATGCTGGAACCCCAGTAACTCCCCCACAGCACATAGCCTGGGGCTGCACAAAGTGTGGTAACACAGCCAGAGCAATTCTGTGAGTGGCCAGTCAGAGTGTCCCCAAAATGCACCCTCTTCTCCACTGCTCTGCTGCAGGATCCCTGGGCAGGTCTCCTCTTGTTAATCCCCAGGGGCTTAACCACACACCAGCTTAACCAGATGTGACGATGAGGTCAGGGATTGAAAAGGATGGGGTTGCACCATGGGGTACTCACCGTCCACGCAGGAGGGAGCTGCCCGTGTTGTCCCTGCGACCTGCCCTGGGAAGCAGGAGCATTTCACCGTCTGGGAGCGCTCCTCGATCTTGTTCTTATTGCAGCACCGGTGAGCTGCAATGACTTCACATGTGCCGGGCTCTACGTGCACTGCAGAAGGAGAAACAGCCACTATCACACCTTAGAGACCTCAGGCCACCTGCTGCCCAGGTCCTGTTTCACACCTCTTGCATCTGAGCTCTCGCTCCCAACAGCCTTCACTCCCATCCTACCCTCCAAAATTCATCCCCTCTTGCCACGGGCAAGCCAAGAGCTTTATTGAAACTAATGAGCACATTAGCTAATTGCAGCTGATAATGAGATGCACTTTGCTACAAGAGAGGATGGTGCATCATGCAGCTTTTGGCTTCAAGCAGAGCACCACCACCTCTGACCCCAGCCACAATCAATGCCTACATCTCGCCATCACCCACCACCCTCTGCCTAGAGGAGGAAGGATGGTGTTTCCACCCTGCAGTGGCAGAGAAATGTCATGGTGCTCATCAGCAATCCAGGCTGCTCTGCTGCTCCCTCTCTCAGTGCCATTAAAATATAAAGGAAAATAGAAAACTACTGTGTTGGCTGGTCACCTCTGGGATCAGGGTTTAGAGCTGGTCAGCATCGCAAATCAATGCCTTGGCTGGGTAATGGCCCACACAAGCACAGTACAAATCAGCCAGAAAGGGCTGAGAGACTTCATTCCCATGACCCCAGAGATCCCTGCAGGTCCTGCTTAATGAGCACTGCAGGAGTATTGCAGAGCCACGCACAGACATCCCGTGGGTCCCCTGGGTCACTGAACAGGCTTTTATTCCCTAGCAAGAGGGAGCCAGGCTGGGTAGAGGGCGAGGAAGCTGCATTCCTGCAGTGTGGCATCCCAAAATGCATGCACGTGAGCAGGCGTCAGAGCCTTCCTGCGAGCTGGGCATGGCTGTTCCAGCTTCCATCCAAAGCACTCCCTGCCCTTCTGTTCCCATCGTGTCTGAGCACTGGATGGAACACAAAGAGCAGGATGTGAGGAACTGCTCGAGGACACACCTCTGTGCCCTGCATCCACCAGCACACGGGCAGGATGGACAGTGCAATCTCCACATCTTTAATTTACTTTATTTATTGTTATTTCATGGTCATTTTCTTTTAATAAACCCTTACTTTCATTTCTGTCCATAGTAATTACACAATTGTTATATGGAATATTTTCTAGTAGCATCTCTGGCCACAGATTTTGTCTTCCTCTTGAAATGCCATAGTCATTCAGCTTTAATAATGAATTCCATTCTTTTTGCATGCAGAAATGGAAGACTTCGGTGAAAGTGAGAAGGAAAGCAACTCCTTGCAGAAGAAACATGACTGTTTTTCCCTTTTATTATGGTTTATGGCATTTTTCAAATAATCTGAGGAACAAGTAGAGAACCTTGGCTTTGGCTGCCTATGAGCCCATGTTCCCATTGCACTGTGGTCCAGGACCACAAGGAGTCATTCTTCCACCCTGTGCACCTCACCAGGGAATTTTACACCCTCAAGCTTCAGTGTTCACACCTAGGTATGATTTTGACTCACTTTCAGAAAAGCTTCATTAGCAGAGCTCTTCCCAGGAGGGCTACCCAGGTAACCCCTCTGCTCCCTCACATTCCTGCTCTCCGGCTGCTCATTCTGAGCTAATTTTAAAAGGTTCAGCTGAGGGAGAGCCAGGCAGAACTGAGAAATCGGTCATTACAGCCATGCAACAGGAGTTTGTGAACGTGTCAAAGCCCTTTTAATTTGCTCAGAAAGGTGCAGCTCAGAGATAAAGAGAAATTTGCCTCTTGTCTGCCTTACTGCAGCTGGCTGAACGTGGGGCACTGTGGTGCTGGACCTGCAGCCTCAAAGTCTCTGCCCAGGAAGAGCTGCCTGTGTGGGGCAGGTACCCCATTGCCCTGGCACAGCCCCTGGCCTGTAGGCAACATGAACCATGCCAACGTTCAAGTGAGCACAGAAGTTTGGGGGCTTGTAACTGAGTGCAAACAAATCCCTCTGCCTCAGATATGGTGATTCCCAGGATGTCAGCAGGAGACACTGCTGTTTCCTCACTGCAGAGGAGATGAGCATCCCCATGCCAAGGGATGCCGGCAGGAGTGCAGGGCTGAGAGGTTCCCTGCCACACTGGGCTTTCATGTCCCACACCTGGGAAGTGTGAGCAGAGAGGCTGAGCCCATGTGCAGTGCCAGCAATGGGCTCCAGAGCTCCCTGCAGCTGCTTCTCCTTTTGCTGAGCAGCAGGAAACGTGGAACAAAATGCAGATCAGATGGATGGTGTGTTTAACACTGACAGCAGAAAACCTCCAGAGAGCCCGGGATAAGTTCCAGAGCTTCTGGCATGCTTCTCCCTCCCATTTAACTGGTATTCCCCCACTGGAACCCTTTTTAAAAAGACACACCTTATCTTGTGGAACCATAAAAGAATTGTAAGAGCACAAGGCTTTTGAATCCTGCAAGCAAAAATAAAATAAAAATGCTGTCCTCCTCTGGTTGACCTTTAAATGAGTGACAGAACATGGGTTTTTAATGGCATAACCTGAAATGACACATTTTGAGCGTCTCAGGAAGCGTGGGCACAACTCCACATGTTCAGTGTAAAATACTGCTCTGCTGGTGGAGAGCTACAAAATGAAGAGAAGTTGAATGCATGTAAGTGCCAGGCAATGCCCAAACTCCTGCATCAAATCCCCTTCTCCTGGAAGTGTTCAAGGCTTCCAGGATGGGGCTTGGAGCAACCTGGTCTAGTGGAAGGTGTCTGTGCCCATTGCAGGGGGTGGGATGACATAAACTTTAAGGTCCCTTTCTATTCTATTCTATTCTATTCTATTCCATTCCATTCCATTCCATTCCATTCCATTCCATTCCATGATATGGTTTTCCTGGGCACTGAAATTCTGTTAAAGGGGCCTGGGTGTCCCAAGGAGAGCTGAGCAGCAGAGAGAGGCAGGAAGGAGGGAGCTAGAGGATCCAGTGCCCAGGGGAATCTGCTCAAGGGTGGCAGAGCCACCTTCCACTAGACCAGGTTGCCTAAAGTCCTGTCCAACCTGGTCTTAAACACTTCCAGGGATGGGGCATCCAGAGTTAGGACAAGGGAAAAGCAGGGAGCTGCCAACTGATTGGATGAGGGAGTCACTCTGGAAGATGCGTTTTGGTTTTAAGCAATGCGGGTGGGGATTACAGGATTAGAACTACTTTAACTGTCAGGCAAAAATACCAGAAATAGGACAGGGTTAGGTGTGGACACCCCAAATGCGAATCCCACAGCTGTCACAGTGGCACTGTGTTGGTGCCTCTTGGTGTCTGTTTGCTGGATGCTGCCCCACACCTTTGGTATCCTTTGGCATCCTTGCTGCCTAGACCCCACAAACAAGAGATAGACACCAAGCTCCTTGAGGCTGTCAGCATTTGGTCCCCAGAGAGACACCTGCCTGCTCCTGGTGCGCACCACAGCCTGAAACTACTCCTCCCACCAAGAAGCACGAGACAAAACTTCACAAGCATCTGATGAGATGCTTGTGAACCACATAACCCCCACCTCAGGCACCCCATGAAGACCCCAAGGTACCACCAGTATCATGGGGACCCAGATGGTTGCACAAGCATGAGACACATGGAGCAAGAATGTCACTCCCTACCTGAATGGCTTCTGTGATGATGTGTGGAGGCCAGTGTCAGTCGTCCCCACAGCGTGGTAAGGCAGAGACTGAGCACAAAAACCCATTTGCTCAGGCTCTGTATATCTCTCTCACTCATTCTGCCAAAAAGAAGAGATATGTGGAGGAAGAGTGGTGTGACTCCTGAACATATGGGGACTGGGGTGTCCTGGCTGTGGGAACATGGCCCTGGGACACAAAGGGATTCACCCACCACCCTCAAATGGGCTCGGACTCCATTAGCAGCATCAGCTGTTGCAGCAGGACAGAAAGAAACCCCACCAGCAGTAGTACAAGTGAGTGGCAGTTACCTTTTACTGGGGATTCACCATCACACCTGTGCATCTGCCAACCTCAGGTGGGTCAGGTCTTTACAAGGAGCAGACATCAGCACATCTGAAAGGAAAAAGAATGACATGGGCAGTGATACCTGCTGTCAGTGTGAGCCACCATGTCCCTGGGAGTGGCTGGGGACACCTTGGAGTTTCACAAGCCCCACTTCAGGACACAGCTCTTGGGTGCCCAAGCATGTGCCCATCAGACCACTGAAACCTCTCCAGGAGCTCAGCCCATAACCCTGCTCACCTCTTTGAACAACAGGACCTGAAGAGCTGCTCCTGTTTTTTACTACTGAGAGCAGAAAATCAGGCCCTTTACGGTAGGTTATTAAAGCCGATGACAAACACTAAATGCAGACCCAGTGTCCGTGGGAAGAGCCAGTGTAAATCAGCAGCAAGTCATCTCAGGTTCTGCCTTTTCTGTGTGTGGTCACACACTGTCATCATCCTTGTCTCACTGAGGTCCCTTGCAGTGATGCCCAAGGTTAGGCATTGGCAAACCACTTGGTGACAAACAGCAGGATGGGCCGATCCCACTGGATGTCCTGGGAGAGCACATGTGGTTCAGGGGAGCACGAGGACAAGGTACATCCCAGTGCTCCATGCTGGCAGAGGCACTCAGGGCTCCCATTCATGCCCAAACTCCCATTAGAAAACACAGCTCCACGGAAATTGCTATTTTTACTGTTACCAACCTCCAGTTTCATGAGATTACAACTACAAATGTTTGGTCTGACTTGAGATTTTTCAGCCTGGAATGTCAGTTTGAAATGAATAGTGATGTTCTGGCATGTCAAAACACCTAATTTTGATTGAATATCTCGGTATTCTTCATTCTGTTACGTGCTGTTTGGAATCTGTGGAATTTTTCATTAATGTTTTTTAGCTGCTTTTGCCTTTCAGGTCTGAGCTGGGATCTGAAGTAACTGTTAAGTGCTCAAATCTTTCACACTATCAATCTCAGCTGCAACCCGTGTGCCAAGAGATGATGGTTTCTCTCTGTGGGCCCATGTCCCTCCTTGCAGGCACACATGGGCACAGGCCATCATCCACATAGGAGCTTCATCAAGGTTCTCTGGCACAGACACACAAGAACAGCTCCCTGCTGCCCTCCCAGACAAAAACCACTCTGCCTGTCACAGGAGCTATGGACTTTTTCCTCCTCCTCCATTAAAGCCACACGTGGAACTGTGACCCTCCAGCCAGACTGCTCCGTCCGCAGTTCGCTGGAGCACAGCCCAGCACCCCACAGTGCTAATGAGGGCCTCTGCATTGCCAAATTACACTCCAAGTCCTGCCAGTCTGAAGCAATGTTTGCAACGGTCCGCGTGAGCTGGATAATTAGCAGAATTCCACCCCAAAAGAAGAAAAAGAAGCTGGCACATTGTCTGGTTTCTGTGCTGAGTGCCATGAACCCTCCTTGCTGCAGCCCCAACACCGCCAACCTCTATGCACTCTCTGCTGGTCTTACAATCCTGCCAGTTTTCTGAGAGCTATTTCCAAACTTCTGCTGTTTCAGCATTTTTGGGACTTGGGCACCTTTGTTTGGTGCTTTGGGACAACACAGCACAACCTGGGGGTTGGCAGTGCTGGGCAGCCCCGTACCCTGGCCACAGAGCAGGGATGAAACCTGGCCAGAGCCCACGGGCACAGAAACCCTCCCACAATGCTGGGGGTGTTATACTACTTGTTGGAAGGGGAGACTTGATTTTAGTATTTCCCTGAAGCAAAAATTCAGATTGTTTCAGCCATGTCCCACTGCCTAGGACATGGGGACAGGCTGTATACTCAGTCTGGGACCACCCTGTGCATCTCTGCCACACCTGAAAAACCTCAGGACAGCAGTGGCTGAGCTGTTCCCTCCTCATACAAAAGGTAGGTTGGACCCCCCGAACACTGCCTGGGGTTGCCTGAGGGAAGCTGTCCTTCCTTTACTGCCAAGCACAGCTCCTCGGGCTGCACAACAGCCAACACAGTGGTGTGGAGAGGCTCTGCTGGGTCTCCAGAGAAGCTGATGCCTCCTTGGAAGATCCTGACAAGCAAGGAGACACCTCCAGAGTCACCCAGGAAGGTGCAGCACAGGCTCTGGTATGGTTCAGTCTTCAGTAGCCAAAGAGAGGGCAAAACAGCAGGGCAGGCTGGGCAGAGGGCATCTCCTTTCTCCCTCTCATCTCCTGGAAAAACAGCTCAGCACTGGATATCCTCCACACTGGTCAGGTGAGGACATGCTCAGACACACATGGGCTGTGAGATTTGGGCCCAGGATCTCCAGGATCGTCTGTTTCTGCCCATCTTGGGCCCAAGCTCTGAGGCTGGGGGTCCTTGGGGAGGCTGGTCAGAGAGATGCTGCCATGCCCTGAACACAGACCCACAATAGCAGCAGCTTCTGGTTCATTAGTGACAGGACAGCAGCCTCTCGGACCCATGCTCATACTGTGCCACTCGAACCACCCCATGAGGAAGCTGGCCCTCAGTGCCACTGGCTTAGTCCAGCCTGGTATTGGTCAGAGGAAAACCCATCCTGGCTGGAGGAGCTATAGCAGAGAGAGAAGCAGCAGACAGAGAAGCAGCAGAGAAGGATAAAAGCCCCCATCCCATCCTGTCCTGCTCGAGGCTTTGGCTGCAGGGACAGCTTGCACTGAAGGCAGTAGTGGTTGGGATCCGTGGCCCCTTCCAGGGTGAAGAAGCATCCTTGGCTGCAGAATCTAGGTGCTTTGCCTCCGAGAAAGGCGAGTAGCTTCGCACTGATGGCAAAACCGTTTTACTAGGGGCAAACAGCACCCGTGACGAGCCCAGCCTTGGAGCCGGTGGCCGCACTGGGCCCCACCGTGTCCGAATCCCCTCGCACGGCACAGCCTCGTCACGGGGTGGGCAGGGACCCGGAGTGCCGCTGCTGTCGGAGTCACCGGTAACGGGTCGCAAGGCAGAACCGGCCCCGAGAAACTGACTATAGGGACCCTCCTGAGCCCGCACCGGGGAGCCCCGGGGGGCGACAAGAGACCGGGACACGCGGGGACTGGGCAGCGACGTGCGGCCGCCGGGCGGAGCCGAGAGCGCCGGACCCCGCGGCGGAGCCCCGGACCGGCGTCCCGATGCCGCCGGTGGCCGCTGGCACACCGATCCCGGCGTCTTCCCCGACCCTGGCTGCCCGGCCCTCGCCGGGGCTCAGCGTCCCCTCGGAGCGGCACCGGGCCTCCGGTCGGCACGGCGGCGGGAGTCGCCTCGGTGGTTCCGTCGCGTTCCCTCCCCCAAACTTTCTGCACGTACCTGCCGGTGGCCTCGGTGCGGGCGGGGGCCGACGCTGCCCATGGCCGGGGGCCGCTCCGCTCCGCCGGGTCAGCGCCGCCTTCGCGGGCCGCAGCCGCCGGGGGCCGCGGGCATCGCCGGGCGGCGGCGGCGGCAGCGCGGGGCTGGGCGCGGGGCTGGGCGGGGGCGGCGGGCGCGGAGCCGAGCGGAGCCCAGCGGACCCGGTGGCGGCGCGAAGGGGCGCAGCGCCGCCTGCTGCTGCCGCCGCCCCGGGACCGGCCGTGCGATCCCGGGCTGCGACCGGCTCCGGCTGTGCGCCGGGCCGCCCGCCAGGGCGCTGCCCCACCCCGGTCAGTCCCAATGCCCGTCAAGGCGGCCGGGGAGGAGGAATGGGCACAGAGAATTTACCGGAAAAATTACTTACACGAGTACACCACCCCCGCCCCCCCCCCCCCCCAAAGAAAGAAAGAAAGAAAGCCATTTTTCACACCAGCCAAATCCCAATTAAATTAGGCCAGATTATTTAATACGGAAGCCTACAAAACTCCAGCTCTTTATTGATGTAATGATATAGAAATATAAACTTGTTGCTTTCCAGATCACAGCATTTAAATGCAGGGGGAAAAATTAGGATGTCAGTAAAACTGGTTTAATTTAAATTCTGCTGGGAGTGAAAAAAGTCATTCCTCCTCATCATCATCCTGACTTCTTATTGAGTGTCCAGCAGCAGCCTTCAGCCTTGCTTTCTTCCCTGGCTGTGACTCCTCAAGGAGCCCAGTACTTTACTGGATGGGGGGGACCCAATTTTCTATTATCCATAACAAGCCAAGTTTGGAAAGGAACTGCCCTAGAAAATCTTAGCAACAATTCCTGATGAATCCTTAGTGATAAATCCGGTTTCCATGTAAGAAATCGTTTCCCCTTAGACCAGGTGTCTGTCGCATGCCCGGACATGGACCTCCAGGTGAGAAACCAGCTTTTTTTTTTGCTTTTTTTTTTTTTTTTTTTGCTTTTTTTTTTTTTTTTAAGGAAAAAAGACTCATGGATTGGGGCTTGGGGTACAAGACAAGGGTTAGGGGCAAATGGTTATGCAAAGGCAGATGAGCACGTCAAAAGACTTCAAATGCTCGATGCAATCAACTTATCTACAGCTGCTAATAGGAAGAAGGGCACAAATTATTTTATTGAAGCTGAAAAAAGCAGAACTCCTGACATTTTATTCCTGGAGAAGATTTATCACACCCTGTTTTCAGTGGATCACTGAAGTTTATCAGTGGATTGTTATTAGTGGATCACTCAATTTTATTTATCCCTTTCCTCTGGGGAGGCCCCAGCATCTCCAGTCTGCCTCAGCACTGAGCACCCACCTCCGAGGATTTTGTTCCCCTTTCAGAAGATTTTGCTAACAGTGAACTTCAGTGCAGACTCCCAGCCTGTCAAAACCACAGTCCAGGGAGAGGATCTCTGGGAAGCCTGGGCACTGCTGCAAAGGCAGGGAGAAGTCCTGCTTCCTGCACCCTCTGGAATGTGGGTCTGAGTTTCCAAATTGAAAAGTAAATTCCCCAAAGGCTCCATAAATTCCAGTGAGTGTTACTGTCCCACATTTATTTTTCTTCTTCTGTATTTCTACTGTCAGGTGATATTAAATGAGACCAGGAGGCTCCTGAAGACTTTGAGAGCAGAACTGAGAATGAAGATCCCTTGGGAGATGTGAAAATGGTGTGGAAGATTTTGAAGCAGCAGAGGAGGAAAAGCCAAGTGACTCAAGGAGGTTAATGTGCCCCCTTCCCCCCTCTCTTTTGCAGAAGGGGGAGGAGAGGGTAAAACCCTCTGGGAATTTGCACCAAATCCAGGTCATCTGCTCTGCAAAACACTGATGTATCCACCTGCAGATAAGTCACACACATACCTGGAGCAGCAGTGCTCCAAAGGCTTCTCTGCACTCCAGCAGGAACAGACAGGGAATCAAGATGTGTGGTTGCAGTCAAATTATCCCTTCAAAGAAATAACAATAAATTCTGAACTTCCCAATTACAGGGGACATGCAAACCTTGGAAACCATTAAGAACTACTTCTTCTGTTGATGAATTATCCAGAGTGCACAGAGCTATTTGCTGAGCTTCACTGTATTATGCTAATTATAAATTAATATATTACTCATTACACAGTCAGGCTGTACAGTCAACTAATGCACTGCTGCAAAAAGCCTGTTTTAAAACATCCTCTGGTACTTTTATGATCTAGATGTTTAATTTACTTCTGTTCTGGCTTAAATGCCACCAACACATCATTCTTTCACAAAGAAATATCCCTGGCTCCACCCTACCTCTGGGGCTCAGCAACATAGCTAAAGGATGAAACTCAGAAAGGCTTTTTCAATGCTAAGCAGTTGCATGAGAAATTAACTAAAATAGCATATTTAAGCCTAATTCCTGTGCTGCTAATTTTTAAATCACTGTTCATCATGTCAGCAGGCTGGAGTGCTTCACCTGAAGCTGTGCCCATGGAAGGTGAGTATCTGACACCCCCATGCTCAAGGAGGGACACTTTGGATGAGGGAAAGCATGAGCATCCCAGGCAGTACTCCCAGTGGGATGGGAAGGGTGAAGAGCAGAGTTGCTGGCATCTGAAGTGGCTGTTTTCTGGCATTGGCCTCCCCCAAACTCTTAGTCTGACTCAGTCTGCAACATCTTCGTCCCTAGGCTTTGTGCCAGGCAGCCTTGGGAAGGGAAACATCAGCCTCACTGATAAGGAGAAAACTTCACATGGATCTGGCTGGCAGGATGAACGGGGGGAAACTGAGTCCGCTTTCTTGGAAAACAGTTGTTAGCACTGCATTGTTTCAGGGAGTGTTCCTGCAGCGTGTTTGTCAGACCATTCTTTCCATGCCGTGCTCAGCATAAGCGAAATAACAAATATTGAGCAGGGTTGCAGAAGTCAGTCTGGAAACTGCCATTTCCTTCTTTCCAAGGAAAGCATCCTGGTGACTCAGCAGTACAGGGCAGATTGGCAGTCCCACAGCGGGGAGACACATTCGCTGGAGAATCCAGTGATTTTCAGCCTTAATAGCATAATGATATTGCACTCAGAATATCCAAGAGCATCCCGTGTGTGACCTGCATCTGGACAAGGGTACTGTGAGGAGGAAGGCATCAGGAGCTGAGGAGAGGACCTGGAGGGATGTTGGTCTCAGGCTGGAAGGGCTGGTTTGGAAGGGACCTATTGCCAACCCCCCAGGAAGGGACCTTAAAGACAACCTAGTTCTAACCCCCCACCATGGGCAGGAATGCCACCCACTAGATCAGGTCCTGAAGGGTACTAAAAGAGCTGAAAGGGGTACTGAAGACCTTAATGCCTGGGATTAGGTGGGAATACAGGTAGCACTGAGTGCTTTCTACAGTCTGATCCTAATAGACTGGCACAGTTTGAAGATCTCTGGTTGAAGATGGCTAAAGTCTGGAGGGCTTCCCAGTACTGCTTCTGCTTGAAACTTACCATGCCAAAGCCTTGTGTTGACAGGAATAAGTGGTTCCTCTGTGAAGATGAGGTATTGGGGCACACAAATTTTAAGAAACAGCCTCAATTTTCCTTTACAGTGGGCAAGTCCTGTGTTTTTTTCAGCAGTTATTTTGCTGTCACAGGAGCCAAGAGGCAGGGGGTTGCTGAGGTCAGGCTGTGCAAGCGATGGTGTTTACGCTGGCTGCTCTTCTCCTCCCAGCCAGGGAGGATGTGTTGTTCTGGATCAGCTAAATCCGCATCCTGCTCACGCTGGAGCGCAGCATCCTGGGTGAAAGGGAGGGAGAGGTTCCGCTTTCAGCCCTCTCACGGTACGTCCCTGCTCCTCCGCAGGCTGCTGGTTATTAATAGCCCGGCATGGCCGCGCGTGGGCTGAAGAGCACAGGGCGGGTGACAAAGCGCCTGGCGCTGGAAGCGAATGTTGTCCCGGAGTAGGTGGCTCTGCTGGAGCCTTAGGATGATCCAGTCAGGAAACCCACCTGTCGGCAAAACGAGTGGACAGGGCGATCCTGTCCCCCCCTCTCCCACCTCCAGCCGGGAAAACACTTTCCCAGAGCATTTTCTGCACCGCGATGGCTCGTGTCCCCGGGGCTCTGCGCAGGGTGCCGGGTCCCTCTCCGGGAAGGCTCGACCGCGACCTCTCCCCGGCTGCGGGATAACGGCGGGGGGCGCTTGGGTCACCACCCGGGAGGGCTCTTTCTCCGCCGGCTTCGGGATAACGGCGGGCGATGCGCGTATGCGCTGCGGCGCTGAGCTGCCGCGCCTGGTGCCCCCCGCATCGCTGCGGGGCGGGAGGCGGGGCGGGGCGGAGGGCTCGGCTCGGTTCGGCCCTGCTTGGCTCGGTTGGGCTCCGCTCGGCCGGGTTCGGGATGCTGCTGCGGGTGCGCGCTGCCGTGGCGCAGCTGGCGGCGGGGCTGGGCGCGCAGCCCCCGCAGAGCCCCGGGGCGGCGGGGCCAGGACCGGGGCGGGCCGGGGATCGCCGCCCCCAGCCGCGTTCTGCCGGCCGGCCTTCCTCCAGCTGACTCCCGAGGAGCTGCGCCGCGCCGACGACCACACGGGGCGGGCGGTGCAGAGCCCCCGCGACGGCCGCCGCCGCCTCCCCTGGAGCACGGGATACGCCGAGTGAGTGGGGCCGGCAGCGGGGCGGCGGTGGTTTGCAGCCTGGGGAGGGGGAGGATGGTACCGCTCGGCGCTGCAGCGGGGACCTTGGGGACGAAAGTGGGTCGCGGCGGGTGGTGAGCTGCGTCTGTCTCTTTCCCAGCAGCAGCGAGGAGCGGGCGCTGTGGATGCCCGTGATGGGAGAGCATCAGCGAGGGGCTGTGCTCTCACCGATCTCCGAGGGCTTTAGACTCTTCCGTCCTTTTTGTTTTTTGCGCTTTCTGCACCACACCCGCTGTCACCGACAGGGAACGGAGGACGGAGGAGCTGCGGCGGCTCTGACGGGACTCGGGGGGAGCAGGGAGCTGGGGCCTTTTTTGGGAGTGGGACTGCTTGCGACTTCCCCTTCAAGGATCTGATTGTCTTGTTCTTTCACTCGCTCCGAATTTCACCCCTAACTGGAACCGGGTGGGAAGGTCAGGCTTTGAAGGCTTTTGGTGCTCAGTGCTGTCAGCCCACTCCCGCATCCCTTCCTCAAGCTGATCTTCCCGATATCCGAGAGAGATTTATGAGATGTGGATTCGGCACTGGAGATAGTGGGTTAGGAGTACCCAGAGTAAAAATACCCTTTTCGGCGTCCCAAGAGTTCTTTCTGCAAACCGCTTGGAAAGTCTGTGCCCAAAGAACAGTCATCCTGTTGTGAGTGTTTACAGCTTCTTCCTGTGAGCAGGTTCTGCAAACTAGACCTGAAATCTGCTGTGTCAGCATGTCAGGCTGGGAAAAGTCAGTGTGAATCTTTTTGCAAAAGTTCTGCCGATTTCATCATCATCACCTTCTCCCCTACTTCCCTGAGGCCCCTGCTCCCCCCAAGAGGTGATGAGACATGGGTGAGGCTGTGATTCTGTCTGTGTGTCCCGGCTGGGGGTGTATGTTTGAGGCTGGTGCAGGTTTTTGGGCAATTATTCTGCTTGGGGCAGTGCTGGGGACCTTCAGCAAACCCAGTTTATTTCTGGTCACCTCCCCCGGTGGGTGCATGGACAATTGCTCCCCCTGGACCCATCTGTGGGTGGGACCCAATGGTGCTGCTGGCCCCAGATCAACCCACACAACTGGTCTGGGACGGGACAGGAGCACCTGTGAAGAGTTTCCCTGGGGGACACGGGGGCATGAGTGGAGGGTTGGGGCGGGGGGGAAAGAGGTGCTGTGGGGTGACCTTTGCTGGAACATGATGTGAAAGAAAGAGCTTTTACACCTTTTTTCCTCCTGGCAGGGTGATAAATGCGGGGAAGAGCCAGCACAATGAAGACCAGGCATGCTGTGAGGTGGTGTTTGTGGAGCGGAGGCCCAGCCCAAGGGGCAGGCTATCGTCCAGGGAAGGCAGCGGGGAACTGGATGGGGTGAGTGCCATGGTGATTTGCAGGCAGGGACACGACAGGGAAGATGCTCAGCAGCAGGGCATGAGATGGGACACATGACAATGCATGCACACCAGGGATTCCCTGGATTCCTGGCCCTTCTCTCTGCCTGCTTCTACCATCCTCCATCCCCATGGGACTACACCAGGGCTGGCTGGCCCCGGGAGACCATTTGCCCTCATATCTTGGAGGGCTGCAGAGATGGCTGCTGTGCTGGCGCTGTGGTGCCTCCCCTTCGGAGGAGCCAGCTGCTGGAGGCACAAGGTGTCTGACGCAGGGCTGGGCTCCAGCCAGGGACCAGCTGTGTCCAGACACCCTTGGTCAGCTACCCACATCACTCCTGTCTGCACTAGGACCTGTGAGACTTGTGTCACTGTCCTCAGTTGGTGGTCCCAGCTGCTCTGTACTCCCCATCCCATCTGCTTCCTTGCAGACTCATTTAACCTTCCCTCCTCTCCCCGCAGGGCAGGAAGGGTTTTTATTTCCACTACTGGGCCTTGTTTGATGGCCATGCGGGCAGTGGTGCTGCTGTCATGGCATCTGAGAGGCTCCACCTGCACATTTGCGAGCAGCTCCGGGACCTCGTGGAGATCCTACAGGACCCCTCCCCACCTCCCATCTGCCTTCCGCATGACACAAAGACCAGTTCTGCAGATCCAAAGCGGATGTCCTTTACAGAGGACCATGAGGAGGTCCCAAATGATGCGGTGCAACGGTTTCACCTGGAGAAAGCGGTGTCCCATGAGAGCCTGGTGATCGGTGCCATTGAGAATGCCTTTAAGCACATGGTGAGGATCCTCTGCCTGTGGGACCATCCAGGGCATCTCCTGGGAGCACTTAGGAGCAGTCGGGTGCTATTTGGGGCTGCCCACATACCCTTGCTGCAGCCTCTCTCTGTCTCCCCAGGATGACCAGATTGAGCGGGAGCGAGCATCCCAGCACTTGCCTGGGGGCTGCTGTGCCCTGGCTGCCATCTACCTCATGGGCAAGTTCTATGTGGCCAACGCCGGTGACAGCAGGTACAGCCCCACAGGGCAGCCCTCACCTTTTGCTGCGTGACTGGGGACACCCCAGCAGAGTGGAGTGGTGCTGGGGGCATGGCTGGTGATGACCACACTGTTCCATCCCTGTCTAGGGGAGGGTGGAGGTGGCAGAACTGGGCAGAGCCATCCCCTGCCTGCTCCATGCCCCGGCGACAGTGTGCCCTGCTGTGATCTCCACATTTGCCTGGTGCACAGACAGGGCTGCAGAATTGCTTCCCAAAATCTGGGACATGGTCCCTTCCTTCCTAACAGCATCCTCTTTGCTACTCAGATGCCTATGGATCACACCCTGGCCCCTGCTGCTGGCACTGGCCAGGGTTGCAGGTTGGGGAGTGAAAATTGTGCTCAGCAAAGCTTCCAAAAATGTGCAACAAGATATTTTAGGGTACACTTCATACCAGTGACCTGTTTCAAGAGAAGGACACAAATCTATGTGCAGACAAGTGCGGTGGGAACTTGGAGCTCAAGAATTTTAATTGCCACGTGTATTTCCAGGGGTGGGCTGCTCTAACTGCACTTGTGTGTGCCCACACACCCAAGCAATGGCAGGATGGCATGTCCACCTTACACTAAAGGTGACACTGTGGGTGAAGCTGGTTTGAACTGCCCTGTATTTATCATTGGAACACAGAATGGTTTGGGTAGGAAAGGACCTTAAAGCTCATCTTGTTCCACTCCCTGCCATTTGCAGGGACCCCTTCCACTAGACCAGGTTGTTCCAAGCCCTGTCTGACCTGGCCTTGAACATTTCCAGGAATGGGGCAGCTGCAGTTGCTCTGGGTATTTACCACAGGTTACCTTGTCCTCAGCAATGTCAGCAAATACAGGCTCTGATAAATTTTCTCCAGTTTTCTGGTCAATTGTGCTTCCAGCTCTGGGACAGAGAAGCAGGAGATCCCTCATGCCTCTGCTTTTGGGTGCAGGTGCCCCTCCATGGCAGCAGCAGCCATGCAGGATGTCAAGTGTATCAGCATACATAGGGTCCTGAGGGTGTAACTGTGCCTCTGTGTGATGGTTTGTGTTGCCTCCTCAGGCACCAGACACTGCCAGAGCTGAGGTCAGCCTGTGTTACATCATTGGTGGAGACTCACAGCCCTAGGTGGAACAGCTGGACCACCAGTGCTGGAGATCCTTGAGCCTACCATGACATCCAGAAACATCTCATAATCAGACTTTATGTTTTTTTTAGACATTAAGCCGTCAGAGCAGCCTCAGTAGCAAGTGACAGTGCTGGTGTGGGATGGGCACATGCACCCATGTCCTGCTGCAGGCGATTTCTGCCCCGGCTGTGTGCAGCTCCCCCTCTAAAGAAGGGTGCCCTGTTGCTGTTGAGCCGCTCGCAGAGAAGAGATCCCAGATTCTCAGCGTGGCATAGAAAAAGCGCTTTATTATTTTGAATCCAACATATATAGACTTTTCAGAGGTCACCCAGATTGGTCAGTCAGAAACCTCCCCCTAGGCCTGATTGGCCAGGCCTGAACTGTCCAAATCTCGAGACACTGTTTTAACAACATCCAAACTTTATCTTTGTTTATAAAACACAGGAGAATGTTCTCATGGGAAAGACCTGTGCTAGCCACAGTGCCCCACCTTTGTGCTGCTCCTTTTCTAACCATATACTGTCCTTTTATTTGCTCTGCTTCATCCCCCTCTGGCCCATGCTTGTCTCCCATTTTCCCTTCCTTCCTGCCCCTGTCCTGCGCAGGAGGAATGCCGTGCCCTGCCAAGGGGGGCAGCGAAGCCAGCAAGCAGCCCCCACTCCAGACTAGGAAGAGGGCGGGCAGCAGAGGGGAAGGGGTTGCACCACTCCTGGGAATCAGCCCTGGAGAGCCATGCTCAGCTCCTCCACCACGAGTCCTCTCCTCTCCTCTCTAATCTCATCCTTCCATGTTTCATTACAGGGCCATTATCATCCGTAACGGGGAAATCATTCCAATGTCCAGGGAGTTTACTCCAGAGACAGAGAGGCAGAGGCTGCAGTTTTTAGTAAGAAAGACCTTTCTTCTAACCTCATTCCTGCTGAAACACCTCCTGGCCTCTTCCCAGTCCCCTGTGCTGCCTGCTGGGCTGCTGCCATGGTGAGGTTCTGGAATCAAGGGCAACCCCATGGCTGGGACCTGCTGTTGGTACTTGTCCATCCCAGACTACTCCCTGGGATGGGAAGAGGAGCTGGGATGCAGGGAGCTGTGGGGGCATCTTGTGTTTGGCACAGGCCTGGTTTGCTGTGAGCTCAGTGTGAGGGTCTATGACTGCGAGCCTGGCATGGCCAGCACATGGAGATCCCAGGCTTTTGGCATGGGGCTGGATTGATACCTTTGCATGGAGCCAGTTTGGTTCATCTTGTCCTGCTGCTGTCCAGCAAACAGGGAGCATCCCCTGTTGGGCTGCTGTGACCTGGAGGAGCACAGCTCTGCTCCCTCCATCCACCAATCTCCACTTCAAAGGAGCTGCAGTGCTCCTGCTGAATCCTAGTTTCTTTCCCTGGAGAGTCGGAGCTGATGTGTGCCAGTGGCTTTCTGTCTTTCTCCCTGAAAGCTCCCTGTCCCTATCCTGGATGAACCCCATGGTGCCACCCAGGGAGACTTTTTAAGGTTAAAAAGAACTCTCTGAGGGCGGCACAGGGGAGGAGTAGTTTGTGTGGGAGAAGGTCTTGCTGGATGCAATTTCTTGGCTTGCAACGTACTTGGAAAAATACTGAGGTGTTTTTTCTTGACTCTATTTTTGAATGACCGAGAGGAGGAAACTGCTGTGATCAGTATACTCTCCAGCTGGCTGCAAGGGGCAGGGTGCAGGCTGGGGACAGGCACATGCTGCTCTGCCACATGATGCCCAGGCTGTGGTCAGGGCTCCCCTGAAGTGGGCTGGGGGTCTCCATGCCTGTGCACCAACTCCCTGCCACCCCATCTTCCCAAGGGATCTCCTCTTTTGGCTTTTTCTTTCCTCTTCGGCATTTTCCAACACTCCCTGTTCCCGATCCCGTCCACACTGTGCTCCAGGAGGGCTTGGGGCTGCTCTGGGAAGGGCTCTGTACTGCTGTTTGTCCCTTGTCACAGTCACAGCTGGGACACTCTTTCAGGAAAGACCCATCACTCTTTTCCTTGGGTGAGTGCCATGCCCTGTGCTTAGCCTGGGGTCCTGGGAGGTTTGCAGATGTGACTCCTTCTGGGCAAATTTCAGCTTCTCCTGGAATTTGCTGGGGTTTGATTTTTTGATCCCTTTTGGAGATCTTTATTTCCCAAAACTCTCTATGCAAAAGCTTCACCTTCCTGCTGAGTGCTGGCATGGCTATCCCTAGCTCCAGACTTCCCTCTGGCTTAGCACAGGTGGGTGGTTTGAAGCTGCTTTACCAGCACATATTCAAGTTGCTCTGGAGCAGATGATGTTATCTCACCACGGAATGTTGTAGCCAAGGTCCTGGTGGGTGGTGGGTCCCTTATCTGGGCAGGGCTGGATCCGAAGATCCCACTCTCCCAGCCCTGAGAGTGGCTGAGACAACACTTCTTCCTGCAGGCACTGCTAAGGCCCGAGCTGCTGGGGAAGGAGTTCACCCACTTGGAGTTCCCCCGCAGGATCCAGCCCAAGGAGCTGGGGAAGAAAATGCTCTACAGGGACCAGAACATGAATGGCTGGTAACCCCCAACCCGCCAGTGGCACTGGGGTCCTGCTGTGGTGGCTGCTCAGCTCCTTGGCATCTCATCCCATGGGGCAGGGGGCTCTGGTACTCTGGGTACCCAAGGCCCGAGTGGGCAGCAGAAGTGCTGAAGCCTTCACCTGCTGACACCTTTTCTCTGGCTTATTTTAACCAGGGCTTACAAAAAGATAGAAGAGGATGACCTGAAGTTTCCACTTATTTATGGGGAAGGCAAAAAGGTGAAGTGCTGTGGCAGGAGCTTGGCAGGGGTTGTTTCCTTCCTGCTCTCGCTTTTTTGGGGGATTTCAGCCCATTTTTGGTAGTGCTGTCATCACTCCAATGCCACCATTTCTCAGCTGGGAATGGAGTGTGAGGTAAAGCCACTTAAAATTTTCTTTTGATTCCACCATTCTCCAGGCTCGGATGATGGCCACAATTGGTGTCACGAGGGGCCTGGGAGACCATGACCTCAAGGTGTTCAGCTCCAACATCCACATCAAGCCTTTCCTGTCCTGCTTCCCAGAGGTAAGCCTGGCTGCCAGCTGCTCTGCATCCAGGGGCTCCTGCAATGGCCCAGTGCAGCAGGAGCTTCCTCTGCCTCTCTGCCTCTCACCTTTGCATCTTGCCCTGTTCCCTACCAGGTCAGGGTTTACGACCTCACACAGTATGAGCACTGCCCTGATGATGTTCTGGTGTTGGGCACTGATGGGCTCTGGGATGTCACCAACGACAAGGAGGTGGCTGGTGTGGTGATGGAGGTTCTGACAAGCTATGAGCCAAACGACCCATGCAGGTGAGCTGCAGGTGGGCAGGGGTACAAGCATGTCCTGCGCTCCACCACCTCCCCTGGGCCTGGCTCCTTGGAGCAGTGTTGTGGCCATGTATCCCTCTGGGCTCTGCAGTGTGCATTGCTCCCCTGGATGTGTGTATCTGAGCTTGGATCTCTCCAAGGTACCCTTTCCTACATGTCTAGCTGCTCCAGCTTCTCCTTCCTTGCCAGGATGCTGCTTCAGGGGGTCTGAGGTCAGTGCTGAGCCATGCTCTGCTGTGCCCCCAGGTACACCATGGTGGCTCAGGAGCTGGTGGTGCGGTCACGGGGGGTGCTGAAGGAACGGGGCTGGCGGCTGGCCAATGACAAGCTGGGCTCTGGTGATGACATCTCTGTTTTTGTGATCCCTCTGGGTGGTCCGGGCAACTACACGTGATGCTGAATGAGCCTGGGGCAGTGGGTTCACCTTGCCTGGATGGAGACGAGTGGGACACTCATGCTGCCTCAGGGCCACCTCTCCTTTGAGCACTTGTTTTTTGAGCCAACTGCAACAAGAGTAAGAAACATGGAGCCTCAGTCTGTGCCCCTGTCCAGAGCATCCTCCTCCACCTGCTTGCATCCCAGTCCCAGGGGAGGTGGATAGAGAGTGAAGACTGGGGTTGAGGGATGTTTTTGGGCTGCTACTTTCTCGATGCTGTGAAAAGCCTGAAGACTCCTCAGCTCCACCACGTCTTTTGCCCCTTGCCATGGCTGTGCTGGCTCCAGCCCTGTGGGACAGCCGTGGGGCTGCTGGGGCACTCATATGTGCTGCAGTCACCCCATCTCCTGTCCTGTGACCCTTTTGCCAGTGACACTGAAGCTGCTGTTGGAGCTGGGAGCTCAGATGGGATGTGACAGAATAAAGCCTCACTGGCAGCTGAACAATGCTCAGCCTGGCTCAAGTCCAGTTGTGGCCCTAACTATAGCCATCCCAGCCCTGTGTTCCCAATTTACAGCCCCTAAGACCTTCATTCCATCACCTACCTGTATCAGTCTCTGGTGTCGGAGATTGGAGCAGTGACCAAGCTCTGCTGTGCACCCAGAGCCGTGAGGCGGGATGAGCCATTGCGCTGGCACTGGCTGTGCCACAGGTTCTACCCCCATCCTCTTGTGCCTTGGAACACTGCAGTGCTTCTGGAGCTAATTATTTATTAACTGGAGGGCTGAGCTGGAAAATGTCTAAATCCTTTCTTGGTGTGGGGAGTCTCTGAATGTATGTCTATATTTTGGAGTGGTTCTGAGTTAGCAGCCTCACGCAGAGCAGCCCTATTCAGGCAAGCTTAACAGCTTAACTGCACTGGATCTGCTTAGCCCAGGGCTGGGAACGTGCAGGAAAAGCAGCTTGGTGTGACCAGGGCAGGGGAAGACAGCTCCCCCTTTTTCCTTAATGATACCTTATAACTGGTGCAGAGTGGAGCTGGAGCGGTGGATCTCTGCACAGGATTTTTGCACCACACACATCTCTGAACTGGAACATCCATTTCCCAGACCTTTGCAGAGTATTGCGTCCTCCTAAACTGTGAGGGATTGTCCCATCGGGGCATTATGGGGATGGGGAGAGCTGGGCCATGGTCCTTTGTTTGGGAAAGGGACCAGTAGTTTGTGTCCTGTCACTGGGTGCAGCCAGCTCTTGTCAAGTGTCACCTCTGCTGAATGTTGTTTGTCTCCTGTAACCAGTGAGATGTAAATAAACTGGGTGCACATAATGGAAACTTAAAGTTGTGCAGTGAGATTTGAACCTATTGGCATCCATGCCGAAGGGAGCAGGGAGTGGTGCTGGGGCTGGGAGGCTGTCCTTGTGTAGTACTGTGTGTTTAAATAAAGATTTTGCCACTTGCAGTCCTACTTCAGAGTCTTTCTTTGCAGAGCTCCTGCAAAGAAGACTTATCTAAAAGCCAATTATCTCTGATTAATTTATGTAGGCAGGCAAACAGGCCCAGGCAAAGCCATGTGAGCTGCTGTCCCTCTGCCCTTGGCACTGGTCAGAGCCATGGAGTATCTGTCTGGTGCCCACAGGCAGTGGGAACCACTGCAGTGCTGCCAGTCTTGGTGTGGTGCTGCCTGGGGGTCTTGGATCCCTGTGTCTGGCTGGGAGGCAGCAGTGATGGCCAGTCTGGTGGGAACAGGAACATTCCACATGGAATGGAAGGGAGAAAAGGCTCATGGTTTTCCTGTCTGTGGAGGAGGGAGTGGGGCAGGTTGTGGCTGCCAGGAATGTGACTATCCCTCTCTGGGAGCTCAGGCACTCAAGCAGCAGCTGCCTCTGCCTCAAGGGTGGGCTGCCTGCTGGAAGCATCCCTGCTGTCCCATGTCCCTCTGACAGCCATCTGGTATCCTTGGTACTCCTGATGCTCTCTCCGCACTTTTTTGCACAGTCCTCTTCCCCTGGCACATTCCTTTTCGTGCTGGTGGCTGAGAACTGGCTCTGCTTTTCCAGGTCACTGCCTTGCTGCTGGATAAGGCAAGAAGGCAGAGGCTGCATTTAAAGCTTCCTCTGTGGTTCCCTTTTTCACTAAGGAAACATTTCCTTTGGAACCAACTCCTGGCCCAGGGCTTGATAAATTAAGAAAAATTGTCTGCAAGCCCTTAAAATAGCAGCAGTTTATGAGCTTGGGTCTGGGCCAGGCCCCTGGGGCTGCTTCTCCCTGGCCGAGGGACAGGAACTCTGCCCTGCAGCTGGATGTCATGGAGGAGCAGCCGCCTGGTGCTCGCTCCCGACAGCCCATGGTGGGCACGGGGAGCCGGAGCCTCCACCAGTGGCACTGGGGTCACCTTAATGCGGGGTACAACACGTCACAGCCCCCTCTGCCAGTGCCCTGTGGAAGGGACTGAGACCCTGGGGACAAGGCATGTCCTTCTGCCACCTCTGTGTCTGTCACAGCGCGAATAGGTCTTTGCTGTTCTACCTGGTACATGGGTGTCTCAGGGCAGCAGCTCAGCCCCTCCCGAAGGCTGGGGTTGTGCCCTCCCCACCTGGCCTCGGGACCCCAAACCGGGAGAACACTGTCGGGGCGCCCAAGGGCTCAGCAGGGAAACAGCGGGGAACGTCGAGCGTCCTGGAGCCGGTGGGGGGACAGCGCTGGGAGTGGCACGGCAAGGCTCAGCGCGGCACAGCGCATCACGGCTCGGCACAGCCCATCATGGCTCGGCACAGCCCATCATGGCTCGGCACAGCCCCGCGTTCCCGCTCCGCCCTCGGGCGGCCTTGGACGGGGCGGTGCCCGGAGTGGCGAGCCCGGGAGCGGAGCTGGAGACGGGAGCTGGAGCGGGACGCGGTAGCGGCGGAGAGAGGTGCGGGGACGGCTGGCGACGCTGCTGGGGTCCGTGCTGGTGGGGGGGCAACTGGGGAGTGGGGATACTGGTGGTGTGGGGGGATAACTGGTAAGGAGTGGGGTCAGGGCTGGGGTCTGGGGGAACTGAGGTTTTCATTACTGGTGGTGATCGGGTCTAAATTACTGGTGGAGTCTGAGGAAACAGGGCTTTGGGATTACTGGTGGGGCTTGGGGGAGCTGGGATCAGGGTTTACTGGTAGAGTTTGGAAGGATTGAGATCTGGGGTTGCTAGTGGGATGTGGGGTTGCTAGTTCTGGTAAGGTGTGAGCTCAGAGATGAGGTTACTGGAGTGTGGGGTTACTAGTGGGGTGTGGAGTCAGTGCAGGGGTGGGGTGTGGGCATTGCTGGGAGAATGGGGTATAGGGTGGGTGGCCCAGCTGGGCTGGATGGGGTACAGCAGGATGGAGTGCGGTGGGTGTGTCTGGGGTGGGGGTCCCTTGGTGTGGGCAGGGGTGGGTCAGCTGCACCTCAGTTACTGCAAGTTGTCGTCCCTTGAGGGTGGCCTTGGGTTGTGGGTCCCAACTTGCAGTTGTCCCTCAGGCAGTGTCAGACCTGGGATGAGAGCCTGGGAGCTGCTGCCCCATCCCACATCCCTCCCCACAGCCCCCGCTGCAGCAGTGTTCCTATACAAAGCCTTGCTCATGGAGTGGCTACTCTGTGTTTTCTTCAGAAAAAGGAAAAAAGTTCCCTTTGCTTACTGCTGAGCTCATTCTTAAACATTTATATTAGGGGGGCTTGCAGGGAGGGGAAATAATTGTGTAATGTCTTAGGAGCAGGGGAGCATTCCAAAAGCATGACTGCGTGGCCCTTTCCAGCACTAAGTCTGGCAGCCAAGTCTCCCAGTGGCCGCCAACCCCCCTAAATCCAGCCCCAGCCTCACGACACTCCTGTGGGAATGGTAGCATGCTCCCTGGGTTGCATCTGCATGGGGTGGGCTGGGAGCAGGGCCCTGGCTGAGCCCCCCAAGCTAACTTCCATGGGAAAGTGTTCTGGTCAGGAAACTGGAGACTGGAGGTAGTGGTTTGGCTGGCCGTGTGTCATGGAGATCAGTTGCATTTTGTTTCTTTTTTACCAAGTGCTTTTGGTGTCCAAACAGTTTCAGTTTATGTCCAGCTCCTCCTCCTCAGCTCAGGTAGAGACTGCACGAGAATTTATGAACTTTAACGTGAATCCATGTTCCTGACAGCTACAGCTTCTCTGGGGAAACATATAAGTGGAAAATAAGCCAAGTCACTGTCTTCCAACAGGTTATTGGGAGCATTTAACCGGGCTCACCTCCCAACTTGCCGTTTGCACTGGAGAGGCGTATTGACATGAAAAGTAAGGAATTGTATTAGCAGATATTGATCGGCGCTGGGGCAGTCAGGCGTTGCACAAGTACAGGCATCTGCTGAGATTGTGGCATGTTATTTGGAGCTTTCAGCAAGACACTTGTGCTACCGTGAGGTTGGGAAGGCTGTCACTTCTGCAGGAGGTAAAATAAGAACATGGCATGATGTCCTTTGGAAAAGGAGGTAAGGGCAGGCAGCTTTTCCCACAAAGCTCAAACACTTGTGGTTCGAGCTTTGTTTAGGCTTTCAAATTTTTCTGTTCCAAGTTCCTTTCTGTGTTTTGCTTGTGGATGTTTTTTGTGGGATTTAGCAATGAAAACATGCCGGGCTGGACTGCTCCGGGTCTGGGTCCAGACAGTTGCCCTTTGCCACTGGAGTGTGCGGTTAGCCCAGCCTGCCTGGTCGTGCCCAAAGAATATCTCCAAAAAAAGGGGCAAGGTCTAAACTTGAGCACTGAGTTGAGCTCCTATTTTGATGATCACTCATTTGAATACGGCAGGTCTAGAGGTCTGAGGAAGGTTTCAGGTGGTAAATACAGACATTTTCCTTGGTGCCAGGTAGTTTTGGCAACGGAGGCAGGTGGGGTGGCAGGCAGGCTGGGAGGCTCGGAGCAGGGGGCTCTGGTGGTGCTGGTGGTGCATGTGGGTCTGCTTTGGATGTCAGTGATGGCTCTTGGCCTAGGTGAGGGCTGGGGAGTGGTCTGTGCTGCACAAACTACCCAGCTTGGCCAGCTGAGGGGCTGCATGAGCATGAAATTGCAGATGCTGCTTTGCCAAAACCAGCGCCACTTGGATGGTCTCAAACTGTGATCTGCCCAGGAAACCAAGCTCTGCCTTGCCCATTGCATTTTCCCTTAACACTGCTGTTTGCTTCCAGTCCTTTTTGGAAATTTTTTCTGCCTTTCAACCTTAATGATTTTATGATTCTGCGGTAAGAGTCCCTCTGGCACTTGCAACAGTGGCCAAGACACGTGTCCTGTACTACCTTGGCCATGGTTTGGGTGTCTCAGCAAATGAAATTCCCCTCAGTGCGCATTCCTGTTGGAGTTTAATTTGGAAGTTTACTTACTTTATCATTGCACCAGTGAGTCCAAACTACTAAAAGCTTTTTCATAGTGAAACTGCCCCACAGCACTGGGGGTGGCCCTGCCAAGGGGCTGCTCCCAGCACAACTCTTTCCCCCCAGCTCTGCCCAGGCTGCAGAGTTGTGCCTCTGGCCAGGCCTGTGATCCCTGGTGTGACAGGTCTGACTGGGGTGGGGCTGTCAGCAGCACTGGGGAATTTCTGCTTTAGAACAAAACCTCTCTGTTGCCTCTGGGAACTCAAGCCTGGCCAAGGAGGTTCATGGAAAGATTTCTGTCCCTGGTTGGAGTCCTTCAAAGCATTAACATCTTTCCGTGCTAATCCTGAGTCCCTGCAGCAGACACTGGATGATGGACGCATCCTGCTGCCAGAGGAATTCCCCATTTCCTGCACAGCAGGAACTTCACATTTTGAGGCACAAAGGTGGGAGAGGCCAGTAACATAAGGGCTGCTCTGAAGCCTGGCTGATTTTATGGTGATGGCTTTAGAATAGCTGCTTGGAAAGTAGAACAGAGCAATTTGGGGTCATGGTGAGCTGAAGGAGCTGCCTGCTCACGATTTGGCTGGTGCTGGCAGCAGTGGTACACACTAAATCCACAGCCATCCCTGTGTGAGCCCACCCTGCCTGCAGTAGCAGGTGCAGGGATGGGCACAGGAGCCCTGCGGGGCTTGGCAGTGGGAAATGCTGGCACACGGTTGCTGCTCCCTTTTGTTATCTCCATGGATGAGCAGGAGGCATCTCCAGTGGGGCCCCTTGAGTGCTGCTCACACCCGAGAGCCGCCAGGTTGGATTGCCAGCATGGGCTGGGCAGTCTAGGCTATAATTTGGGGTGGTTGGCACTTGGCAGAGTTTAAAATCTCAAATTCCATGTCTGTTGTGGATGACTATGTGCTTTTAATCATTTGGACTGGTGGCAGTTGTAGTAAAGCTGTCCTCAGATTATCATAGAATCCCCAAATGGTTTGGGTTGGAAGGGACTTTCAAGCTCATCTTGTTCCACCCCCTGCCATGGCAGGGACACCTTCCACTATCCCAGGGTGCTCCAAGCCCCATCCAACCTGGCCTTGGACAATTCCAGGGATCCAGGGGCAGCCACAGCTTCTCTGGGCACCCTGTGCAAGGGCCTCACCATCCTTTCAGGGAACAATTTCTCCTGAAGTGGGCTCTAAGGTCTCCCCAGAGCCTTCTCTTCTCCAGGTTGAACACCCCCAGCTCTCCCAGCCTGGCTCCAGAGCAGAGGGGCTTCAGCTCGATGGCCTTGCTCAAGCAGCTCCAGGTCCTCTCTATGTTGTTCTCCAGGGCTGGAGGCTCTGCAGGTGAGGTCTCACCTGAGCAGGGCACAGGAGCAGAATTCTCCCCTCCCCTGCTGCCCTTGCTGGGGGATTAGCCCAGAACATGGGGGTTTCTGACACTGCTGTGTCATGTTGAGCTTCTCATCCACCAGCACCCCCAAGTCCTTCTCCTCAGGGCTACTCTCAATTCATTCTTCTGCATTTGTGCTTGGGATTGCCCTGTTTGTCTTGAAATTGTCTTAATGTTTTTCAGTCTTTTTATCTGCTCATTATCTGGCAACAGTGCAAAGACCTTTGCATCAGAGTCCTCATCCCAGGGACTGGCCTCATCCTGCTGAGCAACAGAGCATCCCCTGGCAAAGCAGCTCATCTCTTCTGGAACAGAGAGCTGCTGACATCTGGTGTTGGTGCTGTGCCAGCTGCTGGGTCCAGGGCACGGATGGGGCACCCAGCCGATCTCTGAGGCTCACAGCTCTTCCGGCCCCCTTGCCCCGCTTGCCATTGCACACCAGCTCTGGATTAGTAATGGGCTATTTCTGGATGGCTCTCCTGAGTAATGGAATGAATTGTGCTGAGATTTCGGGTGGGGACAGTGCCTCTGCCCTCTGAGTCAGCGCTCGGCATCACGCCGGGCTCGGGAGCTGCTGGGGCCCAGAGCCGTCCCAGGTCAGGGAGGATGTTGGAGGCCGTGGGAAGGAGCTCTGGGTGTGGTGACTGTGCTCAGTTTGGGGCATCTGCCATCCTCCTCACTGCCGGGCAGTGTGCAGGCAGGGCAGCATGCAGACAAGGAGCAGCGCCACTCTGGTTGGTTTTGGTTTCAATCCAATGTCTGCAGACTGGGCATGGGCAGATCCTGGTGTCTGTCTGGAGGAGGATGCCTGTGTCCTTGGGCATCTGCTGCTCCTTAGGCTGCAGATGTTGTTGTCTGCGTGGTGGTGTGGGGTAGATAGCAGTATGGCACAAACTGCCTTTCCTCTTGGAGATACGGAGTCACAAAGCAGCATATCATGTTTTGCTATGGATGAAGAAGCTCTGTGTCCAAAAAACAGGCTTTTTCTCCCTGAGGTTGCCTTTTTCCATGCTGTGGACATGCTGCTGGAGAGAGGACAAGCCTTTGGTTAGACAAGAAGGGTGGTTTGCAACAAGGGTTGGACTTGTGCACCTTGGAGGTCTTTTCCAGCCTTAATGATTCTGTGATTCCAAGGGTGATGCATTTCTGTGTCCCAAGGGATATACTGTCCTCGAGAGTTTTCCCTCCTCAAGCAGGCAAGAGCCAGTAGATTCCTCCAACCCTTGTATCTGCTTCCAAGACATAAACCGCCTGTCTCCTCCGGATGAACTCATGGCCAGCTGCCCCTGCATGGGACTGTGGGTGTGCCTGGCCCAGCTGGGACAGGCAGGAGCAGGAGGGCATGAGGAATAGGGACAGGAGCTCTTTCCCCCTCCATGTTCAGCCCTTGCCTCCCTAAAAAGTTCCCTCAATCCCTAAAAGGGACCCTTTGGAGCACTTTTTTCATTTTTTTCTCCAACTTCCGTGTTGCACAGATGTGTTCACCTTCCTGTAGACATGCTGCTCCACTGGGATATGTGCCTCACACTGAGGCTCCCAGCTGAGGAATGTCAGTTCCTCCCGGATGCAGCCCTTGATTCTCACTCTTTTCACCTTACAAGTGCCAGCTTTCTATTTTTATTAACAGCTCCAGAGCACTCGGCAGCCACAAACCTTCCTGCCTCAGCTTGTCAGCCAAAGTGCTTGGAACCTACAAAGATCCATGGCTACAGCAGGAGCTGGTCTGGATTTGGGTGAAAGCTCTCTCTCTTTTGCCCAAACCATTGGCAGTTTGATTTGTGAACTGGGGTGGTCCCCAGGGTTTGTGTGACAGGGGTGACCTGCCAGGCATGCTGATGAGACAAGTAGCTTTGCAGCCTGCCTTTGGAATGCAAGTCAGCCATTGAGGCTCATTTTTTAATCCTTCACTTGCACCTAATTATGATGCAGCCATACTCCTGTTTTACCCTTTTCCTCCATTTTCTGTTGGCACAGGGTGTGGGGCAGGGACAGATGCCCAGCCTTTGTTCAAGCTCAGCATCGGTGCCCTGGTTAAAGGCCAGGCTTGTGATATTCTGGTCTTCCCAGGGTGATCCCAGTGATCCTGGAGTGATCCCAGTGTGGTCCACTTCCACCACTTGCAGCTCAATGCATCAGCATTGGTGTGTGTGTCCTTCCCACAGGGTTTTTTCCCCTGAACCTTCCCCAGGCCCCCAGAACGAATGGCTCCTTCCCATCCCACTGCCTAGGCAGAGGGTCTGGAGAGGGATAGGGCTGAGGGGGAAGACATGGAATATCCCTGCCTTCAGGAGAGGTTTCCTGGTCACCTGTAATTTCCCCCAGAGCGGTGTGAATTTTCAGGGATTAAACCTTGACATGTCAGCCTGCATCATTCCCAGGATCTCTGCAGGGACAGGGAGCTAGTGATGTGCTGAAGGCATGTAAGGAGTGGGTCAGGCTCTTTGGACTGGGAATCTGCGGATGGAAAAGAGGTTTTGGTCACAAGGTTGGGGAGGGATGTGATCTCCCTGCGGCTGATTTTCTCATGCCTCATTCAGATGCTGTGCCAGGCGTTTTGTGGCATTGTCCTGGCCGATTCCCAGGCTTGGCTGCTACCCCCTTTTGAAACTGAGGGATGCAAAGGCATAGTTTTCCTTGCAGAACTGCATCCTTTTCCCTTGGGGCAGAGAGCAACCTACTTTGTTCATGGGGTTTCAGCTCTGTTTGCTGAGTGATGACTGGCAGTTTCTCCCGCCTCCAGTGCCAGTGTTGGCTCTCTTGGTTCCATGGCAAAGGCTCCTTTGTCTGACAGGCCGGGATGGGGCCAGCCTGGTGCCGGGTGCCAGGCACACAGGTCCTGCTTGCCCAGACCTCCAATAGCTTGGCTTGGTGCGTTCCAGCTGCTGATCAGGTTATTTGGGGGCTGGTGGGTGTGCTGGGCACAGTTTCTGCCCTGAACGATTTTTGATTTAAAATAAACTCTGTGTGTATGTGAGACTCTGAGGTTGTCTAAAATTGTGGTTACCTGGGTGGTGGCACAGCAAAGCCAGGGAGGGTTGGATGTCTAGGGAAAGCATGAGGTGCCTGCTTGCAGCCACCAGCACTGACCACAGCTGGGAAAATTGTCCCAGCCACAGCAGCAGTGCTGGGTGTAAATGGTTCCAGTCAGGCCAGTTCTTGCAGTGCCCATGAGCCTATGAGTGTGAAATGGTGTCCAGCAGGGGTTGGGGAAGCCTCTGTCCTGTCTGTCACTGGCTGCTCAGAGTGGGATGTGCCCAGATGCTTCTGTCTGGTACCTCCCAGGCAGTCGTGCACAGGAATTTGGGGGGCCAGAATTGTGAACTGCCTGTGCTGCTCTGTCCTGCTCACCTGCTCCTGTCCCCACAGCCATGGCGGCCATCAGGAAGAAGCTGGTGATCGTGGGAGACGGTGCCTGCGGAAAGACGTGCCTGCTGATCGTGTTCAGCAAAGACCAGTTCCCTGAGGTTTATGTGCCCACCGTGTTCGAGAACTACATTGCTGACATAGAGGTAGACGGGAAGCAGGTAAGGGCCATCGCCATTCCCATCCCCTTGCTCCATGGTCCCATGCTGGCAGTGCCACTGCCCAGTGCTATTGCTAGGATTGGTCTGTGTGCTCGGATGCACCTGCAGCGCTCAGAGAAGCCCCACGGCTCCAGCATTTCTGGGTCACCCTGAACCTGCCCCAGTTCGAGGAAGATAAATCTGTCACTCCTGGCCTGCAGAGCCACTGAGCCACGTCTCTCTCCTCTCTCAGGTGGAGCTGGCCCTGTGGGACACAGCAGGACAGGAGGACTATGACAGGCTGCGGCCACTCTCATACCCGGACACAGATGTAATCCTCATGTGCTTTTCCATCGACAGCCCGGATAGCCTCGGTAGGGACCGGGGAGTGAGGGGGGACCTGAGGCTCCCACAGGACTAGGTGCTGCTACTGAACCTCCTGGAGTCTGGGAAGCTCCCATGCTGCCCCTTGGGGATGCCGGAGCCTTCCCTTCATACCCTGACTTTGTGTGCACTTCAGGGAAATGCTGGGAACTTGCTGAATGGGGAAAGGTGGTGGGAGCAGAGGATGTTGTGGAGTGAGCTCTCTCTGCTCCAATGGAAAAGGCTTGGGGCTGGTTTCTCTCACGAGACTGGGATAGCAGCCCCTCAGCTCACAGGATTCCATGTGTGCTTGCTGCAGAGAACATCCCTGAGAAGTGGACGCCAGAAGTGAAGCACTTCTGCCCCAATGTGCCCATCATCCTGGTGGGGAACAAGAAGGACCTGCGGAACGACGAGCACACACGGCGGGAGCTGGCCAAGATGAAGCAGGTGGGGACAGCCCTGGGTCCCCCCAGCCAGCAACCCACCTCTGCCCATACCAGATCCTGGCTGGAAGGGTTGGATGCACCAAGGGTAGCTGCTGTTGTGTTCTGGCAATGTTTCCAAACCCTGTTTTTACTGCTTCCTAGGAGCCAGTGAAGCCAGAGGAGGGGAGGGACATGGCCAACAGAATCAACGCCTTCGGCTACCTCGAGTGCTCGGCCAAGACGAAGGAGGGGGTGCGGGAGGTGTTTGAGATGGCCACCCGTGCTGGTCTGCAGGTGCGGAAGAACAAGAAGCGCAGAGGCTGCCCGCTGCTGTGAGCAGCCCTGGCTGGCACCTGCACTGGCACCTGGTTGCCCTGCCCGGGGAAGGAGTGCTGGTAGACAAACCAAACAGGACCTCCTGGTGCCACTACCTGCCCTGAACCCTTTGCACCAGAGCTGCCACCCACGCTCGTGGGGTGTCCCTGCGACATTCTGGGGCCACGAGGGGCCAGTGCCTTTAGCACCCGCTGCTCTCCATAGGCTGGGTGTTTGCGTCGCTCCCCGTGCCACCCCATTTTGTACTAAGCTCCCTGGTTTTGCCTTTCCCTTGGGGATTGCCGCGGTGTTCACTCTCCTTCCCCAGCTCCAGGCAGGTGCCACAGAAACTGCTGGTCGCAGCTCACATGTGGGGTGTGCTGGGCCCTCGGTGTGCTCTGCCTGCTCTCTTTGGCTGTGCAGGCAGCACACACCAGTGATATGAACTTGCCTGGGCAGCTTTAGCCCTATCTGTGAGCAGAGCTGGGCTCAGCTGCTGCCAGGAACTCTTTTCTCCTGGGACATGTGCCCAGCACTGCCAGTATCGCTGCCTTCAAGTCTGCCTTTGTCACGGACTTGGCAGCAGTAAACTGAACTGCGTAATTGGGAGAATAAATGCAAACCGGTATTTTAGTAATTGTAACTTTGCTTGCGTGGCATCCTTCTGGCTCCCCTTTGTGCCTCTTGCTGCTCCAGGCTCCTGCCTAGGGCTCGGGGCCTCGTGCTGCAGGGTGGGGACTTGCCTGGCCCCCAGCCCCTCTTGCTTCAGCTGCTGGTGGAGGATCAGGGCTCAGTACCCTGTGCTTGAGAAAGAGCCAGGGAGCTGCTTACGTGGGAAGGGCCAGGGAGGAGCTTCCCAGCTGTACGCAGGTGATGGGCACTGCCAGAGCCATCCTGCCTCTGGAGCAGGTCAGGACAGGGCTGCAGTGACCCTGATGCTACTCTGGCAGCCTTGTCTGCGGTGGCAAGGCCCACCCAGGACTCAACAATACACTGTTTTTCTCTAAACATTTATTCCAGGGAAACAAAGTGCCTGCACAGCCATGCCAGCTCTCAGGCCAGGCAGCTGCCTAGTGGAGAACCAAGCCAGCCTGCCCCAGGTCAGGTCCCAGCCTGCCCCAGGTCAGGTCTCTGCTTGCCCCAGTCACCCATGCCAGCAGCACTGAGCTCCCCTGTGCACCCAGCAATGCTCTTTGGAGGCCAGAGTCTCCAGCTTAAGCCTTTCACTGAATGGCAAGACGAGTCACAGAGAATTGTTTTGCCACAGCCATGTTACAAAATGGTTAAAATGGAGAGTGTTCCCAGTCTGATGCTGACACAATCCTGCTCTGCAATGGGAGGACCTGTGCTGGGCCTCGTGACTGGCAGCAAAAGCTGGCAACACCCTCTGGTCTGGTGGGTTCAGCCCCATCTCCACAGGGATGCATGGAGCACCCCAGCACTGAGACAGGAAGAGCGGGAGCTGCTGCAGGCCAGGGACAGGCTGAGGGGGATGCAGCTTCATGGGGCTTCTCCTCCTTTCCCAGATGGGTTTTCTGCAGAAAAACCTCATGGCAGAGCTGGCCCCTGACTTTGAGATGGAGACAGGGAAGCCATAAGCAAGAACCTGTGATAAGCCCTGTTGCCTTTGGGGCAGCAGAAGCCTCCCAGTGCCCCAGGTGTAACCCTGGCTGTGCTGCTGCCCCGGGGTGCTGGCATGGTACCCGATGCTGCTGGGGCCTGCTGGCAGCACCAAGCTCTGCTCACCTTGGTACTAAACATTGAGTTGCAGCGCTTGGAGGTCTCCGGCGATGCTATCCTCAGCTGGGCTCTCATCCTCGTAGGGGTATCCTGTGTAGCCACCCTCTTCCTTACAGTACCTGACGAACCTGCAGGTGCAGAGCCAGGGGAGTGTGGGCACAGGGTGGCACCAGCCTCCCTGCTGCGTGGCACTGGGCATGGCTGGGCACCATGTGCTGGCAGCAGAAAAGGGCAAGTGCTGGTGACAATTGTCTGCAGCAGGGGCCAGGAGCAGCTCACCTGTGCCAGTGGGGGTCCTTGCTGAGCACGGCTGGGTTACCCACCACGATCAACAGAGCCTTGGCCCTGGTGATGGCCACGTTGAGCCTCTGAAGAGGACAAGCAAGAGGGTTTTACCTGGCGGCAGCACCTCATCCTCTCCCAGCCCCAGCCGGGTGCAGGCAGCTCTGGTGTGGCACTGCTCTACGTGCTTGTGAGAACCAGAGAGAAGAAGGGGATGCCAAGGAAGAAGGGTCTGCATGGGGCAATGTGGTACCTTGGGGTTCTTGAGGAAGCCCAGCCTAAAGGTCTGGTCGAACTGGAAGTATGTGCTGCAGCTGCGCACGGTGGAGATGACGATCACGTGCCGTTCCTGGCCTTGGAACTCCTCCACAGAGCCCACCTGGGGCAGGGACAGCAGGTGAGGGGCCAGGAGCACCCCTGGGCTCGGGCTGGCAAGGCTCCCTCCTCCTGTGGCAGGATGTGCTCCTCTCCCCTCCGTGCCCAAGATGTACCTTCAACTGGCTGATGTCTGGCAGCTTCCGCAGATCAGGATCCAGGGAGGTGATGGCTTTCCGGATCTTTTCCACCTGAGTGGAGGCATGAGGCAAAATCCAGCCACCACAGGGCCATCCTTGTGCCAACCCTGGGGCTGCCCAACCACCCGTGTTCCCTGTCCCTTGGTGAGGTCTCTGCCCACGCCCTGCCTGCAGAGCTGTGCCCCTCACCTGCTTCCTGTAGGGAGAAATGATGCCGATCTCCTTGGGGGAAACAGTGGGACAGCCCCCCTTGCCCCGGCTCTGCAGCAGCTTCTTGACGTAGTGGACCAGCACCTCAATTTCGGCTGTGTTGAAGAATGAGGGGCTCTTGGCCTCTCTCTGGTCTTCCCCATGAACCCCATGGAAGATGATGGGGAAGCCCTAGGGATGGAGAACATTTGGCTCTGCTCTGCCTGTGCCTCGGGGATCATCCTGAGCCAATCCCTGCTGCACCCCTCACTTTTTTGGGAAGCTCCTCCCAGGTACAAAACAGATTCCGGATGTCAAGCCCATCTTTCTTGCACACCTTCAGCTCGTTGTCATAGAAGAGCTCATTGGGGATCCTGAGAATGGCCTCGTGGGACCTGGCAGAGGCAGGACAGTGCCTAGGGTGGGTGCCATGTGGGTCCAGCACCCTCTCAGGAACCGTGCACCCAGGACAGCAGGTGCATTCCCATCTTCCACACCAGCTGGGGCACTAGGAGGCTCTGGGGGACAGATCCTGGAGAGCCCTGCTCAGCAATCCCTGCCTGGCTCAATTCCTGTCTGCACCATCCCTGTCCCCACCTGTAGTTCCAGAGCAGTTTGGTGATGAACTGTGGGTCGTATCCTCCACTTGACTTCTTGTACAGGGGATTGTGCAGCATCAGCCTCTCCAGCAGTGAGGTGCCTGTGCCCAGTGATATCCTGTGGCTCCCCACAAGGCCACTCAGGACCTGTGGGGTGCCTGCAGCATTCCCACCCCTCTCTCTACTCACCCAAGCCATGCTGCATGGCCAGTGGTGAGGTCAGGACTGGGCCCAGCTGCTTGGGGTCTCCTGCCAGCACCAGCTGCCCCCCATTGGGGTTGGTCTCCTGGTCCATGGGAGCCAGGAGCCCTGGGAACAGGGAAAGCTCAGTGGGGAACAGTGGGGACCACAGGCCATGCAGAGATGCTGGTCCTTGAGACAGTGGCTGGGCACCACTCACCCGCAATGGCAACTAAGCTCTCCGGCTCTACTGCATGGCCACACTCATCGATGAAGACATGCGAGAAATACCCAGGGGGGAAGTTGGCTGACACCAGCCTGGGGGAGAGGTGGAACAAGGCTGCCTCAGCATCCTGCCCCTCCTGGCCATCCTTCCTCTCCTACCCCTCATCCTCACCCTCCCACAGAGGAGGGTTTCCTCGCCACTGCCTGCCCTCCTTCAACCCCTCCCCACTGAATTGCAGAGGGGCTGCCTTCACAGTCTGCCTGCAAGGCAGCCCTGGGTCCACCTGCCGTGGATGCTGGGGGCAATCCCAGCTCCTCTGACCTTCCTGCTGTCACCAATGTGGTGATGATGATCCGGTAGTGCCTCAGGTGCTCCTTGCTTGGGTACACATAGCTGCTCTGCTGCTCATCCCAGTTGCAGCAGGGCTGGAATGCAGGCATTGGGTGAGGTCCCACTTTCGAAGGGGATGCCAGCCCAGATGTGCTGTCAGGATTTCAGGATGGAGAGGCAGGGACCTACCTTGATATCAGCTGGCACCTCCCTGTAGCTCCTGGAGCTTGCGATGAGCCTATAGATGTTCTGAGGGGCAATGTCCTTGATGAGACGCTGGCACAGCAGGTCTGCGGCGCTGTTGGAGGGGGCACAGGCCAAGATATGGGCATCCTTGAAGAAAGTCCACACCTGGGTGGGAGGAGGAGGTGACACTGAGCACTGAGCCCTATGGGCCAGAGTGAGCAGCAATGCTCAGGGCTGGATTTGGGCACCAGCCACTCACCTGCTTGATGGCCTCCACCATAGTGACCGTCTTGCCAGTGCCAGGGGGGCCAAAGATGAGGTATGGGGCTGGCCGGGACACCCCCGTCACAATGTGGGTCACAGCTCTGCACTGCTCCTCATTTGTCTGCAGCTTGTGGTTAAACCACCTGTGGGGGCAGAGGCTGCGCTGCCAGAACCCCATCCCCTTCACCCCCTTCATCCCTCAGACCCTCCCACCCTGCAGAACTGGGGCCTCACCGCGGCTGGAAGGGGCCTGGGAAGAGGGACTTGTGGCAGGAGGCGGAGGGGAAGAGGAGGCTGAACAAGCCGTGGCGCATGGCCAGGACTGCAGCCCGATGCTGGACCTGCAGTGGCAGCCGGCTGAAGGTGAAGGTCACATCAAACTTCAGGTTGTTCACAAACTTCTTCTGTAGCCTGGGAAGGAGCAGTATGAGCAGGGCACAGGGCACTCTCCCATGCCCTCTCGGCCCTTTCCAACCCAGTCCGGGCCTTCGGCATCTCCATGTCAATCTGCTGGGGCTGGACATCACTCACTTGGAGGAGAAGCCCAGCTTGACCTTCTCCAGTTCCACACTGTGCACGTAGCCCTTGTACCGGACAACCGGGGAGTGGTCCCGCTCGCTGCTCAGGTGGGCAAAGAGGTGGTCCCCCCTCAGCAGGGATGGGCGGTTCTCAGCCACACCAGGCACCTGTGCCAAAGGGCCAGTGTGATGCCAGGCACTCCAGGAGTGCCAGTGTGATGCCAGCACCCCTCCCACCCCTCACTCCCCTACGCACGTCAAGAACCAGCAGTGCCCTGTCCTGCACCATGGTCACGTCCTGCATGTCGTAGCGCCGGATGTCTGCCTCCATCTGTATCTCCTCAAGGTGCAGCAGCAGCTGGAACTTCAGGTGGTAGTTCTCAGCCTGCAGAGGTGCTTCCAGCAGCGAGCTGAGGGCAGCAGCAATGTCAGGAACAGCTTGGCCCTCAGGGAACACCTCAGCATTGCTCTCAGCCCTTGGCACTCACCGCATGGCAGCCCAGTTGGAGCTGGCACAATTGGGTCCAAGCAGGATTGTGTCCTTGAGGCTCTTTGGGCACTGGTAGGCACCCAGAGGGATTTCCCTCTCCAGTTCATTTTTAAGGGAGCTGGGTGGAGGGGACAGCAGTGCTGCAGGGACTGCAGAGTGTCCCCAACCCCACCATCACCAGCCATCGCACAGGGTTGAAGCACTGCTCTGTGGTGTCAGACAGCCAAGGTGCTGAACCTTGTACTGGCTGAAGAACAGGCTGGGCCCCTCTGATCAGAATGGCAACAGATGACTCCACCACATACCTGTCGGGGGGGATGCCATCCTCGGTGATGACTGTGACAAGGTGCTGGAGGCTGGCCTTGTAAGGCTGGAAAGGTGCCGAGGGCCCCAGGTCCTTGGCCAGCTGGCTCTCGGCGATGGCAGCAACATAGCGTGAGATGCTGAAGGGCTCGTGTGGCTCCTTGCTGAACTCGAAGATCATCACAGCACTGAAGTGCCCATTGCAGGTGGTGAGGCACTGCACCTGGATGGGGTATATGCCACCTGCGGGGTGAAGAGGTGAGATTGGATCCTGCATCCTCTCTGCAGGGCATGGCATGGGGCAGGGGTTGGGATGGGACCTACCTGGGTGTAACAGCAGGGACTGGCCCTGCACTGCCCCTTGCTCATCGGTGAAGGAGAGTTCCTGTGACTGCTGGCATGGCTGGAAGCGCTGCAGTGTGACTGCCTCCGTCCCATAGTTCTGCACATGGACAGTGACTGTCCGGGGCTCACCCAGCACCACTGGGAAGCGGATATTCCCATTGCCCTGGTCAAAGTCTGAGACGATCTCTACCCCGTGCTTCCCACGAATGAGCTCAGTCCTGTGGGGAGGGAGGGTCAGGCTTTCCCAGCTGGGGGTGGGGATCTGGGGGCCATGCCAAGGCAGGGTGCTGCCGGTCATACCACTGCTTGGCATTGATCTGGGGCATCTGTGAAGTGGAGCTGAGCTTCTGTCTTGAGGCAGATGTGGACACGGATGTCTGTGCATTCGTTGTGGGCCTCCGGTACTGGTCTGCCACCACCACATGCCTCTTCACCTGCAAGGAGCAGCCAGAATCAGCGTGGCCCTGGGGTCCTGCCTGGGGCTCCTGAGGATCCAGTGCTGGTGGGCACTGCTCCAGCATGAACTCACCTTGAATTTCACCACCTCCCTGCGCACCTGCACCTGGTGGGTTGCCTGCAATGCGTACAAGATACTGGAAAACTTGGGTGTCTTTGCATCAGTCCTGCAGAGACAAGGAAGAGGGTTTGTGTGGGACAGCGTGGCTCGGCTGCCATGGGCACAGACAGCTGAGGTGAGGCAAGTGAGAAGATGAAGCAGGACACTGAGGCTGGGGTGAGGGAGTTCTCAGAGGGTCCCCTCTGCACCAGAAGAGGAAGACAGACTTGGGCTTCCCACTGGCCTGTGCAAATTTTACATCTCTGCTGGCCACTCCAGCAATTCCATGCTGTCCCATTGTTGCCCCAGTTATGCCACAGCCACTTCAGCTGTCTCACTGCATCCCTGCTGGCCCTGATAACCATGCAGTCCCTGTCCATGCTAGTGCTCAGGAGCTGAGCTGGCACAAGGTGGTGGCTCTGTGAAGGCACAGCTACCATGGTGCTCCCAGCAGTGATGACTCCCCAGGTACCTCCTCCCAGTTCCACCAGTGCACTGAGCCCTGGCTTTGCCAATGATTAACAGTGGTGGTATTGCACAAGGGCCAGTGTGATTGGGGTCAGCAGGGTGAGGCGGGAGGGCATGGTGGGCACTGGGTGTCCAAGGCCATGCCCAGGCAGCTGCTGGGAGCACATGGAGCTGGGGATCTTCCCATCAGGGCTTTGATTAGACGGAGTAGGTTGGGGGTCCGAGCGATGCTGCTGGGACCAGTGATGCTGGCCAGGCACTGGGGATGCTGACCCGGGGATTGGGAGATGCTGGCCAGGGGTCTGTCCCAGGGGATGCTGCCTGGGTCTGGCCGAAGGCTCTCACCTGCCCCGGAACTCCTGGTTGTAGATGCTCCGCAGCGTTTCCCGAAGGCTCGTCTGCTCCCGGCCCGTATCCCGCAGGAACTGCACGAACTGATCCCCCCACAGACTGGCCTCCGCCACGCTGAACCGCGACATGGTTGATTCGAGCCGAGCCGAGCTGTGCCGAGATGTGCTGCGTCGAGGTGTGCCAGTTCAAGCCGGGCTGGGCTGGGCAGGGCTGACCCAGGGCTCGTCACGCAGGGAGAAACGAAAGCGAAAGGGGCCGTGCGGCCGCCCGGCTGGGACCGGGGTGGATCGAGGCGCTGGACTGGGATAGCGCAGCCTGCTATAGAGAGGGCTGGCGGGGGAGAAGGGCCAGGAGGCAGGCAGGGAACGAGTCAGTCCAAAGGATGATTAGCTAAAGATTTGGAGAAGGACAAAGAGATAGAAACACTCTTAAGGCTGGAACACCAGCAGTGAACTACTTGCAGTGTAACCAAGGAGCAGGAGACTAGCCTTGAGGCAGATAAAAGCTGTGTTGTGTGCACAGCCTTATCTCGGGCCCTGCTTCAGCTTCACATTCCTGGAATTGCAGCAGTGAGTTCCTGGAAGGGTCTAGGGCCGCAGCCCACAGTACCTGAGGCCCACACCTTTCATCTCCCCTGAGTGCTGTGGCAGGGAGGAGACCCTCTAACAAACTGTCCTTGAGTAGCTTCATGCACAACACTGTGCAAACCCTCCAAAAAGCCCTGCTTTGTCCCGTGTAGGATACGACCAGGAGCATCTGAGGTAGGTGTTACAGTAAGACACAGAGGATGCATGGCATTACCTCCTTGCTGCTTTTTTTCCAGGATGAGGAGCTTCATTAAAGCTCTGCAGCTGTTTTTAATTTGGAAGCTCAGCCCTCCAGTTCCTGTGTCTGTATACCAGGGTGGAAGAATCACCCATGGGTCTGGAGTGGTAACACCCCTGCCTTAATCATGGAATTGTTAAGGTTGTAAAAGACCTTTGAGATCATCAAAGTCCACCCATCAACCCAACACCACCACCGCGTTCACCACTAAACCATGTTAAGTGCAGCACTCACATCTTTTTGAACACTTTCAGGGATGGTGACCACCACTCCTCAGCCTTCAGGAATTAACAGTGAGACCACAAAAGAACAGACACAAATGGCTTTAAACAAAGACTGGTGTATTTGCACTAGACTAGATACAGGGGATGGCTGAGGGATGAATGGTCAGTCTCAGCAGCAAATACAAATATATTTTATTTTGATAAAACTCACAAAGGACAGACACTTATTTTGTGGTATTACTGTGCAAAACCTGAAGTGTAATGCACAGGCAACCCCATCCCTCTCTTCCCAACCCTTTTTCCTTTGTGTATTTAAAAACAGGAAGACATGAGCCAGTTTAAAAACCAGAACCTGCAAGGCACCCACTGATAACCAAGTGCAAACAGGCAAAGGGAGTTCACCAAAGGAGGTTCACGTTGTCGTGAATCCATGTTCCAAGGTCTCAGAAAGGCATATGTGTACCTCTCCATCCTCCCCTTCACTAACTGGTAGGAATGCTAATTTTGATGGTACAGGGGGAAGAAAAGTAATGTAAAGCAAGGGTGTAGAAGAGATTAATTCCAAAATTTGCTCTAAGCATGACAAGGAACTGTCCACAACTGAGACAAATGGAAAGGATTTGTTCTCTCACTTTGGTGCAAGTTTATTTATTTTGTACACTATCCATCCATACACCTGTGATACAAATCTATGAACCTGCCACAAGCATTAAAGCACAACATACTATTATTCTGTAGACATTTGCATTTTTAATCACCATCAAGCCCTTGTGGATCAGCAGTGACTCAACTTGTAGTTCTGTAAAAATGCAGATGTCTGGTAACCGTACATACACAAGGGAGAAGAGAACAAAGATGTTCACTTTTAGGGAACATGGCTCAAATCTTCAGACTAAAAAGAAGTTATGTCCCTGGAAGAGCTGGGTGAGTAAGGAATTCTGTAAAGGATCCAGTAAACTCATTTTCTACAGTAAAATCTAAGCCTGCAGGCATCTGCTTTGTGGAGTCTGGGAATAAGGATACACAAAGACCCACTGTCTTGCAGTGCTGTGAGCTGTTGGCAGGTTTGACAAACTTACTGGATACCTGGAGTGCTCAATACAAGTGAAGGGAATGCTCTGCACCCTCCACTGGGGTTATAATAGGGCTTTTCCAGCTAGGAAGTTTTCCAGCCAGTGACTGAAAACAGTTATACTTCTGAGCCATGAATGGCTGAATTAAAATGACCTATTAAATGCAGTTACAACAGGAAGTTTATGTGGCAGGAAACACAAAACACAAAGACAACTATTTGTTCCACAGTTCCCTCTCAGGCTAGAAAACCCGTTAACTTTGAAAGCCCTAAAAGATGCTGCTCTGGTTTAGAAACCATCTACTTGGCATAGGACCACATTTGTTTTTTTGCACACGAACGTTTCATACACCTCCTTGTTTTTGCATTAAGCGTTCTGCATTTCTTTGCCAATCTTGTAGCTGAGGATTTTGTTCCAGTCAATCTTGGTGCGGGTGACGGGCAGCTGCCGGCGTAAGGCTTTGAAAGTGGTGTCTGACATGGTCTGGTAGTTTTCACTGATCGCTGTCTGCAACGGCAAGCAGATTTGGTTATGGCACTCATAAAATACTGTGAGAAAGCTCAACTCAGTTTTAAAGCCACAGACTCCTTTTGTAAGGCACACTATTAACTGAATTAATAATGCCAATAATTAAGTCACCAGTGTGTGTGCAAGTCAAAGGGCTTCTATTCACCTCCCCTGTAATCCAGCAGCATCTCCTTAGGTCTTTCACTGACTTACCTCTTTCGAGGCTCTCTGCACACAGGCTGTGACAATTAAAAAGCTGTTGCACAAATTTCCTCCTCGGTATTTTCAACTGTCACAAAGGAAAATACGTCGACTCACCCACCCACTCCCCTCCCATGTTTGTTCCAGGTATCATTTGTAACCCTTTAAAAAAACTATACAGCAAACTTCATAGTTAATTTCAACACAGCTTCAGAACTACATTGTTTAAACAAATACTACTGCCCTTTTCTTACTGATTCTTACAGTCAATACCAGATTCAGCCAGAAACAGAATTAGAGGTCAGTCTTCCCCATTTCCATTAACTGCAAATGGAGACTGATAGGATTCTGTGGTTTATTTAACCACCGCTAAACTTACCTGGTACTCGTTTTCTGCATTTTCTATTATCTTAATAAACTCCTTAGCAGTCTGGATATCACTCTGCAAAGGAGAAAAAAAAAGTTTTTATGTTTAAGAGCAACTTAGATAAGCCACACAAAAGATTTCTTCTCAAATGATAGGCTGAGTACAGATTAAGTGGGTAACATCAGTTTGTGCCTTGTGGCTGTTCTTTTCACTTACTATACACTGGGTAGAGCTTGTGCTCCAAACTTGAACAGGGCTGCACCCTAGTGAGCAAAGAGGAAGTGGACCTTCATGCTAAAATGAGGCATTTTGCAGCTGTGGCTCCCTCTACCATACTAGAGGATTCTTCATTTCCCTTAATGTACATCTCTTACTGTTCCTTTCCCTTACACAGAGATAGAAAAACCCATTCTGTCATCTTTAACCCAAACTTCCAAGAGAAGCTTTCCAGTAGAGACTTTCTAGTAAGACTGAATTTTAAGGAATTGGGAATCTGGGACTTCTATGTGACTCTAAACACTACATTGACTGTTCACCCTAAAATTACTTTAAAGTCAATACAATGCAGTCATAGCAGTGCATGCTTCGTGAGCTGTTTAAGGAATAAAACAGTTGCTGATCATAGAGATCTTTTAGCATACTTACTGACACCTGTACAGAGTCCTGGATGTCTTTATGACTAACCAGCTGGACGTTGCCATCTTCATAGTAATGGACCTGGACAAAGAGACAGAATGCAGGTTTTATCACAACCACTCAATCCAGAATCCCTGAGCCCCCAAATGCTACTAAAATGGCACAACAGAGCAGTGTGCCAGTCTTCTCTGCTTACGTGGAGACTAAAAGCAGGATGGATTTTCTAAAAGGTTTCATTCTTTGTCAAGACTGTTCAAGATTATGTTAATGCAGTAAACGCCTAGAGTTGAAATAAGAGCAATTATAAAAGATTCATGGTAGAGGTTTTAGCTCTATAAAGTGAAGCAAAGTGGAGGCCTATAGGGTAATGCTACATAATAAACCACAGGTCAGATCTGAGACTATTCCTGAAATATTAGAATTAAGAATGAATTTCTTGAATTGTTTAATAGCATCCTGACTTGAGAAGGACATCTCTGCTGCATTTCAGCATCTCATTGTGAGCTGAATTCATTTGTATAAGGGAACCACAATGCAGCTTCTCCTATTATTGCCAGGAAAAATAACTCACCTGGATTTTAAGCACTGCAGCCACTTGAGCTGTTGGTGGTGTGATGGTAAACTTCCATTCTGATCTCCAACGCCCATTCCTAAAAGCAATCAAAGCATGAAAAACTATTTCCAAGAAGCTCCAGCAGCAAAAAGAACTGAACTCACAAGAGCAAGTTGTTTCTGATGTTGTCTTATCACCAATACTACATGGGATTTAGTGCTTTATAGGGCATTGAGCTCAACTTCTGCAGCCCAGCTGAATATAATGCAGCTTCAGTACAGAGAAGCTCCAGTGTGCTTGTGCTCCAGAGATGTAAAGGGTTCTCTATCCAGCTCTACAATACCTTTCTCTCTGCATAGGTCACACGAAGGGTTTTCCTAAGTGCTAAGGGTGCTGCAAGGAAAACAGACTACAGAAGAACAAGTATTTCCTGGGAAGCCCAAGACTCCCTGTCCTTCAGACCATGTCAGAGTTAGAGCATGGGCTGGTTTGAGGACTAGCAAAGGAAGAAAACATACTCTGTTGAAATAGTCTTACCAGAAGTTTTTTGGCTGAAACTGGTGGCTCTCAATACAGGCAATAATTGTCTGCTGTCCATCTATAGATTTACCATAAACCTGTATTTAGAAAAAGAGTTAAAAAGGCCCAAGAGCTAAGGAAAGCCATTCTTAATCTCTGTTCCTGGCAGCAGCGTGGAGGCTGCTGAGGTGGCACCTCACTGGGAACATGCACATGCACTGTCCAACACCTCCACTGGCAGGTATGTTATTACCTGTAGGTGTGAAGGTGCTTGGCAGTCCTGACTATAAAAGGGTCTAATCCATCTTTACCACTGTGTGCATACCAAGATAGTTGCACCCTCTTTGGAACTTGTCATTCCAAACTTAGCCAAAATGCTAGTGAGGATGGAGAATTCCAACAGCTTTGCCCAGCAGGGTCTGCTCAAGGACTGACTGATTCAGGGCAATAAACTTTCAGAGAAACAAGATGGATACTCAACAGTGCAAAAGCCATTGGGGTAATGATCTTTGACGTAGGCTCTCAATGCACTGTCACAGGCATCTCTCCATTGTTTTAAAGCTGATTCTGTGTCCTCGGGCTGCGGATCACTTGCTTCTTTCCTTAAGTGATCAAACTTAAATGAGAGTTTGTTTCTTGGGTCTAAAAATCTGCCATTGCCCAGATCACCATGTTCTGTGATTAAGACCTGTAAAAGAGTTGAAAGTATGATACATTTAGGCTGCTATAGATGTGTTATTTTGCATTTTTCCCTACTTGCATATCAGTGTTACAATAGGTTCTTTCATTGAGCTACAAGATCACATAAAGAAAACAAAGTATTTTCAGTAATAATTTAAATTAACGGTAGTTGTTGTGAGACTGAAGGTAACTCTTTGCTCTCCACAGTAATACTGGACTTAGACTTCTGTCTCAGAAAAGGCTAAACTATAATAATGTATATATTTAGCTTAAAATTGGGTATCCTTACAATATAAGCAGGTTGCTTTGGTTTTCCTTCTTCGTTGCTAAAGGAAACTGAGAATTTTGTTCTGGAATCTACTATTTATTGCCATGTTGCAATAGCTCTACTTCAGGGCAAGAAGGGTACACAGAAGTGACTACTTCTAAAATACACCAACTAAAGCACACAGCAAAGCAGCATTGCACATACCCTCCTTTTTTCTTATTCACCCTAATTCTCTGGCATCCCAAATATTGAGTTTATTGGGGTGTTTTTTTTCTTTTGCAGGTTGTACTCTAACTTCCACATCAAAGCTATTTCTATGAACAGCCCTCTTAAAAATATCTGCCTCCCATAAACATATCTGGGATACCAGAAAAGCTGGGTCAGAGCACAGAGCAGATGGTCAAGCAGCTTTCTGGCTTCTCTATGACTTGCTGTTTGTTCTCAAAACAAAGTTAAAAAAAACCCCAACTTGTTTTGCTGGCATAGACTGGCTAGTATTAGGTATAATCATTACACCAAGTCAATGATTTGGCATAAATGAAGATATAGTTTGTTTTTTAGGATAGCTGGGAATGAATTAAAATTGCAGAAAATGAAACAAATGAACTATTAAGAATCTACTATCAATTCTCAGAAGGAACTGTAAGCAAGTAGCAACATATGGATTTGTAAGTGAGCTTTAAATAGACCGTAATCTTTAATCATTCATACTCTTAAGTAAAGTTCCAGTGACTTCAGCATGGACCTTTAAGGAACAACAAATTGGACTTACTAAATAGTGCAAGACAGGACTTAGAGTATTTTATGTATGCTTTGTTCTTATAGAAGAAAGTTTGGCATTATAATATGTGGGGGAAGGAGGAGAGGTGGTAACTTGTGAGCAGAATGAGTGAGTCAGCTGATGGTTATGTTGACTTGTGAGTCATCATCTTGATGAAACATTCTTATTGCTTTTTCACAGTGCAGTAATACAAACCTCAAGCGTACTAAGTTTTCTCTTACCTGATCATCGTACCCTTCTATCTTCACCGGAGTGAACTGATCCATGTTGTACTGTGCAAATGCACTGTTGAGGATTAAAAGAACATGAACTTAGCTGTACTTGCACATTTGACTCAGAATAAGCACTGTGTGATTATATTACAGCAAACGTGAATTTAATCAGGCAAATAATACACATGAGCACTGCTAAAAGATTTTTCAATACCTTTTACTATAGATAGCTATAAACCCTGGGTCTAAAGGCAGGTTTGTTTAGTAATGGCCAGGAAAGTACAGAGTTCAAAAGCAGAACAGCAAGCAGCCTGGGGGAATGTGAGCAAGCCAAGGCAAAAGAGGAACACCCCAGCTACAGTTTAGACAGCAGCAAGGTAAACAAAGGAGTAAACAACTATTTACAACAATTTTCTTATGTAAAGACACCTGGCTTGAAATAAAATCTTAACATCAAAAAGCTTGCATGTGTAATCTTTAAGTACCTTCTGATGAAGCTCTGGAAATAAGGAAGATATTTTGAAAGCTTTTTATTGAGGGCAGTTCTTTTTCTAAACTTAGGCTACAGATTACTCAGTATTTCAGGCTTCAATATGATCAGACATTTCTGCTGCTGCAGAGTTAAACTTTTTGGCAGAGTGCCTTCCACTTTGGCAGAGTATTTTATACAGCACAAATTCCAATTTAGGGCTTTTAAGAAGAATCATCCGTACTTTTCATTATATATTTTGTTAGGTGGGATAAGGAATTACAGAACTTTGCTCTCAATACAGCAAATGTTTTCCTCTGTCACAGAATGATGGGTATAAGAACACAGAAGTATCTCTGATAGTAACCTGACTTGTGTTTGAAATCTTACTACTTACTGTGCTGCTCCTTCCCTGAGAAGATTGTCATTGTTAAGCAATAACCGGACATCTGGAGAAGAAAGTGTTCAGGTGGGTTATTGGATTTTTTAATAAAATGTTTCTCTCTATGCATTTTATTTTCATTTGTACAAATGCAAACATTAAAATTATTAAATCATTTCATTAGGCAGATGTAGTCCAGAAGGACTGCATGCTTTCCCAAGCCACTTAACCTTAAAAGCAGGATGGTGTGACACAGTCTTAGATTTTTGTAATAGATAAAACGTGAAGAAAACACCACAGATAATTTTTTCCTTCATTACCTACCATTGAATACTTCATTGAACTCTCCAGGGGGTGCATGAGTGATGAATTTTGCAGCTATACGCACCTACAATGAAGCAGAAAAGTAATTAAAGACAAAAGATAATTTATAAGACTATTCAAAATAAGGTTGGACGTGGCTTGGAGCAACCTAGTCTAGTGGAAGGTGTCTCTGCCCATGGCAGGGGGTGGAACTGGATGATCTTCAAGGTCCCTTTCAAACCAAACCATTCTGGGACTCAATGAAGGCATTGAGTTTGTGATACATAGTGAGTGATACTATAAATAGCTGAAAAGGCCACCTTTGAATGTCCAGAAACTTTGAATCTGGAAAAGAAAAGCCGTGTCTCTTCTAAAAGAGTAATAAAACTGCAATGTGTTCTGAAGTCCAATATACATGTCTTGCACTATTAGAATTGAGTTGGTCCAGGTATTGACTCTGTTGGAATTAGTAAGAGTTTATGGTTTTCATTATTGAACATTTCATGGCTTTTACAGGACCAAAGGGAATAGAGAGATCTTAGAAGAAACAAAAGAGGAAATGTCACAAAATTAAACCTCTCCCTTAGAATACATCCTTCCACAAATTCTCTCACTTGGAAAGATGAACAAAATTAAATCAACACATTAAGGCCTCTGTGCTTCAATCAAATGTTATTACAAACCCAGTTCTAAACAAAGCAAAGGCTGCAAGTGAAAAGTGTTCACTTGGATAATTATCCCTTGCCCTGCCTCTCACGGCGCAATAAAATACAAAACATTTCAGTCAAAGTATTGAAATCAGGAGTGCAGGAAATTGGGGAGTGATTAATTTGAAATGTCAAGCACTTGAACAGTTGTTCGTTTCCAGAGCTCGTTTCTTGCGGGGCGGTGTCAGGATGCTCCGCTGCAGAAACACCAAAATAGGACTTTCTGCAACCTGCCCCACTTCCTGGCCCCCGGCGCCATTTCAGGTGCCATTTCAGCTCTGCAACATCAACTTCCGGCTTCTAAAATGGGGAAGGTGTCTGAGGGGAAGGGAAGCTGCTCAGCTGTTAGTTTAAACTGACAAATTGGCAACAGAATGAACTTGAGCAAAACAGGAGATTTCAGAGGAACTGAAAATCACAGAATCACAGAACAGTTGGGTTGGACAGGACCTTAAAGCTCATCTCTTACTTAAAATATGCCCACAAAGAAGTCAAGCTTGGGGGATGGAACGAATTAATTTTGTTGCTCAATTGATAGTTCTGGTTTTTTTGCTTTCCTTTAAAGTACTGGTAAACTCAGACTTAAAAAATTAACACATGTAAAGTTTAGACTCATCTGAAAAGTCACACGATGGATACTGCAATAAATCTTTGCTGCATGCTTCTCTTTCAGATCCTCCCTTAAGGTTGTCCTTCTCTACCTGTGTGAGGCATGGAGTTAGCTGAAATTGAATCAAGCTATGTGCTGAAGACCGTAACAGTTCTGCTCTGGAAAACTTTATTTCAAACAGTCTCACCTAAAATACTGACTAATGGATGAACTGCACCTTTAAAGGTCTGCTTGTTTCACAACTGATGTCACTGAAATGAAGCTGAAATTGCAGTTTAAGTGAAAAATGAAAGCACGCTTAGGATCCTTGAAGATCCATGAGCCTGAACAACTCCTCTACAATGTTAAAAAACAAAGCAAGCACTAAATGTAACACTTCTATGACGTAAGAAAGCGTAACAGTGTATTTTTAAACTACTGTTTGTAGACAGCAGTTTTACCTGGCAGAGAACTTGCAGACTGTAAGTTTCTCGCATTCCTACACAAGAGGAAAAACCTGCTCGTTTCCTCCTTTCCTAAAATAATTAGGGCTCTATTTGCTCCTACTTAGTATTTTCCACCCAGTATACTTGGTAGGATCTACATCAAAGTTCCTGTCAGCAGCTGGGGCGAGCAGAAAACGCGACGACAGACTCAGTGGATGTTTAGGAAGTGAAGAGGTTGCACAGCACCTTACAGACAAGCTGGTTACTTTGCTGGTTTGGGAAAAGAAGCGCAGAAAATACATTTTCGCAAAATCGTTTTGATTGGCAAAGACCTCCAATATCATCGACTTCTCAACCTGTGACCGATCCCTGCCTTGTCAACCAGCCCAGAGCACTGAGTGCCACGTCCAGGCGTTCTCTGCACATCACCAGGGATGGGGACTCTACTACCTGCCGGGGCAGCCCCTTCCAATGTCTAATTGCCCTTTCTGTGAAGAAACTGCTCCTCATGTCCAGCCTAAACCTCGCCATGTTTAGGTTGAGACTACGTCCATTTTCATACACAAAAATGGGCCGAGGCGCCTCAGCTGCACCGAGGCAATGAAGAAATCGCAAGACAATGAGGAAATCGCAAGACAATGAGGAAATCTTAACGCGAAGTGCTGCGCTGGTAAGGAACGGCCGGTCCTTCACCCGGGCGGCGGCGGCCCGGTGGTCTCGGGGGCCCGGCCGCCCCGAGGCACCCGCAGGACGCCACACCGGCACCAGGCGAGCCCCCCCCGCCACTCCCCACCCGCTGTCTTCCCGGGGGCGGCGGCGGAGGCCCACAGCGAAGGAGCGGGCACCCCCTTCCTTTACCTTCTCCTCATCCGACACCCTCTCCTCCAGGTCCGCCATCTTGGCAGCTGTGTACCCGGCCCCACGTGGTGCATGCCGGGAGCGCTAGGCAGTGGACCGAAAGCGCCGGTAGCGCCATCTTAGCTGCGGGCAGACGCGGCGCAGCCACCATTATGGAAACGGGTGGGTTCTCGCGGTACCGGCTGACAGAGCCACCGCCGCCCGCAGCCTTCGGGGCTCCCGGGAATCATATGGGATATACTTGGGCGGAGCAGCGGTGATGGGCTCGACGAACAGGCTGCCCGCGCAAGCGGAGCCCCGCCCTGGTAATCCCGGCGTGCCCGGGCTGCGACGGTCGAGGGCTGTAAACCGGAAGCGCAGCTCCTGCCATCTTAGCTGCGGGCAGACGCTGTGCTGCCGCCATCACAGGAATGGGCAGGTTTCCCCGTACCGGGAACACGGCGGTGGCGGAGCCGCCGCGTCTCGGAGCCTCCGGGAATCCCGATTGTGGTGTGGGGAACGATCGGTCCGCGCTCCGCCTTAGAGCTGCGGTGATGGGGTCAGCGAACGGGCTGACCGCGCTGACGGAGCTCCGCCCCGATGCTCGTCCCGCCCCTGTCCCGGCGTGCCCCGTCGGCGGCAATGGCGGAGGGCAGCGGCAGCGGTGGGAGCGGCTGGGGGCCGCCGTGCCCTGGGGCGGTCTCAGCGTTCCGGCGCTGGGAGCAGCTGCGGCGGCGGGCGGCGACGCCCTGGGCCCGCGGACTCCTGGCCGTGGCCGCCGGGCTTGGGCTCCTGTACGCGGTGCTGCGGGTGCCGGTGCGGCTCCGGGACGGCCTGGCGGCTGGTGAGGGCGGCAGGGGCGGATGGCGAGCAGGGGAGAGAACTTTGAGGGGCTGGAGGTGTCCAGGAAAGGGAACGGAGCTGGGGAACCGTCTGGCGGACCAGGAGCGGCACAGGGAGCAGGGGAAGGCTCAGCCTGGAGAAAAGGAGGCTCAGGAGGGCCTTCTGGTTCTGCACAACTGCTGACAGCAGGGTGCAGCCATGTGGGGTCAGGCTGTGCTCCAGGGAGCAGGGACAGGACAAGAGGAAACGGCCTCAGGCTGGGGGTGTGTCAGGCTGGAGCTCTGCCCTGGCCACCCTTGTCCCCGTCAAGCCTGCATTGGTAGCAGCTAACAAGGCTTACGTGCAGTTTGAGTCCAAACCACGGTCAGAGCACCACTAGGTAATTACCAAGAGCACTGTGCTCTTGATAGCAGGTCTGTGGAAAACGTATGTTAGCACTGAATTTAAATTTGCGTCAAAACAGCATGATTTTGTCTTAGATTAAAGTGAAATGATATGTTAAATTGGCTTGTTGTGGTCCACCAGCCACTGTATGGCTGAACTGTGAAAGGCTTTGTCTAGAAATGTACACTGATTTTTTTTTAAATTTGGTATAAAAATTGGCTGTCATAGGTGCTTACAAACACGTGGTGAGGATTCCTCCTAACAATGTAGCATTATTAAGCTACCAGGGCTATAGTATAGTATATATTTGCATGTTATTTAGCATTCCTTAATAAAAAAGCCATTTCTGTTTTTCAGTTCTGCTTGTTAAGTCATTGGTTTTGTTTCTCTTAACAGTGACCGTGTTCTTAAGCACTTTGACTCCAAAATTTTACTTTGCCCTCACAGTGACTTCATCTTTTATATCTGGACTGATATTTGTAAGTAGTGCACTTCCATTTTTTTTAATAAATAACTTTAGCACCTCTCAGATGACCTTATGAGGGGTAAATGGAATAAGTATCAGACTCTAGAGGGTGCCTTTGTACTGAGAAGGAGCTCCTCTGATGTATTGTGACTGTGTGAATCTGGGAAAAGAACTTGTACGGAATCCCAGAATGGTTAGCAGAACACTTCAGTTTAATGGGCCCTTTAGTCTTTTATTTTTTTTAAATTATTTTCATGAAATGAAAAAATCTATGTGTGTGTTGAATACTGCAAATTTGGTACTACAGGTAGGGCTACAGCTTGAAACATCCTCACCAAAAAAAGAGGATATAATGGTTTTTGTCTCTATTCCCAGTTTCCCTATACAGGCACTACTGAAAGAGTTTATAAGTTACACTTATGACCTGGGGAGGGAGGAACATAACATTTGACTAAAACTTTGCTCGTTTTTTTTTAATCTCTTTCATGTTCTGTGAGTGATCCTGCATGACAAGACAGGCCAAACCAGATAGTTAGTGTTACTCTGTATGGAGATAAGTTCCATCCCAGATCATTTGCAAGGAGTTGTACTCACTGTTGTGAACGCTCTTCATCCCTCATGTATGCTATAAGGGTGTCACCTAAGGAAATTTCTGGTGCTTTTTTCTCCTGTGACAGGTGTTTGAGTGGTGGCACTTCCGAAAATATGGCACATCTTTCATTGAGCAGGTTTCTGTGAGCCATTTGAGGCCCCTCATTGGGGGTGCAGAGAACAGCCCCCCAGCCCCAGCAGCTTTCTCGGTGGGGGAGAATGAGACCAGCAGGCAGAACATGCCAGGTGATTCCTGATGTGCCATAGCAGCTTTCCTTAAGCTTCAGGGTGGCTTTTAATGGCTTTGGCTCTGCATTAGTGCTTGTAAAGGATGGACAAAGCCTACATATTACGAAGTGTTTTGTTAGTAACGGTGAAACTAAACTAAATAATAATGTATTTTTGCTCTAAAACATTCATTGTTAAAAACATGATTTAGAAAATGTTATACATTTAACTAAAAGTGTTTCAGTAACATTAGTTATTTACTGTTCTAAATATGTGCAAGGTAAACACTGCATAAGTGTACATGGTGGTGTTTAATCTTCCCACCATGTGCATTTGTACCCCAGCAGTGTTGGGGAGCAAAAATCTTCATGGAATAGCAGAAGTTTATAAAGATGATCATTGCATAATAATAAAATTGAAGCAGCTTTTGAAAGCACAACTGCTTTTGCATTACTGCATTTTAATGTCAAGGTAATATTTCACACACATTTAGTTTAAAAAGTACTTTTTGTTTTTATTCCTCAGAGTGCAAAGTGTGGCGAAATCCTCTCAATCTTTTCAGAGGGGCAGAGTATAGCAGGTATTGATTATCTTGCTTGCCATTGCATATTTTTAAAATTAATTGGGGGCATGCACGTGACTTCTTCACAGAGTTTGCACTGGTGATGTCAGGAGACAGCTGGAGACCTGCAAGATTATAGGGGTGATTGATGCCCATCGTTTGTTTAAAAGACACCAAGCTAAGCTTTGGCGGTTTCGATGTTAAGAACAAAAATACTACTGTAACATCAGGATTTTTTGAGAGTAAAGTACGAAAAAAATTTATTCAGTGGTTCAGACAGGGATTCTCAATCTAAATTCTCTTTTATTAAACGGTATTGTATGTCTCCTAGTGTTACTTCATGGGAAAAGCTGCTTTCTAGGAAGCCAGTTCCCAAGTTTTTTAGAACTTTACAGATTACTGAACAGTAGTACTTGAAACTTCATTTTAGTAGCTTTGGTCTTTTATTAATATAGATTTTCTGCACAAAGCACATCAGATATCTGCTTGGTATCAGCATTGCTAATTACCGGGAATGCTTCTTACTGAAATGTCTTTTGGTTTAGGTACATGTGGGTGACTGGGAAAGAGCCTCTTACTTACTATGACATGAATTTATCTGCTCAAGATCATCAAACCTTTTTCACCTGTGACACAGATACACTTCGGCCTTCGGATACAGGTAGTGATGTCTGTGTAAGGTGTGTAAGTGATGGATAGGGTGAAGTGCGTGTTTTGAGTGAACTTCAAAGTAGTGCAAGTTATCATGTCAAATATTTTGTGAAATTTTAGCGTTTCTCAACTACTAACGGTAATAGAATCACAGCGTGGTTTGGACTGGGAGGGACCTTAATGCCCATCTCATTCCACCTCCTGCCATGGGCAGGGCCACCTTTCACTAGACCAGGTTGCTCCAAGCCTCCTCCAACCTGGCCCTGAAGTTTAGCATTCAGTGTTTAGTGGAATTTAGTGGAAAAGTATTTCACCTTGTGTATTCTCTCAACTTTAGTGCTGTCAGGGTCCTGACATTCTTTTAAGATCTCACACATTTCAAGTAATTAACACAATATTGCAAATCTGGGTTATATTCTCAACAGCCAAAATGTGGTCTCATTTAAGCTCTAGTAATGAATTGTGTAGTCTCCAGATTTTTTTTCTTGTGTTCCACATGTTTAGTGCAAAAAATATTCTTTACCTGGTTATTGTCAGTGTAGGTGTGAATAATTGTCAATTTGTCACATTCTGGAGGTGTTCCTTGTCAGTTGGCTGTGACATGTTTGATATGAAAGATGTGTTTTTATTTCACAGAAGGGAGTGTATTGTCTCGCTTGCTGAGCCAAGACTAATATTTTGTTTCCGAAAGAAAACTCAAATATTTTTCCATGTTATTCTTGCTGGACAGCAGGAGGTTTTGTTCCAAAAGAAACATGTATAGATTCTCCAGTTTTCTTATCATCCTTGAGATAGGCCAGATGTGGAACTCCGTGAATGTAAGGTTTTGGAGTTCCTTCAGAACTGGTTTTTAGTGTGAAAGTTATTAATTCTGCATAGAAAATGGTAGGTGTGAGTGTGGTGTTTTCCTTGAAGTTGGTTTTTGGTTTGTGTTTTCCATTTTTCCCAAATAGAAGCACAGTGGGGAGGGGTTTAGAGTCATTGCATTGAAATAATTTTGAATTATTCAGAAGCATCAAAGGATGCTTATGAATAGATTTCACCTTTTTTTGCTTTTTTCCTAGAACACTTTCTTGTAAGCTGATAAATTGTGTTTCTTGAATTGACTTTGCCATGTGATGCCATTCAAATATGCATTGTAAATTTAAAAAGAAATTGTTAACCTTTTATGATCTGACAGTTGTCTAAAAAGAATTTGAAAGCTTAAATTAAAATTTGTGCAGGTCTATGCAAGAACCTGTGTTTAACAATTGCTCCTGCCAAGCTTTCAACATGTCTTGGGAAATGTTTCCAAAAATCTGTAGCAATTTAGAAATTGTACATCTGCCTGGTTATGTAAGCTGTTTTTGTGAGCCCTGTAGGAGTTCTGAAATGGTCAGCGAGGAGTCTTCCTGGTGGTGTTGCTTTCTTAAACTAAATTTGGGATGTAGTGCGCTGTTGCAAGGGTTTGGTGCTTGTGGTAGGAACAGCCTGGAATTAAAAACACTTGTTTCTTCTTCCTTACAACAATCATACAGCAAACAGGAATTTTCGGACTGGAAGGAAATGTTAATTAGAGCTGGCTCCAAGCAGCCAGTGTTGCCTCCACTGGCTCCCAGGTCTTTCACAGGTGTTCATGTCCCTCACCAGCCTTTCCGTGGTTTTCCTACAGTTATGCAGAAAGCATGGCGAGAGAGGAACCCGCAAGCCCGGATTAAAGCTGCATATCAAGCTCTAGAGTTGAACAATGAGTAAGTTCATAAATTCAGCTGCTGTGTTTCTAGTGTGAAGGATTAAGTGGAGGGATACTGAGCACACTATCAGTTTCTGTTTCTTCATGTAATAATTCACTTTTAACAAAGTTCTGAATATCTTAAGGGGGACTCCTGGGACTGGAAATTACACAGGGGGCTGTAAGTTGCACTGAAGTATTCTCTCAAAAGAGCTAGTAGGTTTTTCTCTTATTTCAGTTGTGCTACTGCGTATGTCCTCCTGGCTGAGGAAGAAGCAACAACTATTGTGGATGCTGAGAAATACTTCAAGCAGGCTCTGAGAGCAGGAGAAATGATTTACAGAAAATCTCAGAACTGCCATTCCCAGAGCCCCCAGCACGAAGCACAGCTGAGTAAGGACTTTGAATCACATTAACTCTTGGGTTTGTGTGAGCAGAAATGTAAAACTAAAGTTGTAATTAGGAGAGGTAATTGATTGGTAATTGAAACTGGTAGACTAATATTTTTTTGTCTTTGTAATCAGGAAGAGACACCAATGTTTTGGTGTATGTGAAAAGGAGACTAGCTATGTGTGCCAGGAAACTTGGAAGAATACGAGAAGCAGTAAAGATGATGAGAGATGTAAGTAAAAGTAAAAAAAACCCTGGAATTAACCATTGTTTTCAGTCACATTGTCCATATTGATGGTTTTAAGTTCATTTCTAGGCATCATAATTAATCTAATTGAATTATTTTCCCATGAGATTCACGCACCGTGATTGGATGGGGCTTTGAGCAACCTGGTCCAGTGAAGGTGTCCCTGCCCATGGCAGGGGGTTGGAATGAGATGAGCTTTGATTGCTTCCAACCCAAACCACGCTGTGATTTTTATGAAATGATGCAGTTCTTTTCATACTGCTTCTATGCCAGTTTCTGTCACTCTGAAGCAACTCGACATTGAAAAATCTTAAATTATTGTGCTGATTTCTTCCAAGTATTTCAGCGATTCAACTGCAATTCTACATGTTATTTATTTCTCTTTACTGATTTGCAGTTGATGAAAGAGTTTCCACTTCTCAGTATGCTGAATATTCATGAAAACCTCCTGGAGGCCCTTCTGGAGTTACAGGCTTATGCAGATGTCCAGGCAGTTTTAGCCAAGTATGATGGTAAGTGATGCTTGTCGGCCAGTGTGGGTGTTTTTGAATAAAAGTGAGGTGGGCAAGGGATGTCTGTCCACAGGCAGGAGTCTACCCATGACCTCAGCAAGGTGATCAGATTCCCTTCATTCGTAACAAATAGGTGCTTCCTGAGTGCAGGTCAAGTTCTCTGTTTGACTGCTGAGGTCAAATTTAGGCAAATTTAAGTTGCATACAAATTACCTCTAATCTGTAAAGAAATCTTTGCTTCAGTTCAAGGACTATTTTAATTAATCTCTGCTACATCCCTGATTATGCCTAAATTCATCAGCCTTTTTCAGGCAGCACAAAGCCCTGTAAATAATTGTGCCTTGATCCTCTTCTGCATTGATTCCTCTTAATCTATGAAAGCCATTTACACCTCTCCTGGTGCTTCTTTCTGCTAAGACTAGGAATTGTGACACTTTCTTATGAAAGGCTTGCTGATTTTTTTCTGAGCATCTGAGAAAGTGAGTACAAGCTTCAAACTCCCTGCAGCACCACTGTGTTTTGCTTGACACGACAGCCAGACTTGTAGTAAGTGATGGACAAGCCCAGGATGGGATTTAAAAAAAAAAGCAAGAACTATCTTGCTATACACAGCAAAGTACTAATACACAACATGGTACTTGGGAATTAGACCCCAGACTGTCTGCTTTTAAAGTAAACTTGCACTGTGGAGTGCTAACCTTCTAATCTGTAATTGTCAGCTCAGACTTGGCTTCAGATATTCTACAAAGCTACAGTTAATAGAATGTCCCCCCATGGAAATACAGAAGAACAGAACTTGCATTTTTGTTCAAATTTGTCTACCTGCCTGTAATGTCATTTTTTGTGGTCAGCTTCTGGTCAATGTCTCAGTGGTGTATAAAACTCTGTTAATTTAGAGTTGCAAAATTAAATAAAGATTAGAAGATTACTTTAAATCTTTGTGGGTTAATACAGGAAACATTCTGTTTTTAAGTGTGTTTATACATGCATTTCTCTTTGGATTCAGGTTCAGTGTGTTGGTACATCTAGAAACAAAAAACTACTCTAGCACCTAAACACAACTCTGAGTTTTCAGTCTGAGACTGACTGACTGGCAAAGAACTTTAGTGTTTCTAATCACAGCTGAAATGTTCCTGATGTTACATTCATTGTCTCCCATACCCAAGGAAAAGTCTTTAACTCAGAGGATGTGGGTTAAAAATGTTTGTATTGCCCTAGAATCTTACAGCGTAATTATTTTATTTCATTTATCACAGATATCAGTCTTCCCAAATCAGCAGCAATATGTTACACAGCAGCCCTGCTAAAAGCCAGAGCTGTTTCAGAAAGGTAAGCAAGGACATTTGAAAACAATGGTTTGATGCTACTCTTGGGTTCTCTTGTAAAAAAATGAAGGAAAAAGGTCCAAATCTTTTATATTTTAAAATTATTTCTAGTCTGTAAGGAAATACTTTCTTCAAGGATTATTTTAATTTTTCAATCTTTTTTTACATCCCTGGTTATGCCTAAATAAGTAGCAGTTACATTTCTAAGAGCAAGTTGAGTGTATTTATATAGACACATACATATTTGTGTGTGTATTTAAAATGCCTTTTAAGAATCCATAAAGTTAATACAGGTGAGGATGTTTTCCAAGAGCCCATGTATTGGCCAAGTGCTTTTGTATAAGTTCTGTTTTCAGTGCTTGGGATTTGTTTTTTGGGGTGGGTGCGGGATATCAGTGGTGGTTGATGCTGACATTTCCCTGTGGTCTGAGTCTAGCTCCCCTTCCCAGGAGGTGATGCTGTGTCAGGGAGCTGAAAGTCAGGGCTGATATCACCTGACATGATTGACATGAATTTTCAAACATATTTCATTTGGGCATGAAAAACAGTCAGGATACCTAACTTAACATGAACATTTGTCTCCTAGAAGGGTTTGTTTATCTTTCTTGACAAATCAGCCAATTTTTAATGAACTCCAAGCCCACAATGCAAATAAACACCTGGCTAGCATTTATTATTTATTACTTTTGTCCAATGTGGGTTTTTCCCTTCAGGTTCTCCCCAGAAACTGCCTCCAAAAGAGGGCTTAGTACAGCAGAAATTAATGCTGTGGAAGCAATTCACAGAGCTGTGGAATTTAACCCTCACGTTCCAAAGGTAAGAGTATTTTATTTCCTATTGGACCACTTCTGCTGTATTCTGGAAAATACCATGTTGTAATATAATTTTGTTATTGGAGCCTTTCTAGCCCTGTGTTTTCTTGAATTTGGTTATAACTCTAGCCATGGAGTTTTTAAAAACATAAGTATTTATATCATAAATGTTTTGTGGCCAGAATTTTTTTGATAATAGCTGATGTTCAAACAGGGTATTTTGCACAAAAATTTGAACTTGGAATTTCCTAACTCACTGGAAAATCCAGTAAGGTATTACTAAAGGCCCTTTACTCTCAATAAGGGTCGAAATTAATAAATATAAATGTAGATATTTAAAGTCATAGAATAATCACAGAATGGTTTGTGTTGGAAGGGGTCTTAAAGATATCTTATTCCAACCCCCTGCTTCCAAGTCTGTGAAGCCAAATTAAGTTCTCCAAACAGTAATCACTCCAGTATTCCAAACCCCTTTATTCTGCTGTGCTTCCAACCATGGCTCCATGGTTATTGAAAGATCTACAGTCACTTATTTTCTTCATCCACGTGTAAACAAGATTAGGAGTCTGTATCACCACAGACTGTAATTTAATCAAATTTGTTTGGCATCAAAATACAGATTCCACACAGCATTGGGTGAAAATAAAATCTTGCATTGCTTTTTACTGTAGTAGTGATGCTTTCAGTATGAAACCTTGAATGCAGGAGGTTGGCTCAGTGCTGCCTCTAATCCTCTGCAAATGATGATGGAGTCCCAGTGGCTGCTGCTGGGAAGGCTGGAATGATCAGCCGCTCCGTTCTGTCTGCCTGTCCAATCCAATAGAATGTGCACTGAGAAAGCTAATTGCTGGGAGAAATTGCTGCTTGTTTGCATGACTGATCAAGAGCATAGCAAGTTCATTTCAGACAGTCTCAGACAGATTTTTCTTTAGCCTCTGCCTTTAGGGGCAGAAGATTATAATGCATTATCATTATCTAAAAGTCCTTTTGTTTTGGGTATCCTCCAGTTGTTTCTGGAGCCTCATATACCTTTTAAAAGAAATTAGAGATCATTTCAAAACAGACTGTTCAAATATGGTCTGTAGTTCTGCAGACAAATGCACAAACTGATTCCAGTTTTCAGTAATTTGATTTTCTCTTCCAGTTGTAGATCTATCAATTCTTCATGGGTTTTTTTATTATACTGTTGCCTTGAGGCACCAGTTGATTAGATGACAGAGCAGAAATTTACTGGTATGGGCTGTTTAGAACTCTGAAATGTTTATGGTCAAAGCAAACAAGTGAACAAGGGCAGAGAAGTGAAGCAACTTGCCCAGTGAATCACAGAGGGGGAAGCAAATCTGATTTTTAATTTCTACTCTGTTCTGTCCCATAGACTAAAAACAAATGAGTATGTAAAGTAGAAATCCTTTTGTTCACACATCTGATAAAAGTGGTTGTCTTTGCACATAACATCGTATTGCATAAGGAAAATAAAATAAAGTTTCTTCTGCTTTTACAAGTCTCGGGTCTCTTTGGAAAGTTAGAACCAGCTAGCAAACTGGTCCTCTTAAGCTGTTTCAAATTAGAAATCTGCAACTGCCTTTTGATACTGTATGAAACAATCTTTTGCAGTCATCTTCTAAATATCTTAGAGATTTTTTTATTGTGTATTAAGACTTCAAAACCTGTGATACTTTCAGTACTGACACCTTGCCTGTTTTATGCTTAAACATGGACATGAAAACGTGCCAGACTGTGGAATTTTTCTGTTTATGTGGTAACATGGGCTCAGAGAGAGCCAAAGCCTGGAGTTGAGCATTGGTGTGTTGTGGCAGTACTTGCAGTGGGGCTTCACCAGCACTGCTGGGTTTATATCCCCAGTTAGCATAATGGAAAAGTGGGCACTGTGGAGAGCATGAGGAGTCAGGTCAGGGGTCAGATATTTGAGACCATTTTCCCACAGCAACCCTGTGCGAGTGATCCTTTACTGTGTTAAAAAAAAAAAATTAAAAAAAAATTGAAGAGGATTAGAGGGGATTAGCAAGAATATTACTCTCCAGAGTGCAGGCCCAAGGCATTGAGAGAAGAACCTAGCCAGGCAGCAAATGTGCTTTATTTGGCTGGGGCACAACCCCTCCTACATTCCTTGAAGAGTCTGAATGGGAAAAGTTAAGTCCTCAAACTGGATTAGTAAATAATCTCATAGTTTGTGGCATCTGCTGAAATTGGTGAGTTAGTTGCATTCTTACACTTTGGGGGACACTCCACGGAATTGCCAGCTACATTGATCAAAGATGTGGATTAGCTTTGGCTGTTATTGAATGAGACACTATATGGTAGAAGAGAACAGCTCACAGGTGAATACCAGAGCTGAAACTGTCATTTCATGCTTGTAAAAAGTACTCATCTATTTTTAAAAGCCAACTTCAAATGAATACTTGACCTTTTTAATGCACCACGAGAAAGTGTGCATATTAAAAAAGTTGCATGTGCTGTGTTTCAAAGGAAATGGGAAATGATTAATCCTTGTGCTCTTTGACCCTTCTGAGCATCAGGTTTTCTGCTGATGGAGGGAGAAGGCTGAAATTGAAAAAATCTGAAATCAAAGATATTTTGTGGTAGCCCAGTAAGACCACATTAAAAGAAGATTTTCCTGGGTTTGGTTTATTATTCTTCCTTTGGTTAGCTCACTGACATTTTCTGGTTTGCTGCTCATATTTTAGAACTAACAAGTCCTCAGCCTTCTACATTGAATCTTTCAGTGATGAAATAATGAGCAAAAATACCTTGGTCTGGGGTTTTTTATCAGCCTAAATTTGTCACTCATTGGTGTTGCACCTGCAGCATTATACTTAATGTCTGTTCCACAGGAATGTATTTTTGTTGTACTGAAGCTGTATGTTTTTTCTTGATTTTTTTTTTTTTTTTGAGTGTGTGTGAGAGAAAGCTAATTTAAGAGTTACACACAGGAGTATGTTTTGCTGCTTTTCATTTCACATGTGAATGCAGCCTGGCTTCTGTGTGGTAGAAACTGGCCCCTTCTACGCTCAGTTACGCCTCAAATGATCAGTTATGTTTCACAATTAAAGGTTTTGGAATATTCCATGTAACCAGGTGTGTTTTCCATTTTTCCTTTCAGTATTTACTAGAAATGAAAAGCTTAGTGCTGCCTCCCGAGCACATTCTGAAGCGAGGGGACAGTGAGGCAGTAGCCTATGCTTTTTTTCACCTCCAGCACTGGAAGAGGATAGAAGGGGCTCTAAATCTGCTGCACTGCACATGGGAAGGCAGTAAGTATCTCCTTTTATTTTTTTTTCTATACATTAGACTAGTCTCTCTACCTCTACTCCCCTTAAACATGATTGGTTCTCTTTGTGAGAAGCGGGTCGCAGATTTAATGTCACTCACCCTTTTTGCAGCATTTAGGATGATCCCATACCCATTAGAGAAAGGACATCTTTTCTATCCCTACCCGAGCTGCACAGAAACAGCAGACAGAGAACTGTTGCCAAGTAAGTGGTTTCTAAGCAGTAATGATAATAAAACACAGGCTAAGGACATGTTCAGTTTGTGGTATTCTGTATTTACCTTACTGTGATTTTTTTAGTTTGAGCTTCCTGTGAAGGGGATTCAGCTATTTGTTGATGTCCCTCTGGAAAGATCCTGAAGCACTTGACGTGTGTGTGTGGTAAATGTCAGCTTGATGCTGTAATAGCCCAAGTCCTTCAGAGATGAAATCTCTGTGTGGTACATTCAGACTGAGTCTGGCCAACTTCGAGGACAACAAAAAGGACCATTTTTAAAAAATTGCTTTTAAAAGAATTCATGGATTTCACTGCTGTAGAAAGGAATCAGTCCATGGTTCCAGTCCTGCATTGGGTATCCAGTAAAACCTGGGATCTGAGAGAGAATCCTTGGTTAATCTGTAGCTTCATAGAACATATATTGCTTTCTGTCATTAATTCATTGGTCTGTATTTATCTGCTGGCTGCCTCCTGAAACTTCTTATCCATGTGTTTCTATGGACTTATATTAACATTTGATACTGAAAAGTAAGTCTTACCCAGCTGCTCTTTGCTTCAAGGTTACTATATGCTATTATGAGCATACATGTTTTTTTCCTTTGGGCAAGACAAATAAACTAAATCATTACTGCCTGTTCTCATCATATTTAGGAAAACAGCATTAATTTAGATTAGAATTGAGCTGTTAATTATACATCTTAATTGAATTCCTTTGGGGTTGAACGTCTATATTGTGAAGAAACACAAATCCCCTGGGACTGGAAAGGGCTACTGCGAAAGCACCAGCAGCCCCACAGAGACCACAGCTGTGGAAAGGAAAACTGCACAGACGTGTTTCTATTTAAAAGCCTGAAGTTATATTTAAAATGTGTAATTTAAATTTGCCCCCAGACTGCTTTAAATTACTCATTTCTCACTTATGCAGGATATTGCACAAGGAATTCCTTGGTTAGCAACTAACCCTAAATTGTAGACTTCCCAGCATAATTAAACACCAACACATGCAGATATTTCAACAGCATCACTCACGCATTCCTGTTATGTTTTAAATATAAAACTACCCATAAATAAAATCGTCTTAACACTTTTATTGCAGTACTTCCTCAAGAAATCTTGACACTTAATCTTTTAAATTTATCTATTTAAAATAATGTTGACCAAATCAATGATTCAAAAAATTGGTTGGATGAGTGATTCTTCTCAAATGTCTGTAAGCATATAGAATTCACTTTAGTTGTCCTTACCTATTTTGGATTTGGTTTTAATTTGCCAATGTAGGGAAGGCTACTGCAAAAAGAATTAATTCCTATTTTCAAAACACTTTACTAAATTATATCAGTCCATGTTTTAGAAATCAGGTGAGTTTCTATATAGTATGAATCTCTGGGTAACATTAACATCTCTGACGGATGTTAAACATGGATCTCCAAATACTCTGCTTATTGTGCTCCAAAATCGTATTAAAAGCAAACCCTGAGCACTTTGCCATTAATGAGTTGCAAGAGCACAAGACACTTTTGCTGGGTTAGTCTTCTAATGGTGCTTTAATGCACCAGCATTCAGAAACAGTAACTGGGAGGGAAAAGTGTCTTTTTTCCTCCACAGACTTCAGTTTGAAAAGAATACAATTATATTTTCTCATTTTACAGAAAAAAGTTTGCTTAAAATTTTAGGGTTTTGTTAGATTTTAAAAACAGCTTGTCAAGAAGGGCAGTCCTTTTATTATTAGTTATGTCTATAGAAACTATTTTTTTTTAAATTTAAAAATCTTTTCAGATCATTGGATAGAAATCAGAGCTGCAGGTATCCAGAGCCAGTCAGTAACTGCATATTCACCAAGCAGGTCCTCAGCGAGTGACCAGTAGTAGTGTTGTGAGTGCTGAAAGCTCCACATGCCACCCTTGGCCTGGCTAATCACCTGCTTTGGATTTTGTTACCAGAGATTGGAAATTGCAAGGAGCTGCTATATACAGAATTTATAACCCAGTCCTGGTGATGTTTTCTTTGAGGTCTGCTCTGTCAGCTGCTCTGAACAAATTTACTGTAGTCTACAACCAGAAGTCTTCAAGAAGTACTAAAAAATGTATGTGTATTTAATATGCTGGTTGTTTTGTACTTGCTGAACTTCTTACAGGGTGGGGAGGTGTGCTGTTCTTTTCAGGTAACAGCATTAGCGCTCCAGAGAGTTGAAAACAGCTGAACTGTTCTAATTGGTTTGGGTAATATTGGCAGCTTGAGAACTTCACAAGTGTTCCCTCTGTCCTGCTAAAAGAGTAGGTACCAAAAACTGAACCTGATGAAATGATTCAAAAATAAAGCCCATGAAAGTGAAAAAGGAGACTGGGAAGAGAATATTAATAATGAAAACAAATATTTAATAACTATTAATAATGAAGACAAGCATGTAATGAAGGGGAAAAATTTTTAAGAAGTTAAAGTACTGGAACCTAAGATGTGCTACACAAGTCTTGAGTTCACACTTACTTGTTCTGAAAGTCCAGAACTGAGTTACAAGACTACAAATAATTCAGAAAGGAGTCCTTAATTATCAAATGTCAACATTCTTTGTTTTTTCCTTTCAGCATTTCATGAAGTCTCCGTTTACCCCCAGAAGGAACTTCCGTTTTTCATCCACTTCACAGCAGGCCTGTGTTCCTTTTCAGCCATGCTGGCCCTCCTTACCCACCAGTTCCCTGAGCTGATGGTCATTTTTGCAAAAGCTGTAAGTACTGTCTCCATCATGGGGCTTGCTTAGGCATCTCGTGGGATTTTTGGGAATTTTGAGGTCCAGGGTGAAGTTTTATTTTAGCTTGAATTAATGTTGACTCTTAATCATACTCTAATGACAAAAATTCTTCCATATTTTACCTATTAGATGATTTTACTCATGATCCTATTCGTGGTGTTTTCAGAGGGATTCAGAAAACTTGTGAGAAGCAATGATACTCAACATCAAAGTAGTATTTCTGATTTTATTGCCCACAACAGGGGTGTTGCAACTAGATGATTTTTAAGGTCATACATTCTTGTATTCTGGAGGTCTGTATAAGTAGCATTTAGTTGAATTTTTATACCAAAAATGTAAGATTATCTTCTATTTAATGACACCAGCCTTTCAACTCAAGCATACTGTGATAAAGCAATTATTATTTGCTATATTCAACATTATATCTTCAAGTAATTCTAGTGCTTTAAGCTTTTAAAACTTTTTTCCTATGTATTTCATTGCTTCAAGTGTTTCTTATCTCACTGTGCTTCAACTTATTAAATATAGTAATTTGAGATAATAAAGTTCTAGCTGGTATATCTGGAGTGCTTTGGCCTTAGATAAAAGCAATGCAAAATGTCTTTCCAACAAATTCTTGAATTTCCAAGAAACCAAGAGCACAGTTTTAGGAATGGCAATTGGAAAGTATTGTGTATATGGAGTTTTTTACTGTAAATCTCCAAGCAGTGACTCCTTAGATTACATTTCAGTTACTTCTTAATCAAACTGTTTTTCCAGCAGTTGAATCCACAGCAAGCTGAATGCCTTGGAAGGGGTTTAAGAAGTTGAATACCTTTCTATTGACTTGAAAAGTCTGAGTTTACATATTTTCATTTGTTAGTGCTTGAGTTTGTTTCCTCCATAATAAATCACAGGGTAAACCTTGGCAAATTGCTAAAAATATTCCAAGTGGCCAAAAATCACAATGAAGCATTTGCTAGTTCCAATGTATACAGTGTGATCCAGCATGAGCAGCGGCCAGAGCGCTGGCACCGGCAGTGGGAACTGCTCCTGCCCCCTCACTCCCAGCCCTGCCAAACGGCACCATGGAGATTTCTGTGTCTTGCACAGGTCGGAGGGTTTGCAGGTGTTGGGGACTGGGGCTGGCAGAATGGTGAGCATTTACTGGTGCACTTAGAGCCCGTGAAGGTGTCCAGAGCAGCTGTGGCTGCTGCATCCCTGGAAGTGTCCAAGGCCAGATTGGATGGGGCTTGGAGCAACCTGGGATAGTGGAAAGTGTCCCTGCCCACGACAGGGTGTTGAAATTAGAGGATCTTTAAGGTCCCTTCCAACCCAAACTATTCCATGATTCCATGATAACTGTGTGAGTTGGTGCTGGTGAGAGCAGTGGAACAGGCAGTGGTAGAGAATCCACATGAGCTGCAGTACAGCACAGGTGCTCCCTCAGCCTCACTGTTTGTTTCACCCAGATTTCTGATCTCTTGGAGAATCACACTGTTCAGTTTCTCAAGTAGTTGCTGTTTAGATTCTTCTCAGTGAAGTGACAGAAGGGAGGAAAGTATGTGAATGACAATAATCTGAACAGCTCACTAAACAAGCTGAAAGACACTGCTAGATAGAAGACCTTCAGTTGGAATTGCAGACAAAAGGGTCTGATTGTTTTTTCTTTCTTTATGAATTTTTATTTTTTAATAGCTACATAGGTAGAGAACTGAGTGGATGTGTATCGTCTTGCAAAGTGATACCTTCCACTATCCCAGGTTGTGCTAAGCCCTGTCCAACCTGGCCTTGGGCACTTCCAGGGACAGGGCAGCCACAGCTTCTCTGGACACTTCCAAGCAGATCAATCCAATTTTTTTGCACTTGAACCTTACGTTACTGGAATAAACCAGTATTAATTATTACTAAAGTACTGAAAAAATAGTGCACCAGTGTTCCTGCTGTATCCTACTGAAAACAACTTTCTTTTTCAGGGAATTGGACAAAATCTTAAGATAGTCCCCATTCCAAAGTGGTTTGATATGGATCGCTTGATATTTTCACAACAATGAAAGAAGTCATGGGACTTAAATTAAAAATTGGCTAATTTTGATGCTTGCAAGATTAGGAGAGAGCATTTCACATTCCGGCTGTCCCCTGGCTCCCTGTTGGAAGATTCCTTGCCATTTTGTCCATGTCAGCCATCTAGGGACAGAAAATAGGACAAAGCAGAGCAGTGTCTGGCAAGTCCTGCTTTGTGTGACACTCTGCTTTACTTTCAGAACAAATCCCCCTACCACTTTCCCCAAAACTCATTAAGTGAGACTGGAGAATTAACTTTTTAGCCAGCTGCTGAACTTTTCATATTTATAAACACTTGAGTCTTTTGCTTATCTAAGAGAAAATGTGTATAGTTTGGAGATGTGCACTTCCCTGCCAATGTGTAATGAGTGGTTCTACACTTGGTAGGAAAAAAAAGCCTGGAGTTTCCTGTCAGAGCTGAGTGTCGATGCCAAGGGCAAAGGTTTCTTGCCTTGCTAATCTACATCTTAACTCATGCACTTAATGTGAAGGTGCCACACACAAACAGGCAGGGAAGAAGCCCACTGCAAGGAAAAGCTCCTACACTGCTGTGAATGTTATGTTTTAAAAGCCTTTTTAATGTAATATTTGAGGTTATGATAGAAGCCAGGAGGGCCAGAGTAAAACCTTCAAAGTAAATGAGTCCTGTTGTTGCTGCCTCGTGAAGCAAAGGTTTGCACAAGGATAACCCGAGTGCCAGTGGAGTACTTAGGAGGGTGGGTTGAGAAGGTGCAGGGGAGTTTGTGTGATTTCTTTTAGCCTAATCTTAATTCTGGAACTGTTTAGATGGCATCTAGAATATGGATCCTGTCTGGAAGCACAGATTGGTCTTGGTGGATGGGCTGTTCAGTTTGAGTCGGTGACCTGTAAATAGTCTATGCCTGAATATTGAGAAAATGAGGTCTTTAAGGTTCCTTCCAACCTACACCATTCTATGATTCTCTGAATATCAAATGTCCTCCTCACCCCAGCCTGTTCTGCCCTGAAGGCACAGTGCTGAGCAGCTGGAAGAGCTGTAGCATGAAAAAATGCCATCCTAACCATTGTGCTTTTGCCCAGGTGCTGCGGGTGCTGTGGCCAGTGAGTGCTCCCAGTGTTCTGGCCTCCAGCTGAATGGACTGCACTGGGGTGAGTGAAGAAGTCTGGAACCCCCTGGGGCTTCCAGAGGGTTTTTATTCTTTTGTTTGTCTTCATTGATATCTAATGTTTACAACAAGCCTATTTCATGGCATGAGCAGTGAAGGGATTGCAGTTGCCTTGAGTGAAAGACACAGGCTGGTTTTCATTCATACCTTGAGTTTGCAGAAGGAGGTTGGTTTGGAAACTGAGCTGATTTATTCTTGTGTTCTGTTTCTTACAGTGCTTTGGGACTCTTCTTTCACCCTTCAGTTTCACTATGGAACACATTGAGGTCCTGCTGCTGTCCAGCCCCTGGCATCAACTGACTCCAGTGTGACTGCAGTGTGTTTTCCATGATAGTTTGATTTTATTCTCATGAGCCTCACTTGGTGGTTGGCTGACCCCCAGTTGTGGGGGCCAAGGAAGAAATCTGGGTTCTTCAAACTGATAACCTTGACAGGCTTCCATGTTGATGGTGCTTAACATATGAATTTCTTCTTTGGCCTTAATCTGTAATCATCTAAGAAAATAGTTTTTGTTGAGCAATAGTTTATTGCTCTCTAAATCACTTGGACAACTGGAAGCTCATACTTCCTCTGTAAAAAAGGAGAGTACACAAACTGAGCAGGTGTTTGGAGTATTGATACTTCCTTCTCAGCTGCAGATGCACCAGATACTTGGCTTAGATTTAATTTTATAAGCCTTTTTCAAAATATTTGTTAACAGCAAAGTATGGTTCTGCTTTCTTTATTAAAAGGTTGCTACTTAACACATTGAATTAGTTGCCTTTTTAAGCGTCTGTTTAATATAGATTATAATGTGCAAACAAAGATTTGTTTGTTCTCTATCTTAGGAGCTTGCATTACTCAAGGAGATGGTAAACTCCTCTATTTCATGTTACTTCTTTAGATTTAACTTTTATTCTTCGAGACAAAGATTATGAAAGACGGGATGGCTTCTGAAACTGCTCAAGGTGTTGTGACATATGCTTGGGAGTCTTTGTTGGGAGACCTGGATTTTCAGGTGTTAGTCCAAAGTAGCGTTGCAGTTGATACAAAGACTTGAAGAGAAAGGAGAAGTGGAAAACTCTTCAAAGGAGTTGCTTCATATACAGACCTGAAACAATCTGAAATTTTTCCTGTATTCTCTTAAACAATCCCTAAGTCAATCAATCACATTTCATTTGAATTGACGTAAAATACCTCTTGATACAGAAGACCAAGAATGAATTCTTTTTCTTTTTTCTTATTTTCAAATCCTTCTTTACTTTGTAAACAAAGTTTTATGAATCAGAGAGTCACCTCTGCATCTCATGTAAGTGTAGTTTATTTGTAACTGTCTGAGAGGAAACACTTGCTTAGGTAGAAATGCCATTATTTGCTCTTCACTGAATATTTCTATTGACTGGAATTTAGTCCAAGTAGAGTATTAGAATTCATCAAGGAATCAAAAGGGAAGCCCTACAGAAAGGTACTACGAGTGTTTTTAGAGTTACCTAACTACTAGAAGGTAATTTTGTCAACTTTCTTTCCAGTTGAATTTGTGTCATTGGGGCTGTTTCTCACTTTGGAGTCATTGTGGTGATTAATAGGCCTGTTATGTTCATGTGATTTCACTTCTTGGTCTGCAGGGGCCCATAAGGTAACCAACCTAATGCTTTTTAAAGTTGAACCTTTTCCAGCAGTTGTGTGGGGTTATAAATGAAGCTCTGCCTCCCATGTATCATCCCAAGAGCTGCTTTCTCTCACTGTCCTCCCCTGACATAACAGTAACAGAAAGGGGATGGGCTTGTTCTGAAAGGAGAGCTGGCAGGGGGTTGTGTAATGAAAATCTTCCTGTCTCTAGAAGTGCCAGCAATTCTTGAGGAAGGAGTGCTCTTTCTGATTTCACAGCAGGATTGTCCATGCTTTTTAGAAGTGTTCCTTTGCCACTTAGGAGCAGGGACTTGCACCTGACCCATACCATAGTAATACTCTATCAATTATGTTGTGTGTGTGTGTATTTAAAAAATTACAATTAATACAGATGAATATTGATGCAACTTCCTTGAAACGAGAACTGTGATGATCTTACAGCCATTGGGATGGCAAAAGCTTTTCCACAAGGCTTTAAGTGGCATTAACAGACTCCTCAACTTTTCAGTTCGTTCAGAGTAGTCAGTTGAAGTTAAATCTTGAAGATCATAATTTATTTCTATACCTAAATCTGATATGTGTATTTGTAAACCAGGGTAATTATAGGCTCTTTGATCGTTCAGGCAGGGTTTGAGCTTGGGGTGGGTTTGGTTTGTTGGATGGCTTTTGGTGCTCGCACATCAGATTCTGGGGAATGATCTCTGGCAGACATTCACCATGCTGGGACCCCTTCATTTTTGAAATTTGGGATAGATGCACGTGTTAGTAGCTTTTATGCATGTATGTACATGGCAAAAGGACCTTTCATGCTGTCAGACACCTTGGTCACTGAAGTTATGGGGACAAATTTATATGAAGATGGCCCTGGGGTATCTCCATCCAGGTTTGTCACAGGCCAGTTCCCTTCTTGTATTTCTCCAGCACTGGCCAGGCATGTTTATTTCCTGCTCCTCACCCTGGAATTGTTGTGAGGGTGCCAAGCCTTGTAGATCCATGACTCTGAGCAAGGCAGGGTGTAAAGGTCATAGTTGAGACCATTAATAACAAGGTGCAAATGGCTGGTTTATATGTAATGTGAAGCTTTTTACTTATTTCATTTTTGCACTTTGGGGGCTCTGTTTGCTTATGGAGCGCTTGGTGTCTGGTACCTATTTAGGCTGAGAGCAGGCAATTGGGTTCCTTCAGGCCTTCAGAGGAATGCAGAAAATTGTTCTCTGGTGTTGTAATTCTGCTGGGATAACTGGAGCTTATTTGTCTCACTGCTTATTAAATGCATACTTGTCTAGAGGTCTTTTTTTTTTTTCCTCCTTTTTTTTTCCTGAAAAACCTTGGGTGAATCCCAAGGACCACAAGTGAGAGGAAGATTCCAGGAGGAGGGGGAGAGGGAAGTGCCTGCACCTCTCCACAAGCTGCATCATCCACCTCCAGTGCCAGCAGGATGAAGAGGTTAAATATGAGAGCAGACTCCCTTAGGGAAAGGAGACGAATGTATGAGGCTCGGCCAGACATAAATTAATATTGCCCTTCCCCCTGCTCAGAGATGAGACAGCGAAGGGAGCAGCACCTCCCAAACACTAATGTATGGGGTGTGTGGTTGGGAGCCAGTGAGGCTGCACTGAGGTGTCCAAACGGGCCCAGCTGTGGAGGTCAGGAGCAGATGTGAACAGAACTGATGCTGTGCTCTTTGCAGAGCTGTGGGCAGCAGGGCAGAGGGCAGGTGGGGTTCATGGAATCACAGAATATCTTGAGCTGAAGGGACTTACAAAGATAGTGTCCAACTCCTGGCCCTGCACAGACACCCCAACAATCCCAGCCTGTGCCTGAGAGCTGTGTCCAAATGCTCCTGGAGCTCTGGCAGCCTTGGGGCTCTGACCATTCCCTGGGGAACCTGTTCAGTGCCCCAGCACCCTCTGCAGGAAGAACCTTTTCCTGATACCCAGTCCAAACCTCCTCTCCAGCATTCATACTCTACCAGTTTCTGAGCAGTACCCAGCTTGCCCTGTTTTGCTGTTAAAAGGGACAGACTCCTCGTCTGTCTCCTGCAGTTAATTAGGATGACTGCAGAGGTGACGTGTGAGCTGTTGTCACCTGATTTTGGGTCAAAAATCTCTACACATCAAACAGGATGACAGTAGCAATCACATTGGGCTTCTGTGTTCGTCTCCTGTGCTCTGAATTCACCAAACTTAAAGGTGGATAAAGAGTAAAGGCAGCTTCAGTTTCCAGCTGTCTCCTGGCTGCCTCCTCCCTGTCTGGAGCCTCCTCCATGGGGTGTTCTCTGCACGCCCCAGCCCTTACACTAGAGGGACAAGACGGTGATCAGGGATGCTGCTCATGTGCTTGGAATTTTCCTCATTTCTAGCGTCAACTGCTGTTGTGTGCTCTTTGGTGGGATCCTCAGTGAGTCTGGTCATTGGGGAGAGCGAGATAACACACCCACGCTTACAGCATCACTGAGGGTACATCCTCCATGATGAGTGTGTTCCTCCATGATGAGTGTGTGGAGGTTATTTCTGGCCAACATTTTCCCTTTACTCTGGATGCATTGAGTTATGCAATCACAGTGTGGCCTCATCGCTTGTACCCTTCTCTTAACAACCTCTTGATTTCTTTGCTAATTTGGCTGTGGGGTTTCATCAGTTATAAAACAGTGACACAGTATGTGACTATTGCATTGTCCTGCCTTGACTCACCAGCTGTGATTCCAGAGCAGTGACCCCCCTGCTGCTAGCTGGAGCCCTCCGTGACTCGGCCGGGGGAATATGGGATGTGAAAGCTCCCACACAGATCTTGACAGGCTGTGCAAATGTTAGTACAAATGCAACAATAAAGCTGTCCCTGTGAGCTGGACCTGTTACAGCAGGTGATCCGCGAGGATTACACTGAGCACAGGTACCTGAGCAAAGCCTTCTGTGCCTTTATGAGCCCCATGGAGAACAGAAAAGGCCCATGGGGAGACAAGAGGGATTGGGCTAGAGCTTGGCAGTGTATTCACCTGCATTGCTGAGCTCATGAACTTACTGATCTTACCATTACCTCCACCCCAGAAAATGGTGGTGTCACCTGTGCTGTTCTCACTTGTGTAGAGAAAATCAGAATCATAGAATCTTCTGGACTGTGGAAGAGAGCCACAAGGAACATTTGGGCCCTGCACGTGATCCTATGTTTCCAATGCCTTCTACCTCCTCCTATGCGTCCTGAAGAAACTGTCACTTACTCTGTCAGCTCGATGGGCTGTCTCCATGACTGCTTCTTCAGATATTCGGTAGCACTTGCACTTGATTCCAGTTCCTCTTATTTCCTGCTGTGACAGAGGAATGGAGCTGTACAGGTGAACCCGGCACGGGCTAGGGAGGGTTCCTGTCTCAGCTGTGGTTACTTGACAGAGCCCTGGAGGCATCCAGTTTCAGCATCTTAGTGATGAAACAGGAAAGGGGGAAGGCAAATAAACCCAAGACAGCCCATCCTCAGGAGTTTCCCTGTTTGTTTTAAAATACGAACATCTGAATTTGAGGGGAGGATATATTTTGGCAGCAGCCATTGATTAAGTTTGGTGGGCCCACAGATCTGCTACAGACACCTCCCTGGGGTCCTGACCCTTGGTCCCCAGGCACTGAGTCCCTCCCAGCCCACAGAGCATGTCCTGCTGTGGGGAGGGAGTCTTGGATTGATGGCTGAGGGGGCAGCATTTTTTTCTAGTCTGTTGTAAATTGCTGGTAGGTGGAGCAGTAATGAAGATATATGAGAGGCTCTTCCCGGTTGATTAGCCTGTGCTGATGGGTGCTGTGCTGGCTTGGGATGCCTTTGGCCTAGCTCAGACCTCCCATTCACCTGCCAGCATTCCTCGGTACAGCCAGGATGGGAAAGTTGTCTCTCCCTGAAATTCAGAGGGCCTAGAAGGACTTGGGGGTGACCAGAAGCGTCCTGGGTAAAACACCAGCTTGCATACAAGAGCAGGGAAGGTGCTGCCCAACCCTCTTGTGCTGTTAGGGAATTAGTTTAATTCTACAAGAAACAGGTTCACTGGGAGGTGGGATTCCTGTAATTCTCTTAAGATCTTCATTAAAATGTTACCTTTTGGCTTGTCTGTGGCTTTGCAGCAGCTCTGCTGAAAGTCCTTTTCCTGCATGAGCACTCTCAGGGTCTGGCATGCAGGAAGGTGCTTAATCCAGCCCCTGGCAGGCTCTTTCAATTCTTTGAATAGTTCCCCCCATCAAAGTAGGTTTCAAAGTGGTTTTCTCTTCCCACTTAAACAATTATTTCCTAGGGCCATTGGGTAAAATCCCTCTTTAGAGATAGTCTTGGTGCAGTAGCTGATGGGTGCCTTAGGACTAGAATAATCTTCTTTGGCTTAATCCCATCCTGCTCCTTTGACCTTCCTTCAGACTTTGCTCTGTTGCCTGCTCAGCTCCCTCTTGCCCACACATCTCACTGCTTCCAGGAGAAAACCCCAGCTCCTCTGAGACATCTGACAGCTCCTCTGGCAGCAGTAAAACAGACCCCAGCAAAATGTCCTCATACTGCTAAGGAAGGATTCCCCTGGGACTCTGGAATGCTGTGGATGCCATCCTCAACTTTGTGGGAAGCTTTAGGACAGCGGGAGTTGCAGACAGTGGGGAAGAGAAACACTGCAGGCTGGTTCCTGCTCTGGGGAAGTGCCCGACTGGGTGTGTAGGAATTAAAAAAGCAAAGGACATCATTTTATGATACAGGTTTATAATGAATTTTGACTTAAAATAATAAGCAGTATACACAACATACACGGGAGTTGTACAGAGATGCTGTTGTATCGTTGACCTCAGAACCTACCAGTAAGTTCACAGGTTTCATTTGCTCTCAAGCCCTGTGTGTCTGCCAGCTCGAGGTGGCCTTTGTGCAGTCCTTCAGGGTTCAGTTCCAAGTTCCAGCTCCACTTGTTCCCTGTGCTGGGGACACAGGGACAAGCCTTGTGCAGAGGTGGCTCTTGCTCAGTGGGGCCAGTGATGTGCCAGGTCCACTCAAGGGGAACAGGTATCATGGAACTGTCTTATGAATTTGAAATACTCTTCCTCTGGCCTTGCAAAAAAGGAAAAGCAAGAATGCTTTTGCAAGAGTGGATTATTCTGAACTAGTGTTTTTCGCTGGTGAAGCTTTACTGTAACATAGATTCTCTGGGGAGGTGCAGGATTCCTCAGCCATCACATCCTGACAGTTGGTCCTCCAAGTCCATATTGGTTGCACCGTCCCTTTGCGAAGAAAACCATTGCAGGTTCACAGTTAAAGCAAGGATTGCAGCCTCCTCCTAGGTCGGGGATTAGTTTTGCTGAGCAAATCGAAGGGCCCACAGTACCTCCTGGGAACTGTAGTCCTTTCCTTAGTGCTTTGCAGAATTAATTAAATAAAAGCCATGCAGTTGAACTACAGCTCCCAGAACACCATGGCCCTCAGGGCACAGTAACTGAAAAAAAATTGCAAGGGGGGTGGCAGTGAACTCTCCTTTGGGGCTCCCATCTCATCATGTCTGGTCCAACCACTCAGCCCGTTTGGGTGCTTTACATGTGTGCACATCCACAGTGTCCTCACACTCCTTGCAGCGCACAGCGCAGCACCAGTGGAACTTGCACTCGCACTTGGTGACACGGGTGACACGTGTGGTGTCATAGCCCCGCCCACAGCACATCACCTCGCAGCCATCCGTCCCACGGGACACCTTGTTGCACACCCTGCCAGCCGTGCCCAGGGAGCCTGGCAAAGGAAGGGAGAGCAGGTCAGGGTGTTCTCCATTGCATTCCAACGCTTCCCCACCACCCACCCGTGGGGGTTACTGGTGAGACTAGGCATCTCTGTCATGGGGACCTTCGGTGGGACTACTTTAGTGGGGAAATCCTGCTGCTCCTGCCACAGCACGTCTGCAGCCAGGCCTCCAAAGGCAGTACTTTGAAGCTTCACTTCCTGTGCATTATGGACATGGGATGCAGTGAGCCTGGCCAGGGATGCAGCTTTGGTATCTTTGCCCATGGTGGAGGGTTGGAATGAGATTATCTTTCAGGTCACTTCCAACCCACACCATTTAGGGTTTCTGTGACCCTCTGCATGGCCCTTTCCCATACCCACTGCTAGAGCCTCTGTTTGCTGCTGCCAGAGCATAAAGGCAGTGGGGGACAAGGATGGGCTAACTGAAAGCTGCTGGCCTGTTGGGAGGGGAGGAAAAGATGCTTTTGGGCAATGATTGGAGCTCTGGGTTTTACCTGCTGACTTGTCCATCACGCAGTAATCAGGTGAGTTCTCAAAATACACCAGATCTGTTTTTGTGGGCTTCCTGAAGTTCTTGTTGGCCACCGTGAAGCCAGTGCCGTCCTGATTCATCGTCACCTGGATGGCCCCATTGTATTTCTTCCTTAGGTAATCCCCTGTTTTTCGAAAATCTGACATTGCCAGCCAACAAGTCCTTAGTGTGCAGGAGCCACTGACCCCATGGCATTTGCACTCCAGCTTCAGGAAGCGCTTCACAGCCTGTGGGAAGAGGGATGCATAAGGACCAGTGGTCATCCTGGGCGTCAGATACTGCACCAGTGTCTACTCATTCCTGGTGCAGCTGATCAGCCCTTGGCTGTGTGGGATGGGGTTCCTAATAGGAGAGGGGGGCTGTGTATGGAGGTCACTGATGGCAACATCAGCAAGGACACAGGAGGCAAAGGTAAGCAGGGCACTGCCATCCTCATGGGCCATTCCCCAGGACAAAGCATGCAGGAGAGCCCTGGGGAGGCAGGGCAGCATCCAGCCCTGATCCACAGCAGGACCTGCCCTCCAAAGATGCCCAAATTCCCATTTCTGTACCCAAGCTGTTCCCGCTGCCCAATCCCCTTCAGAAGGTCCTAGTGGATGGGCAAGTGCTGGGCTTGGCTGCAGGGGCTGCACTCACCATCCTCCCGCAGCGGTTGTTGTGCAGATTCATCAGTGCCCGAGCATCCTTCACCTTCTTCTCCTTGGCATCCACAAAGGCTTTGGCAAAGCGGATCCCATAGTTGATGTTGTCGCTGCAACCACCCCAGTCGAACTCCCCGCGCTCGTCCTTGGAACGACCCCTCTTGAGTGGGTCACAGCTGCACACCTTGAGGTCCCCTTGGCTGCAGGCCCGAGTGATGGCATAGACCACCCCGGCCGAGGAGATGGCATAGACGAAGGCTGCCTCCCTGCTGCCTGCCATGGGAGAGAAACACAGCGATGGGGAGTGAGCATGCCAGGCTGTGCCAGGTGCCTGCAGCCCATGAAGGACCAGGACATTGGGAGTGAGACCATTCTGGGTGTGGGTAAGCCAATCCCAACCATCTCTGCTGGTCACAATATCCAGCCTTGGCTTCCCTGGAGCTCTTCACACTAAATGAAATGCTCAGGGAACATGCCTATGGGTGCTTGGCCTGCAAGACCAACCTGCACCCTTCAGCCAGGGCCACTTCCTCCCTCCCGGTGTGATGTGGAGCATGGAGACGGCGCCAGCTCCGGCCAGAGAGCTCTCGGCTCTCCCCACGCGGCACAGCTTGCCGCCTGCTATTTTATGTCTCTGGTTCAAGTTCGCAGCTGTTTTTATAATGCTGTAAAAGAAGCTGCAAATCAAAACCATGTTCGTATTCATTTCGAGAGCCTTTGAAAGCAACTTCAAAGGCAGCAGAGCTCTCTTTGGGCCTCGCAGGATGGGGCTGTGGTGAGGAGCTTTCATCATTCCCCTTCCTTTGCCAGGAGAGAATGCGAACAGGAGAAAAGGTGCCGTGATGGGAATGGAGAGACTGAGCAGGCAGGCTGCAGCATGGCGGGGTGAATGCTGCATTCGGTATCCCAGTCCCCTTCCCTCCAGTCAGGTCCTTGTTGGGCATCTTGACTTGTAGCTCTGCTGCTTGCCCACGCCAAGGGCAGCTGCCCCATCCCCCCGCCAGCTGGGAGCAAGCCCCCCACTCCCTCTGTAGTGCCCATGTGTCCTCCATACAAGCTGCGAGTGGGAAGACTCTTCCAGACGCTTTTGATTTAGAGGCCACATGGCTGGATGCTCCCAGCACATCACGGGATGCAGCAGCATCTGTCCTGCAGTGCCGCTGCCTGTGCTGAGGCTTACGCCAGCTCCCAGGGCTACCAGAGCACTCCCGGGACAGCTGGAGCCCATGGTGCTGCTCCTGCTCTGGAACCACCCCATCCCTGCCCCATCATGTCTTTCCTCTTTGTTCCTTGGGTACATCCCTTGGGTACATCCCTGCTCGTGTTGTATCCATCTCTCACCTGGAGTGGGAATGTCCCTCCTGGGCAGGGGCCATGCCCAGCCCTTTGTGCAGGGCTGGCATCTGCCCTGTGGGCATGGTCCTTCTTCACCTTGGAGCCCAAAGCAAGGTCTGGAGCTGCATCTCTGCCTTGCCTCCCTTGCCATGCGAGGGAACAGCCAGTTCCCACGTGAATTGCTGAGTCCTGGCCAACCCCGCTCTCCAAATATTTATATATCCCATTACTGTTTACATATGAGCCTGTTCTCCGGAGGTGTCTCCTCCTTCCCCCTTCTCCCCCAGTGCTCCCCCTGCTCCATCTCATCTGGTGCAGCTATTCCAAATGCAGTACTCTGCTCCCATTACTATTTGATTAATTTACAAGGAAAGGCAAAGCTCTCCTAAGGGAGTAATCCAAGCCACCGGGCACAGCAGCCCAGCGAGAGGAGAGACTCCCAGGAAAACAAGGCACATGGTGGTGGGAAGGGGACAGGGCAGAACCTACTTCGCAGCATGACCCGTCCAAAGACAGTGTGGTCCCGGTCCAGGGTGCTGCAGTTCCAGCGGTGGTGCCGGAATTGGTGCTGGCACTCCCGGATCCACTCCTTGGCTCCCTCCCCAACTGACTGCATGATGTCAGGGTACCTCTGGCACAGCTGTCGCTGCTTGTTCACCAGCCCGGGGATGTTATCACAGATCACCCTCGCGCCCAGCGCCCCGATGTACCTGTGAGAGAGAAGGGTGCCACATTACTGCCCTGCCTGCAGAGAGTCACAGAATATCCTGGTGGGAAGGGACCCACAAGGATCATCGACTCCAACTCCTGGACCCACACAGGACACCCTCAAATCCCACCCTGTGCCCGAGAGTATTGTCTAAACACTCCTTGAGCTCTAGCAGCCTTGGTGCCACGACCACTGCCCTGGGGAGCCTGTTCCAGTGCCTGATCAGTCACTGGAGGAAAACCTTTTCCCAATATCCAGCCTAAACCCCCCTGACACAGCTCCGGACATTGTCTCAGTCCTGTCCCTGGTCACAGAGAGCAGAGATCAGAGCTGCCTCTCAGGAGGAAGCTGCAGACCCCACTGAGGTCTGACCTCAGCTGAGAGCAAGCAGAGCTTTTCTCAGTGTGTGCATCATCGCAGGAAGGAGCAGGGAGTCTGCAGAGCCCATCTCCCCCTCTGGGTCGGCTCTGGGTGCTGTGAGTCATGGGATGTGTCCCATAAGCCTGGGCTCTGTCAGCTCCTGGGGCAGCAGCAGAGAAACTTGCTGATGTGCAAAACCTCCCTCCCACCCTCTTCCCAACATCCCAGCCCCGCGCTGTTGCACAGCCCTGCTGAGCACAGCAGGATGAAGCCCAGCTGAGCTGGTGCATGGCTGGTGCAGGCTCTGCCCTGTCTCCTGCCTGCATTCCTCAGGAATGTCCATGGCACAGACACCTGCCATGCACAGGTGAGGGAGGAAGAGGAGTAGCTTTCACCTCTTGGTGCTGCACTCCTCACTCCCACTGCTATCCCCCAGCTGTCAATTCCTCTCTGTGCATCTCCTGAACATTTATTCTCATGGCCTGAAGCTGCATAACTGGTATTAACTATGCTCTGGCTCCTATCTTGCCTGTATCCCAGTGCCCTCCCTGGGCAGTGGGGAGAGAGCAGGAACTCGGAGCAGAAAGACAAAGCACAAACAGCAGCCTGGCTGAGCCCCACGGGCAGCTTTCCACAGACACGGGGGAGGGAGGGACCTAAGCTCTGTCCTGCACTCTCACACCATCCCGGACAATGGCAGCAACATGGAATTTTCCGTCCCAGTTAGCTCCTGCCTGCACACCACCCGCTCACCCCTCTGGCTGCTTGTGCTGGAGGATGATTTTTGCTGCAGAGCACGGAGCTGGGATACTGGCTGGAAGGGATGAGGTTTGGGTGATATTCAGATTTTTTTCTAGCCCCCCAGACTGGAAGCAAAAACCTTCCTTCAATAATAATAAAAAGCAATAATCTTGGACAATATTTCATTGTCTCTCTCTGGCCATGTTCTCTCACTTCTAACCACCCCAGAGAGATCTCCCAGGCTCAGGAAAGCCCTGCAAGCACAGAAAGCAATGGGATCTGCTCCCTTTTAAAAAAATATTTTGTTTAAACTCTGGCAGAAGCACAAGGTCATCTCGGGCTGGAGCTGAGGATAATAAACTTAGCTCCCCACGGCTTTACAAGCCCAGACTCCAAGGGGCAGCAAGCATTATTGTCACAGGCATGCTTGCCAGCCTTTCATCCTGAAGCAGAGGAACAGCAAAGTGGCAGAAGCTGTTTGGGATAGAAAAGCCAGCAGGAGCTCCTCGAGCACTGCTGACTGTGGCTGTTTCACTGCCTTGCTCGTGCCAGACTGTGAGAGCAGCCTGCTCCTTCCCATGGGGAGGAGGGCAGGGCAGAGGAGCATCCCACCCACTGGATAATGGCACAGTGGCCTCGAGTGGGACTGCAGAATTCCTATGGGGAAGCAAGCCTTAAATGGATTCTGCCCAGCAAGGATGGGAATGGCTGGCTTGTGTGCTGGCAAGAGCAGCAATGAGGTGCTGGGAGGCAGCAGATTGCAGGATGGAGGTTCAGAAGGAGCCACAGCTCCTCTCTGCTGGAGAAAAGCGATGCTGGGGAAGCTGGAAAAGGTAGAAAGTTCTGTGATGCGCCACCTCAGCAAGGACCTGATCCTCGCCCGACAGCATTGCTGCTGAGCAGGGCACTGGTGTCCAGTCACAGCTGTGGGCTGGCAGTGGGATGGGACACAGCAGCTGGCAGAGGAGCTGCCTCCCAGACTGGAGAGTGATGGATAAAACACTAACACCATCCCCTGGGAGACCGAGATCAAGGGAAACCCTCCAGACAAGATAAACACTAGGCACTCCCTTTTTCACACTGGAAGCTAATTACTTTTCCTTAATTCTCCTGCCAAATACCCAGATCAGAGCAAACATTATCAGCAGGAGAAAGTGGGAGGAAAGCAGAGCAAAGGGCACCAACCACTGCGGGAGCACCTTGTCATGTGCATCCAGAGCCACCAGGTCAGGGGCTGCATCTCCCTTTGCCTCTGGCCTGTGGCAGCAGATTTACAGTGGTACCTATAGAATTCCATCAGGGTTTATCTACTGAAATCTAACACACAACTAAAGGGAAAATTCCTCCCACGTCCTGGAAAGACTGTGGTTATCTCGGCAAAGCTGAAAGCTTCCACTTGGTGAGAAATGCTTCAGTTGGGTTCAGTTACTCTGAAATGGAGAGAGAGGGGAACATCAGAAGATTCTGCCAAGCAGAGTTTTGGGAGGGAAAAAACCCAAACATTTGTTTTGGATGGATGAAAGCATCCCTCCTGATTTTATTTCTCAAAATCTGTGACATTTTAAAAACACTGCAATGGGGAAGACAATGGATGTTCTGAGAAGTCCCCAGCTGCCTTATCAGAACTTCATTTCCAAAAGAATGAAGCTGTACTGAAAGTGGCACATTTCTGGGCAACGCTGTACTCTGGGCAAATCTGCATTTTTCCAGCTGAAAAAACCCCACAAACCCCAAGCCCTAAGTTCAGAATAGTGAGAGAGAACTTCTCCTGATGCCGGAGGCTGCTCAGGCCTGGACTTCATGGTTGGGAGGAGAAAGGCATAATCAGAAGCCAGGCAGCCTACAGTGAGGAGGAGCTGGGAGGGAGTGAGGGAAGGAGTGGATAATTAAATGCATGTGGGCATAACAATCCCCCACCCTGTCCGACAGGATTCCATGTGTTGCTACCTCCTGAGGGTGTGCAAAGCCCTGGCATCGCCCTTTGCCAAGTGCAGAGCTGTTTGCCCAGCCTGGCTGAGAGGTGGCACAACCTCTCCAACCACCTCTGGCTGCACGATGCTGCAGGCATCACCTCCTGCCCAACAGTGTGCAAGTCCAAGCTGGGTGCATTTCCTATTTTCTCCCGGAGCCCTGCTGCCAGGAGCAGGGTGTGAGGGGCTGTGCTGCGGGACACACTGTGCACTGCATCTCCCGCCTTCCCTTCCATGCTTCTCTCGAGGCAGCAACACCAGCAGAGGATGGAGGCTTCCTGTTCCAAGGGCAGGTGCTTCTGCAGCCCACGAGGTCAAGCCCTCCTCTCTCCCTGACAGCCTTCCTCCTCACTGCAAGCTGCAGGGATGTGTCCAGAGGCTGCAGCAAGCTCTTCCCAAATGCCGTGAGTGCCGAAGCACGAGGGAACAGGAGACAACCGTCACGCGCTGCCTTCCAGTTGTTGTTCTTGTGGAGAGTCTGCTGACTTTGGCTCTTGTAAACAAGGAGAAACCTAAATTGCTTCTAAGATAAACATGCAAATCAGAGGCAGACGCATCTATTTACTTGGTAGCATGCAGGCTGTGCTAACCTCCTCCCACAGCCCGACTGTGCTGGATGTGTCCTGCTCCTGTGCTTCCCACTAGAGCCTGCCCTGCTTCCCAAAGGACTCCCAGGCTCCTGTGGCCCATGTCGTGTCTCTACACTCTCAACGGCTCCGTTTTCCATGGCTGCTCTCCTCCCTGCCTGTGCTCACTGGGAGATATCACGTGGGAAATGACTCTTGTAAAATGATTTTTTGAAGAAAGGAATTTTTTAATGGGAATTCGTATAATTGCATGGAATCAGAAACTGTCCTGTTGCTCTTCCATAATGCCAAGGTGTTCCTGGGAAATGGGTGCCCTAATTCAGTTTCAAATGAAATTTATACTAGCCATTGCTTTAGCTAATACTTAATTTTTCACTATTTCATATGGCATTGGAAAACCTATTTGAGCATCACTTGATATTAAAAGGGAATTTTTTGGAATTGCCACTCTGAGGCAAACCAACATTTTTTGTGCGCTGAATTAAAACAGCTGTTTGAAACATTGGAAGTTCCCACTGTGGGGAAATCGGGGTTGCACCAATACCATTAAAAGAACAGTTTTGAATTAGATTAATAGAAGCTAGGCTTGATTAAAATCACTATCACAGCTTTACATGGGAGAAGGATGGCTGTGCAAGCAGCTCCCGCGATGCAGTGAGCCCGGATCCAGGTGGGAGGAAGCTTAGGGAGCTCACAACTGGTCCCTGACACACAGAAACACTGTGTGAGACTTCCTCACTGTCACTTATTAATGCAGAGAGTTTGTGAGTGAAAACTCGAGGATCCCAAAACTTTGACAGCAGTTTGTACCTCCTTGTTGGATGGTAGAGCTGGGTGTGAAGAGGAGCATGGATGGACACAGAGCCCAGGGTCAGGAGGAGCTCTGGCTGGACACAGCTCTGGCCATGAGAAACATCAGCACGATGGCTCTGAGGTCAAGGGATGCTCCTCCAACCCAAAGGGTCTTAGCACCAGCAGCAGGCTTGGCTCTGGTATCCCAGATAATGCATTTCCAGCTGGAGAATTTTCCTTTCCTGGCACAGCTGCTCCCTACCAAGTGCAGGGTGTGCTCAGCTGGGGTAACGCAACCTGGACACCTGAAATCCCTGGACATGTCAGCTGCTCCTGAGGGTTCTGGACAGCCTCTGCTCCTCAGGTCTGAAAAGAGCTCTGAGGCTGAAATAAGAACCAGGTCTGGCTTCTTGGTGGCATCAGAGGCTGTTGAGTGCATCCCCTGGGAAAAGTGATTCACCTCCTCACTGCTCTGTAACAGCTTTGACAGTCCTGAAGGATCAACTTGGGAGCCAAACAATCCTGGCTTCTGCTCTCTCCATCCCATTGACTCTTCATGAAATCTGTATTTTAGTGGGAGGCTGGAAAGCCCTAGGCAGACACCTCGTGCAGATAGGATCAAACCCAACATCCCTGCCTCTTTGCCTGCCAAAGAGCAAATTCCATCATGCCTGGCAACATCTCACCTCCTCGAGTTCTTTGCATACTTCCCAAGGATGCTGCACCTTCCTTCCTCTGCTCTCCCTGCTGTGGCAGACAATTTATAGCCAGCTGCCAAGCACTTTGGGTTGCAAGGTGCTACAGACATCTGAGATATTTTTTTAGTATTACAAACCCTGAGTATTTTATTAAGCCCCACTGGGAACAGGGCCATCCTGGCCTGCTGGAATTGTTAACACCTTGGAATGATTAATAGTCCTAATTTCCTCACTTAGAGCCACTACTCTGCATGTTGAGAGCGTTAGTCTCACTTCAATAATTTTTAATATCATAATGCTGAGCCACTACCAGTGCCACTCAAGGGATATATTATTCATTTTCTGCACCATTATCTTTCTCTTTCTTGTGCATCCCCCTTTTAACAGTTGTCTGACTTCAGATCCTGGTCAGAGTTCCCTCTCTGTGGTTTTCCTGCACCCCAGTGCAGTCGCTGGGATGTAGTTTCTGTGGGGAGGACTGAAACACTGTGGTCCTGGGGAGATGGAGCAGATAGGTGCTGTGCTCTGTTATCCCCTGGGCAGATGTGGGAGGGTTTGCTGCTGGCATCTTGCATGAGTGACCTGAAAATTGAGGTCTGAAAAGTCTTCTCAGTGCTGGGTGAAAGCTGCGCCTCAGGGACATTGTTGGTGATGCATGAATACAAAATAATTGCTCATTAAAAATATGCTTTACCCTTAAGAATAAATTATTTTCTCCCCAAATCTCAAAGTCCTTTGCTAAGAGGTGGGGAGGCAAGACAGTCTCTGGTAGTAAAGCTGGGTGTACAATTCTCTTTTCCATGGCACATCCTGTGTGTTGTGTGTGAGCTGCTCTGAGCAGAGGCTGTGTGTTTGCATGGGATCTGACCCAGCATGGATCTCCTCACTGCACTGCTGAAATCACTACTGGTAATAGTAAAACTTAATGAGTTTGGAGGAGCAGAAGAATTTTTTCCTTCTACATTTCTTTCTAAGAAAGATTTCCTATAGGTGAAAGTGACCCTAATGAAAAATGGACTAAGCAGCAGTTAGGATTATTATAGTGGCGCAGAGTGACTGAGATAACCCATCTGTTCCATCCACCCCAACAGAGAACACCAGGGCTGCTGCAAAGGCCATGGGGTTCATTCTCCATCAGTCTGACATTACTTTAAAACTTATTTTTCACAGCAGGGCTGCCTGGACAGCCGGAGCTGCAGAGCGCCTCAGGATAAAGACTTCCTGGTCACTGACCTCCTGCTTTTATTGCCATGCAAAGTGCTCTGCAACAACAAACCTACAGCTGGGGCGAACACCCCGGAGACCTCTGTGTCCCCAGTGCTGCACGTCCTCTCCCCTTCGAGGCGGCAAGTTCCCCTGCTGGTATCTTGTCCCCTGGTCCTGTCCCTGCCCATGACAGAGGGGTTGGATCTTTAAGGTCCCTTCCAACCCATTCTGTGATTCTCCGATTCTGTATCTTGCCTGCGGTGGTGCCAAGACTGATGAGCTGGGGGCACTGGTGGCAGTGCGAATGGTTCATCCAGGGCACAGGATGGCATCACAGCCCTTGGAGCCCCAACATAGCCCTCGGAGCCCCCAACACAGCCTGTGATACCCTGTACTAGCAAAGCCTCCTGCTGAGACTGGCACGGAGGGAAAGAGCGGCACCCCCGCGCCCCACAGGGTTACACGGCAGGCTGTGGAGCTCCTCCATGCAGCTGTCTTTCCCTTGGCTTAATTTCAAACATTCCTATTTATGCTATTTCCCCTCCCACACACCTCAACACGATGCCTGTATAAATGAGCCTCTCTCTCCTACATCCTACATCCCCACATATGTGTGGCTCCATTTTTCCATCACTCCTTGTGCTCAGCCACTCTACCAGGACCACAAACAGCACTTGTGCCACCATGGAAATACATGGCAAATCCTGGAGAAGCACATGAGCATGAGCACAGCTCCTGCCAACAACCCATTGTGGTGGGAATGTCCCCTTCTCCCTCTGCAATGGAGATGTCCTTGCCAAACCCTTGGCCAGAGCCCAACACCATGTCCAGAGGTTGCTGTGGCACAGAGGGAGCCATGGGCACTCCTGCTCCATGATTTGCCCTTGGTATGTTTTCCATGCCCATGAACACATTCCTCCTTCCCTGGCCAAGGAAGGGAGCTGGACCATGATGGCTGCCTGGGTCTGGACTGGTCATCCCTCAAAATCCCCATCTGAGCATCACATTCTGGGATACAGCAGCTCTCTTGGAATCCCCATATCCTGCCAGCGCCATGGGCAGCTCCTCATGGTTGCCAGGCTCCCACATGCTCCCCAACCCACACCCAAACTCACGATCCTCTTCCTTCCACAGATTTGTTTTATCTCTTTGGGAGCCTGATGCCTCCCATCTGTTCCAATGCCAGATGAAATTAAATATTTGTAGTTTCCAAGGGCTGTGGTTAGCAATAAACAAGTTAGCTAACACGGATTTGGTGTGCTGGGGAGCTGGGGGTGTCCCTGTGGGTCGCAAGAGAGTGGGTGTGTGTGAGGGTGGGATGCAGAGGGTGTGCAGGGCTTTGTGTACATTTTTCTTTAACCAAACCTTTAATTTTAGAATGGCTTTCCACACCAGAACAGCTTGCCAGGCTCTCAATAGCGAGTAAACTCTACTTAGTTATTTACACCAAGTTTGTTTATTGCACAGTTTATGTTTATAAGCAACATTTGTCTAATCTCCCAAATCTTTCCAAAGGAATTTCAGAGGCCGCTTTTGGGGCCCGACAGCCTCTGGCAGCGCGGGGTGCAGCCCTGGCAGCGGCCGTCCCCCAGACCAGGCTGCTCTCCCTACCCGAGTGCATGCAAGTGTAAACGGGATTTAGGGATTTTCCCGTTGCATTCCTTCTTAATTTCTGTCTGTGTTTCAGCTGGTATTTTGTTGCTAAGTAACACTTTAGCGTTTGGAAGCATTTATGTGAGGGTGCTGCTTCCCACAGCCACGGCCACCCTGCTGCCACTGCTAGTCACGGTGGCCTCGAAGGCTGGCCACAACCACACGGGCCAAAACCACACTGTCCCCAACCTGTCCCCTCTGCCCGTGCTCCAGGCATGTGCACATGCACACACACGCACCCACAGCCATTCTTTTGGGTGCCAAAGTTCACCAATTCCTGGCGTTTCTGTCAGGCGGTTGGGCCATGCCTGACGTCACTGAAAATTAATAATTTGCAGTTGTTTAGAAGAAACATTTGGTTGATATTTCCTTTCCATGTACTGTGATCAGAGGGGACCCAGTTTTCCTATTAAACTACTTAAAAAGTTGACTTTGAAAATGAGAAGAATTTCCTCTAGTTCCACAAGTTTATTGTGTGTGAATCCCTAGAAGAATTTGGCAATAATAATTAAAATAAGGAATGATGATGCGTCACCAAATGTATTTACTGTAGTATCAGTGGTGCTAAAGATGTACTTGGAAATCACTATGCAAATCACTGAATAACTTTTTCCCAAACCACAGCTGGTTGAAACCATTTTCAGTAAAACACAATTTCATCTAAACACGCTATTTTATCAGGACTGACACATCCAGCACAACAGTGCTCAGTTCAATTTAGGCTTTTCTCAGGAATGTTCTGCTTTCCAGAAGAGAAAGTTCAATTGAAAGTGTGAATCTGAACAGTTTAATACATTCAGTTTCTAATTGTTTTTGTTTTAAAAGTCATGTATTTAAGGTCCTTGGGACCTATTCTACTTGTCAAAAATGTCCACATTTTTGCTGCTGCCTGGCCACACTATGGCTGTGGGGCTGCATAGGGAGCTGCCCAGTCCCAGACAACCCCAGCAGCCCAGGGCTGCCCTGCTCTCCTCTCCCCTCAAGCTGCCAGCCACGGATCACTCTGCAAGCTGAGAACACAAACTGCTGTGGGAGCTAAATCTAGCTTCCTCCAAACAAGCCACAGCTACTGAGGCTTAAAACGTGGCTGGTTTTCCTCCCGCTTGCTGGGAAGCGACATGCGCTTGGAATGAGGGCAGACCACGGTGGAGCCGTTGTGGGGAGAAGTGGGGTACGACAGCAAGGGAAATAGGTGGTTTCTACACTCCTAAAGAAAGAATTTTCACCCTTCAGGCAGCATCCACGTGTGTTACCAGAAGTGCCCATCTCTGGGCAGATGATGCTGTGACTACTCCATTCCTCCTTTTTTTCCCAGCCACTTTATCCCATGCACCCACTCCTCAGCTCTTTCTCCTGCCTCCTCGATAATGGAAATAATCCAACTTCTCTAATGTGGTTTCCTTCTTTCCTCAGCTTTTTGCATTTTAGCAATCTCATCTTGCCCACAGAAGCCGTCCTGCCTTCACCTGCCCTGCTGGGTTGGGGCAGAGGCGCCTCTGGAAGCCAGGTCAGTGCTTGTATCAACCTGAGACTCCTGAACAGTGACTCATTTTCTCTCTCAGTGACTCCAGTTCCCCTCGGCTGACCAGGCTGCAGGAAAGCTCCTCTAGGCATGGCTGTGAATGGCCTCGCTCTTTCTACTTTCTATTTGCTCACCAAACCCTTTTCTGGTCTCTTGAAGAAGTTGCTTTTGTGTTTGGTTGCCACCAGCTGCCCGAGCAGCACATTCCCTGGGCTCCCCACTCCCTCCTAGCCCCACAGCTTTCCCATCCACCTTCCTCACCCTGGAAGCGTTCTTCTAGGGATGCCAGCCTGGCCACGACTGCCACACGCCCAGACGTGCTCTCAAACACCGGGAATACCTGCACTACCGGCATGACTATTAAGTGCTCCCTGGCCCCCACAGAGTGCTCCACGGCACCTGAGAAATTCCAGAAACTATCGTTTTATTTCAGTGGCAGATGGGTTGAATTTGATTAAGTTTTGCCTCATCCACCGTGATCTGCTAATGATGATGAAATTGGCATGGAAAACAGTTTTCCACAAGATTAGACAGGACTTTTACAGGGTGGGCAACACTGAGAAGTTTCCTGCAGCTAAATATTTTTTTCCTGCAGTGTTGCTGAACTACTGAAGCAGCACAGTGTCGCCTGGAAAACTTCGCAATCCTTATTTTCCTAATTACTGTCATTCTGCATAGGTGAATTTTCGTTCTTACATGAACCGGGGCAGAAGGAGGTTTTTGCTATGGCGTCATTTCTATCTGTTGCAAAGCCTCCTCTTATCTAAAGGAGGGGGGGACATCAACTTCTTCGCTTCCCAGGAGTGAAGTAATATGCAGGCAACACCGCAGTCCGCAAGGCTGGGAGCCCCGGCGGGATCAGGGTGGATCAGGAGAGCTGGTGTTACTTCCCCGGTCTAAACCGGGTACTCTAAAGTACCGAGGGGCTCATCCCGCTCCTCGCCGTGTCCGGGACGGATAGCTTTCAGAGGGGTCACAGCATGCGGGGTTCGGCTTTCCGACAGAACCGCAGGTCCCCGCGTCAAGTCCCGTTCCCAAGAAAGGAGCGGCGGCATTTTCGGGTCTTTCCCCGGGACCGCTGCGGTGACGGCGCGCCGAGGAAAGGGCCGGCATCGGCCCCGGGGCGGTTCCGTGTCCGCCACTCCACTCCCGCCGCCGCCTGCCGCTCTGCCCCGGGAGCCTTGGCCGCCGCCGGAGCCGCGCAGGTGGAGCCGCGGGGAACCCGCACAGCCCCAGCAGTCCCCGCCGGCTCCGACGGCCGCACGTCGGGCGCTGGGCGCCGGCTCGGGCACTGCGGGGCTCGCCGCATTCCCGCCGTCCCCATCCCCATCCACGACCTTATCCTGCCCCAGTTCCCGTTCCCGTTCTCTTCCCTATCTCCATCGTCACCCCCAACCTCCATCCCCATCTCCATCCCCATCCCCGTCCCATCCCTGTCCCTCGACCGCGCCCCACGCAGCTCCCGCCGGCGGTGGCCCGGGGACCGTCGAGGCAGAAGCGCCGTCGCAGGGACTCACTCACCACCACGAGGAGTCGGCGCGGGGCGTCAGGGCGAGCAGCAGGAGGACGAGGGGAAGGCAAAGCCGGGGGCCGCGCCCGCCGTCCGAGGGAAGGCTCCGCACTCCGCACGCCCGGGGGCCACGGCAATCCCAGGAGACGCTTCCAGGCGGTTTGGGCTGAGCATATCTCTCCGGGGCGGGGTGCAGATGGAGAAATGACCGGGGAGGGGGGTCCTGCCCGCGCTCCCCTCGGGGCACTGCCCGTCACGGCAGTCCTCCGGCTCCGCGCTGCTGAGCGAGCCCCGGCTGGGCCCCCGCGCCCAGGCTCATGCTGCTGCGGGGGGCGGCGGCGGGGGGCCTCCCCGCGGGGCTGCGGGGCGCTCAGCGGGCTCGGCACCCCCCGAGCGGCGCGGGGAGGGTGGCGGGGCCGGGCCGGGCCATGGAGGTCCTTGCGCGGAGGACGACGGCGCTCTGGGGATGGGAGCGCGGGGGCCGCGGCCAAATATCGCCGGCGCCCGCCGTGCTGCGGGCTCTCATTGGGCAGAGTCAGAGGCGCGGAGCCTCCGCTCCGGCCGGACCGACCCCCGCCTCCCCGAGGGCACGTCGGACAGCCCCCTCCGGGCTCCTGCCCCCGCCACCGCCCCGCACTGGGGCCGCTCCCACCGCCTCGCCCGCACCCGCGGGATGCTGCGCGGAGCCGCCGCTCGCGGCCGTCCCGTCGGGCCCCACCCGGCGAAGGCTCTCGGCGGGATGCGGGATGCAGGATGCGGGGCCCGAGGCCGGCTCCACCCGCTCTCCCCCCGCCAGGTGTCACTGCAGGGTGGGAAACCGCAGGGTGAGCCACGTTCCTTGGAGCTCCGCGCCCCGCCGGCGGCTGTGTCCGCCTGTCGCAGCGCCCGCGGCCCCGGTGCGGGCACGAGCGGGTGGCGCACGGGGATCGGCGGCTCCAGTGCGGGGTTGCCGGGAGGGTCCCAGCAATGGAGCGGAGGCGGTGCAGACCCCACAGGTGCCCGGGGACCTGCAGGTAGCGATCTGGGGAACAGAGACACAGTGGACATAAAGTCCCTGGGATGGTGATGGCCGCAGCAAGAGCCATCATCTGGTATCAGTGTCAAAGCCCAGACACAGTCCTTTGCTCTAGTTTGGATAGGGCTCTCCCGCCTCTACGTGCCTGTGTCACCTGTGGCAGTGAGACAGGGAGAGTTAGTGGGTGGGCTGCCCTGGGCTCTCAGCTTTCCTTCTTTCATCGACATAAAACTATTGACTGACAGCTGGGGAAGACCAGCCTTACCTGGGAGTCCCCTCTTTCCTATGTGATCCCTGCCTGGTTGGTCCTTCCACACCATGGAAGTGAGCAGGTATTTTGGTAACCTCTCATTGGCAGCACTTTCCAGATATACCTAATTATTTACTGGGACTGTAAATCCCATTATCCACCAAAGTCCTTTCTGCATTGCCAGAGCCCTCAGTTGCCCCCTCCCCTCTGCCCAGCTCGGCTCATTTGCTCTTTCCTTCCCATTCCTGTTGTTCAGATCAGAGAGTGACTTCCCCAGCCTGGGAGAAATGGGGACTAGAAGCTCACACGTGGTTATAATCCAATTATACTTCAGAAAACTGCAGTGACAGAAAGCTGGTGCTGGTGGGGTGCTGTCCTTTTGCCCGAGAGCCCACACAGAATATTGCATTACAGCTTATCCCTAAAGTGGTGGCACTGAAAAGGCTGATATTTATAGACTGTGGAAGGCTGTGAATTTGTTTAGAAGACCCATCATAGCAGGCAGCATGCTGGAAGCTCTGCTGTGGCTGTTTTGTGGGCTTTTCTCTGTTACTGGGCTGTTTTCACACAAAGACAGGAGCAGGATCCAGTGTGTCCTGCTCTCATGGGGACGGAAAGGGAGGAGGTGACAAGAATGCCACTCATGTGAATGTGCAGGTCTTGGCTGTGATGTGGTGCTGGGCAGGAGACCTCTGTCTGGGGATGAAACTCAGGATGAGGTCAAGAGGAAGCAGTGGCAGCCCTGGGAGGGGAGGGTGATGGGTGTCTGCAGGAGGGATCACAGCTGAATTTTGGCGTTCAAGTGAAATGCTCAGGCTGGGCATCAGAGCTTTGCACCCAGGATACTGAATTTCTCTGTCCTGGTGGCTTATTTGATGCTCTTTTCTGCAGCCCATGGACTGTCCCCTGGGTTTGTACCAGGCTGTCCCTGCACTGGGCAGCTCTCACTCCTCCAACTGCAGCTCAGCTGGGCCGAGCCTCACGTTTGATCTTCCATTCAAATTAGCAGTACTCAGGGTGTCTGGGTGCTTTGTCCACATGAGCTGTGGTGAGTAAATAAACAAGGCTCTGCTTTCAAAGGCTTTCATGATTCATTAACTTCAAAGGAATGGGCTCTCTATTTTCTTAGCAGGTCGGTCACTCCACAGACTTGCTCTGGGTGCTGAAGGTGGTGACTGGACATGCCGGGAAGCTGGGCAGACACTGCAGGGCCTGGTGTCACACACAGAGCTGTGGTGTGCGGCAGAGGGAAGTCCATGGTCAGTGTTATGCCTAAGGAAGAGAACAGGGTAAGGAAATGCATGGGCAAGGCTGGTCTGTAGCATTCCGTGTCCCAAAGAACTGCTTCATAGGTGGCAAGAAGCCTGCAGCGTGCTCTAGGCACCATCAGACAGGGTTTGCAAGCCAGGGATGGGTACCAGATCCACCCCTCCTCTGCAGAAGTCTCCCCATCTTTCCATGGAGACGAAGGCAGCATGATCTCGCCTGCCCTTGCCCTCTACAGCTCTCTGTCCTGCTGTGGCCCTAGATTCTTGCTTTGTGCAAGCACAGGTGCCTTCCTGGAGGCCTTTGCCAGGTGTGGTGCACTGGAAAGAGCTGGTTTCCCATCACTCATTCTGCATCATGGCATCAGCTAGGACTCCATCCCTCCTTCCTTGCCCACCAGACCAACAGGCTTCTCTTGGAGCATCTCGATGTGCCCAAGCACCCAGGTTTAGATGGATTGCCACAAATCCAGCTGTGTTAGTCATAAAAGTCACCAAAGGCCAGAAATGGTGCAATAACACCTAAAAATACCCACATTGCTCTGAGCAGCCCCGGTTTCCATCATCCTCCCGAGGCATCTGTGTATTGTGTGCGGGAGAGCGTGCAGGGCAGATAGAGGCCATAAATCCTACTGGCCGCCGCTCTCGGCTTCTCCCGCCCGGTGCTGTCTGGCAGGCGCAAGCTCCGGCTGTCATCGGCACATCAGACAGGCTGAAATGTGACAGGCCTGTGGAAAAACACGGGGTGACATCACGCAGAGACACCAGCCCACTGATTAATCTCCGAGGTCAGTGGCTGCTTTATTTATAACCAGGGAAGGGTTTAAGGTGGGTTTTTACAGGAGTGGAGCAGCATGGGCTGCCTGTTCCTCATCCCGGAGCAGCCACTTTCCCCTGCTGGTGGGGACACCTCTGCCTCCTCCAGACACCGCTGGAGCAGCTGAAATGGTGCTCACGAGCACCAAAATCAAGCCTAAACCAGCACTGAAGCCTAGGACTGGTCCCACTGTGGCACTGGTATGCCTTGTCTAGATTCCAGCTGTTTTCTTTGCTCCTGGAGTTTCTTCTTACCCTACCCAGCAGAAACAGCTCAGCTCCCCCAAAACACAGCACATCAAACTTGAAATGTTTTGGGAAACTCTGTGGAGCTTTGGAGGAAAGGGAAGGTGGTCCCAGGGCAAAAACATTCTTTCTTCAATTTCAAAACAACATTTCCCATTTCCAATGACTGTTTGTTCTGTGGTTTTTAACATTTTCACTCTGCTTTATGATGCAAACTAAAATTACAGTCAAAGTAATATATTTTGACTTTATCAGTTGAAGCGTTTCAAGCCATCCATTTCTCTAGGTTTTCTTTTACAGATAACCTGGAAAGCTTTGGGGTGGGTGATTCTGAATTGGAACAGAAACAGGTTTCAAAATGTTTTGCAAAGGCAGAACTTCATCCTTGTTGCCAAGTGGGAAGTGGCCAAGAAGGGAAAAAAACCCTATCAGATATATCTTTAGCATTGTTTCTAAGTGGAGAATTTTTCCTGTGATTAATGAAAATGGGGAAATAAGGCCAAATCCTGCACATGCTTTGACCACAAGGCTTGTACAAACATGCTGCTTGGGCTTTGGCTGGAATGACCAGGTTTAATTAGCTCTCTCCTATCTAGGGATGCGGGTTGTTGCTGTCAGTACAAGGAGGAATTTATGTTTCCTTTTCCTCAGGAATATGATCAGTGTCTGAGTATTAAGAATAATAATTTCGCTAATGTAAGGCAAATTTCTTATCCTACACTACTGATAGCAAGGGGGATGCTGTGAGCCACGGATGTGGGTCAGATGAGTTCCTGACAGTGATGAGGATTTAATGCTGTTGTCACAAACCCATGCTCAGCTCCTGGGCACAGGGGTCACCTTCTCCTGGGTGGTGACCCACCTGGGCAGAGGTGACCCACTGCCCTTGTGCAGCCTCCCCTTGAGTCCTGGCTGCACCTTTGTGCACCACAATATAAGAAAGTTATAAAGCTGTTAGAGAGTATCCAAACGAGAGACATGAAAGGTCTAAAGGGGCCATACAGGAGTGATTGAGATTACTTGCTTTGTTCAGCCAAGCGAGGAGCTGCTCCTGGGCTGGTGGCATCACTGCAGCAGCTTTATTGATCAAAGTTCCCACAGGTGATTCTCTGCCCTTTGAAGCAGGTAATGCTGTGCCTCCCCAACCTGATCCATCCCTGCTGCCTGCTCCCTGTTGAAGCCCCAGTGTGATCATTGAGTCCTGATGAATCTCCACTGAACTGCTTGAGGTTTTACAGCTTAGCATGGTGGGGAATTTAGAAGGAGAAAGAAGGTGGAATAAGTGAGGAAGTGTGGAGAGCCCAAGCATAACTCCAAACTAGGGCAGGAAATGCACCACACATAGCTCTAACCTTATCATCCAGGATGGATTTTAAGTGCTTCTTTAGTGACTCATCGTCCCTGAATGGGTTTGAAGGACTGTCTGCCAGAGAGGAAAGGCCAGAGAGCTTGGATCAGATAACAGGTTATTACAAAGCCCTCTCGCTGCCGTGGGGCATATCCCAGGGCAGCAGCCAGGGCTGGTCAGCAGTGGGGAGGCACAAAATATGGTCCCTCAAGTGTGATTCAGGTGGGCAGGGGGTAGAGAATAGGGCTTCTCTCTCCTCTCATTTATCATAGAATCACAGGATGGTTGGGGTTGGAAGGGACCTTAAAGATCACCTTGTTCTGAGCCCCTGCTGTGGGCAGGGACACTAGAGCCATGTGCTCTATGGCCTATCCATACTGGCTTAGAAGAATTCCAGGGATGGAGCAAGGTTTATACTCAGTCCTGGCCAGTCTCATTCCATGGGCACTCTTGGTGGCTCTTGCCACCTTCTGAAGTTTGATGGTTCCCTTGTACCCTGGCTCCTGGAGTCAGGAGGAGATGGGGGGAAAATACAGTCTGAAACACACATTACTGAGCGAAACCTGCTGTAAAAGCCCTCTCTGTATTGTGCCTTACATGAAAGATGCTGCTGCGGTGCAGAGGTTAACTTTTATCTTAAGCTCAGCTAGAAGCTGAAGAGTTTTAGCATTTTTTAAAATGCCAGAAAAACATTAAAAAAAGGGACAAATTCAGATCTCAACTATGTTGGTATTAATGGGGAGAAATTTAATGAAAGTCAGTAGAAGCTTCTGATTTACTTTTGTGTAAAGATTGGATAGAAATAGCCCAAAGAATCTCATTCCTGCTGCCCAGATTCAGCTGCACAGCAGAGAGCTATTAATGCTGTTTTCTTGCCTTTGGTCAATACATCTTGCAAGGCAGGAGGAAGCTGGATTATGTCTGCAAGTGTTCCAACGTCATGCTATGTCGGATAATGAACTGTGAATAAATTGGATCAGCTTTTCAGTTGCCAGCTTCTCAGAAATCCAACAAGGAGTCAGGGCAGCAAGCTGTGCTTTCAGCCTTTGCTCTGATAACCTGTGTGCTGCTGTCAAGAGCTATTGTGGTGATTCCAGGTTGGAGCAAGTGAAAATCATTGTTAACCTGGAAAATGTACATCTCTGTTTAGCTTGGTGCTTCCCCATACCTTAAAAATGTCTGGTCTGATGCAAATCCTCTGTTCAAGGAAATAGAGATGTAATGAGAGTGACCTCTTGCTGAGCTGAATTCAGGCATCACTTTTGACCTGGTTATTCAGTTAATCCTGGTGGGTGAGGAGTGTGGCTTGAGAAGCATCCAGCCTCTCTGGAGGAATGTGAAGACCCTGAGGTTGGATACCTACAGGTTTGTGTTTCCATGGAAATGGAAGGTTTCATCCCGAGATTTGTGTTGGAAGAGACCTTAAAGCTCACCTACTTCCAACTCCTGCCGTGGGCAGGGACACCTTCCACTAGACCAGTTTGCTCTAAGCCCCATCCAACCTGGCTTTGGACGCTTCCAGAGATGGGGCAGCCACAGTTTCTCTGGGCAGCCTGTGCCAGGGCATTTTTGCGTAAATAATTTCTTCCTAACATCTAATCTAAATCTCTCTTAGTTTAAAGCTGCTCCCCTCTGTTCCCCTCTGCTTGTGTAAATCCTCTGTGGCTGGCAGAAAGCTGAGCCCATTCCCTATGTATCCATGAGGAGCTCAGCCTTACCCTTCATTATGACTTTACAAAACCCTGGAGACTCTCACCCCGGGGCTCTGTGAGCGGGCAGGGGGGGCTGCCCGTGGCCAGGGTGTCTGTATTTTCATTGGAGCTCCCGGGAGCGTAATCCTGTTAAGGGCTGAGCGTCTGATTCAGCTGTCCTGCTATATGGCTAATCCTGCCAGCGGGAGTGTGCATTATCCCATAGCGGGGGCAGTTCTCCCGCCCCTCCCGGCCTGGGGTCACCGCGGGTGTCTCTGGCCCCTGCTGCCAGCCCTGCTCTCCTCCCTTTGGGAAGCAAGCCCCCAGAAAACCTGGGAATTGTGTCCCACCCCGGGGAGCTGTGCGAGGCTGTGTGGGCTCCTTTGAACTCTGCTGAGCAGCTTAGGGCCCCGGGCACAGCGGGCACACAGCGTGGCCAGAGCACGGGGAAATCCCGGCTTTGATCCCTTTGTCCACTTTTGGGGCTGTGCTGTTCAATAGATCACAGACAGGGAGTTAATTTACTCATTACCTATACATTTGCCAGGCTTTAAATGCCATTTTTGCTCACATCCTTCCTTCATTTGTGTGATTTCCCTTTATTTCGGGGACTATCAGCCTCCTGCTGTGGCTGAGTCCTGCAGGCAGGACTTGGTCTGGTGGGCTTGGTGTCACTGCTGGCTGCCTTGGCTTCTTGGAGGGTTGTAAATGCTCTTCAAAAATAAGATTGCTACAGAATAGCCCATTTTATTTGCAGACATTTTTTGATAAAATGTGGGTTTGCCCATTTCTCCACCGGAAAAAAAAATCAAGTGCTGATGAATGAGAAATGCGTGGATAGAGCTGCTAATAAAATGGGTGAGTGCTTCTGGCAACTGTGGGGGTGTGAAGATGCACAGGAAGTCCAGAGTGCCAGGGATACTGAAGGTTTCACTGTGTAGCAGCCTTGAACTGGGTTCATTTTGGCCATTTGATTAAATTTGGCCACAGCCCTCCCCTTGAGCAGATACTCCAGGAATGCCCCATTTCATCACTTTCCGCTATAACCTGAGACAGTGAATCTGGGGTTAAAAGCCTGAAGGAAAGCTGATAAATGTGTATAATATAAACTACTGAAGACTAAAAAATCCTGAAAACACTGGAGAAAGTAAATACAATAAATTTGGGGCGACATTTCTCTTCCTATCTCAGGTTTTCCAGCAACAGCTTTCCAGCCCTCTAACAGCCTAGAATTCCACATCACCTCCAGACAGGCTGGGCAGGAGGAGGTTGATGGGTGCCATTGGCCACTGCTTTGGTCCATGGGCAGAGCTGAGGCTATGTAAAACATGTTGAGGGCTTTTTGCTTTCCTGCCTGGCTTTTTCGATGTCTAATTCTCCCTTGACTGTCCGAATTCTGCCTACAACACCTGCCCATGATGCAGGGCTGTGGGCAGGCAATGGGCAATGGGCTCTGGGTCCCTTCCGGGGCCACTCGCAGTCACAGGGGGTCTTGTGAAGATGCTGAGATGCCTCCAGGGCTCTGCCAGGTCGCTGTGTGCATTCAGCATGGTCTTGTTTATCCAAAAGCGCCAGGGCACTTAAGCCCTTTATGAGGGTGAGTTATGCCATGTTTCTGGCTGGTGTGTGACACTGTCAGCCTGTGGGGCCCAGACTCAGCTCCCCAAGGCCATGGGACAAACATCCAAGTGACCCACAAGCATGTGGCCTCCCTTGGGGTCCAGCTCTTGGCTCCCCACCAACTCTCCTCCTAATGGTTTTGTCTAAGTGCTTTGCAAATCAGCCAGCAACCAATTTATCCCTGAAATATTTTGGAGATGTCACTGCGAGAATGTTCATGGTGTGTGATTCACTGGGTCCAGCAAGCTGGGACATGCCTGGCCATACAGGAGGCAGATGTGGGACAGGGATTTATTGGTGGGTCATCCTGGGCCTCAGGTCCTGTGTCCCTCTAGGGCCACTTGGCACTGGGGGGAGAGACGGAGCCATTGAGCTGGTGAGGATACCATCCTTAAAACTTGTTATTTTTGGATGGAGTTTTCAAGTCCCCTGTCCCCTTGTGGCATCAAACACGGTTGTTTATTGGAGCTGAGAGAAACACAAGCAGTTGTCAGTCGCTTCTGCAGGAGTCCCCAGCATTGGAAGGAACACAACAGAGCTGATGACTAATACAGCGTTGAGTTTTATATGCTCCCAGCTAACAGGTCCCACATGTTCCCCTGCTGCAGCCCGAGGGGACAGAGAGGCTCTTTTGGCCCCAGGGCAGGAAGCCTTGCTGGCTCCTAGGAACTGGCTGTGGAGCCGGGACAGAGGGCAGGGCCAGGACCACCTGATGCCCGAGCTCTGCCCCTCACACCTGAGCATGTGTCCTTCCTGCTGCAGTCTGTTGGTGCAGCCCAGACCTTGGGAGGAATATTGGGAATGTGAGTATTGGCAGCTCTAGGGTTGGTGCCACTGGCAAGCTTTGCCAGTAGCACTCAGCCAGATTGGAAGTATTTTTGAAGAGATCAAAAGTTTCCAGTCTACCCTGGCTAACCTGGATCTGTTACTCTGCAAGAGACCATCATGATCTAATTGATGCCCTTCACTTGGAGCTGTCTCTTGGAGCATGTTGGGAGCACCCAGCAGCAGGGGAAGTGGTGTTTCCTCAGCAAGCTGCTGTGTCATTAAAATAACCTGTTGGCTCTCACAAATCATGCTCAGTAAATCCATGTGCAGTTTTATTGCAAGAGAGATTATGAGATCCTGGGGTGCAGTTAAAACCCACGTCAAGCACATGTAGACCACATCCTCCCTGGGCACCTGAGCTCCTGCTGGCACATTCCCACGTGTGCCCATGGGTGCTGCCTGACTCTGGAGCAGCACAGGCACTGTAAAGTGATCACACAGTTTTGAATGAAGGATGAAGCAGTAGGAAGACCATTGCCTCTCACAAGCAGCCGTCTGTGGCCGGAGAAGTGCTGCCCACACTCTGCTGCCCAAGCTCTGTAGTCTTGCTCCTGGCACATCTGCTCCCTCCCCTGCCCTTTGCCAGACTTGGCAGCCTGTCACTCCTCGGGACAGCACCTGGCAAGTCAGGCACACAGGCACAGCTATGGGCTGATGCAAACGGCTGTTTAAAGAGGCACGTGGCATGTTCTTGAGTGGCTGACTCTGGAAATAATTCCCCAGTCTGGGAGAAGTTTGGCATCCCAACCGCTGGGAAATAAAACACAGCCGTGGCTGTATCTGTCCTGCACTCACTGACATGCCAGAGCCTGGCGGCTGTGCCCGTGCTGGTCAACTGCTCCCTGGGGAATTCTGACCTCGTGTACTTTGAAACTCCAAGTGCAACTTGACTCCAGAGCTGGCAAAACCAGCGGGTGGTGAGGGTGAGGCTAGCAGCAGGAGCATGAGACCTTTGCTGCAACGATGCCCTCAATACCCATCATTTCTTTGATGCCACGGGGCTGGAAGGATGGGCTGGAGTGTGCCAGGGGATGAGTTGCTGTCCTGGCTGCTCTTGTCTGGCACTTGGAGGAGAGTTCCCCTCTGGGTGCTGCGTTTCTCCAGCACTGATCCCTGTTTGACCTCATCCCTGCTTCCTTGCAGAGGTGGTCCTGGCACTGGCGCTTCCAGATTGTGAGCTGCCAGCCTGGCCCTGCACTGGAATTCCCGTTACAGTGTCTCCAGCGAGTTTCCATCTGTTACTTCATTCATGTGATTAATCTGCCAAAGAAATTCCTGATGTAAACACAGCATTATCAGAATTTTACTCCGGACTTGGCCCCTGGATTCCCTGCCAGCTTTTGCTGGAATTGCACTTCTGCTACAGCAACTCTTCAGTGCAAACAACCCAGCTGAAGACAGGGCGGGAGGCCATGGGGTGGGCTGGGGATGCTCCAGGTCAGCCCCGGGAAAGGCTGGGGGTGTGATCCTACAGGGATCAGCTGTTCGCAGTGCAGCCAGGAGGCAGCGGAATGCCGGGGCCGCTGGAATGTTTGGCGTTCTGGATCATGCCAGGAAAAAGACCTGTTGCAAATGTGACCATATTCCCCTTCCCTGTCCGCACAAATTCGGCAGCACCAGTGCCACTCACACCGGGAATTCCGATGGATATGTTCCACACTGGGAATCCTGTCAGATGGCTCTCACATCGGGAATCCCGCTGGACAGGTCGCACACTGGCTATCCTGACACGAGTGTCACATTGGGCATCCTGACAGGTGGGTGCCACACTGGGGGTTCCCGCAGGAAGAGGATGCACAGCACCGGCTGCTGGGTGTCCCCACGCTCGTTGTCACTCGTGGAGGGGCGGGACGGACAGACGGGAGCCCGGCGCCGTGCAGCTCGGGCGGTCGCGGGGAAGGGCGCAGCCGGCGGGGCCAGCGACGGACCAGCAGCGCTACCTGCTGGCTACTAGCCCGGCTGGCTACCGGCCCGCCTGGGGACACGCACCTGCGGGAGATGGACTGGGCTATAGTCTTGCGTGGGAGCTGTGGGGGAGCCCCAGCCCTGCAGGATGGAGAGAACCCCAGCCTTGATGTTAAAGTGATGCTTGTTCATGTGTAGTTGTGTGTAGAGCTGTTTGTACCTAACAAAATCGCTGCTAATGCAAATAACCAAAAGGCTCCCAGTTGTTTATTTCCTGACCCTTCATGGGCAGGGACAGAACAGTGCAACTTGTCCCCCTGCAGGCTCTGTGTGCTGGGATCAGAATGCTCCAGAGTAACAGGAAGTCTATCCTGAAAGGTATTTTTCAAGAGACTTTTTCCCCCTGGAGCAGCTGTGGAATATTTCAATGTACAAAGTAATTTTCCCAGCTATTTTGTCAAAGAGAAGTTTTTAATATAGATGATCTTCTAAACTTTATAGAGCTTTTATCTGTTTTTTCATTCTGTGGAAGAAAAAGTCACTTTCCACTCGCTCTTCTGAGCAGCATTCCAGCTGGGATGGCTCTCCCACACCCGGCTCCATCCTGCTGTCAGTGCATTGTCCTCTGCATGATCTTCTCGGAGCCTTTCAGAGCCCCGCTGGGTGTTTATGCAGGAGGGCACCATAACCCTGCCTCGCTGGTCATGTCTGGGGAGATAAAAACCTGCCCATGGACAGCTGGGGGAAAAACTTGCCCTGCATCCAGCTGGGTCTCCATCCCTCTCTTCTCCAGGGTTTGGTTTGGGTGTTTCACTCCCCACTCGTGCTGCTCTGAGGGGTGGGAATGGATTCCCAGATGAGCACCCAGCAGTGGGTGCTGTGGGCAGCATGTGAGCTCTCCTGCATCCTCACTCCTGCTCTTCCCTTGCCTCCTGCCCACTGTGACAGACAGTCACTGGTCAGGGGGGCTGGAAAAAGGTAGCTCCAGGGGTTCTATTCCTGCACACCGACAGTGGGAAGATGTGGACACAGGCAGGATCCCAGCGCCGCTCCCACAACAGTCTGCAGCCATCACTCACGCGCATGAGCTCTGTGTTTGTTTTTGTAATCCCCCTTTTTTTTTAATTGTGATTTTAGCAGTGGTGAAAGGTGCTGGATTGACAAGCCACGGAGACGGAAGGGCCTCTGGACTCCACTGAAGTTTACATTTACAAAGGACACAGAGAATAAATAGAAGACAGTGTTTAGAGTCCTCTGTAGACACTTCAGACTTGCTTATAGTTCTGCAGCAATTCCATCACCTCCAAAGTGATTGATGCTCTCTATAAAGTCTTGCCTTAAAACATTTTCCTATGTGTCAGGAGAAGAAGTTTATTACACTTTACTGAAATGGCAGGATTTGTATTGAGCTGAAGGCTGAGTCCTTCCCAGCCCCATCCCCAGGAGAAAAAATAATCAGAGTGCTGGAAAAAAGGAGCCTGACCCAAAGCAGGCGTGTGGTTTGTGGTTAGCCAGGTCAAGTGCTGGGTGTGGGGATGGAGCTCTCCCTGAGTGCTCCAAACAGGGCAGGAGTAACAGATTTTCATCAAATTGTTGTTTTCTAAAAGCTTACCTTTTCCTTCAGTGGAATTATGAGATGCATCTGCTGTCGACAAAGAGCAAATCAGCTTTTTTTTCCTTAAATCACCAAATACATTGAGAAGACACTGCTTTGGGATGGAGCTGCTTGTGTTCTGATAAAAGTACCAGGGATCACATGCTTTAGGTCTAAAGCTTGCTGCATGGATCAATCCCAGCCATGGCCAGGGATGCCACCCCTGTGCTGACCCTCACTAACCTGAGGCTTCCTGCAGTTCATCTGCCTCTAAAACAGCAGTTGATAAAATACCCAGTTTCTTTAAATGCTTGTTGAACAAAGTCAACCCACGTTTCCAGTCTCAGCACACGCAGAGCCCTTTGGCACTGGCTGTGGAAATATGGAGCAGATGCTGAGGGAGGACATTGTTTTCTCAATTGCACTTTAGTTGCCTGGAACAACAAGTGCTTGGTGGCTTTTGGTGGTGGCACTGGTGTCCCCCTGTGCCTGTCTGGTCGCTGGGCTGGATCTTTGAATCACCCTCACTCATGGCTCTCAGCCATCAGACTGGGTGTGCAGATGTGAGGCTGGCAGTGCTGTGGGAGCTGCGCTCTGTCCCACCTGCCCCTCCCCTGGAACATCCCTGGGATCAGGGCTGGATGCTGCTGTGCAGCCACGGACACTGGTGCTGATTTATCGCTGGACCCACTGGCAGGGAATTAGCTGTGTCTGCCTACATTTAATCTCCAGTTTGATGTTTTAGGCAGAACCCGATGTCAGTTCAGTTAATTGTCTACTAAAAACTCTGCTCCTTCTCTGTTTTCGTGCTAGATTCACCTTTTCTTCTTTCCTTTCTGCAATGCCCTCAGGTAAAAGACAAATAGCAACATATAAAAAATGACCCGAGTCACTTAATTTGAACCAGAGAAGACAATAACAGTCTGAAGGCAGAGCTGGATTTATCTTTTCTCTCCGTTGGCCCCTCCTCCAGCAATGGCTGTCGGATGGTGAGAGCAGCATCTGAAGCAAATTGAGGGTAACCTTTCATTCCACAGGGATCTTCCAGCAGGGTTTGCCGGTCCCAGGGACATCTGCAGCCCTCATGTTAGATTTTGGCAGCCTCTGAGCCCACTGTCAGCCAGTTCCATTGCATTAACTGGTAATGGATAGAGAGATGTCTGCCAAGCCAGCCCATGCATGTGGAGCCACGAGGGGCTGGGAGCTCTGGCCACGGGCATGGGGATGGCGACAGAGTTCAGGCAGCTTTTGGCTGTGGACTCACATTTAGGGCCTTTCCACAGTCTATTTAATCCACCCCAAACTGCAGCACTTTTTCTTCTCTGCTGTTTTCCCCCTGGGCTGAGCGGGTGTGTGAGGATGCCTGGGCAGCCATCTGGACCCGACACAGGGAGGAGCTGGGAAAGCAAACAGAGTCTTGCCCTGCCTGATAATTCAGAGGGCTTTTTTCCTTCTTGTATCCAACAACATGGAAAAATGCAAATGATGCAGATCAAAAAGAGGAACTGGGAAGCTTGACCTCCGGTTTTGAGCTGTTGGACCAGCAGCTCAGCAATGAGAAGCCAAATGTCAGACTCATGATGCTTGTACTGCGTTCAGCATTGAGGGGTCTATTACTTAGTTTTTCCAAGTTTTGTGGTGCTTGACTGTGCATCAGTCATGGCTGCGTCTCTGTTACAAACTCACTTTTATATCCACACTCATTCTCCACTAATCCACTGTGCTCCTGGCCATTCCCTTCCCTCCAGTTCTCCAGCTCATTTTCTGATTTATGATCAAAATCATACAGTGACCAAGGAGTGTGTTCAGGATACTTTATAAAACCTTTAATTGCATTTCATAACCTCTTTCCCTAAACCATCTTCAGCATGTTTAGAAACTTCCCGTCCCTTGTTTCCTGTTTCGGGCTTGTGCTGTGTAGGGCCAGGAGTTGGACTTGGTGGCCCTTGTGGGTTCCTTCCAACTCAGCATATTCTGTGATTCCATAATTCTGTGATTCCTCATGCCTCAGCTGGTGGAAGGACAGGTCAGTGAAGTGTCAGCCCCATCCCTGGCCACAGGAAACAGCCGCATCTGCTGACACCCAAAGGCTCGGGTGCTCTGGAGGGTGCCCATTAGTCACTTCAGTGTCATCACAGAATCCCTGCTGTGTCCCACACCAAAGCCTTGAAAAATCCCGGCTCTTTTTTTTTTTTTTTTTTTTTAAAGATTCCTGCAGCTCTTGCTGCCTTTCAGGGATTGTTTGTTTGGTTTTAGCACAATATAAGCAAACTGGAGATTGCAGGAAATTGCAGTGTCCTCAGCAAAGTGCCTGACTCCTATGGAGGAGTGTTTCCACACAGAAAGTAATGACAAAGTAATGGTTTCATCCCCCAGGATGTGAAATGTGCACAGGTAAATTTTATCCAGTAGGTCAACAGCTTTTAATTTTCATCCCTCAAATCCAAGCCTCTTTGGAAGGAAGGAAGGAAGGAAGGAAGGAAGGAAGGAAGGAAGGAAGGCGGGAAGGAAGGAAGGAAGGAAGGAGGGAGGGAGGGAGGGAGGGAGGGAAGGAAGGAAGGAAGGAAGGAAGGAAGGAAGGAAGGAAGGAAGGAAGGAAGGGAGGGAGGGAGGGAAGGAGTGGCCATTGCCTGGCTGAAGCTGGTAAAAGCCTCTGTCCTGGAATTTTGGCTGCCGGCCTGGTGCCAGCAGGGATTCGGATTGTCTGGCTCAGGCTGAGCACAGCACGCTGCTGTGGGTGCAGTGGGTGCTGTGACTGCCAGAACATCAGCCGCAGAACACACCCCCCCCCATGTCACTTAGGGGAAGCAGAAAAACAAACAAACCCAGGATAATGGCCAAAACATCTTCTGGGGGACTTGCAACTTTCTAACTTTATTTTAAAAAGAAGGAAAAAAGTAAATTTTCTCTGTCAGAGCACTGCTATCATCATGCAATGGCATTTAGGAATATTATAAACAATGGTGTCAGTTTATAGGGCTGGAGACGTTTTCCAATGGCTTGCTCAGCTTCCCTCTCCTCAGCGAGCTGGAAGTGGGGCAGGATGGCCAGGATGAGCCTGGGAAATGAGGGATAAGCAGAAGGGTTTGTGCAGACATCAGGGCTTCCCATCCACGCCCCAGTTCATTTGAGGGGCTGACTTGCTGCCTGTCCCCTCCTCAGCCACAGGCATCACTCGGCCCAGCCGGTGCAGGCAGCCAGGGTGGGATGATTTCGGCTCCTGAAACCTCCCCTGCAAAACCCCCCTGCTCTTCCTGGTCTGGTCCTCATTTTTTCCCAGCTCAGCACTTTCTCTGCCTGCAGCTCCATCAGCTGGCAGGCTGTAAATCAGAGCCCAGGCCTGTGTGGCCAGGCTTTGCTCAGCCAGCCCAGCCCAGGAGGACGTTGTTTTGGAGGGCTGGGGAGGAATTATCTCGGCAGCAATGGAAACCAGCGGTGTGTGTTCTCTGCTGGCCCTTGCTGCACACTCTGTTACACTTTCCTCCGCAGGCACAGCTGCTGTGTGAAGGATTTTTCCCTGCAGCAGAGCATCCCTGCTCTGGGCATCGCAGGCTCAGAGCCTGAGGATGGATGCTCTGTCCTGCCTGTGAGGGCATCCAGCCCTCTCTGCTCCTGGTGCACTCAGAAATGAATGGGTCTGCTCCAGCCCTGCTCTACAATGCTGAAACCTCCCAAAACCTACTTTAGTCTGCGTGTTCAGGGCTGCAAAACATGTGCTGGGGCTGGATTGCTGGCGCTGCAGTTCCTTACCTGGCAGATGGAGCATGTAAGGCACACCCTGCAATGCTCTCACATGGAGAGACAGAGGATTTATAAGATCAGTACGTGACTGACAGATAAGGGACTCCCACAGAGCAAAGACAAGAGCAGGGGAACCACAAAGCTCTGAGCTTGGACCTGAATCAAGGAATTCACAACCCCTCTTGTTCAGGCAGGTTCTAGCAGAAAATCTGCCAAATCAACCAAATGCCATAAAAATGTTTCTTGTGGAAGGGTTGGGGCAGAGATGGGTTTATAAAAAACACCCACCAATAGCCCCGCGTCCCACCCTGGTATTTATGAGATGCACGTGGAGGGTGTTGATAGCAGAGGCATTTTTGTAAGTCAATAAAACGGAAAGAGATTCCACTTGGTGAGGAGGGGTGGTGACTTTGAACGCATTGAGGGCAATGAAGGAGATCATTCCATTGTTCTAAGATTTCCATAACTCACTGTGCTTAAGCACATAAAAATGTAGACATTCTGGCAATAAAGTTTGGGTAATTTTTGAGTATGAATCAAAAATCTCTCCCTCCTGGTCCCCTCCCCCTTGTTCTGCCTTTTGTTGTTGCTGCAGGCGCTGCCCCCCCTTTCGCCCGCTCCACCCCATGGCCTCATGAATGGAAAAATGTCTTCAGCAGAAACCTCCCAGCTTTTCATTCTCTAATCTGCAGCATCTGTGCCCAGCCCTGATGCTCCTGCAGGCAGCCATGGCCTGGTCTTCCCCCAGCTCACGTTCACAGGCACGTGCAGGTTGAGCTCTCACTAAGCAGCTTGGCTGGTGGAGGTGGCACTGGCACCACCAGCCTGGCCACACTGTGATGGTGTCACCTGTCACTGCCGTGCATGGGGTTCCCACCACCTGGGCAAGGTGATGTCCCTCAGGCTGGAGCAGTGCAGGGCACCCCATCACCAGGGCCACTCATCCCAACCCAGGTGCCTGACTGCTGTTTGCCATCCTTTACTGGCCAGAGAGATCAGGTTTGGGTTATTTTTATTTCTTTTTGTCCTGTCCTGTATATTTAGCCTGCTCCAGGGATGAAAAATCCAGACCCTTCAGCCTCACTGACTGAGCCACGATGCTTGGTGCTGGGCATGTGGCAGAGATGGTACAGAGCTGGGAATTTCATGGTGCTTCATGTCTGAGTCATCACACTCCCAGCAGACCTCGCACTGCACCACTGGGGCTTGTTCCTTTCTTGTTCCTTTCTTGTTCCCTTCTTGTTCCTTTTTGTCTTTCCCTTTCTCCTCTCTCTATTTTTTTTTTCCCAACGAACAACTTTATTTCCCACTTTGACATTTTCCAGACCCACCTGGGAGCCTGCTTGCCAGAAGGAGAAATGGCACAAGAGGAAATACATCTTCACAGCCTCGAGAGAGGAGAAGGTTGGAATCTGAGTCCATAAACAGCCTTGCTGTGCAGTGAGCAAAGACAGAGCAGGTTGGGCTCTGGAGAGTGTAACCCCACCTCTGCTTCTCCACTGCCAATTAAAAATAAAGAAGTGGAGCTCGTTTGTTTTTCCCTCCTGGGCTGGGGATGCCATGCAGGGAAAACCCATGTCACAGACTGTTTGGGGAGCTTTTTGGCTTTCTCTGGCTTTGAAGAAGGCAGGTTAGAGCAGTGGTTAATGGGGATGGCAATGAGGCGTTGAGAAGCTGTTTCCTTCAGTGTGTTTCTTTGGAGCATTGTCACATTGCCTGCCAGCATCCATGCTGATGGCTCAGAAAACGTGGAAAAATCAATCTGAGACACCCTGGTGCTTTATTTCATAATGCTCAATGCCTGATCTTGATTAAATCTCCTTCCCAGTGTTGCTAATGCTGGTAAGCCAGGGCTGTCCCCAGTGGTGAATTGCACAGGTATAGAGCATCATTTACTCTCCCACCTTCACTCCCCAGAGCACAGAGCTTTTTTTTTGTTCCTGAAATTGCCAACGGTGGAATGATGGATATGACCCGGTCAGGGAGGAAGCACAGCCCATCCCCACAGCCCTCACCCTCCTGCCCCACCACAACTTTTATCCCTTCACCTTTTTTTTCTGACTCACTGAGCAACAACTGTCATGTTCATACTCTTCCCCCCCCGTCTTGCTGTACCTCAAGGATTAAGCTTTCATCCTTCATTATGAACTTCTCCCCCAGGCAACATTTTCCATGAAGAAAAAGGAATTTCTGGGATTTTGCTTTTAAGAGATTATGTTACTAAGCATGTGTGTGTGTCGAGGCGAGGAGCTTTCCCACACACACGGGTGATCTGTCACATCCTGGGGCAATGAGTGAGTGGGTGGTGTGGGGGGAGAGGTCCCTGGGTGCTGCCTGGCCCTGGCAGCTTATGCCCTTCCTCCCCTTGAATTCCCACATCCTCCTCTCCCATCAGAGTGGTGCTGGTGATGGGACACCCACAAGGGTGTCCATGGCCCCATGGTGGCCCCCTGGGACCAGGGTGTGTCCCACTGGTATGTGGTCATCCCTCTGGCATGAGGGATGCAGAATGGGCATCCCTGGGGATCTGGGAAAGGAGTAGCCTCATCCTTCCTCCCCGTTTTGGGGGTCACTGCCATGGCCCTGCCATTTGAGCCACAATCACCAAATACTGGGTGCTCTCTGCATGAGGCTGAGTTGTGGCTTTCCCTGTCCCCTGCACCACCAGGGTGCTCCTGGGGGCTCCTAGCCTGGCAGAGCTGGACTCTCCTCCTTTGCCTGTGGGGCAAGCACTGACCTCGCTGTGCTCTTGCCTGTGCTCACACGAAACCTCAGCTACTCACAGGGAGTTGATGCCACGCCTGGAGGCTCAGCGTTCCTGGGTTTGGCTGCACAGTAAGTGTTGAACAAGGTTGTGCTTTCATTGGCAGCAGCTCTTGTTATTAAATCCTTTTCAGGAGCTCATCTAAGCCCAACAAATTAACATAAGGGAAGCACGACAGATAATGTCAACCGATGAAAATAATCCAAGTCTGTAGTTACTGCAGGGAAGACATAAACACAGCCCAGGAGGAATAACTGCTGCATGTTTAGTGTCAGCATCTGGGCTGCTGCTGCTTCGCAAGCACTCCAGTTCTGCTGGGAAACAACCAAGGGAAGGTCAGGTGCAGCCTCTGAAAAATTCCAGCCCCAGCCAAATCCTCCTGCATTCAGGGATGCTGGTGTGAGGATGCTCAGGGGACACTCGGGGACATGGCCCCAACACAGGCAAGGGGGAGCAGAGGCAGAGCCCCCTGAAAGCTGGGACATCCCCACCCCTCCTCACATCAGCTTCACCCGGTGAGTCACAGCACTGAGTCAGACCTTGCTCATCCTCTGTGCACTTAATGCTGCTTATTCCATGTGTTCTCGGGGACAACATTAAGATGTGTTCCTAGAGAGACAAGAAGCTTTCCCCTGCTTCAACTGTAGCCAGTATATGCAATAATTAACAATTATATACATGACCAGCTTGCTGCCTTGCTGCTGGAGCAGCTGCCATGATCCTGCTGTTGGGAAACGAAACAATTAACAGCTTTCCACTGCTTTTTGACAAGTTGTTTTCAACTTAGAAGTCAGTAAATAAAACCAGTAGATTCTGCTGAGCTTAAACTCAGCTGGGAAGGAACATTGAAAAACGACTCAACAGCAGTGAAAGCCCAAGCTTATGCAGCCGTCAGAGTCCCCATCAGAATACCCTGAGCAGTAGGTCTGTATCACATATGCAGACACCACTATTGTGGGTATTAAAGAGACTAAATCTGATTAAAGCCTTTCTATCCCCACCAGTGGTCAATTCCAGAAACCAGCTCACCCAGGAGGCTGAATTCATTTCATCCTCGAAGTCTAATTAAAGCCATTAGTGTATCCCTTGTCTTTCTGATAAGATCAAAGCATTCCAAGAGCCAGGCATTACCTTATTTTCAAGACAATTATACAACATATAGCATCAATTTATTCTGCCTCCAGCTGTACACATTTATCTCTGTCTGTCATCAGGTAATCGGAACCATCAGACACAGCCCAGCCTGGGCTCTCAGCTGACAAGTGCCTGCACTTGCCAGGCCAGGTTTCTCTGTCACCCTCACCTCAAATCAATGTCCAAGGCAGTGCCTGGTGTCCACAGCCCAATGCCCACAGCCATGGTGGGACATGGGCATGTCCAGGCTATTGTGGTAGCGTCCAGGTGGCCACAGTGACCTGTGCCCATGGCACGTGCCACAGCCATGGAGAAGTTGGGATACCAACTTCCCCACAATGTCACACCTGGGTCCCCTTGTCCCTGCCTGCCCCACACAGCCCCAGCTTCAGGCAGGAGGGCATGGCTGTGCAGATGCATGAATGTCCTTGCCTTGGGGACCCAGTGCTGTCCCCAGGTGCTCTGCCCAGCCCAGGGCTGCCGTGGCTCACAGGGACTGCCGGCTCAGCATGGCCAGGGGCTGGGCAGTGGGCAGCAGGCACGGGCTGCTCTCCCCTCACATAAACACCTCTCCAGCAGCTCACAGCCCCTGAAAGAGCCGAGCTGTGAATTTTCATCTCTCAGCTAATCAACTCGCCTGCTAGTCCAAACTTGTCAGGAGCTTTATCCCTGCCCTGCCAGCCTCCTCCCGGCCCACGAGTGACAGAAGACGTTCCCATCCCTCCCTGAGACACATCCAGCTGCTACAAAAACAAACATCCTCCCGCTGGTGATTCCTCCTCGTCAAACAGTCTTGACCCTATTTCCCTCGGGAACATCTGCGCTGCGCCCGTGTCCAGCCGTCAGCACATCCTGAGTGGCCGGCTGGGAAGGGCGATGTTTATGGCGGGGACGGCAGAGCCGTGTTCCTGCCTAAGCCAGGCATTTACTAATTGCTGGTTCTCCCTATTCCTCTGTGACAAAAGATTAATCACCTGGCCGAGGCTGCGCTGCCCGTGAGGCTCCTGCAGATGGGAGGCAGCTGTGGCAGAGCCAGGCTCCCCGTGGAGTCTCTGTCCCTTTGCTGTGCTCGGGAAGGATGTGCTACCCCAGTCTGGTGCCTTCCGAAGGCTCCTCATGCTCTGGGCAGGTTGCACGCCAAGGGATTCCCAGGAACCCACCTGAGAAGCTGCTGTGGGCTGCAGGGGAGAGAGTGGGACTGGTCCTGCCCTCCGCTCCCTCATGGCCAGGCCGTGAATATTGGTCTATTTTGTGACCGTGTGACCTTGCATTAAACACCCTGAGTGCTGTGCCTGGCCCAAAACATGGCCGTGGGAAGCTGTTTCTCCAGGACACCCTGCTCTTCACCCTCCAGTCACCAGGGTTTTCTCGGTGTTTGTGTCTCTACCAGCTTGCAACCATCAGACACCACCTCTCTATTTCTGGCACCTGGCTGTAGGTGTTGGCAGCAGCAGATCCATCCTGAGACAGGACGAGAGGCAAGCAGGGAGCACTGGGCACTGCTGGGCAGCACAGGGACTCCAGAAGTGTCTCTGACCATGGCATGTGGGCATCAGGGGAGTTTGTGCCCAGGCTCAGCAAATGGGCTGCTCCTCCAGCTCTTCAGTGGCAGCGCATGGAGCTGCAGCATCAATGTGTTAACAGCTCTTAGACTCCACACGAAAAAATTCCCATATTGCTTTCAGAGCAGGATGAAAACCATCAGAATCAGCTCTTCAGCTGAATTCCCTTGTCTGTAAGGCACCCAAGATCTGCTCACCCCGTGCGAGGGCAGTGCAGGGGACCATGGCCTGTGGTGGGGAGCTCTGCAGATCCCTGCCTGACCTGGGACCAGCAGCGAGCTGGGAGCTGAGCAGCCACCCTGCATCCAGCACTGGCTTCAGCTTCCAGAGCACCCCTGATGCAGTGTGGCTCTCCACAGGGATCAGCAACTGCCCAGCCCACCTTGCCAGCTCACTCGGTGCAGAGCTGGCCCTCAGCACCCCTCAGAGCCACCCCTCAGCCAGAGCTGACTCCAGGCATGCAGCCCATGGGATCGGTGGCCCAGTGAAGATGAAATCGTGCAGCCATGGGGAATGTTTCCAGCTGGACTGACTCCTAATCAGCTGAGCCACATTTGGTTCATGTTGCAGGTACATCTACAAACACTGCTGCTGCACATGGATTTTATGAAATTCTACCTGCCCCTGAGCAGGTACAGACGCTCAGGATGAGCAGGGGATCCAGCATGGAGCAGCGCCAGGAAATACACACCAGAAGGATGTACAAACTGGAAGCAGAGAACTACAACCGAAGCACACGATGTTTCAACCTCCAAACTAGCCCTGTGTGTGCTACTTTTGCAGTCTTCGTCCCAAAAGAGATGATTGCCCTGAAAGTGGTTTTCCCAGATCCTCTGACCTGCTGCTCCCACTGCCGCTGTCGGTGGGATGTCCCCGGGCTGGCAGCTGCCGGGTGATGGAGCCGAGGCGCTGAGCGCGGCGCCGGCCCGGCGCCCAGGGGTTATCAGCAGCGGTGGCCGAGGCGGAATTAGCGGGGCAGGGAAGTGGGGTAAGCAGAGCTCAGCTTCTTGGCATGTTTGCTTGTGCTAAACCTGCAGCATGAAAACTTTTCACAACAACACTCAGCGCTTGAAGCCTTCCTTGGCCGCGTGCGCCCCGGCGGAGGGCGAGAGCCAGGGCTGGCTTGTGCAAACAAACCAGAAATGTCCACAGGCACGGCGGGCGGGATGGCCCCGAGCTGCTGCTCAGCCCACCAAAGCTAAAGAGCTCTTCCTGACAGCAATGTAGCTCGCAGCATTTGGGGGCAACCACGCCTCCCATGCCCTGAGACGGGGGATTCCCTGGGCTGGGGATGCGGGGTGATGGGACGCCCTGCCATGGGATGTGCAGAGCTGGACCTGCCCTTCGGCGGGGGCTCCCGGCCATGGGGGAGCCCAGCGGCGGAGCTCCGTTCCCAGTCCCGGCTGCGGAGCTGCCGCTGCCCAGCGCGGTGTGGCACGGAGCGGCCCCGGGCGGAGGCAGCGGGCGGGGAGCGGCCCCGGTCCGTTCCGTTCCCATTACCGTTCCTTTCCGTTCCGTTCCCGGGCGCCGGTCGCCCTCCAGCGGCCCCGCTGCGCCGCGCATCGGGCACGGGACGAGCCCTTCCCGGCTGCAAGGAGCATCCCTGCCCGGTCCTGAGCATACCCGCCCATCCCTGAGCTCCTCGTCGCTCTCCTGCCCGGCCCGGGAGCGCTGGGGGCAGGCTGGGGATCAGGAGGTGCAGCCCCGGCAGCGCCCGGGGACAGAGGTGCCTCGGGACATCGCTGCCCACACAGCCCTACACCCAGCAGTGCCTGCAGCCCATGTGCAGAGGGTGCCAAGCCCCCAGGCCCCCTCTTTGCCCCACACAAATCCCTGGGCTCCCTCCTTGCCCTGCACAGACCCTTGGACTCCTCTCCATACCCCACAACTCCCGGGTCCCTTGCTGGCCCTGCACAAACCCCGCGCTCCTCTCCTCGCCCCACACACGCAGACACGGAGCTGGCACGGGTTCGCTTTAGGGGGGTGAAAGAATGCCTTGTGCCCAAGGACTGGCTGAAGGAACTCACTCGCTGTCCCCTGCACACAGCGGCTGCAAGCGGGCAGCAGGACCAGGATCAGGACAAGGATCTGGACTGGCTCCGGCTCACCCCAGGCGGGGCTGGGATAACTCCCGTGCTCAGCACACACTGTTGCCGTGTCGGAGGCACGAGGAGCCAGCACGGAGCTGTTTGCCCAAGGGTTTCTCAGCATTCCAGCCTTGGGCAAGGACCTGCCACCGCCGCTGCTATAAAAAGCCATCAGGGCTGCGGCTGAGCCACACCAGCTCCTCCTGTTCCGGTCCGGGCAGGGCTCCTCACCTCCGGCTGTCCTGGCCAGGAAGCAGCACCAGTTTGGTGGCTTTCAGCTGGTACCCGCACTAGCACGGCCTCAGGGATGTCATCAAGCCTGGAGAGATGAACAAAGAGCTTCTCCCCAGGCTGCTGCCAAACCTGTTCAACAGAACCGATGCAAAGATAGGAAAATCGGGTCACGGTTGAGGTACTTTAGGGAGACTCAGAAGCTGCGGGCTCTGCCCTGCAGAAGGGCAGGGAGACACCCGGAGCAGCCGCAGCTCTCCAGGGCAAAGGGGTGATGGTTCTGTGCAAGGACATCCTGCACAGAACATCCTGTGGATACACAAAGGGGCTTTTCCTGCAGCCACGGTCTGTTCCCAGCTGTATCCTCTGACATACCTGAGCTACACTCCTCAGTGGCGCAGAGAATTTCCACAAGTGTGTCCTGTTTGAACTATTCCCCAAGGGACTGGCACATCTTCCCCCCAGGCCCCAAAGTGTTAATTAATATAAAGTGTTATCCATTCAGTATCACCACACTGTGGCAAAAAGGTACTCTTGGAAAAACTGTTTTTACATATAAATACCTAAAAGCCAGAGTTGTCTGGAGCATCCAGAGCATGCTGTGCCACCTGAAGCACACTGCTCCAGGGAACCTCCCAACTTACAGCACCAGCAGCTGCAGGTGGGAGGAGATAGAGGAGCAATATGCTCAGGCTGCAGCAGCCAAAACTGCTCAGGATCCACTGTACTCCGAAGAAATTTGCTTTCTTCTGACATTTCAGAGCTTCCATTAAAGCTTCCAGGTGAGCACACATGCCCAGTTATCACCACCAGGACTGTTTCCTGCTGGGCAGCCCCAACTTCAAACATTTCCTTAAGCAGTTTGCACATCTTAAAAATAAAATCCTTTATTGATAATATGAATGTTTAACATGTCTAATGCCATCAGCTATAAAAATGATTAAAGACCTCAGCTTGGTACATTTGGCTTTACAAATTTACAAGTGTTAATGAATTAATACTAGTGTTATATGTTTTGCACTTCATTATACTCCATTAGCCAGTGACAAACTCTGCAACAATGTCTGCTTAGGACACATGTGAGTTAGAGAAGAAATATTTAGTTGCTTCCACACAGAATCTACATCAACAGTTAAATACTAACTCTAAATGTCTTACTGAATTAGTTGGATCCATTTTAATCCCTTGTGCTTAGTTTCTTTCAGAAGTTAGTCTACTAGCAAAAATACATTCTTTTGCATACCCCCTTCCCATATTATATTTTAGAAGAAACAGTACTCAGTGCATTTCCTATTAGACTTCATCATAGTATCTCTTTCTCTCTAGAGCTATCAATAAAGAAAGGGGATAATACCAGTCAGATTAATGCAAAAGCAAAGAAACTCATTAAAGCAGTGTATACAAAAGCCTCGCTTTTCAATCAGAAGGGATACATGGGCCAAAATCCATTCACCCATCCATTTTTACATTTACTCTCAGCACGAGGAAAAAAAACCTGCTGTGGGTACTTAGTTAAAAAGGTAATAAATGTGCTTCTGAAAGTGTTGCTGCCCATTTAGCTCTGGCTGCCTGTTTTCCTGCTGTTTCCTGCACTGGATTAGGAACAGCCCACAATCCACTACCTAAAAGGCTACTAAAAGGTCTGTGCAAACCTCTAAACCCCTGCCATGGCCTCAAAGCAGCCCAGAACTCTCACGTCCTACGGAACGAAGCTCAAAGCCCAAAGGAACCTCTCTGCCATGGACAGCTCTGCACCTCCCATGGCACAGGGATCTTCCCCACAACAAAGGGGTTTTGTCTAATGAAACAGTGAGAATTGACAAAGGAGAACGAGTCTCTGGCAGTGGAAGCTGTGCTCTGTGCAAACATGGCTCTGCAGCCGAGGGAAGTGCTCAACACTGGGTGACAGGAGCAGCAAATCCAGTTTCTAAATTTAGGATCAGCTCCCATCCAACACCCGAGATCATTAACTCGGGGTCGTGCTCTCAGCCTCTGCCACCAATCTGTGGTGTTTGTCCTGTATTTCTCAGCACAGTGACTCACAAAACCACTGTGCCCATTGGTTTTCTTGCAGCAAATATTTCGGCACAGGAACTAGCTGCTTCTCTTGGGTCCAAATACTTCTTCACACATATGGTCTGCCTCAAACTTAGACAATTCCTCACTGAGTAATTTTTAAAAATCTCAGTGAATTGCCATGTTTTCTTCATATGAGGCAGAAGAACAGATAAATATTTCCCTAATACTCCATGTGTTTAATATGCATGTGTGTGACATACACAGATCTACATATTCAATTCCACAGCAGCAATGATTTGGTTCCATATTTGCAGCCAAGGAAAGCCAGCCATAGCTAGTGGGTAAAATCGAGGTCAGTCAGACTTAACTGACAGAGATGAGGAACAAAATTATTGCTTTTGTTTATAGTCGAAGATCCCATGTTACTGTTGCAAAAAACCTGTATTGTATGGATGAGTTATTTTTTTCAAGTAATAGTGAGATCTTTGTCAAGTAACAGAAAGATCTTTTTCTCAGAAGTTCTACACACAACAGTAGAATGCTTGAAGAGCTTGTAAATTCCAGGTGATACACCAAAAACCAGTTTAGCCATTTAAAACACACAGGCATTTCTGCAGGAAAGCAGAAAGAACTATATGGACAAGGACTACTGACAGAGAAGCAATCTAGATGATAACATAACTAAATTTCACTCCAAGAAAATCTTGTGTGCTTCCTCAAATAGCTGGGAGCTATGTCCTGAAGGACATAGCTGGACTGGCTGCACTGGTTTGGTGGTCACCTTACAGAATTTGTAGTACATTTACTAATTCATCTTAGCAAATGGAAAGAACTAAAAAGAAAACCAGTGTTGGTTTCAACATTCAGGGCTCAGAAGAATTTGTTTCTGCAGCTAGATGTTCCCCTCCTCACCCTTTCCCGAGAATCACATTCATATTGCAGGCTTAGTTCAGGCACTTTTATAAAACGTTCATCTGGAGTAAAAAGTCTGCAAAAATTATTTCTGCATAATTTAAAAGCAGCATTTCAGTCTCATTAGAGGTTGATAGGTCCCACCACATAATTATGGTTGTTATCTCTAATGATTTGACTGCTGCCATGAGACATTTGGAGGCTACTGTATAGCTGTAGTTAAGGTTTCTTCATAAACAAAAATATTTTCCTACCTATTAAAAAGAAAAAAAATACTAAATGCTTTATACAGACAGAATCTGCTACTATGGAAATAAATAACATGGAGTGGAAAAACAGTGTCTTAGCTCCAGGGCAAGCTAAGCTGTGGAATGTCACATTCCCATTTTCTGGAGACTAGCTGCTGGTTGGCAGGAGGATCTCAAGGTCTTTGCCATTTGACACAACAGTGTTGTTAGAGCAGCTACTCGCCACGTCCATGGGGGCACCCAGGGAGGAGACCTGGGAAGAGGTTTTGGTTAGAGGAGCAGGAGCAGCAGGTGACTGAGCCAGGCCAGGTTTCTTTGGAGGAATGGGTGGAGGGTTCCCTCTTTCTGCTCGAGGAATGGTTGGTGACTTAATTCCAGGAGACAACGGGCTGAGCGGACTGGAAACCTTGACAGGGCTTGGAGAGTGACCAGATTCGGTTTTGGGGCTGACAGCACTTGCCAGGTTTCGATAGTCCGTGCCAAAAGGGGAGCTGTTAGGGGAGACAGGCTTGATGGGGCCCTGCTGGCTGGTGAATCTGGACAGCACCTGAGTGACCGTGTTGCGGGCCAGCTGCTTGGCAGCAGAGTTGTCTGCCAGGGTGGGAGATAAATCCCGGGAGGGTGGGCTCTGCAGGCCACTGGACTGGTGGTCCTGCTCTGCTTGGGACTGGAACTTGTGCCGAGCAGCATGGAAACGCTGGTTGATGCCCACCTGGTAGGAGGACTGGTAGCCAGGGCTGCTGGCAGAGGCTCCCACCAAGCGTTTAGTGAGCACTGGTGAGGAGCAGGGAGAAGGTGTCAGAGAGGAGGCAGCTGTGCTGCTGGGAGACAGGGACACCCCAGCAGATGGCAGCTGGGACATCAGATGCACCGGTGACTCCGTTCTTACAGGAGAACTTCCATTCTCCACTGCATTTTCTGAGGCTGCAGCAGATTTCTCCCTGGGAACTTGGCTCTCTGCAGCATTTGCCTGCAGCAGCTCCCCACCTGTCTGCACGTCTGTGTCGCAATGCCCGTTGGATTTTGCATAGGAATGAACAGGAGTAGAGGGGCTGGCAAACACGGTGTGAACAGCTTTGCTGGTGCTGGCAGGGTTTACCCGTTCTGCCTGCACACACTCGGTCTGGCAGGACACAGACTTCACCAGGGGACTGTCAGTGGTGACCCCTCTGGATGTCACCGAGGGGCTGGGCTGCACAGCCTCGGAGGGACTATGCTCCTGGCAAGAAGCCTCCAGCTCTTTCAGGGCTTTCTTCAGACATTCCACCTCTTCTTTGAGTGCTTTTGTACGATTCTCTTCTCTGTTCAGCTTGGCTTTCAGCTGTTCTCTTTCAATGTCAAACTCTGAGAGCTGCTTTTCTACTTGTGCTTCCATCTGCAAACCCCGCTTCCTCTTGGCTGCCAGCTCCTCTTCCAGTTTACTCACCTTACTCTTCTCCTTTTCCAATTTCAAGCTCAGTTCTGCTGTCTTCTGCCCCTCTTCAGCTGCTTTGGCAGTGGCTTTCTTGCACTCCACGACGAGCATGGAAGATAGTTGCTTGTGGCGTGCTCTTTCCTCCTCCAACTGGCTTGACAGCTTCTTCTGTTCTTTTTCAAACTTTTTCACTTGGGATTTTTCAAACTCCACCTGGAAGTTTAGAAGAAAAAAGATTGCAAGGGTACCATAAAACCTCCTGAAAGTAAATGAAGGGCAACACCCCAAAAGGAAAGAGGGTTACTGTGTATCTTGGAGAAATTTCACAGTGAAAGATGACAATGGCTAAGAAAGATGTTATTGCCCCAGCAATCTGCAAGATAGTTTGGAACAACTCAGCTTGAACATAGTAACAATTACTATTTACTAGTAGTTTTATCCTCATGAAATTCAATTGACCTTCAGTGAGATCTACATCCATTCTGCCATGCACTGATGGAACAAGCAAAGCTTCCTTCCACCTCATTTGCTACACTTTGTCAGTTTGCCTTTTAAAGGCATTTAGGTTTCAAAATGCTGATGTGTTATGTATGCTTAATAAAGCCTACAGCGCTTGAGTAACAAAAAACAGTGGCTTAAATATTTATTAGCATCTCTGAATAACACCCCCAAGAGATCTTCCATGACTTACTCTGAATTTTGAGTACTACAGAGCGCTGCCAAGTGTAAGTGCAGCTCTTCTCTCCAGAACTCCTTGGATTTCAGGCTGAAGCAAGATTTCAAAGCATTTGATTGCCTATCAACACCTTTTAGCACTGCTCACCTACCAAAACACACTGAGAAATTGTTTTTCCTGTCAAGATGATAAAAGCTAGCATTGCCCTACAGAGGGAGTTTCCCACTACCCTTTCATCCTGCCGAGTTCACCGCCCAGGAGGTACCTGCTGGGTGAGCCGCTCCCGCTCCTTCTCCAGCATGTAGGTGACATCATCCCCCTCCGCTGTGTCCTGGGCGTGCCGCTGCCTCTCCTCCTCCAGGTCCAGGATCACCTGCCCAAAAACATCAGCCACTTCAACGTCCTCTCACAGGCAGGCAGAGGTCAGCACCTTTCCACATGTCCACAATGACACAGGACAGCAACCACGGCAGCTTCAGACACCCAAGTTCAACTCAAGTCATAGAAAAGCAGCTTTTGGACAAGTTCAATGTATGTTATTATCTGGTCAAATTGAGTTACTTGGTGAAAGAAGTTAGGAAAACCTCACACTGGATCTATGTTAATTTTATTTTTAAATACCTAAACTGCACGCTTTTCCTCCAGACTGCAATATCCTTGAGAAGTTCATGAAATGAATGGTGCCCTCATCCCAGAATGGTTAGGGCTGGAAGGGATCTCTGGAGATCATCCAGTCCAGCCCCCTTGCCAAGGGGAGCAGGTTGCACAGATCAGTCCAGGAGGGTTCTGAATATCTGCAGGGAAGGAGAAGCCACAGCCTGCTCCAGCGTTCTGTCACCCTCACAGTAAGTCAGTTTTTCCTCATATTCAGCTGGAAATTCCTCTATTTCAGTTTGTGCCTCTTGTCCCTTGAAGCTCAGAATTTCCTGGCAGGACCATCAACAAAAACCCCAGCAGGAGCAGAGCTGATCCAAGAGATGCAGGGCACTAACAACAAGGCAGTCCCTGCTGTGGCTCCAGCAGTAATTCCCACTCAGGCTTCTCCCAGTGCCTCACAGGGATTTGAGGACTCCAGTGTAAAGTTTATTTTAAAGAACATTAATTTGTTCTTCCACTTAAGAACAAGATGAGCTCTTGAAATGAAACTGCTTCCCATAAGGACCCAGTGAAGGAGCTCCTTCAGCTTTAACACTGAATTACATGAATAATTGAAATGCTATTAACAAAAAAGCCAGAATACAAACTTCCCAAGAGGCTCTGCTGTATCTCATCACCAAAACTAAGCTCTCGTAACATGCTCACCATTAATTTAGCAGCTCCTCAGTCTTTCTGAAATTTAAGCATCCAAATAATGCTTAAATATCAAGTATACAGGAAGCTTTTCACAGAAGCAGACAGGAAGAGGAAAAGGGAAAAAACGTCTTATTTTACCAGTAGCAGAACAGTGATAAATCTGCTGGGAATTCCATCTTCCAGAAACCCTTTCTCGCATTTTGGGAAGCATTATTCCTCCCAGCTGTAAGCTAGTTCCTTCCTGGTGTGTCCTAACAAAACCATCTTGTGTATATTTCAAATTCTGGAATTATAACTAATTAGCTCACCAGCTGCATCATCTGGAGTGAGAAGTTTAAACGAAGGTGCAAAGTCCTTTCAGTTACTCACGGCATTTAAGTGCTTCTGCTGAAGTTATCATGATATCAAAATGCAACTATTAACTTCTGCACATCTTAACTGAGGAAAAACCTACCTTTCTGTGTCTGCTTTCTGCAGCAGCTAGTTGGGATAACATCCTTTCCTGCATATTCTTGCAATGTTTCATCACCACTTTCAAAATAGATAAAGGATTGGAGCATACTGGTTGCTTTTCACCATGATTCGCCTCTTTCAGGGTCTCAAAATCTCTCTGTAAAGCCATCAGTGGATCACTGATGTTGTATTTCCCATAGCGTTCCTCAATGAATGTGTCCCTGTGCTGGGCCTGCAACACACACACAAATTTGCATTTTAATATACTTAAACCAGAAAACTAGCGAAAGAAGAAAGGAGATAGTAGTTAATACTCCTCTTCCTCAATTTTCCACTTAAAGAGAATTTAACACAGTCTGATTCATGTCCTGTTATCTGCTAGAAATAAAGGAAATAGAGAAAAATTCTATGTCAAAACACAGTATCTCCAATATATTCAGTCTACAAACATCCTCATACCACAGCTACCTGCTGTGGCCATGACTTGCATTCCACAGCTGTGTGAAAGGAAAGAAGGTAAGTACCAACTCTTGCTCAACAAAAGATTAATCATTTACTGTCGCATCAGTGAAAGAAGCAGTTGTGTGGTTTCCTTGACTATGTCACCATCAAAGAATTTCATGTTGAGCAATTCAAGAGTTTCATTCTAGCAAGAGCCTATAAATCTGTGAATTGTTAATAAAACCCTTAATGTTCTCATCCAGACTAAACAGAGTTTAGTTTCTCAAGAAGCAAGACAGGAATGATGAGGTTTCTTTTGGTGCATGTACGAATCAAGACAAGTCACACGTCCTGGGCTCTGCATTTACAGTGTTTCATGGCTGGATTTGATGAGCTCAGAGGTCTTTCCCAACCCAAATTATTCTATGAATCAGCCGTTCCATCTGGAAATCTGTTTTGTTAGGACACCAATAGGCTTATCTTATTCAATGATGACTGTAAAGTTCTAAGAACAAAACGAAATTTAATAAACACACAGATATTAAAGTATTATCTGTATGTCTACCACCATGATAAGAAACCATATGAAACCAAGTATTTATGAAACAAATGATATAGGAGGAAAAACAGATCTAGATTCAAAAGAGCCCTCAGAGCTGTCTTAGCTCTAAGAGATATAATCATTGTTTTCCAGTGAAATGGTTCTGGGCTGAATTCTGAGCATTTGTGAAAGCCTGTGACAGTGTTTCATTCCCTGTGTGCATCACTGACAGCACAACCCTGTGCCCAGCAGAGCTGATGCACCTGCTGAATATGAGACTTCAGCTTGATTTCTCTTGATTCATATTGTCCTGTAAGGTTACCATGGCAATTCATACCTTTTCCACAGCATACAAATGACAGTTCTGTTCTGCACTGCCATGTCCTCAGTGAGGCCACAGAGAAAGATGTGGGTTGTGAGCCTCAGGACCTTTAATAAAGTGTGTTTAATTTAGAACAGACTTCAGCTGGTGTGACCTACAGGAGGGTTCTGATCCTAAATGCACTTTTCCTGCCAGAGCACACACATGAACTGTTTTTCCCTTTAGAAACTGCTCCAAACAAATGCTGCCTGCACCTCCTCAGCTGTGCTTCACCCTTCTGCTCCCAGCTGGGCAGAGCACAAGCAGCAGCTAACCCATCCCAAGTCAAGCGCAGCAGCTTTTTGGAGCTGGTGGAAGGCTCTAAATGTGAGTCCCACACAACCCCAGCTCTGCTGATGCTGGGAATGGCATTCAGCTGAACAAAGCTCCCTGCTCTGAATGCAGAGCCAGCCCATGCCAGCCTCGCTGTGCACTTCCCAGAAACCCTTTCAGGGAATGGCAAACTGTCACCCAGCTCTTTTGGGATCGCACAAGGACACCATTTACACAGGAAAGACTGAGCCTGACTCAAATGAAAGGACAGCTCAGAAGCTACTTGGAATGGCTCTTTCCTGATGCCCCACTATCAAAACCACAAATACTTCCCTTGAGGACACAAAAGCAGGAGTCACAGAACCATAGAGGAGCAGGGCACTGGGAGTCAGGCAATAAAGAGCTGGTGAGCTTTTCTGGTCCCACCTGCATTCTGAAATGCAGCCATGTGATTAACATGAAATAAACTAAAAAAGTTGGTTTTTGCTCTTGAAAGTGTTTGCAGGACCTTGGCAAGAGGTATAAAAAACTCAAACCAAAGTATCTTCTCCATGACCAAATTAGAGACATTGGTCCTGTGATTCCAGTTTGGAGCTGGATTTTAACCCTGCAGTAAACAAACACAGAGGAACAGCTCACACTCACAGACAACCCTCCCTCTCTATCACCAATATCCATCAGGAACTGTGGATACCTTTGAGCAGAGCTTCACATATTGTTCTAACTTTATACAATAATAAAAAGGAGAGGAAGGAAAAGATCAGCCCTGGAAATGAGAGAGCAGCCCTAGATAATGGGGCAGCCCTGGTTTAATGAATCACAGGAAAAACTACAGGATTTGCCTTTTTTTTTTTAGGAACAGGGAATCTTCTGTTTTTCTGAAGCATTTATAAAAATGACTTAATGAAACCTCAGTATAAGTGAGGAGGGAATTTCTAAGTGACTCAAGCATTAGTAAGTCTGTAAATATGAATTAGGATCTCCATCCAGCTGGCCTAACTGCTTTGACAGATGAGCTTAATCCCAACTGGTCCCAGTGCTGGAAATTCCCACAGAAACAAGGGAGAGACCCTTCAGAAGGGCACCAACGCTTCAACTGTGTCAACAAACCTTGCCTTTACTGCTGGAGCTTTTATTAGGAAGAACTCGCCCAAAAACTGGGGATTAAGGTGTGCTGCCCTCAGTTTCTGCAATACTGAAGGTGCAACAAAAGCCATGTTTTCCTCTGCTCCTCACAACACTGGGCTCTGGATTCTGTTGAATTTAGTGGGGAGGTTTATTTCCTGTTTGGGAAAGAACAAGAAGTTCTTCCTTGCTACTTTGAGCAATTAAATATTTTCCTTAACTAGCATGACAAACAGATGAGACTATCACAACATTAAGAGCTCTCTCAAGTCCAGCTATTCCTCTTTAGTAGCCAGCAGAGCATAAACATTTAATTAAAGTTGTCTAGACTAGAAAAACTCTTAGCCAGGTCATCCTACACCGACCACATCAAGTTTGCAAAAACAAACCCAGTGCTTTGGCATTTGGGCCACTGTGCACTTGGAAATGCAAATAGGGATTTTGCAGCCTGTGACACCTCTGGTCCTACAGAGCAGCTACCTGGGACACCTCAATCACTGAGGCAGCTCTTGGAAAACTGAGTCACAGTGCCATAACCTCCAGAGTTTTTTTTATCCAGGTGTGGAAGTGTCACAGAGAGAGTGACTTCTGCCATGGCTCATGCTCCTCCCTGAGACAACTCTGCAGCTCAACTTCTCTGTCACTGGAGGTCACATATAAACATCTTCAACACTTCTGATTTTGTCCTGTCTGAACCGGATTCCACCTTAAATAGCTGTTGTTCAACTTTCAGAAGAGAAGGACTTGATGATGGAAGAGAAACACTCTATTAATGAGCCCAAAGTGAAAAAAAATCAACCCAGATCTCAAATCCCAGCACAGAAAACACAAATCCACAGGTAATTTAGTACCTCCATCTCCATCATCTCAAACATGCAGAACTGTGAACTTCCCACCAAAACACTCAAATTCCAGAAGCAATTAAATGGATTATTCAGCAACTTTCAAGGCTATTAGACTGACCTCTCCCAACAGGAAAAAAGGTAACATTTAAGCTCTTAAAAACAGGGAGGAACTATACATGTGAACTACCCTTAAAAACAAAATCCCAGAAGATTGGAAGACTCAGGCATAAGCAGAGAGGGTTCCATGTGCAACTGGATGGCTTTGAGCTCAGGTCTGGGTAATGGACCACTGTTATTCTGTCTGGGAAGAGATAATTCTGATTTTATGGGGCAGAAGCAATATCTGACCCAACTGAAAAGATGTTTCCTGTGCAGGCAGGCAAAGCAAAGGCTTCACTTTGTTAGGAAAAAGCTACTCTTTTCTCTTGGGATTTCTAGGCTGTTTTGGGATGAATGTTTCCCATAACCTATTTATGTATTTTTTTTTTAATAAAATATTTCCTTTTACTGAAACCTTGTTTATGTGACAGAATATTCTCTCTCTCTTCAATAATCTTTGCAACTTGTTTTACTGGAACATCACACAGGGAATTTCCAAGACTTATTTCAAGTATTTTTTGGACATCAAGTAGAGCATTTCTTTTCCCTGTAATTTCAGAGCCCAGGTTTTAACACTCAGTACAAGACAAACACACTGTTAATTAACTGTAGCTACTGAGTTTGCAGTTCTCCAGTAATAATTTGCACAGAAGTTCCTCCTTCATGTAGCAGAGAGTGGAATAAGCTTTAAATAGCTCCTTACTGCCTTGAACTTCCTTATTAGCTTCTCTCCCCAGAGACAGAAATTGGGAATAAAGACAGGCTGAGGTCACAGCAACCACTGACAGGGAGAAGGGAAACGGGGGTGGGGACCACTTGCTTTGCACAAAAAGAAATGTCAAAAAGCTGGAGTGAGATTTTCAGTGTTGCATTAGCTCCAGCTCTGCAGCAATGCCAGGCACAGAGCCACCAAGCAAATTGCTCAAATGCAGCATCTGCCTTAATTGCCACCATTACATCAAGTGAACAGACCTGATAAACGAGAGCTACCCACATTTGCCCATGTAGGACCTGTTAGCAGGTTTGAAAAATAGACGAAGCTTTCTGATGAAATGTCAAGCAGCACAAAATTGCAGCTTCTTTCCCTAGGAAGTTCTGGTGCAAGGCTGGCTGTGCCTGACTCCCAGCCCCCTGGGATGGTGCTCCAGGGACTGTGCTGTGCTCAGAACTGTGCTTTGGTCACCCCTAAACCAGGGAACCCAGCAACACCCGGGCAGCTGAAATCCAGAGCCCTTCCAGCATGGGAGTCATTCCCACACCTTTCTGCTCCCTGCTCAGCACCCACCTGGGCACTGGGAAGGTGAGGAGAATCAGTTTTTGGAAGATACTGGCAAATGGTGCTGCTTCAGGCAGGAAATAAACAAGAAATTCCCTGAACTTGCACGAAAAGCTGTAAGGAATGCCTGCATTCCAGCAGGACAGCACCCATGGGAACACTGCTCCATGGAAGCTGCTTTTAAGTGATGCAGAAGCCCAATTTGCCCCATCTGTGAAAGATTTACCAGCATCTGCAGCAAGGTTTTGTATTACTGAGCATTTCTTTTTCTTTAAACAAGAGGTAGACTTGTTTTTGAAACAAGTAGACAGTTTGAAGAGGTAGACAGTTTTTGAAACTGCACTGTAAACCGAAGTTCTAAATCCACTGACAAACAGCACTTAATTTTGCAATGTATTAATATGGCTTTGTAGTGAATCACTGAACTCAGAGGCAGAGATGAACACCAGCTCCCAGTCATTAACAAAAAATAGTTTCTATCCCAGTGTAAATTGCCTGAGGCCTTATTAACATAAAAGAATAAGCCAGAAAGCTGTTTCCTGTTTTCTACAAGTAAACAGAACTTCAGTTCTAATGTATGGAAAACTCTGTTCAGAAGAACAGGGGGAGGGAACAAAGTGCTTTAACACAGCGATAGAGATCCCTTTAAATATTGAATTGTTTCCAGTCGTGGTGTGCTATTTCAGAAGGCAAACCTGTGGTTCATGCAATCCTTCCTACATAGCAATAAGGGCTGAGAGTCTAACTCCCAGGATTATGCAACTCTCTGACAGCATCTGGGCTTTTTGGATGATATAAACATAATTATAACCACAGGAAAAGGAGCACAATAAGAAGTGAGACTTAAGACCTGTTCCAAGGAGAACATTGAGATTTATGTAGTGGACAGGAAGCTACTTTCAGGCAAAAGAAAAAAAAAGGTTTTTTTTTTTCCTGAAGAGATTTTAAAACAGAGGAAGCAAACTGATGCACTGGGAAAGAATATTTTGTATACAGTCAGTTTGTCAGACAGCAAGGAAGAAAGGGTAAAGAGTTGGGGAGAGAGGGTGAAGAGAGGGAGGAAAAGGCAGCGAGTTCAACAAGCAGGGTCTGGAATGCTCTGCTCAGCAGCTCGATTTTGACACAGAGAGAAACAGGGCCAGTGCCAGCCAACAAGTGCCTGATACCATGAGGGAGAAGAAAACTATTTTAAGCTTTGTCATCTGCACGCATGGATTCTCTCTGCTAAATGCCAGATGTGAAATGTTTGTTTCTAAGCGTGCAGGAATATCAATATTGCAGACTGTATTACAATCAGATTACATGTTTACAAATTAAGGTACTCTTCCTCTGCAAGTGCTTGTCCTTTTCTATAATGTACCAAAGGATTTGACTCAAACAATCAGAGCTCAGAAGCATTTAAATCTGAAGCAGAAGTCAAATTAGCCCATGAAGGCAAATGTGGTTTTGTTACTATGCGGGAAGCAAACAGGCAGATAAAATTCATATTTTCAACCACAGACATCTATGTGTTTAACACAACTGCTGGAGAAAATCACTGCTGTGCTTTAGGACTATGCAATCCCCCAAGAAAGTTCAGAGGACTGAACTGCACCTGCTCCCAACATATACCCACATCTAACATAAAACTATCATTCTTCCAAAGCAATCCAGCTGCTGAGGCAGGATAACTGTCCATAACACTTATAGAACAGAGAGAGCTGTGACACCATGTCAGACACTTCCTCTGTGTGGAACAAGCAGCTTCCCTCAGCCCTGGGTGTCCCAACCCCTCTCAGTGTAAATTACAACTCAATTTCTCCAATACATGCAAGTCAAATGAAATGCTCTCAAGAGTGCCAATCTTTAATTCGGTCTTGAAAGTTTTTTTTTCTTCAGGGCAGCATTTTTACACATCAAAACATGACCAAAGATTAGCAGGGTTTCCTTTAATTAGTCACACACAAAGCCCTTCAGCCAGTGAGGCATGGTAAAGCTGTTACCACAGCTACTATCAGCAAACAATGAGAAAAACAGTGTACAGCCAGAATTTCTCTAGCTGTATATTCCAAATAAATGGACAAAGCAAAGCTGGAAGTTCTCTGCTGCTGAACCTTTGCCCAGCCACCAGATTAAGGCGTTACATGACTTTTCCTTCCACGTATCGAAAGGGCAACAGAGCTGCTGCCAGCAGGAAGCCAGGCTTGGGCTGCAGCATTACTGGGGAAAAGCTTTTGGAGCTGAGGAGCAGCACAGCTGGAGAGCTACATCATCTCTCAGTGCTGCAGGCATGGATTCCAGGGGTGGCAATTTTCCCCTGAGGTCACACTCGGGAGGCAGCAAGAGCCAGCTCAGATTTGAAGCTTTCATTGCCCTTTCCCACCACCTCCAGCTTTCCTCACAATCTTGGGATGAAACCCTACAGCATATCCCTGACAGGAAGGGGGAAAGAGCACTAACCTTTGATTAGCTCACTATTTTACACTCCATAATTATCAAGCACAGGTTACAATTTTGTTTAATTTTGTCTCAGTTATGAGTACTTGAAAAATTATGTCAAAGGGTATTCTTACTGTATTAATCTCCACACACAAGAGGGAACTGCAGGTTAAATTTCAACAGGAAAGATAATTGCTTCACACTACTGGAAGGTAGGCAATAAAAAGCCTCTGGAATGGAGCTGCTACATTCCTTCCCATCAGCCTCTCTGTGCTCCATTACACGCATTTCACACTGAAATACTGAAGTGAGGCTTGTTATGGTAACACATTCTGACCACACACAGTGGAAAAAACAGATCTCAGGACGGAGGAGAAACTTAAAAGTGTGTTTTAAAACAGAAGCCAAACCTTCCACCTGATCAATAGTTTTGAGAGGGTAACAATATTCCTCCAAAATAAAAAGGTTATCCAAATGCAAAAGCCAGTAACAGCAAACATAAGCATCCTGACTGTTCTGGAGAAGGATTTCCTCCACTCCTCTACAAGGTGTTTGGAATCAAGCTAGAGAAGCCTTTGCTGGAAAACCAAGTCCCTGCAGCTCTCAGGCCTGCAAGCTGCCATTCCTCTTTTGAAATAGCTAAAAGCTTTAAACATTATGAGTAGTGACAGGTCAGCTTGAAAAAGCCTTCAATATTCAACCCTGACACAACTAATTTTTTCAAAAATTGACCCCTGCCATCATTTACACCACTGGCTTTTTCCACCAACCAGGCATCCTTCAAAGAGCAGGAGAATTACAATTGGACAATATATTTTAAAAAATGATTTCCAGGCTCAATATTAGCACAGCAAACTGTGTAGAGAGTACCACAGCCCACACTACCTGATCCAGGCCAGCAGCAGCACAGAGCTCACACCACTTCAGCCAGTTTTCCTGCACCATGAGCAGTTTTCCTGCACCCTTGCCTAGTCCCATCACATGCTCTTACAGCACCACCACCACCTCAGCTCACTGACATGGACTGAAAGTGGCTTTTTGGAGCAGTTTTAGCTGGCATCTGCCTCACTGCAAGGCTACACTAATGCTTGTGCCAGCAAAGGGAAGGAATAAGTAGTTGAGCACTCAGGGCTGCTGCTCTCAGCAGTGTCAGCTTATGGTGGCTTAGCCAACACAAAGCCATGGATGCTTTTGACTTAGTGTGACGTTGTTGTCATTAAAAGACTGATCTGTGATCCCTCCTGGCGAAGAGAGTTTCTGCTTTAAGCAGCCCTCCTGGCTAAAGGAGAAAAAAAAAACTGCAAAGGAATTCTGGTGGACCTTTTACACACCAGAAACAAATGGTTCTTTATCAGAAAGGATGAGAACACACACGGACCACTGTATTTCAATACCAAAATACTTCTTGCAGCCAGCTTCCAATAATGAATTCCAAGACAAAAATTATACACAGCATTTATTATGTAATCCTATTGATATTAAGATGGGATTCTGATCCAGTAATAAATCTTTACTTCTGAATTTCACCTTGGATACAAGCACGCTGCAGAACTTAAAGCAGTACTGTTGTCATGTTTGCTTCTTATCCTGATACTTAAAACCTACCTTTAAAGCCTCTATGACAAGATCTCTTGCTTCTAATTCTCCCTCAAGAATGCTAAACAGCGTCAGTAGTTCTGGTTTGCTGAGTTTTTCCAGATTCATCCTGAAAACCTGAAAAAAAAAAAGAAACATAGTTTAGTAGGTATTTCTTTAGACACTAAAATCAGTATTCAAAGCTATGACGTATAATCTCCATTTAACTTCAGCTTCCAGTTTTTTGGACTGCAAACTGCCCTAGGCAGGGATCATTTTCTCTCCAGCTTCCAAGAACAGTTGCAGAAGATGCATTTGTTACCTTCTCCCCAGGGACAGGAACATAGGCACAGCCACATGGTGAGGGTGGGATGTGCAGGCGAACAGGACTGGATAATAGTCACCAAGAAGTAGCACAGGTTAACAGGAGAGGGGAAAACCCAAATATAAAAGTCCTATTGCTGTAAATTACACCTCTGGGTCACACAGCTGCAAACATCACTGAGGAGTGGTGATGAACGAAGGCCAAACTGGGCCACCCACATGAACTCAACAGGGATGGGAATGTTGCAGTGCTGACTTGGTTCCTGGGAATGCCATTATCCATTCTGATGGAACAGGCCCAAACCACTTTACAAAAATCAATGCCACAGAAAATACATACTTAATTACTGTTCTTTCAAACTAATTCAATATCACCATCATTTATTAAATGCAATTCTACAGCCCACATAAGAACAGAGATCCATCATCTGAACTGCACATAAAGCTTTATACTGTCTTGCATCTTTGCTGATACAACACAGTTCAGTAATAAGCCTTTTTTATTACATTGTTAAAAATGGAAATAATTTCAGACTAAATCCTTGTCTCCGATACAAATATGTCAACTGATACAGTCTTGTGCTTTGCACAACCATCAAATACACTTTTCTAAGTCATGTCCATCTTTCACCACACTTTGTGTCAAGCAGAAAACGCTACAGCATGAAGAAGCTACTCAGAGATATCAAACTTCAGTGGCAACTGATAAAGTGTTAAATTAGCCCTTGCTGGAGATGTCTATCCAGCTAAAACATTCAACTGAAGTCTAGTTTGTCTGAAGTCACCGCTCCTTTACAACTGATTTGCATAACTGTGCCTTGGAGAGTTAAACACAAAAGCAAGTCCTGTCTTGTTTGTGCCAGAGCATTCCAGTTGCTGGGATCAGAAAATTCTGTAGCCTTCATACAGCAAGAGAAATCAGAAATCTACTTCATGCCCCTCTGCTAAGCAGGGAGGTGTCTCATCACACTCTCACGTTCTTGCCTCACAGTGTTTTACATGAAATTCCATAAAGCAGCAACGTTTCTTACAGGCTCTCCTGGCTCACCCTCCTTGGCATGGGCTGCTCAAGGAAATGTCAGTGAAGTGACCAAACCAAATGAACTGGTCACCACAGCTCTGTCAGCATTGCATTTCTGCTCCCTACTGCAGATCCACTCACATATTCGAGAGAAAAATCCATGAGTGGAACATTTGGGAAATCAGTTCAACTTTGTCATCATGTCAAAAACAGCCTGATCAAGGCTTGGCACAAAGGCATAATTTAGGAAACTCACTGTATTGACTCAAATCACATTTTGTGGGCCAGAGCAGTGCTGGTCACTCTTCAGTGACAGCTGGAGGGTTCTGTCACCATGGGGAGCTTGGCTAGCTGAGACCACTTGGAAGAAGTGTGATTTACAAGTTGGTCATCTTATAAAAACAGGAAGAGAGGGCAACAAAAGCAGCAACGAAATGCTAAAATATAAAGAAGTAGTCATACAGAGTGAGAAAAGAGATAGCCTGACTCTAGTCTTTAATATTTCCCATGTTCGTGTTGGTGCTTATGTCAAAGCTACAACATTTCCCTGGGCAGCTTTTAGATGTGGAATATCCAAATATCCAAACATCCGCTCAGGAGACACACGGCTTGATTTCAAAACCATCTCAGACCTTGCTCAGACTAAATTCACAGGTTCTAAGACTGAATCAATACCGATGGGAAACACTTTTACTGCCAAATATTCACCAAGTCACAATAGTGTTGTGGCATTATAAACCAGAATGAAAAAGCAGAAGTTTCCTTGGAGATCTTAGAACAAATTGTATCACGTAATTCTGTTACCCCAGGACAGTAAGTGTTGAACATAGACTTTCAACATGACTGCATCCATGCTTTTTCCTTAAAAAGAGATGATGTGGAAATGTGCAGCTGCATCTCTCCATGACCTACCAAACACCTCAATCTCACAGCAGGGACAGCTACCAGCTGCAGTTTGGTATTTTAAAGCTATTAGTCAGAGCAGTAATAATTTCTATTCTATAGTCTAACTACTCCCATTGTGACTTGTACTTCCCAGTGTTATAGGAATAAGCCATGCTATTCTTACCACGCCTTTGTAGTCTTTAATGAGCTTAATAACTTTAACAAACCCTGTTCTAAAATATACAGGTAAAAATACTTACAGAAATAAAGAGTGGGAGCCAGTTTGCACAGCAATCACTTATCCACCAACAAGAGGTAACATTAAAGGTAAGTAAGTGGTAAAGTCTCTGATTCCTCATCTGCAACCTGCTGCTAGAGATCTCTACCTGTTTTGCTCGCATCAGTCACCCCACACTGCTAAGGGAACAGACTGGGAGCAGATGCTACAAATAAAAGTCACTGCTCTAAAAAACTCCACCAAAATGCGCTTGCAAACAGTCTGTGATCTGGACACTTCAGCTGGGGAACCTGACCCTCTGTTTCCAAACCTTTAACTGAGAGACAGCTTCCCAGCATCAGAAACAAGACCTAGCAATTCCCGGGGCACATCTACCCCTTTACATCCCAGGAAATACACTGAGTGCACTCAGATCACAAACCACAAACACGTTGTTACTTAGGCTGATTACATAAATATTTTCCCTGAGTCTGAGATATACGACCATTTTTGGATAATAAGCCAAAGTTTAGAGCATAAACAAAGGTAATTACTTTCTGCTTGCCTAAAGGTGAGCTTCCTCTCAGCTGTGGACCACTGGAGTCTACTCAGCACCCTCCAAGGAGATAAAACTCTTCTAAGAAAGTTATTTCCCAGTATTTAACTGAAAATAACTATCAAGAGCAGTTTAAGTGTACGTCCAGCCACGCAAGCCAACAAACCAGGGGGAGTTATCTTTGGCATGTGCCACTTGAGGAACAAAACAGATAAGCTTGCAGCCCGTGGCAGCTCCTCTGCACCCTAAATCATGGCACGATGATTATGAAACCACTCTAGGTTCCATTTCACTGGCCTCACACACACAGGAGCATGAACCAACCGAGAGAAAGCTGCCAACACAAGACAACTTCACCTACCCACTGCAGCCAAGGCTCGAGTCAGCGGGCAGGAGCCAAAGAGCAGCGACGGCACAGCCCGAGGCACAGCGAGGGCAGCTTGTCAAGGGGAAGCTTCACAATCCCCTGTGAGCCCTTGGTCAAAACTCTTCTACTTTTTAAAAAAATATCATGAAGAACAAAGCTTGTTGTTCCTTTTTTCTCTTAAAAAGGGTATTTCCTAAGCCTACACCAATGCGACAATGCCACAATGTCAATGATCCTGAATCAGCTTTGTTTTGTTTCCTGTGTTCCTGAAGAGGAACTGGTGTTTTCCAGGAGCCAGCAGGGCAGTCGTGCAATCGCATTAATAGGAGAACCTAAATGACCAGTTTGAGAAGTCCTGATAGACAAGTTCCCAAAACTGCTGCTGTGTGTATCGCGTGGTGTTTGAGCTGCTCCAATAATTACACGATATGTTTATGTAATGAAAAAAGCTAACACAGACTTAATAATTGTGCATCCACAATGCTACCTGGCATTGCATCAGAACTGTGGAGAATTAACTTAAAATGAGTACTGTTTATATCTCCTCCACCTCTGCATCTAAGCCCTAAAGGAGAAAGGACTTCTATGCATAAAAAAACCATCCTCATCCCATTAGTGTTTGACGTAACACTCAGAATGAAGCAAACTACCAGAATTTTGGGCATGTGTTTTGTGAGAGTCCTTGAACAGCCCCTGTGAAGCAACTGGAGCTCCTTGAAAGAGAATGAAAGCCATCGCTGGCTCCTCTGACCTTCAGCCCCCCAGCCCGGGAGCCACACGACCGCTCGTGACCGCAGCCCCGGGCCGGGCGAGCTCCGCGGGTCACCCCGGGACAGCGGGCAGCTGCGGCCGCCAGCACAGCCGGACTGCCGGCAAGGCAAGGCAAGGCAAGGCAAGGGAAGCGGTGGCAGCGGCTCGGTGCCTCCCGCGCTGCACCGCCCGGCACACCGCGGCGAACAAAGGGACACATCGCACCGGAGCCCGCGGCCACCGCTGCCCGGAGCCCCCGGTGTCGGCGAACGAAGGCGGGCACGGCGCGGGGAGCAACAAGCGGCTGCATCGCCCCTCGGTCCACCGGGACCGGCCGGACCGGGCAGCGCCGCCCAGCTCCCGGTAACGCCCCCCAGCCTCCGCGCCCCCCGGCACCGCCCCCGATCTCCCCGTTCCCCCCCTCCCCCGGTACCACCCCCCCGCGGCTTGCGGCCGCCCAAGTCCCGACAGCGGCCGCCCCCGCCCGCAGGGATCGGCCCCACCACCGCCCCTCCGAGCCCCTGCGGGCCGGGCCGCCCCGCACCTGCCTCTGCCCAGCCGCAGGGGCAGCGCCGCGCCAGGCCGGGCCGGAACGCACCGGGTCAGACCGAGCCGAGAGCGGGACCCGCGGCCGCCCCGCCGCACCGACCTGCCCTGCCCCGCGCCGCCGCCGCTCCGCTCCCCATCGGCTGTCCCGCCCCCGCCCCGCCCGCTGACCGACGGCGCCTCCGCCAATCAGCGCCGCCGCCAGCGCGCCCGCGGGCCAATCAGCAGAGGGAGAGGCGGGGCAGGGGTGGAATATCCAATGAGATGGCGCGGAGGGCGGGGCCGCGGCTGAAAATCCCTTTTGTTCGCGGCGGAGTGAGCGGGCGGCCGTGATTGGCGCGTCACTTCCGCCGGGGGCGGGGCTGGGGCACCGCCCGGTGCCGGTCCTGATGCCGGTGCCGGGAAGGACCGTGCGGACCCGGGACCGGGACCGGGACCGGGACCGTGCCTCCCAGCGGCTCAGCCGGCCCGGAGGAGGCTCGGGGCAGGTGAATGCCCATGGTGCCATGGCAGCGCAGTGCCCCCAAACACTCTCACGGTGCCCGGGGCAGAACAGTGTCCCTCACGCTGGTTCTGATCCCCTTACGGTTCCCGGGACAGTCCCTCTCCCTGACACCTCCAGGTCCTGCTCCCCTCCTGGCACTGAACCTGCTCTCCCTCCCGAGACTGCTGTTTGCCCAAGGGTGTCTCTAATACCTCTTGTTTGGTGCAGCAGCTCTCTTTGCAGCGTGACTCACCTGGGCAGTGACTCACCTGGGCAGAGCCCTGGGCGTGGGCACAGCCCTCTGATGCGCTTTCACAAACACCGAGCGACTCTTCTGCTGTGGAAAAATCAGCGTTTTGATTTATTTACCTGCTGGCGGCTGAGGAAAGAGCCCTGAATACGCTGCAGACGCTGGAGGGAATGCTGTCCGTGGATTCCTCAGCCATGGGGTCACCGACAGTGTCGAGGGCAGCAGGATTTTTGCTGTCAGAGCTGCTTACCCAGCGCTCTGCTAAGCCGGAATGGGAACGAGCTCTTTCTGTGGAGAACGTGGCCAATCGTTCTGCCTCCGAGCTTCCCACGAGATGTGCTTGGCATTGCTAACACGCTGATTCTAGAGAGGTGACAACAGTTTTTAATGGCTTTTCCCACCCACTGTTGGGAGCACCTTAAGCTGCACCGAGGGAGGTTTAGTCTGAACATTAGGAAGAAATTCTTCACAGAAAGGGTGATTACACATTGAAATGGGCTGCCCAGGGGGGTGGTGGAGTCACTGTCCCTGGATGTGGCACTCAGTGCTCTGCTCTGGTTGACAGCGTTTGGTCACAGGTTGGACTCAATGATCTCAGAGGTCTTTTCCAGCCGAATTAATTTTGTGATTCCATGCCTGTGACTGCGGGGGGGAGCTGGGATCACATGGAGCTGCAGCGCAGGGCCTGTGACATGTGACATGAAACCAGTGGTGTCCGAATCCACTACAAAAAGGTGTCACATGATGACACAGTGACACGGGGTCGCTTTACACAGTGACAATGCCACCTCTAACCATTGCAGTCGCCTGTCTAGTATGTTCAGAAGATGGTTTCGTCTAGACAGGGTCGTCTGAATGTTATTTCCCACCGTAATAAGTACTGGAAGTTTTGCAGCACCTCTGGTCTTGAAGCCTCAAAGCCCGGGGGAGAAAAAAACCACATGGATTGCCTCTCCTGCGCCGTGCCAAGCTGGAAGTGCCCCTGTGGCATTGCCGAGCAGCCCGTATATTAAAACATCTAATTGTGATTACCCTGTGCTGCTCCTGTCTCTCTGCTTTTCACCTGTTGTCTCTTCTTTAATCCTTGAAATGAAGTTTTAGGGCACACAGCCCTTAATGATGCATATGAAAAATGGTGTTAGCTCATATCACAGGCTTGTCTTTACTTCCTACACACCATTTTCAAACCCACTAGGACATGGGGGTGAAGTCCTTGGTGGAGCAGGGATGGGCTGGAGAGGGTGTAAGAGGAGGGTATGCTCCAAGAACGTATACATTGGGTATTTCGAGGGGAGGAGATGGCTGCTGGCCCAGGGAGATGGGCTGTCTGTAGCAGCGCTGCTCACTCTGAGCTCACTCACCCTGTCTGCGGCTGGAGAAACGGGGAAGGAGGCTCGTGGAGTGCCACAAATGAAGGAAGTTCGGGGGGGAGAAAAGCTGACTTAACTCACCGCATCCTGCGAGCACAGGACGTGCAGCCTGCCACGGGGATCTGTGAGCTGTCACAGCACCTCATCTTCCTGGAAAAAACGGGCTTTAGGGGGAAAAGTGGGTAGAGACAGAGATCCACACAGAAGAAGTGGTGACAGTCAGCGGGGGAGGCAGAGCTGCGGTGAGCACCCATTCCCAGAACATCACTGCCATTCCCAGAACATCATTGCCATTCCCAGAACATCACTGCCGTTCCCAGGGCACACGGATCATCCCCACAGCGGCACTCCTGGCTGACAGAAAGGCTCCGTTGCGGTTCCCATCCCGCCGCGCTGCCCGCGCACGATCCGCTGGGTTCGCGGGGCTGCAGCGCCCTCGTGTGGACACAGCGCTCGCTGCTGCAGCACAGCTCGGCGCTCCCAGAGCTGCTGCGCTAAATCTGTTTTTTGAGTTCCCCAAAACGCATCTGAAACATTCACACCTCAAAATAGCGGGGGGGTGGGGGGGTGGGGGGGTGGCTCGAGTTTCCTTGTAATTCCAGGCTGGCAGGGATCGTCGGCGGGATCATCTGCTTCCTTGTCATTCGTGCTGCAAACATTCCTGATGCTGCCCAGTCCCACTCCTGGAAACACGGGAGAAAGAAGACCTTTGTGCTGAAAGAGCTTTGCGTGAGGCTGATTGACTAGCGATGAATTGAGCCTGGAAAGGTCATGGATACATGAGTTACATCAGGGAACATCTGGCACCAAAAGCTTCTCTGTTCTGGGGCTTGCTGAGGACACTTGATGAACCCAGAGCAAACATCTGAAAGGACTGAGAGTCCTAAACGTCCTAGGTGGTCTCAGGGATGTCAAATAAACAACTGAAGCCTTGAAAATTAGTTCAAATGAGAGAGAAAAAAAAAATCTTACCTGAACCCATACAGAAAAAATATATTAAAAGATAAAGAATATATTCAGTTGCCCACTAGCCTGCATTTAGACGGCAATAAATCAGAGGCACAGGAGAAGGAGGAGGCTTTCCAGGTCTGAAAGGCATCTCTCTCCAGGCTGTTTGATGACTTTATACTTTTCATTTTTTAACATGCAGTAGAGGTACTGGCACAGGTTGCCCAGAGCAGCTGTGGCTGCCCCTGGATCCCTGGAAGTGTCCAAGGCCAGGCTGGACAGAGCCTGGAGCACTCTGGGACAGTGGAAGGTGTCTCTGTCCATGGCAGCGGGTGGAATGAGATGAGCTTTGAGTTCCCTTGAAACCCCAGGCATTGTGGGGTTCTGTGATTGCCAGGTGTGTCAGATAGAGGCAGAAAAATGAGGTACCTGCATATGAGTCTGTGCAGGGTGGATTTCTGGTACAAGGAAATGCAAAGATGTGCCAAGGAGAGGGCAGAGCCAGTTGGCTCCAGTGCCTGCACATCCATGAGGTGTGCAGGAGGTTTTGGTTCCCTGAGTTTGGTTATGAAGTGTGACACAAGTCCCAGGTAAGAGCGAGGGGCTCTTGGGGGTTGTGGCTCCTCTGGGGTGAGGGCAGGAGATCTTGGCAATTTGGGGAGCCAGAGGAGGAGCCAGGATGGGGTGCAGCCCCTCAGCAGCACCAGGCAGGCTCACGTCCTGCTGGCGATGATCAACCACCAAAAAACTCCCAGGAGGGGATGAAATGGTAAGAGAGAGAGTTCTCCTGAAGTATCACAGGCAAGAGAGATAAACCACAAACACAAACAATTAGGAAGAAGCACATCTGTCATGTTCTTGATGCTGTCGGAATGAGAATCCATCTGGGAGAAGAGCCAACCCTGCCTCCCTGGGAATTATGCATTTTTTCTTCTTAAATATTGTATGACATCCATCTCTAGAGCTGCGTGTTGTTTGTGCTGGCATGTGGGTGTGTATTGCTGAAGGCTCCCCATATTAGCACAAGATCTACAGTCTCATTTTAGAAAATTTGTGGCTATAAAAATATATTCTGGGTTTGACTGAGTGTTTTTTCCTTCCCTCCTGAAACTTTGGAGCTGTGTAAAATAGCTTCATAAAACTTGTAGGGCTTTTAAAAGTAGAAGTTACTGCCTTGCCTTGCTTTTCAAAATGCACCCTTGATTTTAAGTTTTGGGATATTGTTTGCTTTTAAACAAGTGAATGCTGAAAAGATGCTCTAAAATCCTTTTTTATTTTGTTGCTTACTGAAAAGAGTCCAATTATGCCTAAGGGAAATGGGAATAAAGCATTTCATAAAAATATAGGGTATATAAGCAAAAAAAAAAAGAAAGCCTCAGTCTTCCAAAGCGAGTGTGCAAAACAAGAGGAGAATTCTTTTAGCATTATTCCTTGAGTAAATGCCCTCTCTTGGGAACACAGTGGTACTCAAATGGGCGTGAGTACCAAAAAGTCCTTTCACTGGTGTTGGTTGCTCAGGGCTGTGGGATTCCTGGATCCAATGGATCCCCCTGAAAGGGAGGGAAACGTCCTCAGTGCAAATGTCACTGCAGACCGACTCAGGAGCTCTTGGAGCTTCTCCCAACCTCTGTTCCCACCTGGTGGGAGAAGACATGGAAGCCAGGCTGTGGCTCCTTACATCTCTCTCCTTTCAGTTTCCTTGTGACGTGCTGGAGTGAGAGTATTTGAGCAGCCAAGAAGCAGCTCCAGTTCAAAGGATTTGGGAAAACCCTTTTGCCAATCAGGCAATTTGTAATTTCAATTGCTAAGTGTTTCCCTTCCATTCCTTGGCACTCCAGCACCGTCTGAATTGGCTTTCTCAGCACTTTGGGACAGCTTGTATTACATTATATAAGATTTAACAGCCACCACTTTTCCAAAAGTAATGCATAAAAGTTACCCCAGGAGTCTCAGTGATTCCTGTTTTTCCAGGGAACATGACAGATATCAGCCAATGCTAACACATCTCTGAGAGAGGAGCAGGAGTCACCCAGAGCACGGGTCCTGCTTGGATTATTTCTGAGCTGGCTGGGGGGAATGGAAGATAAGAAGGAAGAAGATGTGAAATCAACATTTTAAAGGCCATGGGCAATGGGGCAAGTCAGGAGGAATAATAAGAGCCCTGTCTGCATTAGGACTTCACTTACAAATAACTTGTGGAAGGCGGCTCTGAGATCACTGTGATTTCATACCCGATTAAACCGTGCTGCAGAGTCCTGGAGGCAGCTTATAAACACGACTCCTGCTCTGTGCTGCTCACAGTCATGATACTCCAACCACATTAACTAATGACGTTTCCTCTGGTGAAGTGCTTTCTCAGCATAACCAGGTGAGGCTCGGGTGGCACCGGTGGGTAGCAGGCTGGGGGCACAGGGGGTCCCCTGTGCCTCAGCTCCCCTGTGCCACATCCAGCTGGCCCAGGATGGAGCTGTGCACTGTCCCCAGCATCCCCACACCGCAGCAGCAGCAAAGGTATTCTCCAGGCTTGGCTTTGGGTCTCCAAAATGACAATGTGATCAGCAAGAGGAAAGGCTGTTGGGGCTCTGGGGGTGCTTAGTAAACCTCAGCAGCTCCTGCAAGAAGCCAAATGCTCGTGTGGGAGCAGCACTTCAGCCCCAAGGCACAAAGGGGAACTGGCCTGATGTCATCATGAGTGTCAGGCTTGCTCACATTTAGCAGATTACTTTAGAATTTGCATTCAGGCAATGGGAGTGAAAACAGCAACCATAAACTTGATCCGTCCAATATGTAAGGTGATTTACATAATTTCCTATTTGCATGGGGCTCCTGTTTAATTATTCCCCCTTGTATGATCAAATATACCTACTTCCAGATGAATCATATTTCGAGTTTAGAGGATTAACCTGCCTGGAAGAAGTGACAATGCTGACTGCTTGTTATCTCCAAAATACAATTCCAGGATCCCTGTAAGCTGGAGAATCTCAGCCTTTTCCATCCCTCGGGGAATGGCATCACCACCACTTCCAGGGATTGAGAAAAGTCGCATGTCCAAGCCCCCTTTCTTCTCCCTCTTCTAGCGCCCAGGCTACCAAAATAGGGTGAAAGAGGGCTGATGTAGATCACAGAAAGCTCCTGAATGCCCTCCAGAGATCGCAGGTCTGATGTCCAAGGCTCGCAGCTCCCACAGGGGTGCAGCATTGCACCTTCTGCCCGGGGATGCAGCTGGGCTGCTGCTGGTGCTGCTGCAGCTCCCGTGCAGGGCAGGGATGGAGTCACAGTTGCACCCAGGGACAGCAGCTGCTCAGAAAAGAAAGCTCTGCAGCCTGTCTGAATGACCCGAGGCTGCAGGAGCAATGCTCACTGAGCAATTGGATTGGGAGCTAGGAAAACGTGGGCTCTGTGGCTCTTTGGAGGGCACAGAAAATATGTGCCATCCCTGCCTGCCTCAGTTTCCCCACATCAGGTACCAGGATGGCAGCGTTGGCAGTGCAAGAACAAGGGCACAGCCAATGTTAATGAATATCAGTTTGCAAAATGAGCTCTCAGGCAGCAGATTCATACCCGACATCCTGCTCGAGGATTCGCCCCCTCTGCCCGCAGATGGATCCACAGACTCATCATCAGCGTGACTCAATGAAGCGTCTGGCTCATGGCTCAGTCAGGGACAGGGAACTCCCCCAGGTCGCCAGTGCCAGGTCAGAGAGGGACCCACCCTTGTCACTGCCACCTCCCGAGCCCGCGGGGATCCTCCATCCGCATCGCCCGACTGATGCAGACCAACGACTCTGCCTGACAGGAATTAATATTTAACGTAGCCTTCCTCACACCTGCCAAGCTGGCTGGACAGCCCAGCCTGCCTTTTCCTTCGTGGGCAGAAAAGTCTGCATTTGATGTGCTGCTAAAAATAGGAGGCCCGAGGTTCGGAGGCAGCAGCACCAGCTCCGCCAGCGAGGCTGCGAGAGGTTCCTCGCATCTGTTGCCTGGCAGAGACCCAAAGTATTTTTCTGGTACAAGGGGCTTTTTTTCATGCATCACCAAAGAACAGAGCTGCTATTTTTAGCTCTAATAAGCATATTTAATTTCCTACTGCCTCATTTCTACTGTTTTGTGCAAGTAGCATTTCTGAGCATGTTAAACCCTCGGGAACAGGTGAGGATCTTGTCTGCATGCCTTGAGCATCTGAACTGATGCTGTTGCCCTCAGCACCACCAAACCCTGGGATTCAGTGAAGAATAATGTACTGGGGCTGCCCCAAATGGAACCCCGAGGTTCCCACATCGAGGGTCACTCATTTGCATTCCAAAGTGGCCACACTGTGCTTAACTCCCAGCCTGCCACTGCCATCAGCTCATGGACAGCCTGGGCTGTGCTTCCCATCAGCATCATCTTCGATGGAGGGAGATTCAAAGTGGGGTCCAAATTCACTTCCCATCTATTATTGATTTTGGATACAAGGCGAGGGGATGCAAATGCTGACCTGTAAGAAATAACATAAAAGCACCCAGGATACCCAAAACTGACTGTCAGTTCCGGGCTGCAAACACTCCCCTAACAACGAGACAAATAAGGAATGTGGGCTGTTCATACCCTGCTCCTTACCCTCCACTAATCAATATGGCTCATCGGGTTTATGAGACAATCGTGTCTTCTGCTACCCCAGCCCAGAACCTCTGAGTAATGGCTTGCCAATGCCAAGTAATTATAATGATGTCTTGCAAGTGAACCAGAAACAACCAAGTAAACGGATTTAAAGCAGTTTAATTGGGCTGAGTTTTCCTTGAGTTCAGTTCCATTCCATTGTTCTATCAGCCCAAACCTGCCCTTTATGAGATGTACTTGCTGTCTTTAAAAGCTACTCTCCAGTGCAGCCCTGTGCTCCCTGGCCATAGCCTCACCCTGCCAGAGCTTCGTTCCGTGGAGGGGCAGAGCTCAGGGAGGGTGTGGAGTCTCCCTGTCTGGAGACATCCCAAACCCCCCTGGATGTGCTCCTGTGTCCCCTGGTCCAGGTGACCCTGCCTGGGTGACATCCAGAGATCCCTTCCAACCCTCCTCTGTGATTCTGTACCAGCAGAGCCCACGGAGGAGGTTCAGGGACGAGAGTTTCTCTCCCTACAGGCAGCAGCCAACGCATTTTGCTGATGTCTCTGCAGCCACGCCACAGTGTCATTTCTCCCACCAGTCTTCCTGTCCCCCCTCCCTCTTGGCTGCAGCTGGACACTCACCCTGTCCCCCAGACATCTCTGCCACCACTTCAGAGACAAACCCAGCTCCTGCAGCCTGATAACTCCAAGTGTTCTGTGGATTACTACCTTGGCAGGGCTTAAATGTTTGCTGCAGACATAAGCTTTGTCATGGCTGATTTTATTTATCGTTGTGTATTTCCAAATAAAACAGAAAGTGAACAAATAAACTGGGTGACAGAGCCGTAAACCCTGCGCCTGCTCATTCACTTGAAGAAAAGCCTGCTTCAACTAATTAACCTGTGCAAGCCTTGTGCTGTTCATAAACAAGCCAGGAATTAATAGTGTGTTTTTTTCAAACAGCCAGCATATGCCAGTAAATCTTTATACGGCAGCAAAACAGAAATAGCTCCCCTTTCCAGGGTAGGTACTACAACAACAATGAGAGGCTGAGTTCTTAAATGAGAGTAAAATATCAGAACAAGTTTCTCTCCTGCTTTTCCTGCCTGTCCTGAGCCCATCTGAGATGTGCTGGAGTGAAGGTTGTGTGAGCAGAAGCTGCAGCCTCCCCAGCACTGGGGATTATGGAAACAACACCAAAACAGGGCTTTTCTGCACCAAATCTCCTCACAGATCCAGTGGGAGGATGGATAATGCAGTGCAACAGTCTGAGAGGCTGAGAGGAGCAGAGAGGAGTCTGTGGAATTGGTAAATAAAGCTGTGCATCGGTGGGGATGGGCAGAGGATGGGCATGAAATGTGCAAGGAGCCTCTAGGAAAATAAACAATGGGGAAAGCTGGCAGAGGATGTGTTGGGGACAAGGATCTGCTGGCCCCACACAGGTGTGTGCAGAAGGTGTCTGAGGCTCTGCTCTCCGACAAGCCCTGTCTGTTCACTGGTCACACACAGAATGGAGACGTGGAAAAATAGGGAGGGGGCAGAAATACAAATCAAGGAGTAACACTTTTGAAGGAGAAATTATAAATTGCAATTTAATCACATAATCACTTTGACACTCTCAAGCAAGCTAATTTCTTCCCTTGCCTCATTTCACCCACTTGGCAAGATGAATCTTGATGAATAATGTCCTATGAATATTTAATTTTTTGATCAATTTGAATTTTTTTTTCCTCCTATCCCTACCTGCTGGATAAATCAGTTCTCTCCTCTTTTCCTCTCACAAACATACAGAGAACAACAGCTTCTTCTTCAACTGCCATCCTCCCCTGTTTTCATCTTTTTTCCTCCTCTCTGGAAGGCTTTTTGGCCAAGCAATGATCATTGTCATTACCCCTTGCCCATCCTCTGCCAGCTGGGAAACTGGGGCCAACCAGGAAACTTCCTCAAACCAGGAAAGTTTTGCAGACAGACAAGAAAATTTATTATCTCTAATGGTTTTAAAGCCATTTCAATAGCATCAGATTGTTTGTGCAGGTGAGTGAGAAGAAAGAATGATGATCTCCCCGTTAATGAGCACTGACAGCAGCACCTCACACGTGGGCGATGGGTTGTCTCATCCACAGGAGCCTCAGGGTCACCTCTACCAGCCCACAGCTCTGCTTCCTTCCTAACCACAGGTCAGAGGTGTTGGAGATCTCTGCCAGTGCAGAATTCCAGGAATTAGCCGGATGTGCCTGCTAGGCTTACTGACAGCCAACCACCTCTTGGAGCAGGAGGGAAGGATAAATTGTCCACTCCAATCCCTGTCTATTTTATTTGCTGTTTTTCTTTGTTTCTCCCAACTGTTTAATCCATTTCTGCCTAAAATTGCCAAATTAGGAAGCTGTTTTCAAAGTTAACACTGATTCCAAGCTAGAAATCGATGCCCTTTACTTCCCAGCACAATCCATCCCCAACACTGCTGCTCCTAACAAGCTGCAGGGATAACCAGACTGTGCTGAGGCCATGAGAAATACAGAACTAACTTCTCCCTGAAAGCCATGGGATTTGGGGAAAGGGGAAAGCATTGGAGAGCACCAGCCAGGGCTGCAGAAGCCCTAAGATTCTCCCTCCACACTGCTGCAGCCAAGCTGTTCCACCAGCTGGGTACATGAGCACAAATGCTTTCCTTAAATCCATCGCCCAATATTCAAATCTGCCAACTGTTTGAGCAAGTGAGAGGCTGCAGGAGTGGTTGGCACGTGCTGTTTGTTTAAGCTGTTTATTAAAACTGACAGCCAAATCACTACAAATCCAGCTGAAACGCCTCCATGGATTTAAGGAAGGAGAAGGAAGCCTGCATGCTGTGGCACACAGGGTTTATAAGCTCTGAGATTGTGCTTTGAGCTCTGCAGAGGGAGGATGGAGGGCAGTGATGCCTTGGGAAGCTGCACAGACTCCAGAATGCTGTGACCTCTTCCTGCCTCTGCCCCACATTCCCCATTTCCCTCTGTGTGATTTGTTAGCTCAGACTCCCACTTTGCCTCTGTGCAACGAGATTTCTCAGAGCTGCCCTTGCCCTGGAGCTCTTGCAGGCTGGAGTGATCCTGAGCACTCAGCAAATGCTCCACACCAAGCTTCCCACTGTTCTAAGCATCAGTGGAGCACACAGATGTTTCCTCATCTCCTATTTTTCCTCTGTTGTTGTTGTTGTAGAAATAGGCATTCATTTACTGTCCAATCCTAATCTGTCCCTGCATTCAAAGCAGCTTCCCATGTCCATCATCCCACCTCCACCATTCCACTGGAACTTCTCAAGTGTCACAGGGAAATGTGTGACAGTTTATACACAGAGTTCAGCCCCTTTAGGATGATCGGAGGCAGAGACAGCAATATTCCCGCTCTCAGGTATGTACTTCAGCACAGAGTTTGCCTCTGATGAAGATTCTGGAGCACCTGGGCACCAGTGGAAAATGGATTGTGTGGAAAGAACAGCGTGAGCAGAGAGAGAGGAGCAGGGAGTGACAGAGGCTTTGTGTGCCTGGGGAGGGTGGTGGAAGCTCTGGGTTGGTGCTGCAGCCAGGACAGAGGCAGAACTGCCTGGAAGGAGCTGCTCAGCCACGTCACCTTCTGGCTTCCAACTGCTGCTATCAGTCCAAGGGCCTGATCTTGTCAGCACATGAAAATGAATCCAAAGGAAACGTGTTCTAAAGCAGTTGTGACACAACACTGTCTGAGGCTGTGGTCATGTTTGATTAGTGTCTGCTTGGTGTGAATCAGGCTGACACAGTCCCTGGTGGCTCAGCCCATCTGACATCAGGTACCACAGACACCTCCCATCACCGAGCAAACAAAGAACTCCACAGACTGCACTGATTTTCAGTATTTCCACGTTTTCCAGGTGTAGAGGCAGCCAGAGTGAGTTTTAACTTTCTGCAGACCTTGTTTGCCATAAACACATTCTGAAAGGCTCCAGCCCTGAATGCCGACAGCCATCGACTGGGTGATGATGGTTTCTCCATACTAGAAACAGTCAAAATCACACAAAAAGCCTTTAGGAACAATCTGTGATATGCTGGAGAGCAGAACAGCTCAAACAGGCATTTCTGATATGCAGTGGAGACAGGAGTGCTTGCCCAGGGATGAACTTGGGAGGGATTGAGGACAGAGGGATGTGGGAACAGGAATGATAGAATGATGACAAAGAGAGATGGAGATGTCTGTGGGAAGAAGGCCAAGATTTAGATTGCAATACAATTAGACAAACCATTCCTGCTCTGCAGGAGTTGCACAGGAGGTTTGCTCTTTCACCTGCCCTCATCATGTTGCCATTTGCTCTCCTGAAAGGGGAGCAGAGCCGTGCCTGGAGACAACCAACACTTGCGAAAGGTTAGCCTCCCTTTGGCATTTCCCAAGCACAAGGCACAGACAAGGAGCTGAAGTTCACAGCCAAGCTGCAGAATTAATACTTACCTGCACTTACGAGTTTGTTCACTCGATGGATTTCAAGAGTCAGGGATGGAATTGAAAACAAACCCACTGGAAAAGCTCCCCCATCTCACCCACTGTCAGAACACTCTGGAGTGAGCTGAGGGTTCTCTTCCATGCACAGCACAGTGGAGAACTTCCCTGGAGCAGGTTCAAACCCTCTGCAAACCCTCTGTGCTGCTCCCAGCACTGCACTGCTCCAGAGCATCTCCAAAATGTGCCTCCCTGGGCCAAGAAAACATCTGACAAAACTGCTAGACAGAGACCAAACCTGCTGTTTGTGAATGCAGCTGTTGGGAAGCCATTCCAGGGAAGCCAGTGAATTTTGAACTATGGATAATTAAGTAATTTGGCACATGAAATAAGAAAGCCTCATCTCCACATATCCTTTGGATCCCAGGCCCTCCTTTTACTGGGCTGGAGACATCCTGGCTGCTTCCTCCCCTCTCTCCATCCCTCCCACTCGGCAGCATGGATGCAAACCCCTCCTCTGCCCTCAGTATCCCTTTAAAACCAGCAGCCAGCTTCCCCTTCTCCTCCAATTATCCCCACAGTTCCTATCTCTGAGCCCTATACCATGACCTCTGCCTCTTAACATCTTTCTCCAAAGCTTCCACTAACATGAAGTTAGTCCTGCACAGACCTACAGGACAAGAAATACTTCCCATCTATGAAAACTCCAGCACAGTTCTCTCTCTGTGTTATTTTAAAGCCTCATCAGCACAGTTCCTGTTCTCTGCTGCTGCACAGAATCACATCTCTCTGAAGTCACCTCAACTTTGGTGCCGTGGCTGTGCCTCTCCATGCCCGATTACGTCCCGTCTAAAGCATTTTTCTTCATTTGCAGGAGCAGTGGTGCTGCCTAACGAGGGACACCATCCCCTGCTAATGGGAGTCACTTCATTATGAGCTGGGCTCTGCTTCAAACCGTGGCTCCACACTGCCAGAGACCTAAATCTTACCACAAGGATTTTAATTTGGGATTAACCGATCGGGAAATTAGATCACTCGTTACATCAGTCATCCTACTCTCCCCATTGCCTCGTGCTCTGGGTGCCTTGGCTGCAGTAGGAACAGAGAATGGGCACAGCCCCCAAGGCTGCCAGAGCTCCAGGGGCTTCTGGACAATGTTCTCAGGCACAGGGTGGGATCTTGGGGTATCTGTGCAGGGCCAGGAGTTGGAATCAATGATCCTTGTGGGTTCCTTTCAGCCCAGGGTATTCTACAATCTTTATGCTTTAAATGGGAACCTCTCTTACTTTGCCACACCTGCCTTTATTTTTTGGGATGAGCCTGGCAAGCAGCTGTGGATCAATGGAATCAATGGAATGATTCACTGGAAACAAATCAATGGTTTGGCTGGAAGGGACCTCAAAGCCCATCCTGCCAGTCCCTGCCATGGGCAGAGATACCTTCCACCATCCCAGGTGGCTCCAAGCTCCATCCAGCCTGGCCTTGGACATTTCCAGGGATCCAGGGGCAGCACAGCTTCTCTGGGCACTCTGTGCCAGAGACTCTCCACCCTCCCAGGGAAGACTTCCTTCCCAAAGAAATCCAAGTGAAATATTTGCATGCTATAACCCATATGTGGGAATCCCTTCTCCAAGGTCAAAATTAATTTATTATCCTGTTAAAACCAATATTGTGCTGTATGCATGGCTATTTGTGTGTGTGTCCCTGCAGATGAATGCACACACATGTTCACACACCTTATCTTGGAAATTCCTGCTTTTTGCTCGCATTTCTAGGGTAACACTTAATAGAAGATGCAACATAATAGAAGCCCCAGCTGGGGAAGCCACAATACAGCCCTAGCCCCAGAAAGTCAATTACTCTGTAGGAGAGAGTGACAATAACTAATGAGATTTGCATGGAAATAACTGATCTCCTGATACAAAGGATCACACAGGCTATGCTGGCAGACAGTGCTGAAGGGAAAGGTAAAGGCAGAGGATCAAAATACACCAGGCAGGGCTGTGGTAATCAGCATTTCTTTGTTCCTTTGTTGGAGTCGGCCAGGCAGGAGACTGAACTGGTGGAGATCTGGCTGCATTCTTGCAAAAGCCATTCATTGAAAATTAATGACAGCTTAAGTTTTCAATTAAATTTTAATTTAAACTCTGTGACTGGTGCAAATCAGCACAGTGCCACTTGTGTCAGTGATTTATCTGAGCTGAGGATTTGGCCCCACATCTCGAGTGAAAGCTCTGCCAAAATAAGCTGCAGTAGAGATCCTCAGGCCAGATTCGAAAATGTGCTAAAGCCCTGAAAGGTGCAGATAGGCATGAAATCAATGCAGCCTGGGACCTCTGAAAACTCCTTTGGGGGCCTGTCTGAATCTCCTGATGCCTTAAATACTGCCCCCAAGAATAAATCTGCCATAAAGGAAAAAATTCCTGCAATCTCCAAAGCCTCTTTTCTTTACCAAGTGGGATCTGCTCAGGTTCCTGATGAAGATCAGAGAATCACAGAATCCCAGAATGGTTTGGGCTGAATGGACCCTAAAGATCATCCAGTTCCATCCCCTGGGGACATGGGGACAGACATGGGCACATCCTCGGTGGCTTCATTCGAGAGGAGGAGTTTGATTTGGACTCACTGACTCCTTTACATCCCATTTAATAGATCTGTGGCAGAAAGTCTAATAAGTTAGGAAGTTTTACACATTTTTTTTTAATATATGTAATGTAGTCATTTCTCAATCTGCCATTCTCAAGAAGTTCTTTTTTTTTCTCCTTTCTGTTGAAATCTATCTGGATTGAATCATTATTCCTGATGTTCCACAAGTCTCGTTCTGAATATTTTTAGAAGAAAAAAATGAGATTTCTGCTCGGGACTTTTTTGTTTATAAATTTTGCATAAATCTGCAATACAAAAGCAGCAAAAGGAATTCAACTGAATCTTTTCAAGAACAGGATCAGCTTGTGATGTGCAGAGCAAAACCATTGGGTTTAACAGGCTGAGATGTTGGAAGAGAACGAAGCAATTAAGGGGAAGGAGGGATGTGGAAATGAGGGTCACTTGCACTTTGCAGAAAACCAGCCCAACATGGAGTTATCTCTTAAGCTGTGAGGGCTTGGAAAATCCAAGGACAGCAAGGCAAAGGCTTTCTTGACATGGCTGCTTACATTTTTACTGGCAGTGACACTGAGGGTGAGGAAAGAACCACCTGTCAGTGCAGCTTTAGCCCTGAAAGTCCATGGTTTTGTGCATTATGCTGGAATAGCCAATTACACCTCATCTGGTGATGATTGGGCTGCAGTTAACTTAGGGAGAGAAGTTCAGGAGAGGTGAGTCACAGCCTGCCCACCCCAGCACCAGTGGTGACTGGACAAGTTTGACTCACAGCCATGGACTCAATAACATTAATAGAGCACCTTGGAGTGCGAGTCTGTGACAAGTGGAATTTGTTGGGTTCATTTGCACTGTTTGGAGAAAACATATTGTGGGTTTGCTCTCAGTGATGTTTGGAAACCTTCAGAGCAAGTGGCAGTGATGGATGAGCCTGAAGGAGCAGAGCAGGCAGTGCCAGAGCCTTGCACTGAGGGGAGATGGGAACTGACAGCAGGAAAGGCTTTTCTGCACATCCACTTCTTCCTGCCAGGGCTCTGCAGGTGGGAAAGGCATAGGGAGCACTGGAGGCTCCTCTGTGCACAACAGACCTGTGCCTTTTCACAGGTGTCATTCCTTTTTGTATGTATGGCCAAGAGGGATTCTGGCCAAGCTTGGGACAGCTCTTGTCCACTCAGCCAAAATACACAGTTCAAGTATTTTAAATGTTTTACAATCCAACCTCTTCTCCAACTCCAACTTTTCCTGTGGCCACTGGAGACAACCAGTGGACCTCCCTTGCCCCTTGGTCATGCTCAGCCTCCAGGAAGGAACATCCTCAAAGAAGGCTTAAATCAATCTCAACTAAATTCACTTTATTAACAAGTGTATCAGATTTAAATAATTAGCATTTTTATGTCCCACGCCATATACAGGGACAGCAAAGGGATAGCAGGAGCTCAGCAGAGCCATATGGTCCTCTGATTAATGTCAGGCAGAAGCAGGCAGAGCATCCAAGGCAAAAAACGTGAGGGACTGAGAGGCAATGAGCTCTGAGCTGCCTTAGGCAGTGTTGTCCCTCAGGAAAGGAGCTGTGCCCAGAGAGGCTGTGGCTGCCTCTGGATCCCTGGAAATGTCCAAGACCAGGTTGGACAGGGTTTGGAGCAGCCTGGGACAGTGGAAGGTGTCCCTGCCATGGCAGGGGTGGCACTGGATGAGCTTTAAGGTCCCTTCCAAACCATTCTGGGATTCCATGACTTACGCCTAGCTGATTTTCTGTTTTGGAAGAAAGTCCCTTCCCTCCTCTGCTGCTCAGCTGATGCCACCAGTCCCGCTGGTGACATGGACAGGCTTTACTAATGTGGGGTTTCTAAGAAGGGGCTTAAAGCTTTTAATGCTTCCACTCTCTGAACAGAGCAGATGAGAAAGAAAAGTCATTTTCCATCTGTCTGCAAAGGACTGTTAAGTTCTCATTCATACGTAAAGCAGAGCCAGCAGAGATTGTTACAGGCTCAATGACAGCGCTCTACAAATGTTAATATGGTTTTTAATTGGGAGGAATAATAGCTTGCTGCTGCACGCTTGGCAGACCAGGCTCTGCAGTGACTTGATCCTACCCCTTTTTTAAAACAGAAGGGGAAAATTGCAATTCTGCATTGCAGTCAGGATTTATTTAAAGTAACTGAGGTGCTGAGCTGACACCGATGGTATCCCTTATCCCACTAGTTATCCCAGGGATGGCAGAGCCACCACTTCCACTGCCACAGCAGGAGGGAGCACCCAGCTCCTGTGGAGGGGGACAGGAGTTGAATCACTGAGTGGTTTGGGTTGGAAGGACCTGAAAGGTCATCTGGTCCCATGGGGGCAGAAACACCTTCCACTATCCCAGGGTGCTCCCAGCGCTCTCCAGCCTGGGCTGGGCTGATTCCAGCTTGGTGCATCGCCAAGTTCTGCTGAAGTTAATGAGGGCCTGTGTGCCCAGCGAGATCAGGAAAATAATCAGAATTAACTTTTAAATGGATTAGTCAAATTGCATTAAATACCTTTGTAAACACTTTCGTTTGGAATTAAGGTGGACTAACTTGATTTTGTTTGCTTCACTTAAATTCCAAGTAGCACCATCTAAATGGAAGCTTAAAGAAATTTAACCAAACTTGCACCTTGATTAGTCCCTGAATGTCCCAAAGCACTCAGAGCAGCATGGGAGACATGGGATCCCCATCTTGGGAGACCTCTGAAGAGGAAGGGACTGCTCTGACCAAGACTCTGAGTCCCCATAGGTTCAATCTTTGCCCTCCAGCCACTCTGTTTACACTTCCCCTGGGATTTTGGTCTTCATTGCCAGCTCTGGCACGTGGCAGGGCATGGCTTTGCTTCAGCTGGAGCTGGCAGGGCAGACAGAGAGTCCTGGTGCTTCCCAGGGAGCCCCTGGCAGCTCCTTGTGGAGAGTGTCTGACCTTCAGGAGCTCCACTCGGGGATTTAATCCCTTTCTTCATCTCTGTGGGGAGAACAGGCAAAGGGAGAAATGCCACCGTGGCCACCAAGGCTCGTGGGGCAATCAGGGTGGTGGCTGATGCTGGCAGAGAGCTGTGCTCTGTTTGCTGCCAGCCCTGGCACTGCAGCTTGGCTTGGAAAGTCTCTGTGTCCTCCCTGGCAGTGTCCAGAAGAGCTCTGGAGACTCTCCTTGGGAAAGGAGGAACACTGGGAACATGAAACTCTGACCAGAACCCTGCCTTGGCTCTTCCTTTGCACACCCAGATATGGTTCACGCTGGGGGCAAAGGAAACTGTGGAAAAAGGGAATTTGCATTCATTCCTTAGAGCATGGGCAGCATTGGGAAGCAGCTGGACAGAGCCATCCCACACTATTGTGTCACCCAGCTGGCTCCTGCTGCCACCCCAGGGCCACCTCAGCCCCCACTGGGACTCCAGAGCAGGGGAAAGCTGGGGGGTCTTGGAGAACTGCAGACTTGGCTGGAAACTGATGCCAGCTGACAGGATTTTCAAGGACAGAAGAGATAATTCCTGCCCAGCTTCACTCCCTGTGCAGAATGGAAAGGGCAGCCATGAAGCTCTGCCCCTTTTTGGAAGAATTACAATGCAGCTGAAGTATTTTTAGTAAGGCCTTAATTAAATCATCAAAATATTTCAGGCTGATGTTCACCAGCAAGTAAATTCATGGAACAGGACAAGAAAAGCAGCTGTGCACTATTTTTCTGAGTAATGATATTTGGATCTTTGTGCTACAGAAAGTGGAGGGGAAAAGTAAATTATATAGAAAATGCATTCAGGAAGGTTTTAATGTTATTACAAACCTTCATTATAATGTATGATCAAGCATGTAAGTGAAAATCTTAGGACCCGGGGGTAACATATTGATTCTGGTAGACATTAAAACTTCTATTTGATGCTTAAGCAAAATCTAATCTGACTTCTGATTTTGCAAAATATTTTAGGGTAATTAGACATTGTTTGTGCTTTATTGATTCTTAAAATGAACATAAGTACGTGGGGAATTGTACCACTCTGGATTAAAGAGAAAAAGACTCCTTGCTTTGCAAAAGTTCCTGTAATTAAATCACTTCTGCAAATATGACCCTCATTATCCTGGATGGAAATGAATGCAGGAACAGGTAAGGGAGTTTAAAATAATAATGACCATAAATGTGAAGCTTTAGGGTTTAAATGAAAGTTTGTTTTCTCATGGTTTTCCCACAGGCTTTGGGATAAATCGTTCATGTGGAGGACTGGGGCTCTGAGCAGCCTGGGACAGAGGATGATGGTCCTGCCCATGGCAGGGGTGGAATGAGATGAGCTTTAAGGTCCTTTCCAACACAAACCTTTATGGGATTCTGTGATAAAACCCCAAACAGCCCCAGAGCACAGGCTGGGGGGAATTCCTGCTGGAAATGGGATTTGAGAAGTCAAGCTCAGGGCAAACAGAGAGGGGAAGGTTGGCACTGCCAGCCCAGAGCAGTGACCTGATCCTGACTGTCCCCATGCTGCTCCTGGAGTCACCCAGCGCCATCCTGAGCATTCCCAGCAAGAGACCAGTCCTGCCAACCCATCCCGAGCTACACAAACATTTGCTGCTCCATTCAGTCTTGCTGCCTTCTCCACAAGTATTTTGGAAGAACCAGGGCAGTTTTGCGCAGGAAAGCACAGCACCTCTGCAGAGCTGCCTCTGCCCGTGGCTGGGCTGCAGAAACACCCCAGACACTGAGAGCATCCTCAGGCTGCAGCTTCTCATCCCTCCTGCCAGCCCCATGGGATGCAGAGCAGAGCAGAGCAGAGCAGCCATGCCAAGGGAGCACAGGGGACAAAGTGCCCTTGGGAGTGACATCCCCACTTCGCTGGGTACACGCTCTGAGCAGCGACTGCTGCCAGGGAGTGAAGTCTGCTCAAAATGCACAAAAGGACAAAAGTTCAGCTGGTTTGAACAGATGGCTCAGTAACATTTGCTGCCGGAGCCTGCAGGTCCCCAGCAGAGCCTTTCTGTTATCATTTACTGCACTAGCTGTTTTCCAGCGATGCAGAGCACACGTGTGAGCACAGCACTGGGGACACACAGCTCAGCCCCCCTGCCCCGGCCCTGCAGCTCAAATGAAGTCATAAATAAGCAATAAGCAGAGATAAGTGTCTGATTTATTGGGGAGCTCAAAGGCAAGGACGAGCAGCAGCAAGGTCACATCCACGGTTAAGCACATCCCTGACACAGCTTGCTCCTCTCTCTCCTCCCCTTCTGCTCCCTCCAGCTCTGCGAAGCACCAAAACTGAATTTTTGTCTGCACTTATGGCTTTGGCTTCCTCTGTACACTGAAAGCAGCTCATCTGCTCCAAAGGCAGGCAGTTCCTGCTGCTGCAATGCCCATGGCCGATGGCTCCTGGCTCTCCGTAGCGTGGCAACAAGTGCTAAGCAACACGGAGTTGCCATCAGGCCCTCGGTCTGGCTTTTATCTGGCCAGGGACCACTTATTTAAGAGCTGATCTCTCTACAAGGCACTGCCCTGTGCAGGCTGACAGCTGCATTACTCATCGGAACCTGCTTGAAGTGGATGCTCATTTCAGATATATATATCCCTGCTCTGACAGGCAATATGTCAATAAGGGGAGCCCACTTTAATGCACATTACTGTGACCCAGGTGCTTTGTCAGGATTACAGCTTGTGATTTTCCACCTAATGGCTTCCCACCTTCCGTCCCAGGGAGGAGGCTGCTTTGGCAGAGCTGGTGGCTCAGGTGTGGTGAGGTTTGTGTCCCTGCAGGTCCCTGACTGTCCCCACGGGGTGGATCAGGGCTCCCCAGGCTCTGAGGGATGTCCATTCCCGAGGGAGAGAGCAGTGTCCATGCAGCCCTGTGCCAAGGCACTGCCCCTGCTCCTGGATCACAGAATCCTGGAATGCTTTGGGTTGGAAGGGACATTAAAGCTCATCCTGCTCCACGCCTGCTATTGCAGGGACACTTTCCACTGTCCCAGGCTGCTCCAAGCCCTGTCCAGCCTGGCCTTGGACACTGCCAGGGATGCAGGGGCATCCACAGCTTCTCCGGGCAACATGGCCAGGGCCTCACACCCTCACAGGGAAGAATTTCTCCCTAACATCTGATCTAAACCTACTCTGTTCCAGTTTAAGCTATTCCCCCTTATCCTGTCACTCCTGACCCTGGTATAAAGTCCTTCCCCAGCTCTCTTGGAGCCTCATCAGGTACTGGGAGTTGCTGTAACAGGGCTGCTCCTTCCAGGGCTGTCCTGGGAGCAGCAGGGATCCCCCAGCACAGCCACATCCCCACGGAGCCCTGAGCTGCACTCAACGTCAAGACTGCAGTGCAGGACTAGAAACAAGACACAGTTCCATGTGGCAGGGAGGTGGCTGCTTTGCCTCCTGGCCAGGAACACAGGCTGGGCAGGAAAATGTGCGCTGGGAGAAGCTCTGCCTGAAGGATATCTGGGAAGACAGACTGCTATCTCCTGTCTTTTTGCTCTCTGTCATCACCCGCAGCAGTAAATAAATCCAGGTGGCCAGAGAGAGAGGGCTGAAAGCGATGCTTCCCCGTGACACACTGGATTTTCTGTCACTTGGTACTAAATAAGCCACAGCAGATTTAAAAGCACCGCGATTGCTGAAGAAATAACCTTAATAAAGTGGGTATAAATAACTGTATAGCAGTATTTCTGCATATTGGAATTGTTTATGCAGGTAAAATTTAATAGCAGAGGTGTGACTGCATTTATAACAGAGTAATCAGTGTGTAATTCCACAAACCCAGTGTGTTTGCTCACAGGAGACAACCCTAATGTCTTTTAAAAAGTCATTAGATTTAAGTAATAGCCAGCACCCAAGTACTCGATCAGGCAGATAGAGAACAAATCAACTTTTATTGCCAGGCAAAAACTAGAAAACCTAATTCCTTGGAAGCTAATAAAAATTTTATAATTTTTTTTTTTACTCAAGTAAGTGCAGGGTTTATTACTTCATAGACATCTTCATAAAACCTGGAGCAAACCTAATCTAGATGAAAACAACAGCTGTGAAGCACAATATATTTGACCAAGATGGATGCCTCAGAGGTATGATATTCATTAGCTCACTAATTCCAAATGGTAAACAAGGTTTAATTAATTTTGATTTCAAGCTACAATGGTCCGCTGGCCATGCAGAGGTGTACAGAACGTACAGCTCCTGTAGGAGCAAATGGTAGCTGGAGAAGTTTGCATTTCTCTTGAAATTTCTGCTGGGAGAAGTTGGGGAACAAAAGAGGGTAAATGTTCCTCTCCAAATTCTGATCTTTTGCAAGAGCACTGCTGGGGGTGCATGGCCAGGATGAAGTTCCAATAAGGATCTCCCTGGATTAGTGACTAGGCTGTGCTTGGATGTATGCAAACAGAAACACAGTGCCTAATTCACTGATTTTATGTCTAATTCGTGCATTCAGTGATGGGGCAATGTTAGGGATCTTCCCTGTGAGGGTGGGGAGGCCCTGGCACAGAGTGCCCAGAGCAGCTCTGGCTGCCCCTGCATCCCTGGCAGTGTCCAAGGCCAGGCTGGACAGGGCTTGGAGCAATGTGGGATAGCAGAAGGTGTCCCTGGGTTAGTGGAAGGCTTTGCTATGAGTGACAGAGCCCTGCCAGACTGCTGCACCCAGCCAAGCGCTGTTAATAAATTTTTCAGTGATGGATTTGAGGAAGCCTCCTGATGGGAAGCATTTACTCAAGGAGTATCTAAACAAAGCAGAAAACCTGAAAAATCAGATTTGTGTTGCTGACTTTGGTGACCCGAGAGAACAACACACTCCCACAGACCACAATCAGATGCAAAACAGAGATCCCCAGCGAGATCAGGCAAACAGGAGGCACTGGTGGTGCTGTGTGGCTCAGGGATGTTTCTCCCTCCCGGGCTCATCCGTCATGTCTCTGCCTGCAAGCAGCCCGGGATCAGCAGCACGAACGCCCTTCAAGGACAAGCGCTTATGGGAAAACACATCCCATAATTACCATGATAAATGCCGTGCTGGATGAGCGAGGAGCAGAGCACACCCTGCGCTACCAGGGGCTGCACAGATCAGCTCCTCGCTGTGCCAGGGGTGCTCCCAGCCCTGTCCTGCTCCCCCATCCTCACTGCTGCTGTCCCATTTTGGCAAGTGCCAGCATCCCAGCATTCCTGCAGGAACTCCCCCTGTTCAGTGCAGCTCCAGCCCCCCAGTCCCTTTCCACAACCACTGCAGTTCGGTGAGCCCTGCAGCCCAGCGGGACAGCAGCAGTGTGCCTTGGTGCTCCAGCTGCTTCCCCAGCTGCATCACCTGCTCATCCTTCACTCTGATCTTAAAAAAAGCCAAACTGTTGAACTCTTGGGGGCACAAGGGACAGGGAGGAGCCCATGGTGCTCATCAGGGTGCTCTGGGTTGCCTTCAAAATAACCAACCAACCACCTTTGAAACCACCTTGCTGTGCTCGCAGAGAACTGACCATTGTTTCCTATTTCTGGCAAAAATCCCTTCGATGACAGTGAAAACGACAGATTTTTGGGAAAACTTGACATCCCTCATCCCTGCCTGGGGTGCTTCACCTCCCTTATTGTCCGCCCATGCCATTACTTTTGCTGTGCTTCCACTTGTGAAAGCTATGCTTGCACCAACGAGACTCTAGGGAATGGGAAAGCTGGGAGCAGAGCTCTCCAGAGAGAAGTTACAGCAGGAGAGAAACTCTGTCACTGAGCCTTGGCAATGCCCAAGCCTTCAGCAGGAGGGGAGCAGGGCAGACTTCCCTGCAGAACATCTGGCACAGCTGCAGCAGTGCTGGAGGCTGACAGCAGCTTGGAGTTGGGAGCATGGCTGCAAGGCGCAGCTCAGCTCTCCCAGGGTGTTTCACTCCCCAAGGACAATTCCTAGAAATGAGCTTACAGCTCACATCTGACTCTGCAGTCCTTTTCCCAGCTGCATGAGCCTCCCTGCTCTGCACACTCCTGAGTCACGGTGCCTTCCCGGCACAGCTGAGCCCACAGCACTCACCCCTCCTGCACACAGCACCTGCATTTGAGATGCAGAACTCCCCCAGGCTCCCCAAAATAGCCCTAAACACAGCATGAGGGAGATTTAATTGTCACTGTGATGGATGTGAGTGCCTCGAGCTCAAAAGCAGCTGTGCTCAGGAGAGGCTTGGACGAGCTTGGAAAGCCACCACGAGCCTGGACACTCCTGTGCCACCTCTGGGCAAGGACATCCATTAATGGAGCAGTTAGAAAAGAACCTGCAGTTCAGTCTGGAGAAGAGAAGGCTTTGGGAAGACCTTAGGGTCCCATCCAGTGCCTAAGGACGCTCCAAGTCCCACAGCCAATTCCATGTCAAACAGCCCCAGCTCTGCAGCACAGAGCTGCTCGAGTGAGAACAGAAGAGAGGAACCAAACTTTCATGGACAGGACATTAAAAGTATCACAGTACATGATTTGCTCAAGTATTTCAGAGTTAATGACATGAGCACTGCCTTTATCTCATCCTGGTGTCCAACAGCTCCACAGTCCTGTGGGAGATTGGGATGCACTGCACTCATCACAAACACACCCACAGAGGGGTCTTGCTCCAAGGGGCCGTGGAAATGTTTACTGTCACCTCTGAGTGACACCAGGACATGCACTTGTCTTGTATTTGTGAACTGGAAATGTATTTAATTCAGGCTCGAGGCAAAGTCATGGCTCACAGCCCTTTCGTGCACTGCTGAATTTGAAACCAGCTTGCAAAACTGTTCCCAAAATAACCCTGTGAGCCTCTTTCATCCAGAGAAATGTACAAAATATTTTTGTTCAAAGACAGAGGTGCAAAGAATTTAAATGTCAACACTTTCTCTTGAGGGAGAGGATGGATTTGGGGAACAATTTCCAATATAAGTCAGTGCTGGATCTCCAGAGGGCAGTGGTTGTGGGGTGACAAATCCTGTGCCTGTCTCCATGGCAGGGTGATGGTACCACTGTGAGAAAAGCTTTCAGAATGTATAAAACCCCACCCCAACAGCTTTTCCATGGGTTTCCTGTAGCCATCACTGCATAAATCAACTTACCTGCCCCCAAAGGCTGCAGGAGCTCGTGTTCCCTGCTGCAGGTACAGCAGCTCAGCCCAGAACCTTCCCAGGGGACCTTCCAGGGGTGTCACATGCAGGACTGGGCTGATTCACCTCTCACATGGCTCACCAGGAACCTGCAGCATGGAGATACAGTAATTTATACACAGGGAAGCTTTGTTGATAAATAACCACAGCTGGAAATTTGCTTTAATGAAGCAAAACAACAATTAGCTTTATTCACATTTCCCCCCTCTCACAACATAGACAAATATATGCACTTAAAGAATGATGATGTTTTGAGTAATCACAGATAAATAAATAGAACTGAAACTTTGTATACTTTATGCAAAAGACTTTGCTGGCTGCAATATTTCAAATTTCCTTTAAAAATAATAAGTGGTTGGAATGAAGCCTATACCCCAAACCCGTAACTTTGCATTTTCAAGGGCTATAGCCATAATGTAATAATGAATATGTGAATATATCTGTCTTCTTCAGGCCATCATCCTATAGTTGCTGTGTCTAACACAATCTGTCATAACACGCCAACAGAAGAATTGAAAGGCACTGAAAAGAAAATTGATTCTCTTGCAAGCCCCTCTTTGTCTGCTTTCTTCATTTGCCTATTAATAGGCCACTGTGCAATTAATTACACGCAATTCAGGTACAATCCTTGTGCCCCTGCAGAAGAGAGCTTATAAAGTCCTGCAGACATTTCCAGCCTGGAGGTGACATTTCTCCTCCTGAGCTGTGCTGTGGGCTTCTGTGGGGACTTGGGCTGCTCACAGCAACTCAGAGAACCCAACAGCACCAGAGAACACGCAGAACAAAAATTTTCTCTTAAATATTCAGGATGGTCTTGATGAATAATGAATACATGCATAGAAATGGGGCTCAACCACACACAAAACAGTGGTCAAATTAATCAGGTAATTTAATGGCAAGAAGTAATTTGACATCTTGTGTCTCATGGGTGCAACTTCCACAGCTTTCCTCCAAGCAGCCTGGCTTATTCTCATCGCTGCAGGCTGGACTTTCTTAATGCAAGGCTTTTAATTATGCAGGCTGGACTTCTTTAATGTGAGGCTTTTAATTATCCTTAGATCAATACTTCTCATCAGCTCTGAGGAAAACCTTGCCCTCCTGGAGTGAGCTGGGGAGTTAGAGGAGCACAGTCTGTTAAACATCCCCCCTCACCCAGAGGGAAGGGACAGTCAGTGTCCCTGGAGGCACCAGGGTGGCACCAGGAATGGGGGTGTCACACCCCTGTTTGGAGCACAGGGCTGTCACTGTCCTGTGGTTTAGAGAGCCACTGGCCAGGCTGGGGGACCACAGACCCCTCAGCACCACAGACTGCAGGAGGTGGCTGCACCCTCCAGCCTGGATGAGATGGGAAAAAATCAGCCATAAAGAGCAGCTCCTGCTGCTGTCCTGCTGAAACACAAGGAGAATTAACGATGTTATTTTTCATGTTGAGAGCGACTTGAATTATTTACAAAACTCCCAACAAGACTCTCAGCCTGGCATGTGCTTTTTCTCCCTCTCGCTCTCCTTTCCATCTCTCACTCTGAAAGCAGATGCATTTCCCACGTGGATTCTGCACCATTTCCCCATGCCCAGGACACTCGGGCCAAACCCTGTGCCCAGCACTGGCTGCTCCTATCCCTCCTCTGCCCTCCACAGCATCCCTGGCTCCATCTCAGCATCCCCAGCCCAGAAGAGGAGTGATTGGAGCTAATGAGTTTGGCCTTGGGCAACCACCTCCCTCGCTTGGTTATTTCTATTTTTTTGGAGCCTTTCAGCCCAGGGTGCTTGTTGCTTCTCCAGCATCAACAACATTAACAAGCTCTGACATCTCATAAATTTCCCTTGGTAAAACAAAGAGAAACAAATAGAAAAACAAGTTTCAGCAGAACAGGGGGTTTGGTGCTTTGAATCTTTCCCTTCCTTTCCCATGCACTGGATTTTGTTGTGAGCAGCCCCTTTCATCCTGCTGGTGTCTCTCTGCTGCAGCCAAACTGTCTGGGACAATACAAACTAGAACACTCAGTTTGGCTTTGGGTAGAAAATGCTGAGATAGAGGGAGATCTGATTAAGAAAAACATAAATAGATCCAATGCAAGCACAACCATAAAAATGCGACAAGTTCAGAAATAAGAGAAAGGAGACTAACCCTGTTAATCTATTCTTTCAGTTTAAAGCCATTCCCTGTCCCATCACAATGATCAATCTTCCCTCCCTGGGCTCCCTCTGGGATCAGAGATTCCAGGAGCTCAGCTGAGGGCCTGGCTGTTCCAAAACATGTTTTTATCAACACCTACCCAGTGTAAAGGGAGTCTCAGCTGGTGCTAAAGCTGTGACACACAGCTTCCAGCGAGGGCACAAAGCCCAGCATTAATGACAGTGCCCCAAATGGACTTTATCAAACCTTGTCACCCCCAACACAGACCCCAGGTTGGTGGGTTATTCCAGTTACTGCCCCATTGTTATAATAACAGAAAAATTATCATTAAAATGATGCTACTGGGAGGGAATGTGAGGTGGACGAGAGAAACTGATTTTCCAAGGATAAAATTGTTCAGCAGCAACACTGGACGTGTGAAATTGACATTTTAGACTCAGCATCCACTGCTTTATTAAGAGGCAGAGCATTTCCCTTACAGATCCAGTTCTCGAGCCCTGGAGCTCCTGACTGTGTCCTCTGCTTTCTGCCACATCATAAATATCAGGAGTTATGGCTGCAGCAAGCACACTGCACACTGCTGAGCTGGTTTGAATTTAATATGAATTTAATATCAGCATCCCATAGTGCCTCAGCAGCTCTCAGGAGGCAGCTGTGTTTATCCTGCTTTGCTTTCTGCATTTAGCCTTTGACCCCAGACACATCATCACTGGGCTCTGGGTGCACGAGGGGAGCAAGAGGAGCTTTCCAATTAAACCTCTTTGCAATAACAGGCAGCAGGCAGAAGGACACCTTGGGAAGGTGGACATTTTCACATTTTTGGAGAACATTTAGGAGCTGATTTACTGTCATTTTTCCATATTTTTAGATGGAAATTTTTTGGTTGGTATTTAAATACGTTTTTGTTATTTAGTACTAAACATTTTAAATGCCATAGAATCACAGAATGACAGAAAGGTTTGGGTTGAAGGGACCTTAAAGCTCATCTTGTTCCAAGCCCTGCCCTCGTTTACTACAAACTAAGAAAAATCAGTGGTTCTACATCACCCATCATCATATATCACATTAATACAATAGCAGAGTATTTGCAGATCTACTGTGGGCATAAACTGTTGGTTACAAATACTTTTCCCCCTGAGATTGGTGAATTTCTTCAAGCCATATGATTTAGGCAGAAAAGTTTATTTCTGACAGATCCAGTACAAATAAAATCTGCGTTCCATCTATGTAAACTTTTTGGTTATTCTTTTATATTACACTACAAAGAAAGAAAGAAAAAAATAGATATCTAAGGAAGAAATCCCATTGCATAAAGATGAGAACTGAACCCCCCAGCCCTGCAAACTGTGATTTATCGATCAGCCAAACCCCAGGACAGCTCCACTTTGACCCATCCTGTGGTTTTATGAGCACAATAAAGCAAACATTTCACAGCACAATCATGAGTTCTGATGCTTGGGAGACTGACAGGACATCTCTGTCAGTTATGTGGGCTCAGAAAATAAAACATCTGAAACAGCATATCTGATTAAAGAGAATAAAACCCCACGCACATCAAGAGACATTGGAGATGGAAAATCAGCAGAGATTGGCAATGCTGGACTGCTGAGAGGAGAAGGAATGGATATTGCAGAGGAAGGAATGAAGAGTTCATCATTGTCCTGTGCCCAAGAAGATGAATATAAACACAATTTTAATGTAAATGACAAACTCTAAACAAACCAGACCTCCCATGCTAGTCTGTCACCTCATCCCAGGCCTTCAGCTGCCTGTTACTTAACCAGCAATATTCACATGGGAAGGAACTGGAAGAGAATTCCTGGGTGAACAGTAATTGGTTTGAACATGAGTTCTCTCCCCTCCAGGGAAACTGAAGTCACAATGAAGATAAGGCACATTTTGAAATTAATTCCCATGTAATTGTCTAATGTGCAAAAGGAGTGTGAACACCAACAGATTGATTCCCCATCTTTGTTTAGAAGGCTCCCAGCACTGGAGAGATCCAGGATGGCAATGCCTGGACATCAGAGCCAGCCTGGGTCAAGAGGAGCTGTGTGACAAAGGGCTCAGCCCTGCTGAGTGTCACCTCCCTCTCCCCCAGCACCACCTCCAAGCAGGAGCCTCCTGCTCCTGTCCACTCTCTGAAGATGGACCTGTGCATGGTGGCCAGGAGCTGCAGCCTTGTCCATCTGCTCTGGTGGCCTTGTGCCCACCCAGCCGGCCAGTGCCAACCAAATGGGATTAAATGGGCAGCTGGGGAGAGTGAGCAGAAGCCATTTCACCTGCTGGGAGTCCCTGCATGTGGCTCCTGCCCGGTGTCACCGGCTGGCACAGAGCTCCTTGTCCTGCTGGGAGGGCAGGAATTCAGCCATGGGGTCTGTCAGCCCTGCTCCAGCCTGAGAACATTGGGTTTGGCACTTCATGCAAAGGCAAATATCCACAGAGGGAACTGGCACAGCACTGAGCTGTGCGCCACAGGCAGAGCCTTTGGGGTTACCTGTGGGGTTTTGGCTCCTTCAGCAGCACCCCAGGAGCAGAGCAGAGCACCAGCAGGGCTGCAGGGGCTGAGGGGTGAACACACAGGCACAGCAGAGAAGTCCTGAGGGGACACAAGCAAGGATGGGGATTTTTTTCCCTGGCGCTCAGAACCACTGGCTGGCTTTGCCAAGAGCAGATAAATTGATACAAACCAAAAAGATTTGAGAATGAGCTCCATGTCAGGCAGTTCTGGCATTATTAAGCTTATCTTGGGAGCAGGCAGAAAACTAAGAGACAGAATGTCAATTAATTTGAGTGCAAGAATTCCCCGGGCCGGCGGCTCAAGGAAGGCAGGAGAGCTGCCCAGATGGCAGTGTCAGAAGGAAATGGATTTCTCTGCACAGACCCAGAAACTTGAAACCCTTCTCATTTCTATTTGTTTAAAGACTCTGCTCAGTGTAGAACAATTTGGGCTGGATGAATGCTGACTGCATTCAGTAGCAGTAATTGATGCTCTAACAGAAAAGAAAACTCCATACGACCAAAGCCAATATGGGGCAAGAGCTCTGGGAAGTGAACAGACTCATCCAGCAGGACTGCAACCTCCTCCCACCAAAACCATCTTCTCTTGCTCCTCTCCACATTGCCACTGCCACTGTCATTGCAAGGAGAGGCACCTGAGGCTGGCTCAGCCCTCATGCCATGCTGGGAGGAAAGTGCTTGGCTTGACTTTGAATTTGATCTATAACAGGATCTGGGCTTGCGCCACGGAGGAATCACAAATAATGCACAACTCGCTGCCTGGCCCTGCAGGTAATTGATCAGCTGGGAATCACACACACATCGAGGATGAACTCACTTAATGTACTCCCAAGCTGTCTCTGGTCCCATGGCAGACCCAGAAATGCTGTTGGCATGCAGGAAGTCCATCAGCAGTGACAGGAGCCAGTGAAGTCATCGTCATTAAGTCCAAGAGAACAGAGAGTCTCCTCTGCTTTGGTTTTTTTCCTGCTCAAACACTGAATTTGGTGCCTCTGGCAATCCCCAGGCATTCCAGCTTTGCTTTTCACCTGCAAGGCAGGCACAGCCTGACTGATCCCAGAGGATCCCTTTGCTGGTCACCCTCCGAGGTGCAAAGGGCAGAGAAGAGGGGTCAGGCTGGGACCTGTTTGTTCTTCCTGGCATAGAATCCAGCCTTCAGGATGACCTGGAATCCAGGGTGCAATAGCCAAACCCCTTAGAACTGCTGTGTTTTTGTGCTCTGCCCTGGAACAGCAGCAGGAGCCCCCAAGCTCAGACCCTGCCCTGGGGACTCAGCTCCTCCTGGGCTTGGCACAGCAGTGCCCACAGCCCCAGCCTGGCACAGGGAAGCTCCAGTGCTGCATCCTCGTCTCCTGAGGCATTCCCAGAGCCTGGCACAGGGCAAGCTGTGGCTCCCCAGAGCCTCCCTGTGCAGAGGAGCACAGCCTGGCCAGGCTGGGACCATCCTGCCCCTGCCGAGGCTCAGCTCCACAGAGCCATCATTTATTCCAAAGCCTCAGGTGCAGCTGCAATGCAATGCTAACAAGAAACTCTTTGGGAATTCACATCCATCCAGATCAGGGAGCAGCATTTAAGCCCGACGTGCTCCCCTGCTCACACCCAGCTCCCTCCTCCTGCCCCTCAGCTCTGCTGCCAAAGTGCTTTTACTGATCACAGTCCTGTGCTGCGTCGAGCAAAGTCCTCTTAGTTCCTCCCAGCCAGCTTGGAAGCCCTCAGGGCAATATTTAACACCTCCTTTATCATTCTCACATTCTGTACAATATGCATTTATGCAGGTTTTCTCTGGAGGATCATTCCAAGCAGCCACATTATATATTTACACTTAACATGCTCTTGAAGGAACTTGCTGTACTTGCAATGTGCCCCCGGAGTAATGGAGCTCCCATGAGACGTTTTCCCCTAAATACTGCTGAGAATAACCACAATCTTTTTGATTGGGTCAGATTTGTGAGGGGCAAGAGGGAAAATGGGTCTGGTCCCACCTGCCTGCCCTGGCAAGGTCCCAACCAGGGAAAGCTTTTTATGGGTCAGAGAGAAAGGAACCCCATGGCAAAGCCTAGAGCACGAGCAGAACTCCACAAGCACAAGAGTTGTCCCAGCAGTCACTCCATGTGGCACCCTGGCAGCACTGCAGGATCCCAGCAATTACAGGATACCTGGGATGCTCTGTGGGGCTCAGGAGCTCTGGCCCAGCAATCACCTGGTGCTGGGATATTCCTTCCAGCCCCATCTCCTTTCAAGCTACAGCCAAGCAGCTGTCATGGCAAAAAAACTGCTCAAAGATCTCCTGTGGTCTGAGCCATCTCTTTGCTATTTGCACTAATGTGCAAATGAAAATGGAGTAAGGTGGGGCTGCTCTGCCAGCTCTTTCTCCATCCCTCCGTGGTACTGCGGGGCAGAAAAATTGTAGCTGATAGTCATGAGACTCAGGGAAAGGTTCCAGCAGATGTTTCAGGAAAACCCTGATAAAAAGCCACGTGGACCACGTGCTGTCCCACACACTACTCCCCAGGCACAGCCTGCTCTCCATCAGCATTTTCTCCTCTTGATTTCAAAGCTGCTTTTCTCTTGCTACAGTGAAGTGCTGTGAGTTTTTACTCCTGTAAAACACTCCTGTTCCTTGTTTAGGCCCTCCACGGCTGGTGGAAAAAATTTTAATTAAAAGCTGTTCTGCTTTTATGTCCAACATGCTTCAACTGGCAATACATCTTTTTGATGCTGGAATTGCCTGCTTGGTTATTTCTTACACCCTCTAAGCAGCTGGTGCAAGGCAGCACTCGAATTAGAGTAGGGAGCTGGATGGAAACCGCCTGGTGTGGCCACAAAATCCTCTGCATCTCTGCTAATGCTGCTAATTATAGCAGTGGCTGGATTCCAGCTGATGTCCTGGGAAAACAAGACTATAGGCCGAGAGATTAGGGGAAAAGTGCTAAAACCTACCCAGCCATCTCCTCATGGGTGGCTCGCTGTCTTCTGCCGCCAGCAATTAATTTTGTGACACTGGAAAATGTCTCAAATAAAGGATTGTTCCTCTGCAGAGCCAGGAGAGGTTTCATGGACAAGGATAGCCTCAAAGCTCCTTTCTCTTCCTGGATCTGTGGGATTTTCCAGGAGCCCCAAAAACCACCCAGCCATCAAATGCCATTACAGGTAAAAACATTGTCAGGCTGCATACAGGAATATAGACATTTAAGATGAGAAACTACTTAATAAATTCAGGGCAACACTTTGTGACATTTCCCACAAGACTTCAGCGCTGTTTACAAATTCTGAAGAACACCCCGAGTCATTTCTGGCACGGACTTATGATTTATTTCAAAGCAAAATGGGTCGGAGTGTGTGGGTCTGTGTTTAATGCAGAAAGGAATTTGGAAATGAAAATTCAACTGGCATGAAAGATTGCTGGGCAAATGTAAAAGCAGCAAGTGTGTGGGTGGTCCCTGAGCATGTAATAGGATATTTGTAAGGAAAAGAAACATGCAGGATTCTAAGCTTTAATAAAACAGTTCCTTTTTACCCAATCAATAACATAATTGTAATTTTCCAAGGGAAATTGCCTCTAAACTCCCTTTGCTCAAGGAAAGAGTGGCACAAATGGGACAAGATGAGAAATTCTGAAGGAGCAACGGTGCACATGTATGGGAGTGACCAGAGTGACCCTTCCCTGCCTCCCAGGCTGGGTTCAGCTCCCAGCAGGGCACGTGGAGCAAGCAGGATCAGGCAGAGCAGCGCTTGGCTCAGGCCAGGATGAATAATCCCCAGACAGAGGAGGATTTTCTGCTCCATCTCAGCTCCATCTTCCCACACATCGCTTCAGTGCCTTTGCCAAAGGATGTTCTTGGGCAGCCCAAGTGCTCTGAGTGGCTGTGCTGGGAGAGGAGAGATCTCATCATGGAAAGGCTTTGCAGCAGATGAAATGAGGACTGCAGAGGTGGTGGAGGGGCTTACAGGGATTGAGGAGGAGCTGGCACAAGGTACCAGAGCCCAGTCTGGGAACAACCTCCCCCAGGGACAGTGGCAGGACAGGAAAATCACTGATTCAAAATGCAGATAAGAGTTGGGAGTTATTTCTATCTGAGAAGACTTCCCACTAACTGGGCGTCCTGAATCTGCCCAGTAACAGAATCATGAGATCAAGGCTGGAAAAGATCTCTAAGATTGAGTCCAACCTTCACACCAGCAGTGCTGCATTCCCCAGAACCCACACCCCCAAGGCCCCATCCACGCTCCTTCTGGACACTTCCAGGGATGGTGACTCCACCATTCAGCAGCCTCTTCCAATGCCTCACCACACTTCCAGTGAGGAATTTTCCTTAATATCCAATCTAAACCTTATGGAAGTCACATTCTGAATTGCTTCATCAGAAGATCCAGGGCATCACATAGAAAACAAATTAATCATTGTATACTCCCTCACATGAAACTAAGCCCCGCCTTCTGTTTCAATACTTAGAGAGCATCAGCATAATTTATTTTTCAAAATTCAGAAGAAACACTTAGAGAGGAAAGGCTCACAGGAGTATCTCTGACTGCATCACCGTTGCTCAATGCAAAGCAGACAATTTAATTGCCACAGATTAGTGAAAGAGTGTCAGCAGCAAGCACAGTGTTGGCTCAGGCTCATTACTGGGCTCTGTCCCTCTTTTGCCTCACAAGGGGGATTTCCTTCATTAGGACGCACATCAGCTCCCAGTGGAGAAGATTATGCAGGCATTGGGGGGTCTGTTCATTTTTAACTTTGACGAAATAAAACTATTTCAATAGGAAGAAAATGTAACAGCTGTCAGATGTTCTGGACTTGAGTCAAGCAATGAAAACCAGCACAAAGATTGATGCTCCTGCTGGGATGGAATCACAGAATCATGAAATCCTAGGCCAAACCTGTGTGATAGCTGGGAAGCTCCCCTGCATCCATTTCCCTGGCAGTGACTCCCCTGGGAAGGTGGCTGGACGTGCCCTGCGTGCCATGGAGCAAACTCTTCTGCAGAGGGATTAGCCTTCTGGACACTTCAGAGGCACAAATTGGCTTCAGGTCTTCTTTTCTGTAAAGGAAAAAGGAAAACAGTTTGAAAGACTCTGCCATTATCCTCCAGCACAATAACACAATAATTAAAATCACTCTACACAGTCCATTTTCCTCCCAGATTTGGAAGCCTATCATAGAGAGAATAACAATTGCCAGGACCCTTTTCTTCTCCCCCCAGGAAGAACCTCACAAGTGACAGAGACTTGAAAGCTCAGAGCTGGCTCTCAGGGAGAAGATAAAATGCTGCTCAGAATATAGATTTTGGTGCCAGCTGGGAATTACAGCCCTGATCCATCCTCCTCTGTCATTGGAGTCTGTGTTGCTCTGTGGGCTAAATGGAAGTGAATACAGTTACTTTCCCTGTCTTGGAGGAAAAAATGACATTCCATTTTGTCTCCAAAAAATACACATTATTTAACTTATAAAATATTTAATCTGTGTAATTAATCCTCTCATGACAGCGCTTTGCACATTTTTCTGGCAATCCATACTTTGAATGGCCTATAGTTATAGCTAACTTTGTTTCCTTTTTCTCATGAAATTAATCAAAGGCTTGTATTCTAAATTATTCAGGAACTGAATGAAGCCTGCTTTCCATGGCTTGCAGCAAGAAAACTCCTATTTCTTTCATGTGCCAGCAATACAGAAATTCCATTTTTCCAAGGGGAAAAGGACTGGGAAGCAGAGGTGATCCCCAGGCTGAGGTGTGCTGGAAGGGAAGGCTCCTCTCCCATCCTCTACCTGCCTGCCCTGAGCAGCAGCACCAGGCAGGGACTGCCAGGCACCAGGATGAATCATCTCAGCAGCCGTGGATGAATTCCCAGAGAAGTTGGGAGCAGCTGTTGCTCAGCTCACTTTGATCTGTTGGTTCAGCTGCAGTTCTGGGGCTGAACAGGGCGACTTTTTCCTTCAGGACACTCCAGGAGAGGTGCAATGGGGTGATGGGTGCCACGAGCTCTGGGTGCTTTGTGCTCAAAGCCACATCACCAGGGTGGCAGGGACACCCAGAGTTCCCTGAGCCTGCCCAGCACCACCAGTCCTGGGCACTGTGCTCTCCTCCCCTTTCACACACTTTTTTGGGGGCATTCAGAGCATTTCAGCAGCATTTGGTCCCTACTGGTGCTCAGGGTTGGTCAGAGCTCTGCTCCTGCCACAGGACAAACCTGATCACAGCTTTGGCAAGGTTTTGAAGTGCTTTATCAACACTTGCTCCTCTCAGCTCCAGGACGAGTGTGAGGCTCTTGCTGGATTCAGAGTTCAGCCCCTTTGAAGTTTTCACCTCCAGGCTAATTTTTTTCAGCAGAAAATTCTCTCTATCACCACTTGTGGAGGAGTCATACGGAGAGTCTCACTGCAAGGGAGTCACACTTGCTGTGTCACTGAGCTGCATACAAATTTCCTAAGATCCTTTTATTTTTCTTATAAAAATATTTCCTTCTTTCTCTGAGCAGCCACTCCATGCAGCCCCCCAGGAGTGTTCTTTCACCTCTGGCTCTTGCCCAGCATCACTCGGGTTTTAGTGACTCCACGAAGCACAAGCACTGAGAGCTCTGGATCAGAGCTGGGGGCTCTGCAGGTGAGGTTTTGGTGACAGCAGAACATCCCCACATTCTGTCACACAGACTCTGGGAGACCTGCAGAGCTCGCAGAGTTTGTCCCCTGCAGACTGACAAATCCTCTTCTCAAGGAGATAAATTACCAACTTGGCACTGAAAGGAGACCCAAAGGGGGCTGATATTTCATTAGCTGTACCCAGGAAAATGTCCTCATCTGCTCTTTACTCTTCGGGCTTTCCTTTGGAACTCAGGCTTTGCTACCCAATAATATGGGAAATTGATAGAAAACTCTATTTTCTGGCTGTCCCACTGCCCAGTGGGTTGTCAGCTGCTGGCACTTGCAGAAATGCATCCCAGAGCACCCCAGCCTCATATCAGGGGAAGGGGTGAGGTTTGCTGGAAACAATTCCCAGGGAGCAGCAGGATGGAACAGCCAAAAATTCAGTAAGAAAACCTGAAGAGCAAACACAAAGCATCAGTCTTGCTTTGGGAGCAGCTGCTTTGGCAGAACACAGCAAAATTTCCATCTCTTGTATTGTTAATCAGCTCTGAAATTCACAGAGAAAAAATAGTGATAAAAATAATTAAAAGCCCAAAAACAAAGCCTTGGTTAAAGCAGACCCTGCTGCTCCACAAATTTCAGTGTACACAGCTTTGCAGGGCTCTGTCCAACTGCATCAAAGCCTCCAGTGCAGCACCCTGCACCAGATACAGGAAGTCTTCTAATGATCAACCCAGCATTAGGAGCATCATTGTTAATCAGGTTTTATGGATTTATGAAACAAATATACACACTTGTCTTGTTTAATATTATTTTCCACTCAGAACCTTAGTTTAATACAGATGCCCTGAAATTATACCATTCATAAATAATGCAAGTAATAAAACCTTTTTCTTATTCCCTGGTGTACACAAACACAAGATTAAATGTGGATTTAACAAAAAAAAAAAAAAAAAGAAAAAGGTAGAACTTTGGGTTTAAAAAACAAAAAACAAGTGCAAAGTGCCAGCTACTGTGAGAGGAGGAAGTCAGTGCAGCTTCCAGGCTCCAAGGCACAAATGAGAATTGATTTTTAAGGAGACAATTCATGGCCTGGATTTCGTGGTTAGATTTATATGACTGAATTTATGTATTTGGTTGGTTTGGGGATGAGGTGTGGATGTGTGACCCAAGTGGCAATGGAAGCACTGGCAAACACCCCAGAAATGATCACCCTGGAGAGCTTCACCAGGGCCACGGGGGCTTGCAGGGGTTGACATCCCCTTTGCCCACGGGGTTTTCAGAAAGCCCCCACATTTCCACTCTCCAGAGGGTGTTGGGGTGAGACGAGCTGCTGGAGGAGCTGCTGGAGAAGCTGCTGGAGGAGCTGCTGCAGACAGGTGGAGCTGGACGCTCGGCTCGGGGAGCTGTGCTAAACCTGCCAGTGCTTCAGTTTATTTGCTGTGCATCTTCTACATTATTCATAGCCCAGAGACTGCTGAAAATCAGCAACAATAAATAAATAAAGCAGCGAAATTAGTATTTTTGGGCTGGCTTTCACATGGCAAAACACATTTGACATAAAGCCATGGTCTCCCTTTGCTGAATTTGGCCAAAATCTAACCATGGGCAGAACTGCATTCCTACTCCGTAGGAGATAACTGCCTTTTTCCTTTCAGATTGGAAGAATCGATGTGTTTTGAGTGCTCAGAAGGCTGGGACTAATAGGGAGAAGGAATAAAAAGAATCTATGACCTGTGGGGCATTTTGCCTGCTCTGAGCCTGCAGAGGCAGAAATGCCAATGAGGTTCCCTGCAGCCTCATCTCCTGCCTTGCTACTTCCCTGCTGTGCATTTCCCAGTATTTTCGAGTCATTTCTGCAGCCAATTTCCAGTTCCTAAGCCATGAGCCTTCCCCTTCCACTCTGGACTCAGCACCACAGAGGGCTCGAGGCACAGTGGTCTGGTGACAGTGGCTCCTGCTGCAGTTCCTGTGGCTGTCACACTCTTCCTCCTTCCCTAGCCATGCTGGCACTTGGTTTTATGGAATGCATTAGGTCCTCTCTCCTCCAGCCTGCTGGGCAGGGAACAGAGTGAGCTGGGAACAGCTTTGGACCTGGTGGCTCTGCCAGGCTGGAGGCTGGGCTGGGGCTGTCCCCAGGAGGGTCCCTGTGGCACCCCAGCAGGACCCAGCAGGTCCCAGCAGGACCCAGCAGGACACCTGCCTGCCGACAGTCCTGCACTCTGCACCTCTGACCGCAGGTGTGAAATGAAATATCCCTCAACAGGAGTTTGTCCATCATCCTCCCACAGCCCAGCTCTGCATCCCCCCGACCCACGCAGCTCCACCCTGCCCACCCTGCCTGGTGGGAGGCAGGAGAACAGCAGAGGCTGCAGAGATTCGAGCCCAACGCTCAGGAAATGCTGCTGACAAACCGCACAGTCATCACTGCCGGAGCTGCCTGCCCAGCCAGCAAACAAGGGGAGAGAATCAGCTCAGTGGCTCCAATAAGCCCCAGAGGCTGCATTTGAATTTACAATGAGCTGCTCGGTGGAGCTCAGTTTGTCAAGCACCATGTCCCATTAGGATGGATATTTGAAGGTCTCAATAGAGCAGATAGAGAACTCTTTTATTCTCTTTATCAGAGGATGTTTGTGAGGGTGGCAGGTCAGGCTGGACACAGAGCCCAGGTTCAATGTCCAAGTGCTTTCCATCTCCTCTCTCTCCCTCCTGACAGCAACCCCTGAAAATCCAGCCCTAACTGAATGCAACTCCCTGCCAAAATGTGAGAAAAACCTCACTTTTCTGGTTTCTTCATCCTTTTAAGAAACAAAATTCTTAATATTCCCTCTGCTCAGAACTACATTGCACAGATGCAGCTTGGAGAAGGAGCTGCCTTGCTCCCAGTTCAGAGGTGTCAGGGGTGGCAGCTCCTGTGCAAAACCATGTTCAGGTAAAAGATGCTTTTCCCAGTGCCAGAGAGGCAGAAGATGTGTGCTGGAAGTCTCTCCTGCTGCCCACCCAGAAGCTTCGGGCATCATTACTCCTCCCTTGCCATGTGTTTTGGCTCCTGCAGGCACAGAATATTTGCAAAGCATTCAGCGTTTGTTGAAATACTCGCTCTGGATCAAAGCTCAATATTTCTTGGCTTCTCTACACTTTCTGAGCTGCCTTCTGCTCACTGTTATATATTTGCCTTTCTCTCCTAGGTTGTTAATGGATCTGAACAGCTTTTGTTTATTGGTTGGGCTTCTCTTCCCAGAGAAGGGCAATGGAGCTGGGGAGGGTTTGGGGCACCAGGAGTGGCTGGGGGAGCTGGAAAAGGAGCTCAGCCTGGAGAAAAGGAGGCTCAGGGGGATCTTGTGGCTCTGCACCACTCCTGACAGGAGGGGACAGCCAGGGGGTCAGGCTGTGCTCCCAGGGAACAGGGACAGGACAAGGGGAAATGGCCTCAGGCTGTGCCAGGGGAGGTTCAGGTTAAATATCAGGGAAAATTTTTTGAGGAAAAACGATGTGATCTGGCCAGAAGCTGCCAGCACTTTTTATTGAATTTAGAATCAATAGTGCATCAAGTGGCTCGGGATGTTATTAATCAGAAAATTGGCACGAAGGCCCAGGAGGTAATAACACCACAGCGTGCCCACTCTTTTCTTGTGGAGCAGCTGTTCATGACTCCAGGTAGTGCTAATTACTGCTTGGGACTTGCTTTCCACACAAGGCAAACTCCTGCTAACTGCACTGCACAGCTCAGCTGCTCCTGGTTATTTCCCTGTTGCTGTTGTTGTGACCTGCAGCAAAATATTCCATTGCATTCCCTCCAGTCCAGAAGGAAGGATGTGAAAGCTGGGGGGAAATGCACAATTATTTTGGGTCAAAAGACACTAAAAAATATGGGGCATCCTGCCAATGCTTCTCCTGATGCTGTTATTCCCCAGGTCATTAGGGAGATAGATACAAATATATAGGTATATAGATATATATGCCTCTCCACCCTTTGAGTAAAGTAATATATATAAAAGATAGGTATTTTCTCTCTCTCTAGGCTGTAGCCACTGTCATTCATCGTTCAGACATTGTCTGGGTCTCAGCTGCTTTTCAGGGAAATTAATTGTATTCAGAACATTTAAACTACCTTGTCTGCCACCTCCTTGTCACTCCATCCCAGCTCCCCAAAATGCAGCAGTGTCTCACAGCAAGTTCTCTGTGTGTAGCACTGGGGTTTATTAACAGGGAAGATGCTCAGCCCTTAGAAGCTTTTCCGTGATCTATTTTCAAAGATTTGAAACCTTTTCATTTATTTTTTCACTTGCCTTTTATAAAAATCTCTCTGTTTGCCAGACCTGTTCAGGGTCAACAGATTTAGCAGTATCTCTATAAAAATAACAGGGAATTTCTAAGCCTCTGTATTCATGGCCTACACAGCACACCAGGGAAAGGAAAATAACTTGAAAAGTATTAGAACATACTTTAATAAGCTCAGGTCTCCTGTCTGTGACCCTGAAAGTGTGTTTATCTCTGGGCTTGTCTTCAGCAATCGTTATTCCACCAGCACCTTAGGATAAGCAGAATGCATGAATTTACAGCTGTAAATCCCATTTGCCTGCATGTAATCTAGTGGTTTTCCATGGAAAAAAGGTTTGAAATGCTGCACCTGTCCTGCTTTTGCAGGGAGGGGATTACATTCTTATATAATTATTGTATGATTGTGTCTAATTGGATTTCCAATACCATTTATTTTGTCATGAGGCTAACCTGGAAGTAACCTCCAACTGACTTCATTAATCCTAATGAGTTAATTAATTTGTGATTAATAAACACCAAAGGGAACAGAGGCAAACATAACTACTATCCCCACTGAAAGGAGTGCTTGGCACATAAATGGTGGATCTTCTCCCCAAATCATCCTTCCCATTTCAGGACTCCACTGGCAGATCAAACACATGGCAGTGAAGCCCTGTGATCAGTGCTAGTGAAATCTCAGATGCTTTAGATCTCTCCTCTCCACTCAGGTTTATTTATTTATGCACGATGATGTCTTTTCCCGGCAAGCTCTTGACCCTCCTGTTCCATGGCTTGCAGCAAAACTTCCCCAACAATGAGAGCTTTTAGTTAAACATCTCACCATCGAGTGGTGGCAAGATCAAGCTCTTGATTTTACATCTCTCCATGGACTGTCATTTTCTCTCTGCTGCTGCATAACGTGATTTTTCATATTTCTTCCCAGAAATGGGGAAGTTACATGGTCAGACTCTCAGCTCCACTGTGAGAGAGAATTCTTATCCCTGCTTCTGCTGCAGCTTCTGCCTCAGATTTTTAACCAACATCATCCAGATACCCTTGGGTTAACACAGACCATGGGGCTGTGAATGGAAACCTGCTGCTCCCACAATGGCAGCTGGATGCAAAATGTAGGTAACAAAAGCAACGAAAAAGATGAAGGAGATGGGGGGAAACTGAGGGTTTTTCACAGCACCCAAAATTGCTGAGCTGTGAGGAGCTGGAAGAGCTCTGGGAAGGAGCAGCAGGGCTGCCTCAGCCACCACTCCTGTAGGTCCCTTCCAGGTGAAATATTCTGTTCTTTCTATTCTATTCTGTTCTATTCTATTCTATTCTATTCTAATTCTAATTCTAATTCTAATTCTATTCTATTTCTTCTCTTCTCTTCATTCCCAGGGCATGGACAGGAGGGGGACAGGGAGAGCAGCCCACAGCCTCAGCTCCAGGAGCCTGAGGGATGTTCTCCCTTTTTGCAAGAATCTGGTTGCTACTTTGGATTCTTACAGAAAGTACAGAAGAAAATTGAGAGAGTTGGAATGGATAAAAGATCCAGCAAGCCCAGCCTTGCAGTGCAAAGGTTTACAGCAGCTCTTCTCTTCCAGCCCCTACTATTTCTCACCCCATATCTGATCCCCACATAGCAGTGAACTAGATATGCAATTAGCATTTCCCAGATATTATCTGCAGTGATTCATAGCAATAAAAGCTGAGAAGAAGGCAGAGGCCAGCACAGCACCCACCCAGCTTTCTGCCCGGACTGCAGATTTGTTTTGTATGCTGGGATTTCTGACAACCACAAATAATTGGAGTTTCAGTTTAATCTAAAATGTGGCAATGGCTCCTAGCATCAAACAGGGCTCTGGTTCATTATCAGAGCACTCTGGTGGATAAACACTTTTGATTATTTTTCCCCGCAGGTTCCCCATACAAACACTGACCTGCTCAAGGCTGCTGAGGTTATACAGAATCATGTTATGGAGAGGCACAACAGCCTCTTATTCACCTGCCTGGAAGGAGAGCTGGACTGCAAGGTGCCCTTTACGTGGATAACAGGATCTCCAGCCCCACAGACAAGGCAAGAGAGCCAAGAGCTGCTCAACAGCGTGGGCACATTTTTCCACACAGTTCCCATCCAGGCCTATTTGGGGAAGATTAGCACTGGCACCATGTCAAAGATGAGTTTAATCGCATTATGAATATTCACTTGTTCCATGACAGTTTCCCTCAGAGTCTCAGAGCTGCAGTGGCCAAAGCTGGGCAATTTCCCTGCAGCCCTTCTGGCTCCAAACGCATGGAAACAACTCGGGGGGAAACTCCAGCATTCAGCAAGTTTATGGGCAATGCAATTTATTTTATGATCAAATTACACCAGGGTAATGCTGCCTTTTGCATCAGACAATTCAGTTCTAGTAATTGCTACCCTGGGGGTCTCTTCTCTTCTCTGTACACCCAGCCCATTTATAACACTGATGGCAGCAATGTGTGAGCAGAGGGAGGATAATAGACCTTAAATAGCAGCAACATCTTGCTGGAGGAAACAGAGAGCTTTGTCTTTATATTTCCAAGACTTGTTGAGCCTTATGAGGTGTGTGCCTGTCCAGTGAGCTGGGAAACAACCCCAAGAGCTGATGCCATGGGAATGGATGGGATCAGGCTGCTCTCCCAGGTGTGCTCTCTCTCACACACATTCACTGGCCAAACTGGTGAGTTTGATTGCAGATAGGTAGTAAAAAATTGAGGAAAATGCAAAGAACTGGTAAAAACACATCTGGGGCCCAACGAGCAGCCCTAAAATCCTTTTACCAGCCTTAGGCTGCAGCCCTGGCAAAGGGGTAGCCCTGGGGCTGAGGTTTGGATCTTGAAGATGTAGGTCAAGCAGGTCTGAGCTGCACAGGGCAGGAATTCCTGCTGCAAAGGAGCTGAACACAGCCATAACCTAACCCTTCTGTTCCTCCCTTTCCTTTCTCTGAAAGGAAGATCACAGAAGCCCAGGCTGCTCTGGGTTGGGAGGAACCTGAAAGCTCATCTCGTTGTGTGCAGGGGCACCTTTCAGTGTCCCAGGCTGATCCAACCTGGCCTTGGGCACTCCCAGGGATGCAGGGGCAGCCCCAGCTTCCCTGGGCACTCTGTGCCATCCAAGCAGAGATGGAAGTGTCTCACTCACAGTGCCCAGGGAGCTGTGCCAGGTGAAGGTCAAAGCCATGGTGCTCAGCATGGATGGATGGCAGGGAGCAGGAGGCTGATCTGCCTCCACTCAGCCTGTCAATGGGGAGGAATGGGAACAAGTGACACTGGGTAATGCATTTTGAAAGAATGTCCTCTACTTTGGGGAAAGTCACACTGCAAGGCATGTTGGAAGCAAGTCTTGATCTATTTAAACTGTTTGGCTTTGGGTTTCAAAAGGACAAGAATTTCTTGGGGGGAGAAAGCAACAGCAAACTTTCAACCAGCTGTATAATTTCCTATAAATATTCCACAGCCCCTGGGATCCCAACACCCTTGCTGAACACATGGCATGGAGCACTGTGGATCATCTTCTCAGTGTGATGAGGCCAGAAAGTGGCTAAAGAAGTCCTGGAGGACACCTGGTTGATTCCAAAGATGAAAGGCAGCCCTTCCATGCTGGCACTGAGCTCCTGGCACTGCCGAGAGCTGGGCTAGAGCAGCCTTTCAGCCCTGGGTTAGATGGACTCTGAGAAGAAGAAATTATTGCTGATTTTTACCCTTGGAAAGCAGCAGGTGAATGGCAGCAGCAGAACCCCTCAGGCTCCTGAAGAAGGTGTTTCTCCTATCCTCACCCCTCATCTCTCATCCCATCCCACCCTTACATTTCCTCTCCTCAGCTCCCCTGTACTCCTTGGGGAACTCCCTGCCTGCCCTGTCCCCTGTCTGCCATGATTTCCCTCCACTGTTTAACCATTCTTCCACCTGGGCTGCTTTCCAGCCCTCTTTGCTGCGACCTGGCATGAATGTCAATCAGCTATTTTTGGAAGCACCACTCCAGATGCCTCCAGATCTCTTCTGACATCCCCACATGGCATGGCCAGAGGGGTTTGGAGTGAAGGAAGAGCAGGGAGTGTCCCACAGCCCATGGGCTGTGCAGAGCACAGGTTAATGTGAGGCTCCATGTGTTCTTACCCTGCAACGTGACAGAAATGTACTGCAGGCAACAGCAGCCTCACCACAATGTATTGATTTACTTTTAACACTTCGTTCCTCAGCAATCATATAAATCAGCGAGACAAAAAGAGGAATAGGAAATTGCTCCCCGCAATGCTGAATGGACTCTCAGCACTTTCGTGCTGCAACCTTGGATTTACCCAGCAAGGTTACAGCCAGGAGGAGCTGCAGCAGGAGCTCAGGGCTTGTGGCTTTCCCCCATATCCTCAAAATAACCTAAAGTGGTTAAAATATTTCCTTAAAATCGCGGGGTGAAAAGCAGCTGTTCTTCCAGCAGCCAGCTGAAGGGACTGGGAGGGCTGGGAGTTCTCCTGGAGCCATGGGAGGATGATGTCCTTAGGCTACATCTGCTCCAGATGTTCCAACACTGGGGGAAACGTCCTGGGAATCTCACTGGGGGAGGAGAGCTGAGAAGCCAAGGTAGAAGCATCTCCAGCTCTGACCTGGAAGAGTCACCAAGCAACACCATCCCACGTGAGCTCACAGATTGTTAAGCACCTTTCGGTATTTTAATGAGCTTTTGGATTTTGCAATGAATGTTTCCTATTCTGCTACAATGGCTGTGCTGGCAGTGAGACAAGTTTGCACAGCAAACCACTTTCCCCACAAACTGAGCCTCACAGGAGCAGCTTCCACCTGCAAGAAGTGAATCTGATCAGAGCACTATTCCTTCCCTTTCATCCTGGGAGGAGAAGGATAGGGAAGGATTAAGATAGAAAGCAGGCATGGTGCTAGGGAGGTACAGCAATCCTTTCAACCCCAGACCATGCTGTGAGGGAGAGAGCATCTACACATCATTCTCTCTTTTTACTTTTTCCCTGCCCTAAAATTGCTGTTCTTCATCCCAATATGGAAACATGTGATCTGAAATATAGTAATGTTTTTTCTTTCTATACCTGGAGTATGCCTGAAGTCAAATAGAGATAAAAAATTTACTTTGCTGCTGCCACCACAGATTTTTTTCCTGTAAATTATTCGGCTTTATTAAGCACATAAAGACCTACAAAGTTGGTCTTTTAATGTACTTATATAGCCATAAACTAATATCACTGCTATAATTGCATTTTAATGATTTTTTTTATCTTTGCCTAATTTGTATATTTAACAATCACAATAGAAAAAGAAATGCTCTCTGTGGAAGCTTTCTGCTCAGAGATTAGATGCACGTTTGCTCCTCATGCCCACAGTGCTGATCAAAGCTTCCTAATTCCTGTTCCCTGCTCTTAATGGCTCCTGTGGAGATAACCCAGCCCTGCCTGGGCTGCCCCAGCAGCTTTGAAAGGCTCAGGCTGCTCTGCAAATGCAGCTTCAATCCCAGCAGGGCAGATTTGCTCTTCCCTAAAGCCCTGGGCTGAGGATTCCAGTGGAACGCAAGGAGCACAGGCAGCTGGACAGAAGTTTTATGTGGAAAAAGAAAGAATTCTGTCCTAACTTCTTCAGAAAGAGATCCAAAGCTGGTTTGGATATTACCACTTGCACCTCACGCTGTCTGTGGTGGATTTTTTGGGTGATTGCTGGGAGCATCCCAGGGGCAGGAATTGTGCTGAAGCTCCTCTGTCTCCCATGGACACTCAGGTCCTGTGGGGTTGGAGCTTCTCCGGGCACAGCCTGGCAAACTGCCCTGCTCTGTTGCCTCATAGGTTGTGATAAAGTTTTCCATCCCTGGAATGTTGGATGGGCTTGGAGCAACCTGGGACGGTGAAAGGAGTCCTCACCCACGGCAGGGGGAGGAACGGGATGAGCTTTGAGGTTCCTTCCCACCCAAACCAGTCTGTGATCCTATGAAATACACAGCAGTGTTCTAAACTGCCTAATTAAACCTTTGATTTAGAATTAGTAACAGCTCAATGACATTTCTATCAGCAGATAGCTATGAATGAGCAAAGAAGTGCTGTTTGCTGACAGCATTTTGGATCCTGTCAGTGCCACACCATTCCCAAACAAGATCTATGCCACCAATGGTTAAGATCTCAGATGAGCATTCCTTCTAATAATTTCTGGTTATTTAGTGAGATCAGAATTACAAATTATTAAACCCTGCTAATAATTACTCTAAGTGGACATTAATTAGCATTGACTAATCACGAGATTCTCCCTACACCCACTTGCTTATCCAGAAAACTTCTGCTGTTGATTGATACAGAAATGAAAGCCTGATGAATCAGTAATACTTAGAGCTTATGGAAAAGGATTGCCTGAGTCAGAAGGAATAAATTAGCTGGTAATTCCAGAAAAGTCGAATGTGTAATTATGCTGCCAGAAGGTGTCTTGTCCTGTGTCAGCTCCTGCTGCCGTGGGCAGAGCATGAGAGCTCTGGTGCTGCACAGGCTGCAACCAGCCCTGTGCGTGGGGGAGATCAGCCCTTTTTGGGGGAGATCAGCCCTTTTTGGGGGCTCTGCCAGCCCTCGGCAGCATTGGGGTCTCCTCTTCAGCTGGAGGATGAGCTCAGAAAAAAACTCCTTTAAGGTCAGAGGAGCTGGGAGAGCATCTTCAAGTTCCACTGATTTTTTTTTTCTTTAAGTAATTGATGTGGAGAGGACTCGAGGCCCCCTGAGCATGTGGAGATAGGAACCAACCTCCATCTCCTGCTGGCTGTGGGGAGCAGTGCTGCTTTTCCAGAGCAGAGCCTGATGCCTTTGGAAGGCTCTGTGCAGCACAGTGCTGTCCTGGGAGCAGCTGTGCTCTGCTCCCCCAGCAGCAATAAATAATCCCCCTTGTAGTTAAACTGCAGCAAATGAAACAGTTAAACACCTTATTCTGTGAGCTGCAAAACCTGTTCCAAAGGATAGTTCCAAATCTATCCTTTCTATCTTTGTCATTATTTCAAAGTCTTCACATGACGGAATTTGGGTTGGGCTTTTTTTTCTTTCTCTCTTTAGGAAGCTGCAAAACGTTTCAGCACACTTTGAGCATATCCTCCTGTTAACTTTTTATGCACATGTTTAATTTTTGTGGGCTTTTTCATTCAATCTCTGTGACTGATGCACAGGTCCCTGCAATCCTTTTCATCTTGGCTCATTGCACACGCGGAAATGGGGCTGCAACACAACATGTTATGGCAAAGTTTCTCCTTTCTGCTTCAGGAATGAATTACATTGCAGGGATCTATATTTGGAGCTCTCCAGCACTGCTCTCCATCCTGTGCCTTTTGATGTTTTATACATTTGTCTGAGCTGCCTGTCTGCCGGTTGAGCTGGCTTGAAGTTATCAAAGTTTTATCATTTTTCAAGTAGAAAAACACTTTCTCCAGCCTCCCCCTTCTCCCCCTCCACTTCCAGCATTTTTCTCCAGCCTGCAGAGCCCCAGCCAAGGCTCCCAGCTGTGCCAGGTGTTGTTTCCTCTGGATCAGCTCTTGCCTCTGGGAGAGCAGCTGGGGCAATCTTTAGGTGTGGGAATGGTGATGCTGTGAGCTCCTCACACTGCTCCTCACACTGCCCTCATCCTCACAGCTCCATCTCTTCCCAGCAGCCTGCACCCCTCAAGGACCAGGCTGTGCTGTAGACATTGGGTGAATGGGGGAGGATGCTGAAAACTGCTAAATTCCTTGTGTTCTCTTCCTCTTCCACTTGTGTATTTGTTAGTTGATAGATCCAAATAATTTAAAGCTGGTTAGAGCAGCTTAGCCACAGGGAATGCAGATGGAAGTGCTCAGCTAGCTGGACACCTGAAGCTGTGGCTTTGTCCAGCCATGCTGAGCTGGGCTACAACAGCTAATCCCAAACATTTATCCCTCCATAGTAAGCACTGCAGTTATTTCCAACTTTCCTGGTGTCTCGAGATGTAGCCCACGCGACCTGCTTTTCTTGGTCTTCAGCTTTGGAATTGGCAACCTTCTCCTGGAGCCTGCAGCTGCCTGGTGCTCCTGCCAGCCTTTGGCTCAGAGCTGGGGAGAAGGTGGGAAAATGTCTTCTGCTCTGAGTAAGGTCTAGCAAACTGCAGGCAAAAATGAATTTTCATTGCTTCTTAATGATGATTAGTGATTTTGATACCACTGATCACATGCATTCCCAGAACATTTGATTAATGAAACCATTTCTAAGCAGAAGTAATAAGCCTGTGGCAAAAATATGACAGGAACAATGAGATCTGTCTGTACATCTCCCTCATAAAAGGCCCTGACTGTAAAGAAATTCCTAAAGGTTGTAAACAAAATGGTTTTCCTCTTCCCATTTCCCTTTTCCTCTCCCCCAAGCTACTTCCATCATTAGAAATCGATGCATTAACTGGAGATTTCTTGCTTTGGGGTTGCAGGCAGAGAACACCAAAGTCTTTCTACTCAGAACAAATGTGAATTTCAGAAGTAAATTTGAGTCAGAGATCAACTCACATTGGCAGATCAGTGGGAGCATTTTCTGCCACTGGGAAATCAGCACACCAAGTGTCTGTGGGATGCAGCCAAGGGCAGCGACTGCAGCTTTCCATGGGATTTTGGGAAGGAATTCCTGGCTGGGAGGGTGTGAGGCTCTGGCACAGATTCCCAGAGAAGCTGTGGCTGTCCCTGGGTCCCTGGAAGTGTCCAAGGCCAGGCTGGACAGAGCTTGGAGCAGCCTGGGATGGTGGAAGGTGTGCAGGGCTGGAACAAGATGGGCTTTGAGGTCCTTCCAGCCCAAACCATTCTGGGATTCTGTGATTCCATGAAAATATGTGGCAGATGATGGTTCCATCCTGCCTACAGGAGGTTTCCATAACATCCCCTGAATCCAGGGACACAGGAGCTCTCAGCCACTTGATCTGGGCACTCGCTCTGCCCCAGCCCTTCAGCTCGTGCCTCTGAGTCAGAGTGGGCAATAAAGGTGCAATTAAGTTGAGACACAAGAAGAAAGAATATAAATTATGGCCTTGCATTTATATAGCACATTTCATCCCAAACCATCGAGTTAAGTGATTGATATACAAATTACATTTTCAGAGATCACTCTACTCTCTCCATGCCTGACATGCAGATATATATAATGTAATCATTATTTTTTAAAGCAAACTTACTTATTAATGCAAACCCTACAATTGGGGTGAGCTCTTCTGGGCAAAGATGAATCAGAAGTGACAAAACTCCACCATCTCAAGACGAACATGCTTAAGAATGAATGGAATAATTTAGATACTTAGATCCCTCCAACACAGCAAGTTCAAAGCCAAACAGAAAATGCCTCTCTTCTCTAAGGATTCAAAACACAGTTTGCTAAAATGTAATTAAGCACAAAGTCCCTTGAAATCAATCACTTCCAGAAACTAATACCCACCTTGCTGATTAGACAGTGGGTAAGCCAGGGGCAATTAGTGCATTAGTATGAAAATTGTTAACTGTGAGAGCAACCAGTTTGGATGGGATAATTGCTCTGAGAAAGACTACTTGATGGTTAATATCAGAAAAACTGATGTCTTTGGGAGAGGGGAAGCGACTATGTTAACAGCAGCTAGTTAAAAGTGACCTAGTTCTCATTAATAATCTTTCTGATTGGATACAAACTTGAATCTGGGAGGCTAATTGGGACCATCAGCACATGTCACCCCAGCTGATGGCAGCTGGGGAGTTTTCTGCTTTGTCTGAGGGAAAAGAGGTGCTCTTTTCCCTCTCTCCTGGCAGTGGGAAGGCATTTTGGATCAGAAAGGTGAAGCTCTGACTCCTCATTAAGTCATTTTTCAGCTTGTCCCAGGGCAGAGGTTCATCCCTGCCCACAGCTCCAGCAGCGCCCTGCCTCATTCTGTGCAAAAGTGGTTATAACTGTGGTGTAACCCTGAGAATGTGGCAGCCAAAGTCTGTTCAGCAACCAGAAACCAGCCCAGGGAAATTCAATCCATTATGTTTAACCACTTTGAATAACGTGTTATGTTTCCAAATTTTCAAGCATGTGTTTGCTCAGTGTGGCTGAGTGGAAGTGTCAGGGAAAAATGTTTGGTTTTCCTACTCCTGCAGTTAATGACCAATTTTCCACAAATCATAATAGTTTTACACCATTAGGCTCCATAATTAAGTCTTCATTCCGTGATCCTGTTTACTCAGCACACACTGGAGTTTGACAGAGCCCTGTGGCTGTCAGGCCAGAAATGATTTGTGTTGCAGAGCAACTTCCCCAGTGATGGCTGAGCTCCTCCGACAGCACCAGAGATCAGCTCTCCAGGCGAGGAGGAGGCAATTCCAGCAGGAAACACAAACCAGCCTGACATGGAACTGACACTGGAGCTGCTGTGCTCCACATCCATCCCACTCACTGGAACTCCACCTGCAGCATCACTTCCCTCAGCTTCCTGGGGATTCCCTTTGCTCCAGAGGGAGAATCACCTCTGATTCTACCACAGAGAGCTGCCCAGGGGTGGCGAGGACACCCCAGACCTCTCAGCATCCCCAGCAGGCAGTGGTTAAATGGCTTAGCCTGCTTTGATCACAGAATCCCAGAATGGTTTGGGTTGGAAGGACCTCAAAGCTCATCCAGTGCCACCCCTGCCATGGCCAGGGACATGTTGCACTGTCCCAGGCTGCTCCAAGCCCCATCCAGCCAGGCTCAGCCCTCCCCAGGCACAGGGATCCAGAACAGAGCCCAAGGAGTAGCTCTCCCTCTGCTGCAAATCATCTCATGCTGTCCCAAAGCTGCCTCGAGTCGCCTCTGAGAATATTCATCAGTTAAAGAGGAATCAAGATCTGCTGGACCTGCCTCATTGGCTTCACACCATTTCAAAGAGGATTTAGAGCAGCATAAAGTTGTTGTGGCAGTTGGGGAGCTGAGCAGATCTTTGTATTTACATTGCGTTATTCTGCTCGAGATAAAGCCCAACTTAAAATCCCTTAACTCTTTTTGACAACAAATTAGTTTCAGATCAAGGGCTCCTGCTCTGTCTCAAAATATGATTTTCACTTCCAAATTATTCATCTTGCCAGAAGCTGTTGCTAACCAAAACAAAAAAAAAAAAAAACACAAAAAAAAAAAGAAAAAAAAGAAAAGAAACACAAATTTTTAATGGTTTGTATAATGTCTTGTTCACTTTCAGTTTTCTTCATAGAAAATTCTCTTTGTCACTTCATGCCAGAGAGTAAACTCTTCTATCACATTAATTTAGCAAGGCAGCCCAGGCTTTTGGGCAGAAAGCTCTCTGTGGGCATTTTGTGTGACCTGAAAACACAACATCCCTTCCAGCTGAGCTCCAGGCTGGGCAGGTGATCCACAGCAACCCACAGCCCCACTAACCATGGTCCAATTTAGGACAAAAGTCTCCAAAATCAGACATTTCTGTCAGGATACTGGAACTGACTTAGCAAAGAGTGTTTTCAGCTGTTTTAATTGCTCAGAAAGAGAAAAGCAACTGCAAACCCCCAGGAGTTCCTCGTGTCCTGCCGCCCAGGGTGGGCAAAATGCTCCATGAGGATGGAACTTTGCCCTCCTCCTCCTCCCCAGCCACACAGCCTGGAACAGCACATCCCGAGAGGCTGAAGAAGGAATATTACACAATTCAGGGAGAATAAGGACATTTCCCCCCTTTTAATTGTTTGCTGCTTGGCTAGTTATTGATTACACTTTTGCAGAGTTGCTATTTGTTTTTCTTTGCAATATATTGGCTTCTCGAGGCTTTTAATCAACTGTAATAGATGGTGATTACCACTAGCTGCTCTCCAGCCTGCCTGGCTAATTCCATGGTCTGAAAGCAGGAGTTGTCTTGCTCCATGTGTGTGGAAACTCCTGCATCCCTGCCTGCCTCCTTCCCCAGCCCAGCCTGAATTTTGGGGCAAGTGACATCAGCAGAAATGAAGGCATTTCTTCTAAAAATTCCCAGTTGTCCTCCACTCCTCACAGAGCTCACATTGTCATCTCAGCTTCCCTGCCCATTTTGAGGGAAACCCTGGAATGTGGGATCAAACTTCTGGATGAAGCCGGAGTTTTTAAATGAAAGTTCCTGCTTGCTGAACTTGGACATTTCAGCAGGTGTTCTGGTCTTCTGTGTGCTTCGTGATTAATTGTATCCCGTGGAAAATTATTCCACAGGCACAACAATCAGCACTTGGTGTTTCCAAATGTTAGCTCCTTCTATAAATGGGTGTTAGCAAAAAGCAGATGGCAAAGATAATTCACTGTCTGCTGCACTACCCTCACCCATTGCCTTTGCCTTTGCTGCTCTCTCCAGTCAGGCTCTATTTTCAGTTCTCTCCTCACTGCTAGGCTGTGATTTATGGGGATTTTGTCTGCTGGTTTATTTACAAACCTCTTGTTCTGTGATTTGATTTGAGATCAGAAAGGTCCCTGTGGGGCTGAGAGAAAGGGTGTCATTTTGATGTTCTCAGAGCAGCAGGTTCAACTCTTTCTACCCTTCCAGGCACCCCAAAGGAGCAAACACTGGAGGAGGACACTGACTTCCCCCAGGGCTGGTGGCATTTCAGCTCTGTGGCTTCTTAATTTCAGCCACCTGATACCAGGGAGTACTTGAGTCATGGAAGTCACCTGTGGTTCACTGAGCTTTCTCCTGGTTTCTCCCTCCTGTGCCTTGCAATGACCAAGAGAAAGTTTGGGATGCAACAGTCCTTTTACAACATCAAAGGGTCCCGTTTGAATTTTTGAGATTGCTCTTGAGTGAGGAGACTTCCCCTTGGTATTTGACTGCCCAGATAACCTGGAGTCACCAGCAACCTCCCACCACCAGTCTCTAAGGGTTTCCCATTTGACTCTCAGCATCTCATCTCCGACTGCAGCTGCTGCTATTCCTCCTGGGCGTCCCTCGGGTCACCTGCTCTCTTTGTTTACTGTTCTAGGAATTGTTCTTGATTAAATTACTACTTGGTTGCTTTTTCTGCATATTGTCCCCTGCAGCCTTTTCTCCAGCAGAGCATCTACCACACAAATGTTTCTGTAATCTGAAGACAAAGTGGTCTCTGCGAGTCATTCCTTGGCCCCTTTGAGACGCCAATCATTGAAAAAGCCTTAACACTCCCAGCTGTCAAGATGTCACGGAGATTTTGAAACATGTCAGCTCCTTATCAGCTGCTGAGGCAAGAAATCAGCTAGATGGAGGCTTCCAGAGAAGCAGAAGAAGTCATTCTCCAAACCAAACAATGCCAATTTTCCTCCCTGCATCAGCACCGAGAGAAGGTTCTGCTTTGAGCCACTCCAGTGCAGCTGCTCAGTGCTGTGATTTCTGTGACAGCCCATTTCAGATCATCACTGCCATCTGCTCCCTGCTGCTCCTGCGAAGGGCTGATCTTCCTGGAGCAAGGACTCTGCCCATGAACCCCCAGTGCACCTTGGGCACAGCACCATCAGCCCCTGGTGGGAGCTGCAGGTGCTGTGGGAGCCCAGGGGGCTCAGGCAGGGGGAGAACCCTCCAGGACTGCAGAACCACCCCCAGATCTCTCCCCCATTACATTTTCCAGCATGGTGACCATTCTCTGTTTAACACTCTACAGTATTTCTTCTGAATGCTATTGTGCTCTGCTGATTTAATCTGTGTCAGTGCAAAACCCTCTGGGGTACCTGGTGCCTGCCACCTGCTCCTGGGTTTTAATGGGCATTTAACAGGGCTTGAGACGTGTGTGGGCATCTTTCCAGACCAGCATTCCCAGGGCCAGGCTTGACCTATTCATTGTGAACACGCAGGTCCTGCTGCCTCGGGACTCAGGGCTGACATCCCACCTCCTGCTGCCTCCTCCAGGCATCACTCACTTGAAAGCAAACCCAAGAAGTCACAGGAGCAGCAAACAGCAAACACAGGAGTCAAAGCAGCAACACTGAGAAATACATTTTCTTCCTCAAGAAAAAAAGACCCTGCCGTTAAAAAGGAAAGCAGAGCACATCAAGGATGTGTCAAGCAGATGGATGAAAAACATTTGGTCACTTTATTTCTTACCCCAAACTGCAGGAAACACAAGCACTGAATGCTGCTCTCTCATGGACTTGGAAATGTGAAAAAAACCCTCAACAAACATCAAAGTCTCTGTTCAAACCTGTTCATTTTGGTTCTCCAGCTGCAACTTTTCATGGTACAAAAGCATATCCTTGATGAAATTCAGATCTGAGTACTCCTGACCATTGAACTCAAAGTCACAACTCAAAGCCTTGAAGTCCATGTACATCACAAGGACGGAGAAATGTCTCTCATTCTCAGAGTCAATGAGTGAATAACTCTCTGAGGCCAAATCGCCTGTGTAGGACGTCCCTCACTACTGTAACACCACTAGAAGCCTATTTTTGTACAGCTTTAGGTCTTGGAGACAATCCAGAAGCAGCTCTTACAACCCATGCTGACTCCAGGCTGACTCACACCCTTAACTCACACATGCCATTGTCTTTATTCAGATTTCCCACTTACACTGCAGGCATCTGACTTTGCTTAATTACAGCTTTTTTTTTCCCAGCCAATATTCCTTTTGTTTCTCCCCTTTATATTTAGCACGGTTATAAAGGGGTAGAGCAGGCATTAATGAAGATGTTCGGATTTCAAAAGCCTTTGGTAGCACTGGAGAGGGATGAAAAAATTCTACCCACAGAGGAAGCAGAGATTTTACCAACCCCTGCCTGGTCCTGCCAGTCAGAGCCATGAGAGCCACGAGAGCACAGCAAGGTGTCACCAGGGCCAGGAGCCAGCAGGGGCTGAGGGACATCCATGACCTGGAGAAAAAGGCCATTACCTGTCCTTAAAGATGAAATGGCACAAAATTATTTTTTACATCAGGATTTGCCTCCAGCCAGGATCTCCTGGAGGGCTTTGCCAAGGAACCGAGGCAGGCTGAGAGCAGGGTGAGCTCACCAGCCGTGGGGACAGGCAGGGTGGGAAAACAGAACCAGGGAATGGCCTGGGCTGGGAGGGAATCTCTCTCCTTGATGGTTACACAGGTTTTGAAGCACCAAACCATGACCTCCCTGGCTTGCCTTGCCTTGCAGCACAGGAGTGAGCCTGGCAGCTTTGTCCTCTCCTCAGGCAGCACAGCTCCCCTGCTGAAGCTCCCTGTCCTCTGCAATGCACATGGAAAGCCTCATCCTGCCAGATTTTATGCAAGATGTTTTATTTATACACTCTTCCTCCCTGATTATACCCTGCTTGAAATAGAGCAACACTTTTTATTTCCACCAGTGCTCACCAGTGCTGGGCACTGGTAAATTTGCCCACAGAAAGCGCAGAAAATGCAAAGCTCCAAGTCGAGGCGGAAATGCAGAAAGTGCTGAATGAAAATAAATCCGAGGGGAAATGGATTTAATGGTCCGAGCAGCTGCCTCGAGCTGCCCCAGCCCCGAGCACAGCGAATAAGGACACATTAGAGCGTAAATTCAGAGGAGAATTGGCCCAAAGCCGCTGCATGTAACAGATTACAGCAGATTATCCTAAATAATGATTGATTCCTTTGGACTTGGATTTCACACGCCTGGTTTGCAGCCCAACCACACAAATTGGCACAGAGCTGACGTGGGCTGGATGAACAAGTGTGAGGGGGAGCAAAGCGCTGTTAATGGGCTGTGATTCACAGAAATCCAGGTGTACAATAGTGCAAACTTATACTGACATTTCCCTAACTTCTTCTGACACACTTGTTTCCTACCAGGCTGAGAACTGGGGAGCAGCTGCCAGAGCTGCAGTTGCCAGAGCTGCAAGCTGGGGAGATGAACAGAAAACTTCAAAGAATAAAATGTTGACGAAAACCAGATATGAAAGTGTATGAAAAGGAAAACTTTCTTTCTGCTTCAAAGAAATTACATATTTTCCAGAACATACCATTGGCATTTCTGAACCCAAATACCGACAGACTAAAAAAGAAATGCATTGAGAAGTCTCAAGAAAGACAGGCAGATAATAAAGATAGCCTTTACCCTTCTTCCCTTGTCTGTTTTATTTCACACGGAGAGAGGAAAAGAAAACTGAATGGAAGGTAATTACAAAAGTCAACACTCAGCAAAGAATTCAAATGGTGTGACCAATGTGGCTTTCAGTATAATAAATGGCTCATTTCACTTATCAGCTGCACTTTTTACTATTATTATTATTTTTTTTTTAAGACTGGCTTCAGAATCCTTATTCAGTTACTTGGACCTATTGATGTCTCTCGTGCCAAATCAATACTTTTTCCTAGAGAAAGGAGTAAAAATCCATATTCCTCCTGCTCAGCAGTAAAATCATGGAAGCTTGGGGTTCATATGCCTGAGTGATTGCTGTGTGGCTTGGGTGTTAAAGCTGTCAGGTGTGGATGCTGGGTAATAAAATAAAAAAATATCCCATTTCCTGGACTGATCTGCACTTAGCCCGCCTTGGCCACTGACCTGGAACATCATCTGCACAGTGCAGGAGAAAAACACTCCCAGGTGAGACCCCAAAGGCTTTTCCTGCCAGCAGAGTCCTCCTGGCCAGGAAGGCACAAGCAGAGAGAGATGAGATATTGATGAATATTGATGAAATATTCCAGAGGTTCCCCTGGAGCACAGGCTGAGGAGTGAGTGGCTGGATTTCCCAGAGGGAATTCCTCCTGCATGCCCTGGGTGTGGCTCAGCCCAGTCCCAACCCTATCCCAGCCCTGTCCCAGTCCTGTCCTGGTCCTGTCCCAGTCCCATTCCCAATCCCATTCCCGCAGTGAATTGGGAGCACAGCCCTCTGGTGATGCTCAGCTCAATGTGCCTCTGCTTCTCTGTTCAGGGTGGTTTTGTTGTTGCTTTCTGTTTGGTGGTTTTTGCCTTTTTTTTTTTTTAAGGGGAAAAAGAGAATCTGAAGAGTTTGTTTGTAGAGCACAGAGACTTCTGTGAGACAGTGAGAGTCCAAGAAACCAAACAGGAATGAGATAAAATTTTGGCTTATCCTTATTTTCCCTCCTTTATAACAAAATTATAGATGAACTTTTTTTCTGTTTGAACTTTCTTCTTGAATCCAACTGTCTTTTTTTTATTTCCTCTGAATTCCCTCAGGATTGGCCTCTCCATTTCCATGCCTGCTCACTCCACCCTAGGCCAGGCACCCTGCCTGGAATCTGTTTTGCTCCAGAGAAGACAACCAGGAGTGTTTGATTTTGCTCTGGTGTGGATGAGATGCTCCTGCTCAGCTGAGGAGCAGATCCTGACTCCTCTTTGAAGAGGCAGATAACAGGCTGGAGTGCTGGAAAGCTCCACACCGTTTCAATAAATAGAGTTTATCAAAGCATGAATAGCAAACTGGATAATTAAAATTTATTAAACCTGCCCCTGGGAAATGCTGGTCCTTGCTCAGGAGAGCAGGACTCTTCCTGTCCCAAATTTCCCTGTTCTATCAAGGATAAAAAAACCAGAACTGCTCATGAGAGAAAAACCATTTATAAGGATTTTTGTTCTTCTTGCATCTCCAAAACATTTTTTTAACACGGTTGGGTTGATTCAAGGCATTTTAAAGTAATTTCTTATACAGCCAGAGAATTAGAAAAGAAAATGTTAGTTGGAACAAAGTGTTCCCTTCAGTGCAAAGGTTTTTCTCTCCCAGCTGCTCTGCTTTCAAACACACGGAGGGATTAAAGTTATTTGGTTTATATTGCCAAAGGTACTGCACAAGTGTATATATTTATGACTGGTTTTTGAGATGAGATTTATTACAGCGTTTAAACCAATTTACATTAAAATGAAAGCTGACCTCATTCACCCTGTTTTATGATCATTATAACAACAGCCTAATCTGGATCATTGCTTTGCTCGTGTTCAGCACAAGCACTCTGAATGAGTTTGTTGCTGTGGATTTGAGTGGATTTCTATCTTCCTCTCCTTGACCTTACAATGTCAGGGGTTTTTTTCTTTTTTTCCTGTTTTTCTTCCCATTTCATTTAGGTGTAGGAATGTTAACCCATCCTGCAGTGCCCATGGAACCCAACAAGCCTCAGGCCATTCCAGCAGGATGCAAACCCTTCTTCCTGCCCTGTCCCAGTGAACTCAGGGAGCAGGTTTTGTGAGAAACATGTCAATAATTGATCTCAAAAGGATTTATGCCCATCTCAGTCGTGCTTTCCCCGCCACATTTACTCCAACATATGTCTGCAATCTACTGGGGCAACACAAGCGGCTCAGCGTCCACATGACTGCACTTGGGAGCTAAAAATAACCTGCTGAAGTGAATACATTAAGTTCTTTATGCAAAACGCCTCGTGTTAAGTCTCTGTTTGCACTGCTGATAAAATGTGTGTTGAAATATCCATGGCCTTGATGTCTCGTATTCACAGAAAAGGGCTTTGGCAGCCAAAAATCCCACCCACCACAAAGGCTTAAATAGCAGGCGCATTAATCTGTTTAATTTCTCCATTCTTGGCTGTTTTGAAGGTCAGGTATTTGCCTACTACACCTAAACAGCTTCCAAACTGCAAAACAAAGAATAGTCAAAATGAGACAATTAGGGCTTAGAGAGAAGTGTCTCTGAGTAGTCATTCAAATCCAAGAGGAAATTTCAATTAGATCATGCTTGTTACTCCTTGGTGTTTGCTTTCTGCTAATCTCGGAGCACTCGAGCACTGAGAACATGAAATAGCCTGTCTGTCCCTCCAAGTGGGAGCTGATGAGGGCTGCTGAGGAGGAGCCAAACCTCCACCTCCATCTGCAACCGAGTGTTTGCAGCAGCGACAGAAATTACAGCCAGTGGGCTCTTCTCACTGCTAGTAATTAATTACTAAACGAGGAGGAGAAACACTGAATCACAGAATCACAGAGTATCCCGAGCTGGGAGGATCAGAGTGTCCAACACCCCAACAATCCCCCTTGTCCGAGGCTGCAGCTGCCTTTGTTCCTGCTGAGAGAAACATGGAAGAACTTGGAAACCAAAGGGATTTGCCAGAAACCAGAGCTGCAGCCAGGAGCAGATCCTGCCATGAGCTCAGCATCAGCCCTGGGCAGAACAACCACCTCCTCCCTCCACACAGCTCCTCCAGGAGATGAAACTCAGCTCTTCCTTTCCATTCCAGTGCAAAGTCAGCCCTGACCCACTGCACTGCAATCCTTTCACTCCAGCAGCTTTGGACAAGCCAAACTGTCAACATGTGCTGCTTTATCTAGTTGGATTACATTCTTTAATATTTTTCCAAAAGATCCAGTGGGTAAAACAAAGTTCACTGAGGCTGAACACTCCAAGGTTCAGATTTTTGGTACAAATCCTGGAGCATTTTCTGAATTCTCTCATATTTGGTTTTACCTGCAATTATTGACTTAGTCTAAAAATGGATAAGTATCCCACACCTGTTCATGGACACATGAACACAACCACAGTGTCACTAGGGATGGAAAAACCCTCTAAGTCCATCCAGTCCAACCTGCACTGCCAAGGGGAACACATTCCAGGTCCCACATCTCCACATCTTTTAAACCCTGCAGGGCTGGAACTTCACCTCTGCCCTGGCCAGCTCTTCTTGGGGAAGAAATTTTCCCTAATATCCAATCTAAATCTTGTCACCTGGGACAAAAGATCAACCCTTTCAGGGACTTGAAGAGAGCAATGTGGTCCCCAATGTGCCCAAATATGTACAGATTCATTTATTCACTGTTCATAGCCTTTCCCATTAGTAACCTCGGAACATTTCTGTGAAGCAAAGTAAAACTATTTATGGAGGGGAAGAGACACAGCAGAGTTGGTTTGAGGACAGACTCATTTTCCTCCATTCTGAGCTCTCTCTAGCTGAAGTTGTGCATCTGCATAACACAGCTCCACGCCATGAAAATCAAAAAGCCTGAGCCCTCTGAGTAACAAACATTAGTTAAAATGCATTAAAATGAAATAAATCCATGATACTTTTTGCCGCAGAACAAGATACAGCTTTGGGGCTTTATGAGCTTTTCATGAAAGATGCAAAGAACTGCAAAGAACTGCCTGTGTGGGCAAAAGAAACACAACTTGGTGCTTTCATGTTGGCAGGAGCTCCTTCCTGAATGGGCCTTTGTGCCATTCATCCTCCCAAGCTGAGCCAGAGAGCAGAGGATCCCTGCAAACACTCGAGCTCTGTTGTAAGAACAACCCCAGCAGAGCTGCCCAGAGCTCCCAGCACAGCGAGCTGCACAGAAATGCAGTGCATTTGCCATCTCTGGGATGTGCCAACAGGAAAAAGATAGAGCTCTGTGGCAGAGAGGTGGGATGGGGAGAAGAGGTGCACAGGCAGAGCAGAAGAATAGCCTGGGAGCCCTCTGGCTTGGAAAATCCTCATATTTTGAAAATAATCTTTATTCTGTATAAAGCTTCAGGAGCAGCCTTGGCTCTTCCATGATGAAATTGCTGCATGGGAGGTGATGAGTGTTGGTACATTTCCACCAAGACAGTTCTGCTCTGGCAGCTCCTTCCCCCCAGGAAAACTGGACTGCCTTGGCCATGAAATGCTGGAAATGAAAGCCATGCTAAGGGGAGCAGAGGACAGCAGCTCTCCCGTGCCACAGCAACGTGCCAACCCCTCATCCCAGCTGCCCACAGCCCCATCAGCAGTGTCACCCACGGTGGCACCCAGGTGACACAGGCACCTCCCCCTAACATTTCCTGAGGTTTCAGTCCGAGAATCCTCTCTTTGGGTTGTCAGCAAATGTGACATGCAGATACAAAGCAGCAAAGACTGCTTTTGACAGCTCATGTAAAAGAAATATGAGGGGAAAATGGATTGAAATAAAATAAGGAATGAGGTGACAGAAGGGGCTTTATTTGATAGAAAGGATTTTAAAGTGGGATGTCTGATAGGCCTCGTTAATCATCATCTGCAAACAGGGAAAAGCTTTCACTTAGAATCATGGAATTGCTAAGGTTGGAAATGACCTTTAAGATCATCAAGTCCAACTGTCAGCCCAGCACCAGCACAGTGTTCACCACCAAACCTCCTCAAGTGCCACATCCACGTGTTTTCTGCACCCTTGCAGGGATGCTGACTGCACCACTGCCCTGGGGATTTGGTTCATACCTCTGGTTTTATTCTGCTCCTGCTTGAGAACTCCCCTGAGCACTGCTGGGGCTCTGAGCCCTGGCAGACCAAAGGGACACAGAGTCACCCCAGCCAGCTCCCCCTGCCCAGGCAGCTCAGCCTCCCTTCATTTCTCCTGCCTTGTCCCAAAGAACTGATCTCTGAGTAAACTTCCCAATAGAAAAACCTACAGAGTGCATTTCCAAACCTCTGACACTCAGCACACTCTCTTTACACTAATTAGCCCAGCCCTGATCCACCCCCAGGACAGGGAGATTTCCCTGATCCACCCCAGCCCTCTGGAATATCAATATCATTTTTATCCCCCACCTATTCACCAGGCTGGCTGCTAGCTGTGGCACTGGCACAAGTGCCCTAAGGTGCTTCTCTAATTCTTCTAACTGATATTTCCATAATAAGCTTTTCACTGCAGAGAGAACTCACAGTAAGTAGCTTTTCTTGTCCAATATTCCTTCTCATTTTTCTTCCATGTCTCTCACTAACATCTGTTGAACAAAACTGATAACAATAGGGGATCCATTACAGTCATTCCAGGGCTGCACCATCAATCCAGGTGCTTGGGAAGTTAAAATCAAAAACACCCTCATGTTCAAAAGGAAGGGTAAAGCTCAGTGTATCTGCCTTATCACTAAAAAATTAAATCTTTATGGGAACTGTGATAGCTGGTTATCCAGTTTATGAATGTTTTGTGCTTTTCCCCATGTGTTTGCTCCCTGTTTGTTTGCTCTGGTTTACAGTCAGCCCACGTTATCTCATGGCCTCACTCCATCCTCATGTGTGTTGGCACAGAGCCACTTTTACCCAGCCAGCAGATTAATCCTGACAATGCACCTGGGCTTTCATTCTGGCTTTGCCTTTTAATAGACACATCCCCACGCACTCCATTTATCCCCTTGTTTATACCAGAGCCAGCTGAGGAGCTGTGCACCCCAGTAAATCACCTCAATTATCAACTCAGCTACTTGACCAAAGGCTTTAAACCACTATGAAGTTATACTAAACACTGCACTCAGCTGATGAAGGAAACTTAGTTTGCATCCCATTGCACATGTCCACCCCAGAGACACAATGCACTTCCATGGGTTTATGTTGGCAATCCTTTCGGAGTTCTCTGAGTGGGCAGATGTTCCAGGTGAGGATTTTAAAGCACTTGAAGGCTGTAATGATGTGCTCAAGTGGAGAACCTCCCATCCGTGGCTGCTGATCCAATATTGCCACCCCAGAGACTGCAGCTCTTGGTTTTCCACCCCAAGTTAAGAGAGATTTGAGTAGAACATGCAAATGCTTTAGACATGTGAAGAATAAATAACAAGAAGGCAAATAGTGCATCACAGATTTGTTAGCAAAAATGAACAAAACAAGGTCCTGTAATGACTGAGAGAAATCAAAGCAATCCCTCAAGCCCCTGGTAGTTTCTCTAGTTCTCCAAAGCCTTATGAGTCTCTTGTTTCTGCAAAATTAAACCAGAAATCTAAAAATCATTAGCTATATTCTAGTTTTTCCCTGCTACTGCCATTTCTGGTCTAATTAGCAATCCCTCAAAACCAGATTCTGTCCCCTGCCGCTTGAAATCCCTGCAGGGGCAGAGTCTGCTGCTCAGCAGGAGTTGTGGCTCCCACGGGGCAGAAGGCTGAAAACCCCAGCAGGTCTGGCTGGGGAAGGACATTGCTGACACCACAGAGATGATGTGAGGATGTCAGACTGAGACCCTACAGACTCAGCTGCCCTCAAACGTGCAGCCAAGGCAAGCTCAGCCATCAGTGAGGTCACCGATGAGCACTGGGGGAGGAAAACACCTGAACAGCAAGGAAATCAGAGCTGAGCTGTTCAGGAGCAGCAGCAGCTCAGCATCACAGGGCACTGAGCACGGCAGCACCAGGAGAGCCAGGCAGGCTCTGCACACTCAGGAAACCTCCAGAAACACCCTCGGCTGCTTTCAGTCAATATTTAGACTCTCACTAGGCATCAGCTCCTTATTCTGTTAACACTCAGAGCTGGGAGACAGGTTTGGAATTGAAGCAGCCACGTTTCCTGGCATCTTCTCCTCCAAATAACTGGCAAACTTATTTTTGACACAGCCTTGCATTTCTACAAAGCTCTCTGTTTGGATGGATTTTCCCCATTTCTGTGCAGGGTAGTGTAGCACTCAAGAGTTTCCCTGTCTGGGGAGAGAGACAAGACAGTTTTGTGACCAGAGAGCACAGCTGCAGCAGGGCAGATTTTAAACGAAAGAGTTCAACATCATTAACTATTTACCATCATTTCCCCTCTGTTCCACGAGGTACAGGGATTGGGCTGCAGAGTTATCACTTCTTTCATTCCCCACCACAATCTCATTCACAGATCACTTCCCAAAGCCTCTCTCAGTCCTGGCTGTTTGTTAATGATCACTCCATCATCCTCAGCCTGGAAATCCATCCAAGCTGGCAAATATTTGGGTTTATAATTACGCTGGTGAATTCCAGATATCACATCTTGTGCCCCTGTGAGGGAGTGACTCTGACACTAGTCTGAGTTCATTTCTCACCCAGGATTTGCAGACAGTTGCTGTCCTTGCCCTGACTGAAGGACTCTGCTACTGAGGCTTCGTGCTCAGGAAGTCCCAACACTTAAATCCCACCACAGCCAGTTAAACAATTTCCTGAGTTTTAGACCAGGCTCTGACTCAAAGCAGGCTGCACAGAGGGAAAAAAAAAAGAACTTCTTGACATGTTTTGACCAATTTTACTGTTGCAACAAAGTACTTTTTTCTTCTGACATCCAGAGGAGGAATTGTTCCGTCTCCACTCCAAAGGGATGTCATTAATTCAGGCGTCTGCGTTATAAATGTGTGTTTTGCTGATATGTTCTCTGTGTCATTCAAAGCCAAGCCTCTCCCATCTCATAGTTCTGCAGCACAACAACTATCACAGTCTGGAGCAATGCACCATTGAGGAAAATAATTATCCAAAAAGTAATTAAATTAATTGACCAGGGAAGTGATTATGTGAGACTGTGGGGATAATTAAAACTAACACATGTTTTGATGCATTTATAGCATAAATGCTCAGGGGCACAATGTTAACTGGCCTCTCCAGCATTGCTCCTCACCAGCACAGCCATCCAGGCATCCACCACCCTGTCCAAACTGGAGTTAAAAATATCACAGAATCCCAAAATGGGCTGAAGGGACCTTAAAGCTCATCCAGTGCCACCCCTGCCTGGGCAGGGACACCTTCCACTGTCCCAGGTTGCTCCAAGCCCTGTCCAACCTGCCTTGGGCATTTCCAGGGATGGAAATTTGTATTCTTAATGATATTCCTGTGAGTGGGACTCCTGTTCTGAGGGTTCACAGGAACACCACTGGTATTTGCAATGTCGTAAAGGCAGAAGCAGAACTGTTGTTCATCAAATCCCTCAGAACTCACAGAAGCTTCCAGGAGGATGTTTGAATGCAATAAAAGGAAGAATCTTGAATTGTCTGGTTTTAGTTCAGCTTTTAGAGCAGATAGTGAAGTGGGAAGTGCTGCCAGGGGAGGCTGTGAAGCCAGAGGATGGAAAAGGAATTCAGTGGATTCATGGACAACAGGTCTGTAAACAGCTACTGAGAGCAGCAGGCAGGGACTGAGCCTTGCTGTGGAGCTTAAAAAATCAGATTTTCTACCCCTATGGGGACAGAGCTGGGACAGAGCTCAGATGGCTGCAAAGGCTTCAGGATCTGCTGAAAGCAAGTTGGCTTGGATGGACATAAACTCCATAGAACAAAGATCATCTGAGGAGGAGAAAGATGGATGGACAGTCTTAATTAACTGTTTCTTGTGTCATATTCGTAATAATTTGGTTGATAATCCTGCAGTCTGTTACAAACTTCATTAAATTTACTTGCCTCAAGGGCATTTCTACCTCTTACAATCAGCCTCTCTCCTGTCAGAGATGAATTGCCTGATGGGATAAGTTGATCCTACACAAATGGAGCTTGCTTTGAACTCGTGGTGATAAGTAGCACCAGACAGGAGGTTCTTCTGTTGTTTATCTTTGTAGTGATATGGCATGAAATAAAAATGGGTGTTGCTTTGCTCACTGAGCTGCATCCATCAGGCTGAGCAGAGATTAGAAAATACTGCTCAACTTAAAGAAACAAAAGAAAGTAAACTGGAACACTTAAGAATAGACTTTTAGTTCTTTGATGTGTGTACTTAATATTGATGTGATCATTTTCAAAATTTAATCATTCCCAGTAGATCAAAATCTCCCCAGTTTTATTCATAGAATGGTTTTGGGTTGGAAGAAACCTCAAAGCTCATCTCAGCAGTTCATATTTTTGAGAAACAGTTAACAGAGAGAAACACAGTCCCTCTGTCCTATGTCCTAACGTCTCTCTGTTCTGCTCTCTCTTCCCCAAAGAATGGAAATCCTCACAGCCAGGGAAATTCCCTGTTAGCCTCATCCCGTCCCTTGAACCAGAGCAAGGAGCTCTCCAGCCCCACTGCTTTATGATGCTGCCCTGTCTTTCTCAGTTTTCCCTGCTCTGAGTCATCCACAAAAACCAGACCAGGGGACTCCTGCCTGCTCTGCCATGCTTGGATGGACCAGAATCCATCCCATAATTACAGCAGCCACAGTGCTTTAGTGCTGATGTGGGTGTAATCTCTTAATTAACACATATTTTAAAAAGCACTTAATGCCTATGATAAAAAAGCATTGAAACTTAATGCACTAACTCAATAACAGCATAACCTACTTTCTTCCAAATAAGAAAGCAGGGAATTTTTAGACATCAATGCATCATTCGCTAATGAGTTGTAATTCTGTATTAATTTACCAACTAGCTGATTAGATACGAGAGATTTACAAAATATATTATGGATTGTGGTTCCAGGAAACCAGCTCAACATCAGGAAAAAAGAGTTACTAAATTTTTCTCTATGGTGCACCTGGAATTATTAATTAGTTGGCATTTAAGTACAATTCATTAAAAAAATAGTCTCAACTGGCAGATTGTAACATTGGAAATGACACAAGAAATAGCACAAACATTCCACTGTATGCTCAGGAGAACAAGGATTCCAGACATTAAAGCACAGCCAGGTTTAGGTATGAGAATATTTGCATAAATTCTATTTACTGGCCCCATATGTGTCCAAGGATGGGCTGGACTCAAAAGTCCTACCAACACCATTCTTATTTTTAAAAAAATCTACAACAACCCAATAATTTTCCAATGACATGTCAAACCTACCCACTTGGGATATTTGAGGGACTGCAGAACTGTAGACACCACATGTCAAAAATCAGTATTTCACACCACACTGGCAGTTAGAGCAGACTATATTCAGGGTTTCCTGCTTGTTGTTTCTCCTTTAATACATTTCCTTGTCATCTCAGCCCTACCAACATTTCCAGAGGGTGGGAAGAGCTCAGTGTGCAGTGGCAGAGAATTCCTCGTGCTGCCCAAGTCTCAGGTGTTCCTTTCGCTATTTTGAACATCTACTGCTTCATTTTTTAGTTTCTATTTTTGGATTCCTTTAAGCACGTTGGATTTCTGTCTCTAGGAAAGGATTGTGATCACAGTAAAATACTGCACATTATCTCGAGTCTGTCATAACTCAGAAACATTCATCACGGAGAAGTGTCACAATGTTAATTTTGGGAATAAGATCAGTAATTTAGCTGCTACACCTCCCCTGCTTGTTTTGCCAGTTGCAACACAAACTCAGATACATTGACTATATAGAAATGCACTCTGTAGAAATACTCAGATTCATCTCCCACTTTTGAAGGAAACTGATGTCAGATATTTTCAGCATCTGCCTAATTATATTCTGTACAAAGCAAACGTGAGTTTTTCAATAATCTCTTTTGTGTCAGATGTTTTTCTTTAAAATGGCTGAGGAATCCCACACCTTCCCTGCTTTTGAAACCACCTTGCAAATTGCATGTTTTCTATGAGCTGAGTTGTGACAAAATGCTAAATTCAAGTAAGAAAAAAACAACGCAAATGAATCGAACTAAATCTTAAAGCAACTTGCTTGAGCAAGAAGACACAGAAATTCTCCTATGCATTTTCCCATGGGATGTGTTAATCCCCACAGCTCTTGGCAATGGTACCAAGAGGAAAAATCAGGCAAATCCGGTGTCCTGTGAACAGGAAAGAGGAATGCTGAGAGGTCTCAGAGCAGAAAGAGCAGCAGAAAAGCAAAGATGACATTTCTCACAGTGAGAAACTTGAAATAACCAAGAAGAAAGAACTTACATAAAAAGCTCTTGCATATCTAGAACAGCTGCAACATCGGGATGGAAAAATAGCACAGGAGATGTGAGTTTTTGTTGCCCTGGACTCTGAAGTATTTTTGTCCACACGCCCAGAGCTGAGCACCTACTTCCATACATTAAATCCTAAATGAGAAATACCCAGAGAAGGACCCAGTGATCTGCTCACACCCTTTGTCACTGCAGCAGGGGGAAAAAATCCCACAAAACCTAAAGCCCCACAAGACACCTAATTCTTCAATTTCTCTCCAGCCAAAGGGAAATCTGAGCTCCCATCCCAGGTGTCCTGCATGGGACACGACTGTGGTTGGTGCTTCTGTTTCAAAGGGCCAAAGTGCTCCTGATGTCAGTAAAAGATGCTTCACATCTAACAAATAAAGCCAGCAAATGGACTTGGAGTGCAGAGATGCCTCTCTGTGTGCACTAAGGTGGAGCATAAACACCAAAGTTCTCCCTGTGCCTCCTCCTGCTTCTTCACCTCCAACCCCAAGGCTGGCTGCACATTCCCTCTGTCATTCCCGACCTTTCTCCATAGCAGAAAGGATAAGATTTGAGCTGACAGGACCTGGATTATTTATAAGGATTAACTCCCATGGGGCTCCCTGGATGTGCAACTAACACTTATTATTCTGCCATCCCACCCTGGTGAAAACCACCCAGTGCTGGGGCAGGAATTCTGTGCTCTCCTGCAGAACAATCCTCTGAAAACAAACCCAGCAGCCTCAGACAGGGAGGAGGCTCCTGCTTTGCTCTCATTCCCCTGTGGCTCTAATTTCCTTTTCCAGTTCTTGCTCTAACAGATCAGCACCAGCAAGAGTTGGTGATTCTCCATAAAATTAGATCTCCTCACAACGCCCTGTGCAGTTCTTTGAGGAGCAGAGTCCTTCTGACACAGAGAACACACTCAGAGTGGCACTTTCCAGCAGGGATTTTTAGCTTTTGTGTTGACCCTTCTTACCGAGTTTATCAGTATAATACCTCTAAAGCCAGAGCAGATGTTTCAGTGTAAGCACTGTAACCTTTCCAGGGGTTGAGCTAAGGTGATTCTCGCAGCTGCAGGAAATGCCAGGCACCTCACTGGAGTCATCCCAGCAGCAGGGATGCCCAGGCTGCCAACCCCAACACGTTTTAGAGGCTAATCGGGGGCAAATGAGAGGGATAATTTGGTACATTTTCTCTGGACATTTCCTAGTTCCTTCCTGCTTTTCAGAAGGAACCAGGAGTGAAGTGCAGCAGCTTGGCTGAGCTGGCACTGAGCAGCAGAGCAGTGCTCAGCAGATCCCATGCACTGCTCACCTCTAATCTGAGCTGCAAGCTGGGAACAGTCAAGCAGCCCCTCGGCTGGGCTCCTCCCAGCAGGGACAGCTGTGTCACAAACCAGCCTGGCCCCACCAGGAGTCCTTCCCACCGCCAGGTCAGGGGTGCAGAACCAGGGCATGAAAACTCGTGGCCTGGGGACCACGGAGGGATGAAATGGCCCATTCTGGTTTTGGAAACTGAGATCTTTGGAAATGAAGTGTTGCACTTTGCTGCTGAGAGCCAAAGCAGCTTTTCTTTTCAAAATCAGCTCAACTTCCCCACCAGGGAGGGAACAGAACCTCAGCTGTGTTCCCCCGCTTGGGAAGAACATTCCCGACAGACCTCAGAGCTGGGATCATCTGCAGATATCCCAGCAGGGAGAACCCTTTCCAGCACCCCCTAATCTGCCAGGAACACCAGAAATGCTAAACCAATAACCCTCAGCTCCTGCCCTCCCACACAGCCCTGCCCTCCCGGCACCACGGAGGGCTCAGCTGCTCAGTCACACTCAACGTAGGTGGCTTGAAAAAAGGGAAAAGTGTTCTTTTCTGATAAAGGAAAGCTCCAGCAGCCACGGGAAAGACATGAAAGTCCAGCATGGTGAGCCCTGCAGGGCACAGGGCATTGTGAAGGCAAAGGATCAGGCACTGTTTCAAGCTACTGATCTGTTCCAAGCTCTGGCTAATTACCTTTACTTCACCCCAAATTTCAAGTTTCATTGAATTCAGAGTGAATTCCAGCGCAGAGCTTTGATGGGCAAGCAGGAGGGTCAGGGCTGTGTGGAGCTCACCCCAGTCCTGGCTGCCTCAGCAGGGTTGGATTCTCACCCAAACCCCAAAACCATTTGGGGAACTCGTGTGATGCACTGCCCAGGCAGCCTCACTGTGCCTGCTCTGCTCCCAGCCTGCAACTTCTGCTTCCCCCAGCCCTGAGAAACACCATTTAATTATTCCTGGGGCTTTACTTTCCCTGCTGCAGAAGCACACAGAGTGCTTGATATTTTCCCAAACTTTATGCATAACCATCACGGCAGACAATAATGGCCACAAATAATTCTGGTGCTTCCAAAGAAAATCAATGTCCTTATCAACAGCAAATGGTAACTGCAGTTATGAATATTTAACATACAGTGTTGCCATGAGTTTAGAAATGCCTCGTATGCCCCCAACACAGCCCTGTAATAAATGCCATGGTCTTGTGGGATACTTTTTAATAAAAAAGAAATCAGAAACATTAAGCTAAGCCATTAAGTGCTGGAAGTAATCTTGAATGCCAAATGCAATCTGTGCAACCCATCACTTTATGCCAGCCCTAAGTCTGGGCCCTTCCTTATAGATTTCAAATTTATTCTTTTTGTATGATAAACCATAAAATGCTCTTTGTGTTGCTGAATAAACAGCAAGTGCAAGTCACTTGAGCATGATAGCAGTACTTAAGTGAACTGAATAATAAATCAAAACCAGGGCCAAGCCATTCTTGCTCATGTAAATGCTGTTATTATTGCTGCAGTGCAAAACCACAACCTTCCCAGATTCACCACTGTGGGATGGATCAGTCAGCAGCACCAAAACCAACACATCTGGCCAAACATCTGGACCAAACCTGTATTCCTAGAAGATCCAGGCCAGGCCATCCCCACCCTGTGCAGCTGTGGAGCTCCATCCTCACCCCAGCACCTGCCACTCCCTTCTCCCATCAGCTTTTCCCCAGTGAGGAATTCCAGAAGTGCCTCTCTCTCCCTCACCTGCCAGCTAAACCCTGCAGGTTCCCAGAAAACACAGACACCAAACCAATCCCAGTAACAACAAATCCAATCTCTCCTTCCCCAGGCTCAGCAAACACTTTCCAGCTCAGTCCAATGCATTTCCAAAAAGGATATTTCCTGGCTTTATTTCTCAAAAATCTTTTAGAATCCTTTCAAAATTTATAAAGTTATTAACAAAATTAATATTTGAAAATGACAGTATTTTGTAGCTTAGACATCCATTACGTCTAAATAACAAGCCAAAAATGGATTTTTTTTTTTCATAGAACATTAAGTCCTGAAATCTTTCTGGGAAGTTCCAGTGCCAAAATGTTGGCATTTGTGGGGAGAACCCAAGATCTGGGGTGTGCAGTGACACAGCAGCCCCTGCTGCTGGATGGGGTTGTGCCCCTAGTGGGGTGAAAATACTTGAATTAATTATTTTTATATTCTTCATCCAAGATCCTAGATTTTTAAGGTAGGTTATACAATTCCTGCATTAATACTCAAAAGTTTAATGGAGATCACCCAAAGCCATTTTCTGGGTAGGAAGGGATGGGAACTGGGGAGGTTGAATAAATACTTGATGTTAAAGTTTCACTTAAGTAAATGACTTGTGTGCATAAATAACATGGGAGCTGTCAATAAAATCATCCTCAAATTCTGTCAAATAGAAGAGTAATTATGGCTTCTGCTTGTTACTAATAAAGTGAAATGTTAGCTGAGCTTACACAAAAACAAACACCTTCTGATTTCATTGAAGATTAATGCTAATGTGCCAAATTGCCAGCCTAGACTTAATTGCTCTTTTTTATCTTCCTTAAATGATAAGAAGCAGCCACAGAAGTGGTTCTGGTGACCTTGGATTTACACAGACCTTCAGTCCCAGGAAATTTACTGCTTTTCTTCCTGACTCAGTAACTTCACCAGGGGCTGCAGGATCCCAGGTCCCCTTCAGGTTTCCATGCTGCTCTGCTGAGCTCAGCTTGAGGTTCTCATTTAATGGGATTCATCTGAACCCCCACAGTCCAAGGGAACTATTTTTCTCTCTGTCTGACAACCTAAACCCACATTTTTTCCTTCTTTAAAGACAATGTGTCTCCTTTTCCTTCCCGATTTGTGTTTTGCAACAATATACTTGCAGAACTAAAAAACATCACCCAGCTACTTCCCATCTCCATGGCAACCTCCTGCTCTGGCTCCGATTGATAAATACTTCGCAAAGCCTGTCACTGTGGGTTAGTTGGTGCAAAAATTATACATTATCACTCACAAACAAGACCATAGTATTTAGCACATTCCCTGAGTGGACACCACAGCCTGATTTTAGCCCTTGGACACCTGAGCATCCCTCATTTTACCCTGGTTTTGCAGTCATTCGGGAATTGCAGACAGACCAATCCATTTGTGTCCAAGCTGTGACTTTGCAGGTTTTTGTTAAGGGTCACAATCACTGAATGGTTTCACAGGAGCCCATGGGAGAGGGGAGAACAAATCCCTCCTCCAGCCCCCCACCAGGGAAAGCCTCTGTTGCACATCTGTCCATCACCTGCACATCTGTCCATCACCTGCTCCTCACACCCCAAATCCCCTCCACGAAACAACCTCGGCGAGCAGAGAAAGGAAAGAGCACAGAAATGTCCTTGACCATCTCCTGGGGCCAAAACCTGGGCAGAACTGAGAAAAAAATCCAGGGAGAATGGAAGTTTCCCGTGTTTGTGTTCTGCACAAGCCAAGGGGCAGAGCTGTGCAGATGAACTGCAAATCCCTGTCCTTGCTCTGCTCCTCCTTGGTGACTCCTGCTCGCTGGGATCTCTTTTCCCTGAACTGCAGCAGAGCCTCCAGGCAAAGTTCAAATGACCAATTACTCTCTCTGGGCACTTTTAAGCTTCTTTCCCAGCTTGCAAAGGTTGAGTCAGTAACCTTTAAAAATGCAAAGTTTATCGTGGGGTGTCTGCAGCTGCCTCCTCTCACAGCACTGCCTGCTGAGGGATCGCTGGGCTTTGTGCTCTTGTGCTCTGCTGTCTGAACTGTCCTGAGACTTTCCCAGCACACAAATTAGATCCTGACTGGGGGAACTGGCCAGAGCCCACCAGGGAGAACAGTTCCAGAAAACCTGGAGGGTAGCAGTGGTTTGAGGCTGCAGGCATCAGTGAGCCTCAGCTGCCAGAGCAGCCCTGCAGTCACAGCCAGGCAGGAAAGGATGGCACAGCCCAGCAGAACACCTGGGGAGAATATCTTGGGATATTTGTGGATCCAGAGGGTAAAATTACCTTGGGCTGCTGGGAGGTACCAGGCAATCAGTGCCAGCAGAGCAGGTCACTCAGGGAAGCATCAGATCTGATCTGAAGACATCCACAGTAGGGAGAACACAGCCAAACTTCCCCAGTAGCTAATGATCCTCAAAGTTCAGAATTTCCACCCTGTTAATTGGATTTTTCTGGCTTCAACTTAAATCTATTAGGTCTTTTTGTGCCTTTTTCTGAAGAAAAAGCCTTTCAGTACCTGGAGCTCCCTCCCTCCGAAGGTACTTATCCATAGAAATTAAGTTACAAGCTTCTTTTTGATAAGATAAACAGACTGAGCTCCTTAAGTCTATCACTGTAAAATATTCTCTGCAGCCCCTAATCACTCTTTATTAATCTTTTCAGCTCAGTGACACAGCAGCAAAAAGGTAAAATAAATAAATAAATCCAGAAACAAGCAGGAAAAGAGAAAGGAGATACAGGGATATGATCCCCTAGGATTTCACAAAGCATGTAAAAATTGTGCTACAACTGCAGTAGGAATTTATTCCAAAGACCTTCCCGAGGTGCAGCACTGCTGCCCTGAGAGGGGAGAGGCTCTGGGAGCTGGAGGAGCTGCCTTGTGCCAGGCTGAGATAAATGTACATCCTCTGTACTGCTCAGAGTGGCTGAGACAGGGACTTGGAGTGGCACTGATAACGAGGGCTGTCCTTTTGGCCAAGAATGTCAGCATGGAATTCTACATGGAATTCAACATGTTCTTACAAAACCCCTCACAGGTGCACATCACACACCAGAGGAGAAGGCAGATCCCTATCAGCCCTTGGGAAACTGCAGCAGGGACTGCTGAGAGGATCAGCTCATAATGAACATAAACTGGCCTTGAATTAGGTGGTGCAAACCACTCAGCTGGGATTTCCACACATTGTATTTATTGATTTACAGATTTGTCAGCAGTCTACAAGTCAGCAAGTAAAGCAGCCCCCTGAGATCCCCCTGGGCATTCCCAGGGCTCTGTCCTTTTCTGCTCACAACTGCTGTGCCACACCAGAGGGACACCACAGCCCCCAGTTTCCCAGCCCAGGGAAACCCACAGCAGCCTCAGGAATGCCCCGTCATGGAAAACATGAAGAAATGGCCCAAAATCAAAGTCACTGTTTTTGAACTGTTCATCAGTTTCTCCAAGGGTGAAACTGGGGATTGGCTCCATGGACAGAGATGTCCCTGGAATGTCAGGGCTGGATTTTGCCCAAGGAACACAACATGGACACAAACCCATATCCATTGGTGTTCCCCTGCTCCTGCAAGCCCCATTTTGCAGATGCAGTGTAGGTAAACACGGCCAATACAATTCCAATCCCCTAAAAATCCCTGCTCCTGACTTTGATAGCCAGCACCAGTTAACAGCTGCAATTCTCATTTCATTTTAAGAAACTATTCACTTACATATGACAGTGACAATGACAGCGTCATTTGTTATATCACTGACCCTTCCACTTGGTTCATTTATAATTTACTTGTCAGTTTAATTTGATCAAATATGTCTGCACTGAAACCATTTGCATTAAAAAATAACACATCTTTCTCCTTTTATTCCCTGTATCGTGGCAGGGATTGTTTGAAAATTCAATAGATGCCAGCCAAAAGCTGCTGTTTAATTAATAAGAAAATGGCTAATAAGGGGAGAAACCATAGGCCTGGATGGAAATCCCTGATGAAAAATAGGTTCTGGTAAGGACTGTGAGACTCAGACATCCTCATTTACACTTTTGCTAGATTAAGATCTGGCATGAGGATCTTCATGAGGATGGCAAAGGCACAGCAGAGGGTCATGGGATGAAATTTACAGTCCCCAATCTCCAAGTGACACATTTTTATATATATATAAGTGAGGAACAGGACTTTTTCCTGATTAATACATTGTAATTAATTCTCTGAAGAATCCTTGCTTAGGAACTCTATTAAATCCCATTAAGACTAATGAATTGTTGTTGTTTCCTAATTATATAGTTGTTTCTAGTTTAATGAACTGTATATTAATTGACTTATAGAACAGAGATTTTACTTTCAGGATGGAAATACGTTAAATAAGAGATATATATTCTTGCTAATGGCATCAGTTGTCACTTAGAATCTCTTTAATGAATCTGTTGGAAAATCCTGTCCTTTTGAATACAGATTTTGCTTATTTTGTTAGCTAAAGAGGCAACAAAAGGCCCAAAATTAAGTATGTTCTGATGTTTTATGTATAGCTGATATTTTTCCTCCTGATAATTCAATTTCTCATTTCAAAACAAGGTCTCCAAGCCTCTGCAAGCAGCTGAATGCTTCTGACTCGAGTGAGATCACAAAGGAAAAGCAGAGCAGTGCAGGACAGGAGCCCCATGAGAGGTTTTATCTTCACAGGATAAATCCTGGATGCTTTTCCAGCTGAAAACCACTTGGAAGGAAACACAGAGTCACCTGTGCTGCACGACCTGCCTGCCCACCCTGAGCCCTCGAGCATCACAAGGCTCAGGATGAATGTGGGGTGACCCCACTGGGACTCCCCAGCTGCTCTGTCCTGTCCTGGCCAGGATTGGATCCTGCACCTGGATTGGATCCTCTGCACTAAAAACTGCATTTTCAGGATAATTTGCAGACACTCAGCAGTTCCTCAGCTGACAGCACCACATGGGGGGAGTTGTGCCTCATGAATTCCCTTTCAGCCTTCCCACCACAGAAACCAAACTTCCTCAGTCCCCCCAGACTCACCTGTCACCTGAACCAGCTGAGCTGAGAAGCTGCTGCACCTCCACCAGCTTTGGAGAATCACTGCAGGGTCCGAGTTGGTGTCCAGGGCTGGAATAAAGGACAAAATGGTCAAATCCTGGCCTCAGCCATCTGTTTTCCCATGAACTGGCCCAGCACAGTTCAGCAGCTGCACAGTCACACCTACAGCTGATTTCATCCAAAGAAGTAAACCTGATTTCCCTGCCAATATCTCCTAAACTTTTCCTGAGGATGTTTTGTAGGGCAAAATAGACACACTCCTAAAATAGGAGCTGCTTGAAAACTAAGAACTGCTACTGCTCAAAAAAAAGTCATCATCTTGAATGTTAATACATATAATCTTCAACAGACTGCAGCCACACCAGACTAATTTCAGTACAGAGATTATGTTAATACACACAAAAAAAGTTGTGATATTGAGTTAGATCAAAGATTTTTCATTTTAGTCACTGTCTTTGACACCAGGCAGCAATGCCTGTTTCAAAGTAAAGTCAAAGGCCTCTATAAAGCACTGGGTTGAACAGTAATTATTACAGGGAAATGCATAAAGTTTAGACCAGAGTGTCGCTTGATCTTGATCTGACATTAGTTGCTCAGAGCAATGGGTGTTTGATGAGGAATGACAAACTTGTAGGCAACTCCTGAAAAGTCCCAGACTTTGGTGCTCCCAGGAAAGGCTTTTTGCAGGGAAAAGAGTCTGAAGGTGTTGGCAGGGGATGATGTGCTTTCCTGAGTTTGGAAAAGCTTCTTCCCCTGCCCTGAGGCTGCAAAGCAGACTGCAGAAAACAGACATTCAGCATCTCCATGGACAGATGGACACACAGACACACAGACACACAGACACACAGACACACAGACACATGGACACATGGACACTGTGTGGGCTCCAGGGCTGCCTCTGCCCCTGGGCAGCTGTGAGAATCAACAGCTTTGGAGAGGGAAGAACCCCAGGCTGCCCTGATCTCCCTGCCCAGAGCAGCTCTGCAGACACAGAGTTTTACCTGCTGCAAACCCCAGCTGCAAACTGAGTTAAATTAATTTTTCCCTTATGCAGCCATAAGATGTGACATGGATTGAGGAACCAGGAAAACACAAGAGTGAACCATCACCTTCTAGAGGCAAGTTTAAACTTTAGGGGTTTAAATCTCAACTGGATTGTTTCATGAAAAGAAAGCAGAGCTTTGTAACTATTCATGTGAAAGTGCAATATTGAGCCACAAACCCTGGAGGGATTTAAAAGCTGTGTGGCTGTGGCACTTGGGGACATGCCTTAGTGGTGGGCTTGGCAGCGCTGGGGGAGCAGTTGGACTCCATGGTCTGAAAGATTTTCCCAACCTAAACAACTCTGGGATTTCCACCCACAGCTGAAGTGAGCAACAGGACAACAGGCAGATTTCCTGCATGTCACCTCAAGGACCTGCAGAGTCCTGGAGCTGCAGGCTGTGGGCAGTGCTGGCATCTCTGGGACACAGAGGGAGGGAGGGGAGCATCACCAGGAGTGGAGCATCACCAGGTACCACCCGAGAGGAGACTGCAAAGAGCTCATTGCTGAGAGCTTTCTCGTCAGTAGCAGAGAGCTGGAGATTGCATGATTCATCATCCCCTTTTTGGAAAGCTTGCAGAGTACGGAAAGAGCACAAATACAATTGCAGCAGCAACGAAACGCCGTGCCTTTGCACATTAGCTTTGCAGGGCAGTCACAATCATTTCCATTTATTTCATTTAATCTTTTAAGTGCACAAATGTGAAATGGTTCTGTAAGCACCAAGAGGATAAATGAGGTTAAAACATTCATGGGCAGTGGAACCAAGTCAGGCTTACGTTGGTGTTTTTTACCTTCAGCCCTCTGTCATTTTTGCTGGAACCATCTCTGAGCAATCAGCTTTAAACACTTCAGACCATGGTGGCAGAGCTTCTGTGTAAAACGTCTCTGCTTTTAGGGAAATGCAACTTTCCATTATAAAAGAGCTCTTTATACACCCCTCACTGTAGCATAATTGCAGCAGAATTAGGGGGAAACGGCAGGTTTTTCGAAGAGAGCCTGATTTTAACAGAAGCCTGGGAAAGCAGATCAGCACTGCCCTGCTGGATCCCGGGATGGAGGCAGCACAGCTCCAATCCCAGCTCTGGGAGAAGGGATTTGCACTCAGACAGTCCCAGGGAGCTGAAGGGAAGGAGAGGATGGGAAGCAGGAGGAGAGGAATCCCCAGTTCCTCTTCCTCAGCCACAGCCAGTGCTGCTGCAAGGCCTCCACGAGTTTTTAAGCTCTGACACTTTAATTCATTTCATTTGCCATCTTAATGTAAATTTACAGTATGAAAACTAGGAATAATTTAACACTAGGAAAGGAAAAGATGAAACAAAAGCCTGGAAACCTTGGCAGTCTCTTTGAAAGCAAAGGAAATGTCACAACTCTCTTTAAAAGCAGCTTTGTTTTTGCAGGCAAATTACAAGTCCAGGTTCAGAAGTGTTTTTGTTCTGCCATTCTGCTGTGACAGTGTCTGCTGGCAGCCTCTAATTCATTCAGGAAAATCCACAACAGCAGTGAAGAGGAGGAAATGACAACAGCTTTGTGCAGCTCCTCTCCCCTCCCTGCTAGGCAGCAGCAAACCCTGACTTCCAGTGCAAAGGGGTTTTAGGACTTCTTAAGCTCCTCTTGACACACCTCAGGCTCTTCTCTGTGCCTCCAGATTTTTAACCCCAGATGATCTGGAGCTGAATCACCACAAAGTCCCTGCTTCACCTCACAGCTCATTCTATCTGACGAGCTCCTATGCCTTATTAGACCAGATGTAAAAGGCAACTAAGATGCACAATAATTAACACAGAAGATCTGGGCTGCTCCTGTAGCCAAGATTAATTCAATACATTTTCTGAGCCCTCGGGGATATAGATTCCGGGAGTCTGATCTATGGTTATTATTCTTTTAAAGGAAAATAGATTTACCTAATTTACAATCAGTTCTGATGATGGGAGGAGGAATTTAATTCTTTTTTTCTTTTGATAAATATACTGCAACTTTTCTGTAATCCCTATTAATCTGATCTCCCCGGGAAAATTTTGCTGATCCATCATCTTGTGGCAGTCTTAATTCCCTTAGTGCCTCCAGGCAGTAGAAATGGATTTCCCCAGACTAACCCCTTATGCCTCTGAATCCCCGAGTGAAAACGCTCCGGGGAGCTCAGCCCTCGTCCATGGGAAGGACAATGTGTCTGTGGAGGCTGAGGCAGAGGGGCTGTGGGGTCACTGTGGTAATTCCTAAAGCATTCCCATGGGAAAGCAATCCTGCAGGTTCCTCCCTGGCTGCTGGAGCAGACAGACAGCATTCACCACTCCCCCGCTCAAGAGCAACAGGGAGAGAACATCTGTTGAAAAATAAATGCAGGACTAATTATATGTGATTGAGGACTGGAAACTGTTATTTTTAGCTTTGCCTTAAAAAGCTGTGATGAATCCAAGGTTTGTGCTCAGAATTTTGATCTCAGAGAGGAGCAGGGTGCTGACCTGCAGGGAAGGAACCCTGAGGAGCAGCAGTGCCTGCCAGGAGCTGTGCCTCCCTCAGCTCTGGGGAACACGAGTGGAACCAGAACATCATTCCAGGAGGAAAGTCTGTGGCTTTCCCTTCAGGACGAGCTGGAGCAGGCGAGCATCAAGGGCTCTTTTCATTCTCAAGTTTACCTCAGCTCTTGCTGGGGAAGAAGCAAGCAGGGCGTTGAGGTGGCACATCTGAGGAGGAGCATCAAAGGGCTCTGTGGATCCCACAGGAGCACTCTGGGTTCTGCTGGGCTCTGATCCCACATCCCACAGTGATGTCACTGGCAGAGAATCACAAGAAAATCCTGACAGAATTTTTTTTCATCTACTGCAGTAAAAAGTAAAAGGAGCCTGTGGAGATGTCTGAGGGGCCATAAACAGAGTGACGGTGAAGCTGCAGTGAGAGCCTGGCAGGCTGGATGCCCCCGCCAGGAAATTCTGTGTTTAAAGAACAATATGGAGACATAAAAGGAAGATGGACTCAGTTCTGGTGGCTGTCAAGAGAGCCATTAATGCCCAGAGCACACAGATTTGCTCAAGTGATGAGGTGTTTGCAGTGCCAGCCCTGGAGCTGGGGTGCTGCTCTGTGCCAGGGGCTGTGCTGGGGGCTCCTGGGCACTGCAGGAAATGCAGCAACTGCAGCACAGCAGCTCCTGGGGGGCTGTGAGGAACCCCAAGGCACAGCCAGGGAGGTCAGGGGGAGCAGGGTGTGCTCCCCACACCACCCAGTGCTGGGAAAGCCAAAAGGAGCTGCTCTTGCTGCTGCATCATCCCTGGAAAGCCAGAGCTGCTCCATAACCCAGAGCAGAGTGAGCAACGTGCAATCAGAGGAAAAGCTGTTTTTCACACTTATTGCCCTTGAATTGGCAGAGGGAGACATCATGTTTTATATTAACTTCATAATAATTACAGTTATTACTGAATTCATGTATACCAAAGAGGTTACAGCTCCCTAGGAAAGCTCATAATATTATTAAGGGAGATGCCAGTCCGTTGGCAGTATCGTGTAACGAGCTAATTCAAACATTTTGATATTAGACAGCACACCTCCAAAAATCCGTGGATTTGTGCCTGGTCTCTGGGATCAATGGCAGCGACACATCTGGCATGCACGGAATTGTCCTTTGGAAAAAAATGCTTTATAAAGCACAAGTAGCACAACCCAAGAACAGCAGTAAAGGCTGCCTTTAAAATTTAAAGCAGCGAAGATAAATCTAAAGATTTCTAATACAGGGGAATGCTATGAGAAATGAAGGAATTGCAGTTAGCTGTGGAAAACCAATAGAAAGGAAGATTTTGTCTGTAAGAGAAATTAAGGAATTCACCCAGCCTCTTCCCATCCTTTCCACACGATTAATTGCAGAGATTTAATTTCTCTGGGCATGTGTTTGCATCGGCAAACAAACTTTTCCATCAGATTAGAAGAGGTGACCCATCTCCAGAGCAGCTGTTGTTGCTGCCTAAAGTTCTGCAGAGTGGCTAAAGGAGTCAGAAAAGGTCAACTTTGCACCAGAAGGCTGGGGGAGAACAGCAGGGAAATCCTGGCACAGGGCAGAAGTGTTAGGGATCAGGACGGGCAGAGATAGGGGTGGCTCCATCCCATCCCATCCCATCCCATCCCATCCCATCCCATCCCATCCCATCCCATCCCATCCCATCCCATCCCATCCCATCCCATCCCATCCCATCCCATCCCATCCCATCCCATCCCATCCCATCCCATCCCATCCCATTCTCCTGCACGGATAAAGGATTCAGTCTCATGTGGTGTCCAAGTGACATCAACTCACCCTGGGCCTATAACCTCTCATTGATTTTTGCTGTAAATCTAATACTTGAAGTCTGCCATCAAATGAATTGCTGCACATGAAACCCAACCATGGAATGTCAGGAGGAAAATCAGACAGCAGCTTGATTCCAGGACTGTTGCAATTTCCTCCATAACGTCAGGCTATAGCAACACACACATCTTTCACAAAAATTAAATTGCTATTAAACTTTCTGCCCATCTTTGTAAATTAACCTCTCTTTCATCTCGGCTTTTGATTTCGCAGGAAATAATTTTTGGAGCACTTTCCAGACTTCTTCCATTAGGCGTTTGGGCTGTGGTCAATAAGACTGAGTTAATTACCTGCCTAACCAAATCATGCTGCTGTGCAAACTGGGACCTCATCTGCACTGCAAATGCTGCGTTTCCTTCTTCCTAAAGGTGAAGCCAAACCCCCCAGGACAGCCCTGGAAGCTCCAGCCACAATTTGCTCTGTATTTTTCCTGCAGAGCTTGGGAATTTGGCACCCTAAGGACCTGGGGGAGCAGCTGAGAGCATCCCAGATGTTGGATTTGCCAGAACCTGGAGAACCTTTGCATGCACAGACTGGGAGGGTCTGAGCATTGAACCAACCCTGCAGCTGCAGCCCAACCCAGCAGCCCACGTGCTTAGCCAGTGCAAGGGGAAAAAACAGCACCCAAACCCTCTCTTTTTCCTTTTTAATGTGTGTTTTTCACATGAAAGTCCTGGCCCACAGTCAGGCAAGGCTGTGTCCAAGGCAGGTGAACCCTCATTTATCCAATATCAACAAAGCCCTAATTGAGAGATCAGTTGGGAACTCTTCATGCACAATTTGGAGAGCTGACAAAGGCACCTGTAGGGGCTGGAAAATAAGTTCTGCCTCATTACAAAAGAAATTGCATCTAAATGAAAAACAACATAGAATAAGAGCTCTAAAACGCCTGCAAAATGCTGCCAAGCAGACAGGTAATGCAGTGATGTATAACACTCACCATGCCTGTGACAAGGGTCACCCTTAATTATTCAGCAATTGAAGGAGCTCAACTCATTTCCCCAAAGCCTTAAATGTTTCTTATGATGATCTGTAAATTCCAGGGCAGAGAATTAGCTGTCCAGACCCTAAGAATTGCATCTCTTTGATAGATTAGAACCTAAAGAATCACATGGATAGCAATGCAGGGGCACATTTTTCCACTAATACTTGGAAAAGTCAGGATACCCTTCAAATATTCCCCTCCCCTTCTGTTTGGCTGTGGCTGTTTTAAAAATTTTAATGGCCTAAACTGCAAAATATTTAATAAATCTTGGAAAGGCTGTGTTAGCACATCTCCAGCTCTAGCTTGTTTAGCTGAAAAATGTCCACTTTATAATTACTTAGATAATTACTCATGTATTACTTGGAGGCTGGACTTGGAGGTAATTTCCAGCATTAATGCTTCTATGATTCTATTCTTCCACAAGTTAATTTGATCCCATCACATCTACTTTGTGCATGATTCAGATTTTTTTAATATTATTTTTGGGTTTTAGAGCATCTCCCCCAGCTGTGTGCACACAAGAGTGAGCAAAGCAGCCAAGGAGACCTGGGCAGCCTGGATTTCTCCAGTGGGTTTGGGAATGGTGCTGAGCAGGAGCAGAAAGGCTCTTCCCTCTTGCCGCAGTCTTTTATAAACCTGAGGGAATAGAGCCAACCCTGTGCCACTTTCTGGGCTGCAAAATGAGATCAGGATAATAAAAGACATCCTGGAAACAGACAATAATGGTAAAATGATGTTTTGACACGGAGGCCATATATGGTTGATGGGAAAAGATGAACAAAGAAGATGATCGAGGAGGTGCTGGAAAAATAGTCTCCATCAGCTGATGAGGCTCCTATCCAGCAGATCCCATACAATCGTGATGGATTTCATGGAATAAATCCTTGGCTGTCTTGGTTTATCTCCACACTTCTCCCCTTTCTTTCCTTTAGTATTACATAATCCTTTTTTTAAATTTTCCCCTTTTTCAGGGCTGTTTCCATTGTGTCCTGGCAGTGCAAACTCCCTGTGCAAATGCCAGGGCAGAGGAGGTGATGGAGGCTGAGGTCACCTGGACACAGCGGAGCTGGAAGAGCTGTGCACCAGCAGCTGGGATCAGGTCACCCCACAGCTTTTTGGGGGAGATCCTACTCCTCCTGGGGACACTGGTGACAGCAGACACCCCAGTGCTGTGGGTCCCCCTGGGGTCCCCAGCCGTGCTCCTGCCCCGTGGCTCTGCCCTGTCCCTGTCCCTGTCCCTGTCCCTGTCCCTGTCCCTGTCCCTGTCCCTGTCCCTGTCCCTGTCCCTGCCCAGCAGCTCCATCCCCACCCCACACTGCAGCCCCACATCCCCCCCGGCGTGGCTCTGCCAGGCTCAGCCACCTCCAAGTGCTGCCCGAGGAGGATTTCCTGCCTCAGCCTCCCCGAGGATGCTCTGGGGAGTTGGCAGCAGCGCCAGCCCACTGCAGAACAACACCTCAATGCAAGATTAATGAGCGGCGGGGAACATGGGCAGCGTTAAAAATAAAATAAAAGGTACAAGATGCTACTGTTGCAGGCAGGAGCCCCAGCAGCTGCATTGGGATCTATATTGTTTAATAATGCACATTAAATTATTACAGACTTTTTTAAAAGCTGACTCTGCTCTGTGTAACACCGATGTAAATCTATTGCCAATGTGGGAGAATCCTCTAACATTACTTTTCATCATTTTATTCTCTCCACATACTTCTCTGTAGTCTCAACACTCAGCAAAGTACCAGTTTGTGCCGCAGCACCCCAACACCCTGATATTCCCTTCTAGTTTCATATCACTTGGGAAAAGCTTTGAAAAACAAGGGACAGACAAGTCCAGAGACAGGAAAGTCACACTGAGGCCAACAGGGCATGGGAGAATGAGCTGGGCTCATTTGTGAAATCAAGTGGCACAAACACCTTGTTCAGCTCAGCAGACCTGGGCTAATGGATTTCTCCTGGGCTAAGCCAAAAGAATGAGGAAATATTTTGATTCAACCTGGAAAATGTTCTGTTTTCTTTCTAAAGAACTGAAGTCGTCAAATATTTGTTTATAATTTTTGTATTTTGTTGGTTTTTAATCTTAGCTAAATACTGGTTTGTTTTTCAGGGGTTAGGATTAGTTTCAAGGTAAATCTTATTAATATTTAAAATAAAAAGCTATTTCAGACCTTAAAATGTAGATGTTGCATTTAATAAACATCAACAGCAAATGTTTTGATTTTCTGAAAAATGTTTTATGTACCAAAACCCTTTGACAAATGCAACATGAATTTACAAGCACTTGCAACTGATTCAAACCTGCATTTTTTTCACCAAATAAAGCATTCAGCTGCAATGTTTTTCCCAACTCGAGTGTTTGTCCTGTGCCTAGGGGTGAATTCCGCTCGGTGTGAATAACAATGCGGCACAGACAAGATCAATAAATCTCATATTTCATTTGATTCCCTGTCTGTTCTGAGCAGACCTGGCACAGCTGTGGCATCAGCACCCAGCACTGGCACTGTGCCTCAGAGCCACTGGGACAAGGGGAAAATGCCTTTGGGATGGTGATTGTAGCCCAGAGTGGTTGTTCAGCCCAGGGAGAGGCTGGGGTGCTCAGAGGGCAGAGGGGATGTGGTTTGGGCTCTGTGGGGCACAGTTTGGACCTTGGGAGCTTCATCACCATTGGATCATCAACCCTTGGCCAACACCCTCTGCTCTAAACAATAACATGAGGCTGGACTCTTCACATCACCCTTTTTGTGCATCTTGTCCTTCCCAGCCCTGCACTTCCTTCCTCTGCTCCCTCCATCCTACCCAAAACAATCCCAGCATTTTTTGATTCGACTTAATAAACTACAAAGGGATTTCATAAATCAGTGGATTTGGCATTTCTCATTTGGGGAACGCTTCAGAACAAAGAGATGTGAAGGGGGAGTTGCCCAGAGGTTACAGCAATAACAATAATAGGGTCAGAAAGTGATTTATGAGTGTGCCCTGGGGTGCCTGAGCCCAGCAGGGACATGTGGTGGCACCAGGGGACACAATCCCAGCGCTCTGTGACTGCAGTGGGAAGAGGTTCATAGAGTTATGGAACCAGGAAGGTTGGAAAAGACCTACAAAACCATCAAGTTCAGCCTTTGCCTGAACCCCACCATGTCCATAAATCACCAGCATCGGGCTGAGGAAAAGGGAGATGCCAAACACCAATCTTTGCTTCACCACAGAAAGGTTTTAGGATGATGCAATGCTGTTAGAGAATTCTGAGGAACTCGTAATGTGTTGGCCACGTTACACAAGTGTTTGGGTGATGAGCTCCTGAAAGGAGAGATTAATCCTCTGAAGTGAAATAATTGTGGGTTCACTTTGGTACGTGCTCTCTTCTGCATCTGCTGACTAATTATCAGCATCTAATAAGTGAATGTTATCTTTAAATCATGCAAAGGTTAAATGCTTTTACGTGATGCTGAAGACTGCCCACACCAGAAGGCTGAATATTTCTTTTATTGCCATGTTTGTCTGTTTTTATCCGCGTTAAGTAGAAAATACTCTGCTTTAAAAATACATTGTGGCTTCTTTGATTTCCTAAATAGATTTATAATTATCTCCAAATTGAACACACTCAGCTTCTGTCCAAGTAATTGCCAGGCACTGTCCTTCACAGGAAGTGCAGCCCTTGGCAGATTTTCACTGGGCAGGAAATGAGGGGCAATGAGATAAATCAGTGCAGGTTCTGTGCAGCTCTGGGGTGAGAGCACACACAGGTTCATCTGACCTCTCTGTGCTTTGCTGAACTTCTCCCAATTTTTTTTTTTTTTTTTTGTGATCTAAGGTTTAATCCTCCAGTGCAAATGGCTCACAGCCAGCTGTTTCCATGCCAGCTTTAGGAATAATTTGTGTAATTTTTGTAACTTGGGAGAACGTTGTTAGCTTGTCCTCAAAAGAAATTGAGCAAAATAACTACAAGGTAGAACAAAATAACATAAGCATGCTTTAATTCTGCGAAACCTAGGGAATTAAAGCTCCTCTGTTTAAATAGCACTCAGTGCTGTTAAATTAAACACACTGCCAAAGGAAAGGTTTTCTGAGAACAAATAAGAGAAGAATCACATCTAAAACAAATGAGTTTAGGTTCAGGGCTGTTGCAGAGCCCCAGTGTTTCAGTGCCACCCTTGAGCAGTGACATTTCTGGAGCCAGCAGAGATGACAACAGCCAATTTGTGGTTTGTTCGAGTTTACACTTGTTTACTGCCATGGAAGTAGACCAGACACTGATCTAAGAAATTGGGAGGGAAATTGTTTGAGCCAAGCGTGTCCTTGTCAAGGAAATCATTTGCCTCTGCTCTCTGTGCCTCAAACTGCAGCAATAACCCATTGTGGGAAGCCTGGCACTGCTGAGGGTGAAATGGGACTGTGGAGGAGTCAGCAGCTCCTGCAGCACAGCCCCACTCCTGCCTTAATTTAAAGCTCACACTGGACATCTAAGTGCCTTTTATCACAGAATATTTTTAAAGGAACAATATTTTCTGACATAAATATCTGTGCTAATGACAAAGACCAGAAGTAGCTTGTGGCTGAAGAATAAATGTTTTTTGAAAGCTTAGCAACAGCTCACGCTCTGAATGTCACCATCCTCCTGGGAAGGCTGTTGCTGTATTCTCAGGATTAGGGGAAATTATCCCCCGTCCTGTTTGCAGTATTTTGTGGCTGTGCATCTCATCCTTCTGCCTAAAGGTCAGATGAGAATTCTGCATCCCTACTCTTGTTCCTGAAGAGAAGCTATGAGTAAAAGTCAGGAAGTGCTAATCATAATTATTTATTCTTAATAGCACCTTGTGTTACTATAGCACTTGTGAAAACTCCTGCAATTTAAGCAGGTGCAGAGAAAAAGGCTCATTTAGCAGCCCTGGGCAGGGCTGGCAGCAGGACTGACTAAGTCCCTGAGCCAAATTCTCTTCTCTCCTCCTCTGACTCTCCCCTGCAAGAGCTGCTAATGCCATATCTGGATTTCCATGGGTTAGCAGTGGGTTAGAGCAGGTGCAGCTCTGATCAGGAGCTCTGGCTCTGTCCCTTGGCTCATCCCACTGCACTGTGTGCTCACAAAAAATGTGTTCCCAGTGTGCTCCCAGTCCCTTGAGCAGCCAGGGGCTCAGAGCAGTGATACATACATTGGTTTAGACAACATTCCAACACTAATTAGAACCTAAAGTCCTGTTTATTTCATTATTTCATTTTGTTGTTTGCAATTGTAAATGTTTGTTTGCCCTACCAGTAGGGTTTGTTTTTCAGACCTGCTCTCCTGCAGGGTCCCTCAGGATGGAACAAGGGAATTGTCTCATGGTGCATGAGGCTCTAGCCTCACTTCCTCTGTGATCCACCAAAATGAACATTTTTCACATGTCTATTTGCACTGGATTAATTAGTAAATAATCACAACCCCTCTCTTCTCCTGGGTGTGCTGCCATGTGAAGGAAGGGCTGTGGTTGATTCCAGCTGCCCGAGGAGCCCCACGGCACAGAATCTGCACTTCAGCAGCAGCTCTGAGCTCCACGTGACAACTTTCATTATCAGCTGGGTCTAAAATCCACATTTTAATAGGGGTTGGGATCGGACAGACTCAGCCCCTGGCTACAGCCCAGTGAAGCACTTAGTGCCTGTTTACTCCATGTGCATTAGCAGCCCCTTGACTGGCTGGGCTTTAGGATCTTCGTTTTAAACTCGCTCTGAAGTGTTTCTGAATGCTCCAAAGATCCAGCATCTCACAGAGCTCAGTGCTCAGGGTCAGCCCTGCCTGGCCCAGGGCACAGCTCTGCTCCCTGTCCTCTGCCATGGACCAATCCATCCCCAGCCTCTCCCACAAAACCAGCTCTCAGGAGAGCCTCCTGAAAATAAGCAATCAGAGGAACTCATGGAGCAGATTTACCCCCACCTTGGCCTGCATGTTTGAGCGCTTTAGATGATTTATCTGCTCAGAAAAGGATTATTTTTGAGCCTCTCTTTGCCAAAAACCGTAAGCCTTATCAAATGGAAATCAGAATCTATTCTTCGGATCAGCAGCCTGGATCGCGGCTCAGGTGGAAAGCAGGTCACATAAAATCAGACCTTTCATGAATATTTATCTTGCTTTTTATTAAGCTTTACACCTGAGGTTCTGATCCTGAACCCAGAGTGCTGCCTGTTTCCAGCCCCTAATGCAGCCAGGGAATAAGGTAGAGTTATTTGGGTCTGTAATATATGGACAATAGATAATAAATTAATTTATTCCTTTCCACTGCTGTTTGCAATAGCAATAAAGGAATTGTCAGGTCCAAATTCCTAATTACCCATGTCCCTGCTCTGGGTAATTAACCCTGTTCCTCAGCTTCCTCATGCAGATGAAGGTTGTATCCCATGTAGTGGACCCTTACAACAAATAAACGGCGGGAAAAGGTTCTTCTACACCTTGAAAACTCAGAAAAAGAGGAATTTTATCTGCCTCCATTTCTGCCATCAACAGAAATAAAGAGCTGATTCTCCTGGTCTGAGAAACTGAACAATGTCTGCAAACTCAGAGATCTCCAAATCACAAGTGGCATAAATTGAGCCATTTCATCAAGAGCAGAGCCATCATTGGGATAGAACTCCATTCAAATACTATTACATGGACTTATTGTTGGCCATTTCAACATTTGCTGTATTCCTATTTAAGCTAGCTGTATTGTCCTGCTCCATCATGCCCTGCTGTGCTGCGTTTTGCACGTTCTACTTGTACACAGGGTCAGAAAATACATTATCTGAGCATTCAGCTACAGCAATAAAGGTTATCTTATCTAATTGAAAAAAGGAGTTGGTGTAACTCATTCCGTGGTGAGCAATATGAGTTTTCATTACAGAGGATTTCCTGGTCAGAGACGTGAGCACAGTGATTTGGAAAAATCACTTTCTTTTGATTTGCCAGCTTCTCCGCTAATACAAACCCAGAATCACCAATAATTTTGGCCCTGAAGTTTGCTATCAGCAAACGCAGTTGTGTTTAACAAGATGTGCCAATATGTCTTGATTAGCCTCCCCTCACCCTGCAATAAAGGTAACATCATTCCACACCAATAAATCTTGCATTTTTGGTGATATGACAGATTTTCCTAAGAGACATAACAAGCCTGACAGTTGTGTCTTTTTACATGACGAGCAAGAACACCTCCTGCTCAAATAGATGTTTGCATAAATATCCCTTTTGAGCTCCTCGAGAGGCTTAGATGAGAGATTTTCCATTCATGAAGAGCTTCCTTTAGCTCTGGACTATCCAAAAATACTAACTGAATTTACTTTCAAGCTCTCAGCTACTGCTGCTGCTGTGAGCAAGTTTAAATTAATGCATTAACAAAAGCTCCCTTGCTCTCTCAAAGGTCTGTACTGAGGATTAAGATCTGAATTCCAGGTTAGCCCTTAATGACACACAGATGCACCTTCCCTTTAGCTGGGAGACTACATCCTGCCAGAGCAAGGCAGAAATAATGATCTTACTGGATTCAATATTAAAAAAAATCAGATTAGGCTTGAATTCTAGTTATAGAATATGTCTGCAGGTAAAGTTATTTTTAATCTGTTCCAAGATAAAGGAATAAATTTATTTCTGCCTATTAGGATTCTCATATATAGAGAGGAGTTTGGTATGATAAATTGGTTTGGGGCTAAATCCACCTCTTGGGGTTTTTTCCTCAGAAATGTGTGGGGGTCATTCATTCCTAACCATTAGGAAATATTGGGAAATGTCTGGAGGCCCAGGCTCACCTGGTGGATGAACATGGACAATCTCATTCCCAAATTTCCTCTCCCTTCCCCCATATGCAATAATAATAAAAAGGAATGATGATAGTACAGGACTCATTCCCCAGACAATAGCTAGGCAGGCTGTATATTGCTTTATGGCTGTTGACTTGATTTAAAATGCACTCTCAAAAATGAAAGAACAACTCCTTAAATTTGCAGTAAATGTATAGTTCCCCAGACCTGATTTACTGGTTATGAGCCACCAAAAAACTGCAATCCCAATTTACTGTGTTGTTGACTGTGGCAGAAAAACCCTCGGCATCATTTGAGCTCTGGTCATCATTCCAAACCCGATAATTTAACATTGATCATTTATTTCAGCTTGGTTTGGGTTTTGTTGGAGTTTTTATTGCTGTTCTTTAATTGGACTCTCCACTTGCAGCAGGCAAGGATGATTGCTTTGATGGTGACAGGTTAACCCACGAGTGTGAGATCAAAGCAGTGCTCTGCTCCGTTCAGAGCCTTTTAGCCTGGCTTGGCTCATAATTACCAGAATTCCCAACTGGCTGGAAGCAGATCTTGCAGAAGAAACTTTCTGCAGAGCAGTTGGGTAAAGAGCAATGTGTGAAGTCCTGCCTGGGCTGTCAGACACTAAAACTCCACGGGAAATAGGGCTGAGTGCCCTGGGAAGGGACAGAGGGCAGAGGACAATCAATCACAGCCCTGTTTGGTGTCACTCCTGCCCTTCAAGGGTCTTGTACCTCCACGACCATGTGTGACCCTTTCTGGATTCATTACATCAGCTGAGCACAGAATGTTGCAGCTGCTGGGAAACTCTCCCTGCTGCTGGACCTCATCCATGGCTCCTTCCTCTCTCCTTTGCTGAAGAAGTGGCAGAATGCAGCTGCCTGTGAGGCTTTATTTTGGGTTGGAAAATCTCCAAACACAGAGGAGGAGAAAACTGGGCACGATGTAAATCAGAGATGGCCCTGAAGCAAAGCCCTTGGTTTCCAAATGCCCTCAGGGAGGGCAGGGCTGCAGCCTGGGAGGGGACTGTCCATGGAATTGGACACATCTGAGAACCACAGCAGGAGCAAAGAGCACCCTGGAAATGCTGCACTGCTCCCCAAAGTGCAGCTAATACATCCTAAATACATCCCCTGACCCTTAACATCTCCTGTCTGCATCCTGCTTCAAAATGAGCCACTTGTCCCTTCAAGGTTTGTTTTTTAGTCAATAACGAAAAAAGTCGTAACCCTCCCCTTAAAAAGTGAGGGATGTTGAGAGAATTTGGGATTTAATTTTTCACACATCTCCATAAAATATTTCCAGCATTGATCTTGCAAGAAAACTAAAGCAGAGCCTTATTATGAAAGACCATTTCTTAGGGACACTTTCATGATTCAATAGTCTAGTTTTTCTTATGAAAAAGCCTGCAAAATTTTGATCCAAATCCAATTTTTGGCACTCAAGCAAAACTTATATTGGACCTAGTGAAGAGCATTTCCACCCCTAAAGCAGACACTGCATGAGAGACACAAGGAAGGGGACTGAACTGATTTTGCCAGACCTGTGGCATGAAGGCATTAAAACAGATTTAGTTGTAAGGTTACAAACACTGACCCTTTCACATCATCCTATTAATGATCTTCCTTTAATCCATGCAGGTGTTTTCACCAGGCTGGAGCCAAAGCAAGGGAACTGTTGGCACAATCTGCAGGACATAATCAGACTACAAAGCTCTGGTGTTATGGCAAGCTGTAATTTCAGGCAGCGAAGCTGCATTCCTGCAACTATCACTGCAGAACTTCTGCAGCACAGCCTCAAAGGGAATGAGATATTTAGATGCAGAATTTATGCAGAATAGCACCCAATGTAGAGAAAAAATACAATAAATAAAATGCACTGTAGAGCCATAGGATATAAACACAAAAGAAAATGTAAGGGGAAAAAAATAAGTGAACTATATTTAATACTGATATTTAACCATGATAGTTCATTCCATAGTTTCTCTGCTTACATGGCTTGTTTTAAAAGCAGCAGGTTCTACTTTTCAGTAGTAGAATGAAAAAAAGTTGTTAAAAAAGTTTTAATAAAAAATAAAATTGCAGCAGTGGAACCTAAGGAGTTGTTCCTAGAAAAGAGAGAGAAGGGGAAAAGCAGAAGGAGAGAGAAAAAGGGAAAGAGGGAAAGAAGAGAGCGTTAAAGAGAGAAGAGGGAGAAAGAAACAGAGAAAATATATCAATGGAAAAAAAAGTAAGTCAGAAGAAGGAATATTTTCACTTCAGACTATCTGAAGCAAGCTTGCTTTTGACTTTCATACTCTATTTAAAAACACAAAATTGGGAGCATTGAAAAAGAGTTCCCAAATTAGCTTTTTAATAGAGATGGGAAGTTAAAAGGGGCCGAGTCATGGGGGAAAAGCAATTCAGAATCACAGTCAGGGCAGCAGCAGCAGAGAGTGAGGCCAGAGCACGCCCCAGAGAGAGGAGTCAGGAAGTTTTATGAAGTGGTGACACTGTAAATCACAGAAAAATCTCTTATACCAGCAAAAGCCAAATGACATTTCTGGTTCTGCTTTCTTCTTGAGCATCTGCAAGAGGGAAGGAGCAAGTGGAGATGTAGGGAGGGTTTAAAAGTGGAAAGCAGTTCTGAAGACATCTAATAAAGATGGATTCAGGCTGCTTTGATATGTTTAAATTCTTACAGCCACTGAAAGTTTCTCACAGAAGTTTGCACACAACTCTACATGTGTCCAGCATACAACTCTTAATATCTGTAATCTAAAGCTTATAATACCTTGTGTTTGCATGAACTCATTAACTACTCTGCAGACACTGTAAGGCAGATTACAAAAGTTATTGGGACAGATTGGGTTTGGGGAGGATTAGCCAGGACCTGACATTCAGAAATTAGTGTTAGTTTTTTTTAACCTGCATTGAATGGTCAGAAATTAGACTCTGAATTGGACTGATCAGGTTGAGGTTTGGTTGGATATTAGGAAAAATTTCTCCACTGAAAGTGTGGTTAAGCATTGGAACAGGCTGCCCAGGGAAGGAGTCATCACTGCTAGAAGTGTTCACAAAATGTTCACAAAATGAGGAGATGTGGCAGTTTTTGAGGTGGGTTAGTAGGCATGGTGAGATTCAGTCACACGTTGGACTTCATGATCTTGGAGAGCTTTTCCAACCTTAGTAATTCCACAATCAGGGTTCTGGTTTCAGAGTTTCCAGAACCAGACCATTGAAGTGTTGAAACGCTGAGGATTTAGACGTATTTCCCTTCTTTTATTTGGGTTTTTGTATTTTTTTCTCTAAGAAGGTCTTTGGTTAAGAGCTCTGGGAAGAAAGGCACCTGGAACACAGCCCTGGTCACTGCTGGCTGCACCAAGTCCCTGTTTCCCTTATTTCACGGCACCAGAGGCACAGCAGAGCCCCCAACACACCCCTTGCTCACGGCGATGCAGCTGAAGGAGCATCTCCTGCTCCTGACAATGCAACAACCCCTGCAGCCCTGGAACGCGCTGGACAACACACCTCTCTTCTCCGGCCCGGCGGGTGTGGGACTCCCGTTGTGGGTGCTGTGAACTCCGGACACCCCCAGCCCAGCCCTGCCCTCTGCCCCGGGGGTGCCGCACCCCGGACCCGGTGCGCATCGCTCCCGGTGCGCATCGCTCCGCTCCATCCCGGGGCTGCCCGTGCCCATCGCTCCGGTGCGCATCGCTCCAGGTGCTCAGCCCTGCCCGTGCCCATCGCTGCCCTCCGCTCCCCGTTCCCAGCCCTGCCCGTGCCCAGCGCTGCCCATCACTCCGCTCCCTCCCAGGCTGCCGCGCCCCGCCGCCGCTCGCTCGGGGTGACACCTGCCGGCGGCTGTGCGGGCGGGCGGCGGGCGGGACTCGGCTCGGCCGTGTGCGAGGAGCCCCCGCCGCCCCCCGCCGCCCCTCCGCCCATCGCCGCTCTCCGCCGCGCGGTGCGGACCGCTGCCATCGCTGCCATCGCTGCCCATCCCTCCCGTCGCTGCCCATCGCTGCCATCGCTGCCCATCGCTCTCCGCGCCCGCGCACTCCGCCAGCCCCGCGCTCCGCTCCCGGCAGCCGCATGGCCGCGGAGGCACCGCACGGGCGGCCGCGGCCGGGAGAGCCCTGCGGAGGTGAGGGGATCCGCGGGGAGGGCAGGGGGCGGAAAGGGAGCGGCGCCGGGGGATGCGGGGGACACCGGGGGATGCGGGGCACAGCGGAGGATGCGAGGCACAGCGGGGGATGCGGGGGGCACCGGCGCGGGGGTCACCTGCGGGCGGGGCGGGGGCAGCGGGCCAGGCGGGGGACACCGGCCGCTCCCACCCCCGCTCCCCTCCCGCCGCTCGCCCTGCCGATCCCGGCGAGTGGCCGCACAGCCGCGCCAGCCCCGCGCTGCCGGGATAAAGTGCGGTACCGAGCCGCGCAAGGCGAGGCGATGGCGAGGCAGCCGAGCTCCGCTCGCCCGTGTGCGGATCGCTCTTACTTTATGGAAGTCATCAACTATCGCTGCGGCGCATCAGTCACCGCCGGGAGCTGCCCGGCACGGCACGGCAAGGCTGGCTCGCTCTGATTTGGGCTCATGGTTATTTGCTTGATGGAGATTCGACAGCAAACAGATAAATGAGCGAGGCTGCCGGGTCTCTGAGCGTGCCGAGTCCAACTTCTGACCGTGGATAAAGAGGGATGCTGAGGTGGTGTGGAGACAGGACCGGTAAGAGCTGCCAAGGAGCAGGGCAAGCCAGAAGAGCAGGACGAGGGAGACAAGGGAAGGTGGTGGGAAGGAAGAAGGGAGAAGATAGGGAAAGATCGGTTTAAATCTGAACGAGTTCTTTTTATTCCTGAATGTAGCCTCCTGCCCTGGCTAAGGCGTTGGTTGTGGGTTTGCGATGCTGGCGGAAAAGCTCATTTTCTTGTCCAGAAGAAATTCCTCCTGCCTTGTCCCCGCCTGACCGAGAGCCAGGAGGGGCACCCGCGGAGCTCCGGGAGAGACCCGTGAAGTTCACCCATACTTTTCCCCCTTCATCTCCCCCTGGGCACATTAGCATGCAGGGTAGGCTGCGGTGTGTATTTAACGGCTCCATCGGCAGCGTCTCTGTCAGCTCTCACCGCCCTGCCCAGCCGCGCTCTGCCTGCCTGGCCCCGCCGGGCGCGCTCGGTGCGCGGAGCTCTCCGGAGCCGGGCGGTGCCGATCCCGCTGGGCTGGGCAGCGAGGGCAAAGCTCCGAGCGCTGCTGCAAGGGGAGGCGGCAGAGCGAAGCGAGCTCAGGCGAGAGGCAGGAGAGCCTCCGTCTCGGCAGCGATGAGGGAGAAGCTGTTTAGTCATCTCTCTATATATACTTTCACAATGATGATCACATTTACTGATTGCCTCTGACTGCATTTAGAGAGGGAGTCGAGGCAGGCAGCACAGTTCACCTTTTATCCTGAGGAGTGGCTGCTCCCCCTTCTGCCCGCTCCCCACATTCAGCCCTACTTTAGGGAGCCGAGAGTCTTTCCTTGCCAGGTAAGGCAGCGCTGCGAGCCAAGATGGGGCTCTCGGGGCTCTCGGGGCTCTCTGGGAGGGAGGGAGGGGAGAAGTTTGCATGCATTTATCCTAAGCCTGTTGCTTTTGCTCCTAAATCTCCCCAACAGACTGAGGGAGTGAGTGGTTTGCAGAAAGTTTTATTTTCTGGCGTTGCTGCGAAGGGAGAGGAATGTTCGACTGACAGAAGATACCGAGGCTTTGGCTGACATATTTTGCTTTAAAGCAAAGGCTCTTTGCTGCCTGAGCCTGACCCAACAAGGACAGGAGAGGGAAGAAGGAATGATCTCCAGGCTCTTGACTCGCATTAGCACTGGCTCATCAAGAAACTTGCAGTATGTTTATCTGATTTCAAACCAGCCCTGTCTGCTTCTAGAAAGGGAAACACTGAGGTTTTTGGTTTGTCTCTGCTCTCATGAGATGAAGAAGAGACATTGCTAAGTGTGGCATTGCCGTGGGAGCTGAAGTGGTAAGAATCCATCCTTTATTTCCTGACCCTTTAGGTGAACAGTCCTAGCTGTTCTCTGTCAAGTTTTCCTACAGAGCTTTCCTAACCCAGCCTTGGCTGTCAGGGTTTTGTTCCAAACTGGGATGAAGCCACAGATCCCGGAGTGGCTGCAGTGGTGGTCAGGAGGGACCCAAAGGTCCTGGCAGGGGACAGGAGGCTCATGCTCAGCCTTTCCTCTCAAATTCCCCTGTTTCACTGTTCCCACAGCTATCTGAAATAAACAGACTCTTTTCTCTTCAGATGCTTTTTTAAATCAGGAGGCAAATGATTCTATTTTGTGCACCAGGTCTCCTAAATGTCATCAGCAGGGTGCCGGTCTGCTGTGAACTAGTTCCTTTTAAATTACACGCAGAAATTATGGTAATTAAAATTAGAAATATGGATATAGCTAAATATATGCTTGTTAGAATTAAAGTGTGTCTGTTTTCTATGAGAGCTCCAGAGACTGTCAACACTACATTAGATTTTGAGTCCAGCCAATTGCTTTCCAGCCTAAACAGACTGGTTAGCAGTAACCAAAATTCAAGCAGGCAGAAAAGGAGGATTCTTTCTACATTCTTAGATAAACTGGTTACTTCAGGTTTTTTTGACTCAGCTTACATTGTGCAGTTCAGAATGATAAATCCAGTCCTCTCTCTTTCCTCATTTTCTTTCACTTACTTCAGGGAGTGGTAGAGTTCCAAGCACTCATGGACAAGAAAAAACAAAACCTCTGCAACAGGGAATTTCATTGCTCTTCTCACTGTTGGTCCTTCAGATAATTTATAGTGGGAAAGGACTCCTCTTATGTGTATTTTGAGGATCAAATGGGTTCAATGTAACTTTGCGCTCTGTTTTCCTAACGAGCTGCATCTCTTGGACCCAGAGAAATGGGAACTAAACTTCCACAGAAGAATTTCCCTTTTTTCCTCTTTTGCTTTAATCTCCTGTCCCTTTCATAGCCAAGATATTTATAGCTTCCCCACATATGCTGCCAGCATGAAAGGACCCATTTTATCTTTTAAAAATTGATTTAAAAATGTGTAAGTCACTTCTGAGATACCAGTGCTTTATTGGAACAATTATATGTGAAGTATTTATAGTGCCTCAGCAGCTAATGTAGGTAACCTGGAATCCACAACCAAAGTTATGAAAGTACAGAAGAGATTTCTAACGTGGTTCCCCTGAGAAATCAGGGGAGATGAGGATCCGATGTGCTGAAACTGGTCAGGTCACCAGCCAGTCCTGCAGAAGGACTCTGGTGATGGTGCTACATGAAATTAAAACTCAGGGAAGACAGTTTGCCAGCAGGGAAAGCAGGAACAAGATGCCTTTTCTTGGTTTCTTGGTTATTTGCCTGTATATATTCGGTGACTAATGAATGAAATTGTTCTTATTTTGCTGCCTCCTGTTCTTAAGTGTTTCATAAAAGCTAAAATATCCACCACTGCTGGTAGAAGGCTTCAGTCTGAGCCTGCTGAGCCCCTGGAGATATCCCTTCAGCTGAGGACTGGGGGAGCTTTTCAAAGTCATGCAGAGAAAGTTTCCAGAGCTGAGCTCTGCCTCGCACAGACGACAGAGCTGCTCCCCAGGGCGGCCAGTCTGGCACGATTAACGCAATAAATTCCCTCTTTGGGGGGAGAGAAAAACTGGTGCTTTGTAATATTGAACAATTCTTTAGAGGGAAATGTTGTGAGATGTTTGCTCCAGTGCCATGTAGATAAGCAAAGCGTCTCCTTGGGATGAGCATCACTATGGATTATTATACGTTTCGTAATTACAAAAGCTCTTCCAGCAGCAGTAAGATGCTCACACGAGGAATTTCAATTGTCCTTTAGATGGTAAAATTGCATAGAAAGATGCTCCACATTAAGGTGATGAATGTTAATTTGCCCTGAAGAGGAAGAGCATTTCTGTGAGCACTTCAGTCATTTTCACCACTGATTGATTCCGTCATTTTTTATTCAGTATTTTGATGGCCTGTTGGAATCAATAATGCTGCAGCATTACTGGCTGGAATGGCAGCTTTCATGTAAGTTAAAAACTTCAGAGTAAAACTGCCTACAAAGATACAATTAAGCTTTGAGGGCCTGAGTCAGTGGAATCAATGGAATTTCCATTGATAAAGTGACTTTTGATGGGGCTCCTAATGCATCTCATACAATAATGGCACCTTTCTTGAGATAATTTCATGGTAGAATTAGAAAAACATTAGGGAAGTGAAAGTAAATGCAAGTTAAAACAAAAGTTAAAGACTGTAAGAGCTCTGACCAAAGATCAAAAAGATAAATTCGTGGCTAAATCAGAACACAAAAACTACTCAAACTTCAAGAGAATGTTGACCTCCAATGGCTGAGGATCTGGACAACTTGGGATATTTTTCATCTAAAAACCCAAGAGTGTAGTGAACATATTTTGTTTCAACCTAAGAGTCCTTCAGTTCTTCTGAAGGACTCCTGCCCCTGTTAGCCAGGAAACAAGCAAAGTATCTGCTGGAAAAAATTCTCCAGCTGTGGAGTTTTCCTTCATTCCAATGTTCCTGGTACTCAGTAGCCTTATCTATCAGCCTTCACACCTGGGATTGAGGCTTAGTGGTGCTCAGGTATTCTGAACACCATGTTTCCCCAAAAATCAGAATTTTCCTCCAGTCCAGTGGAGAGCTGCAATAATTCACAGGAGTAAACCCCACCTCTAAATGGACAGGAGCAGCAGAAAACTGTTGCTGAGGCCAGGTCTTGCATTAAAGATGGAAGGAAACTGGTGAAAACCAGAGAAAATTTTGCTTTTCTTTAAACTGCAGATGTTCTTAGTGGGATTCAGAACATACTGAACTTGTTTAGGACTGGAGATGCAGCTAAGCCCATTTGGGTTTTCATGGCAGAGGATTCACTGGAGTTCCCAGCTCTTTCTTGACAGCTGTAGTTAAACTGATGAGCACATGAGGCTTACACCTGGGGAATTATGGATTAGTCTTGTTTGTGAGGAAGCAAATATAAATTACCGTGTTTATGCTACTTTTAAAATGCTTTTAATGAGGAATCATTTGCTATTCAAAATTTCGATCTATAATAATGCCATAACCCCGCTGAGCTGATTATCACGTGCCTTGTTCAACATTCCTCTTCACCTGGGAGGTGAGGACGAGGCAGGGGTTGGAAATTCTGTCTGTGCTGATCCTGGACTCTTCACCCCACCAGGGCAGGAGCCCCGTGTGACTGTGTGCTGTGTTCTCTTCTGCTCTGTGTTCTAGATGGAACTGGTCTGACTCCCAGCAGGTCCCAGGAGCATCCCAACCCTCACCATCCCCAGTAACACAGCCTGGGCTCACCATGGCAGCAGGAGTAGCGGCGTGGTTGCCCTTCGCCAGGGCGGCTGCCATAGGATGGATGCCAGTGGCCAACTGCCCCATGCCACTGGCCCCGACGGAGAAAAACAAGAGGCAGGATGAGCTGATCATCCTCAATGTGAGTGGCAGGCGTTTCCAGACCTGGAGGACTACACTGGAGAGGTACCCAGACACTCTCCTGGGCAGCACGGAGAAGGAGTTCTTCTTCAACGAAGACACCAAGGAGTACTTCTTTGACCGGGACCCCGAGGTCTTCAGGTGCATCCTCAATTTTTATAGGACTGGCAAGCTGCACTACCCCAGGTACGAGTGCATCTCTGCCTACGACGAAGAGCTCGCCTTCTACGGGATCCTCCCCGAGATCATCGGGGACTGCTGCTATGAAGAGTACAAGGACAGGAAGCGGGAGAACGCCGAGCGGCTGATGGACGACAACGACTCGGAGAACAACCAGGAGGGCTCCATGCCCTCGCTGAGCTTCCGGCAGACCATGTGGCGAGCCTTCGAGAACCCCCACACCAGCACCTTAGCCTTAGTCTTTTACTACGTCACCGGGTTCTTCATCGCCGTCTCTGTGATCACCAACGTGGTGGAAACCGTGCCGTGTGGCAGTGTGCCAGGCAACAAGGAGCTGCCCTGCGGGGAGCGCTACGCTGTGGCTTTCTTCTGCCTGGACACGGCGTGCGTGATGATCTTCACCGTCGAGTACCTGCTGAGGCTCTTCGCGGCGCCCAGCCGCTACCGCTTCATCCGCAGCGTCATGAGCATCATCGACGTGGTGGCCATCATGCCCTACTACATCGGCCTGGTGATGACCAACAACGAGGACGTCAGCGGAGCCTTTGTCACGCTAAGGGTTTTTAGGGTTTTCAGGATTTTCAAGTTCTCGCGCCATTCCCAAGGCCTGAGAATCTTGGGCTACACTTTGAAGAGCTGTGCCTCCGAGCTTGGCTTTCTCCTCTTTTCCCTCACTATGGCAATCATCATCTTTGCAACTGTGATGTTTTATGCAGAGAAAGGGTCCTCGGCGAGCAAATTCACCAGTATTCCTGCTTCCTTTTGGTACACTATTGTAACCATGACAACACTGGGGTGAGTATTACTTTTCCTTTTCCTGAGCAGCAGGCAAGCATGTACAGGGAGCTTGACTTCAGCTTCCCCTCAGCGTTTTCCTGGGTGCATGTTCGAGAAGGGGCTGGAAGTGTTGAGAGCTTGATTGTTCTTTGCCTTACAACTTCTGCAAATCGTGTGCAGTTGTATAAACCAGAAAAAGCACTTACACCCACTTGACAAATGCTCAGCACCGCAGTAAATGAGTGCAGGAGGAGCAAGGCGGTGGAGTAGCAGGTCCTGATTCATTGCTGCAGGAGGCAAAAGCTGACACGAGTGTGAGGGGCTGGGAGACAGAGCTCTGCTCTCTCTGACATTCACCCCAGCCCTGCATTTCACAGAGCTGCTGATGTATCTGTTGTGTCTTGTTGCGATGTCAGCCCTTGTTTCCTCACTTGACTGGCCAGGAACTACAGATTTGCTGAATTCAAGTGGATGTTGTGGGTCAGTGTACTGAAATACTCAGTGATGGCCAGGACATGATCTGGTTTTTACTTAACTGAGCAGGATGGGGGCTTCTTGTCTGTGTTTAGCTGTGAGTTTGAAAACCGAGTGTGCTGTGGCGGTTGCAGTAGAATTTCAAACATTCCCATGGACAGGTGCAAAGATAATGAAATCAAAGCAAGGGGAATGTAGCCTGGAGGGCACTTTCCCCCCTTATATTCCATTTCCATCTTGTAGATATTGCAACTGAGATTATAGATTTGTGCTTCTGCTGCTCTGAACTAAAACCTCTGCAAGGATAATGGCCAAAGCAGAATGGCCAAAGCCTCGCCCTGACAAGGTTATGTAAAGGAAAGTGGGCATTGCAGGTGGCTGTTTCGGGCAAACACAAAGCCAGGATCAAGTGCAATCAGAACAGTGTAGGAAGTTTAGAGTTACACTGCAAAGAGTTTTCCCACTGGAGAGTTCCCACAGGTTAATATTCAGATGTAGACAATTCTCCTCCTTGTAATGCAGTGACCACTTTTTCTCTAAAGTGCTTTTGATTTTAAACACTTTCTCTGTGCCTATTATACATGAACAGGCTCACAGTAGTACTTTTAAATTATTAAAATCATAATTCAACTGTCAGAAAGGCGCCGAATCTGGGCATATGACAACTGAAAGTCTGAATTTCTTCATTAAGTGCAAATGTAGAACCTGTTTGTCATAGTCACCTAAAGATCTCTTATTCTTCTTTTTTTAATATCTAAGCAAAGTTTGCAAGTTTATGGCAAAAGCTGTTCCTTAGCCTGGGAAAATCAGGGCTTACTTAGAAATCAAAGCATCCCAGCACTCCCCCATCCTGCAGCTCAACCTTCCACATTCTCACTGGTCCGTACTGGTCAGTGGTCAGTTCCCCCCTCCTGTCCCCACCACTGTGTCTGAGCAACTTCAGAGGGACACCTGCCTTGGGTGGCTCCTTCACGCGTCCTCTGCACAAAGAGAGATGCGTGAAAATCCAGTTCTACTTTCAGATTTCTGTTTAACAATGATCACAGCCATCCTTCCACAGCCACAGCCTGCACCGTTCACACTTGTGCTGCTACATCTTTGTGACAGGAGGCTCGGGGTCAAGGACACGTCCTGGGTGGGTTGGGAACAACCCCAGTACGTGCAGGATGTGCTGGAGAGCAGCTGAGGCTCTGCTCCTGCCAGGGCAATGATGTGGTTTGGGTTCCTTTCCCTCCCTTCTGACAAACCTGAGCATTCCCAAGGACCTCGGAGAGTTCTCAGTTTGTTGTAAGCACAGAAATCATAGAGGAACAAGTGCTGGAAATGGGTTGACGTGGATTTAAGGACTTAGACATTTAAACACTGCTTTGTAAGTGTTCATTGGGAAGGAACCTTTAAAATGCTGTCAAAGTCTTGCATTTCAGGCATTGCTGATTTGGCACCTTGAGGTCATTTCCACCTTCCTGAGTCCCACGGTGTGGGGTGAGGTTAACCCTCCTGGAGGAGTTCTCCACCCTGGGCTAACCCTCCTGGCTCCTTAATTTCCCCAAAAATCCTCCCAGTTTTGGCAAACTGGTGCTTTCAGACAACATTTCATACACATCTCTCTTCAGAAGTCATTCCAATCTGTTTGGAAGGATCTCATTACTAATGAGAGTCCTGGCAATTCCTCCTGCACAGACTCTGCCAGAAGTGCAGCCAAGGTCTCTGAGGTGCTCCCTAATCCATCAGGCTTCCCCTCAGCGCTGGCTGCTTCCCTGCCTGCATTTCAGCAACACTCAGAGCTTTTATCGAGATCTAAAATATTTCCTGCCTTTTGCCCTTAATAATTCAGCCAGCATTTAAAACAAGAAACCATAAAGCACACTAGTTTTTAACTCAAAACCGTGTATATATATATATTGCTTTCACCACCAATACATTTAAACCTCGATAAGTGAACATGTGCCTGATGCTGGAATCCCAACACTGCTTTCACAGAGTGCTTTAGAGGAGTCATCTGGAACATGCAGGATGACTCTTTCCATGGCACTAAGATTAGCTCCATTTGTATAAAACAAAAGTTTACTCACAAGAAATAAACAAAGTCAACAGTAGGACACCACTAACCCTCCCACTGTACTGAGCATCAGCTGCTCTCCCAGATTCCTACATATCTCTGGGATACAATTGCATTTCTGGACTGACCCATAAATAAAAAGCTATAAAAATGCATTTCTTCTTGAAGGTGAAGCAGAGCACCAATAAGTAAGCACTGATTTTGGTGGAGTTACCATGCAAATCAGTTTAGAGAAATTCAGGACAACTTGCAGGCTCCTTAGGTAGTTAACAGCCCAGGGAAACAGGTATAACAGCTTTTCTGGAGTGGGAAACAAAGCAAAGGAATTAAATTATACTGACCCTGCATCTCCAATCCCTCTGCTGTGCTCATCAGCCCTGCTTTAACAGAGGCTGTTTTTAATTTAACATGATTTAAATTTTGCTCAGGAGGTTTTATAATGAAAGCATTATTCTTGGGTGCATCTAAAATCAATCTGAATTACTGAAACAACTATTCAAAATTAATTCAAAATCAGCTATCCAATTCATGCAGAAACATTTTTCTCAAGAGGCCAACAGCTCCCCATCTCCTCTCTCAAAAGCCCCAATGCAATGAGCTCTGCCTTTGCCAGACCTTTCCTGTGTCCTGCAGGAGCTGGGGACCCTCAGGACCCCCAGCTCAGGAGCAGTGACATTCCCACCCCAGCATTCCTACCCCAGCATTCCTGTCCCTCTCCTGGCTTTTAGCTGACTTGCTGTGCAATCACTGGGTTTACATCTGTATAGAAATGGGTTCATTAGAGTGGATTTGGTTCCCTTGTTAGCAGTGCATTGGTTTTCATGGAATCACAGAATGGTTGGGGTTGGAAGCGACCTTAAAGCTCACCATATTGCAACCCACTGCCACAGCAGGACAGCTTCCAGCAGCCCAGGTGGCTGCAAGCCCCACCCAATATTCAGTTTTATTCACTTTTAGGGAGCGATATGGATGGGGAAGCCTCAGGTTCTGCTGCTGCCCCTCCTGTGCGGCACAAACACGATGCCACTCTCACCCCACTAAACCCCACGCCACTTTTGCCCAGAGAAAGTGTTCTTCTAAGCTTTTTATAGCTGTTTTCATTTCATCTGACAGCAGCAGTATGTTTCAGACTCCTGGGAAATGTCTATGACCTGCAGCAGAGGCATCAAACTGTAGCTGTGAAAACCTGAGTGCCACATCCTCCTGCACCACTGCGGGCATGGAGGGGCTGCTGAGCTGGGCATGCCAGCCTGGCTGCCACTGTGCCCAAGACAGGGCAAGCAGGGCCTCCCCACCCTCACAGGGAAGGATTCCTTCCCAAAATCCCATCTAACCCTTTCCCCTTGTCCTGTCAGTCCATGGCCATGGAAAGAGTCCTGCTCCAGCTCTCCTGGGGCTCCCTTAGGTACTGCAAGGTGCTAAAGGAGGGAACACTCCTGGAGGGAATTGCCAAGAAAGCAGCAGTAGCACAGCCCAAGGAGCAGAGGCTGCTGCTCTGGTTTGTCCTTAGAGTGTTGTTCTCTGGCCTGAGCCAGGCTGAGCTCCCCCAGCTCTGTGCCCTCGGGGTGCTCTGACCAGAATCTCTCTGTCTCCTTACAATGAGCAAGAACACAATGGCTCTGAGAGCTCTCTCTCCCTTTCAGCTTTGGCTGTGCTGGTCAATGGGTTTGAAAGACACAGCTCAGTGCACTTGGACAACACAGTCCCATCTGTACAATTCATTTAAGGAACCAGGTTAGCACTGGAAAGTCAATAAAACAGCCCTGCTGGCCTGGTTATGTCAACAGCCTGATCTGGAGCGAGAGCTGAAATTTCTTAGAGGGTTTATTAGCTGAGTGTGTGCAGAGCAGGGATTTGGGGGTAAGGGTCTGTTTTGGTTTGTCTTGGCTCTGCCAAAAGTGGATCAGAGAGAACATGAGCAAAAAAGTGCCTGAGCAACTGCCCTGAAAGAAAACTCAGTCTTTGTTTTGCTCATTCCTTGGGTTTTCCTCTTTTCCTGGTGCTCAGCCACGGCCAAGAGAGGGGCAGGGTGTGAGCAGTGCAGCAGCACGGAAGAGCTGAGGTGCCAAACTCTGCCCAGAGCCCTCATCGCTGCCAGGGACCGTGAGAGCACAGCAAAACCACTCAGGCTGATAGTAACCTTCATTCACCCTCCTTCTGCACTCTGAGAGGAGTTTGCAAAGGAAGGGAAATAATAAATCATCTCTGGAGAGCTGCCATTCCGGGAGCCTCTGGAAAGATTGTTGTTTGGGAATCACGTTGTGCTTGTCAGGACTTTGGGAGCTGCCATTAGACTGAATCGGGAAGAACTTCTTGAATAGAAACACCACTTTGCATATTTAGCCTCAGTGATGGGAAGATGGATGAGATGTGGGATGTCTCCTTTGTAAAGGAATTTCATCGCTCTCACCATTTCCCACACAGTCAACCATTCGTATATCCATGGGCCAAAGAACTGCTTGAATTTAGTACACAGAAAGTCCAATCAAACCATGAATTGATGGAGCTACACAATGAGGCCATTTCCTTGAGCTTTCATTCTCTTCACCCCAGATTCATCTTATACGAAACGTGTATCAATTTTCTTCTCCTAATGGATTTACAGATATTGTGTGGGAAATGTCTTTGTATCACAAACTACAGATGGAACCTTTTCCCTTCACTATCTTGATATAAATCTCAGGCAAGCATCTCATTTTTGAGCTATTTGTATTCACCAGAACCCCAGATGTATTAAAATACCTTTATTCATTCTCAGAGCAAGTGGAATTCACTGTATTATTTTTTTTCCTCTCTTAAAAAAAAATTATCCATCCTCACGCTTTCTGTGGCTTTGGATATTTGTAACTATTGCACGTATGTGCAAACACACCATTTTTAATGTGCAAGACAAAATAACTTGCCTTTAGGGTAACTCATTGTGTGAGAAGTGAATTATTTTGAATAAGGCTAAGAAATGGTGCTGACTAAAATTGTAACGTGACTGCTAAATTTACCAGTGGAAGCCTTGGCAGAAATGCATCTATAGCAACTGATTTACAGATTTTTTTTCTGATCTCCTCTTTCTTCCCCCCCCCCCCCTTTTCTTTCTAACCTGCCTCACAGTAAGTGCCTGAGAAATACAGATTAAAGATAACATTGCATTTTCATTGGAGATGAAGGGAAATGATTGGCGTGCTGACTGGATCTGGGCTATTTTTAGTCTCATAAAACGATAATTTCATAACAGAGCTGACCCAGTAAAAGTAATCAGTTTACAGACATCAGCTGGAAATAAGGGACAGAGTAGCCACTGTCAGCCAGAGAGAAGGGAGAGGGAGAAGTTAAAGGCTCTGCAGCAAATTACCCCAAACTAATTACAGCCCATGGGTGTGTGCAGGGAGAGGAGCACAGACTGAGTGCCCTGAGTATCTGCAGCCTCTCTGGCAGGAGCTTCATCCTGCCAACAGCACCTTCATCCTCACAGGGACATCCAGCAGCATCTTCATCCTCACAGGGACATGCTGGCACCACATCCACACCCAGCCCCGCGGGCAGTGCCTGGCACAGGTTGCACAGAGCAGCTATGACTGCCCCTGGATCCCTGGAAGTGTCCAAGGCCAGGCTGGACACTGGGGCTTGGAGCAGCTTGGGACAGTGGAAGATGTCCCTGCCATGGCAGGGGGACTAAGCCAAGATGATCTTTAAAGTCTTTTCCACCCCAAACCAGTCTGTGGTTCTGGTCTGGGGATAGCTGTGATCAAACCCTGTCTGTTTCCAGGCTGTGCCTCAGGCACTGTAATGGAATCACCTCATAAAGAAAAACACAAACAACCAACCAAAAAAGTGTAAGATAAACAGAGAAACTCCTCCTCAGGACAATCCAGCATCTCTCCCTGCCAGCCACCCCACGCCAGCTCGGTGCCACAGTGCTCAATGAACACTCACCCTCTGACCCCCAGGAATGGTTTGGTTGCAGGGGAAGCAATGAACTCTTTGCACTGAACACACCTCATGCCTTCCTCTCTTTGTCCCCAGAGCCTGCAGAGCTGCCCCAGCTCCTGGCCAGAGGACACAGCAGGTTTATTTATCTTCAATGCAGCACAAGTTCTGAGCGGCGATACCAAACTGAGCGGCTGCTCCTGGCACTGCCATGGACAGCGTGCACCAACAGGAGCACGGGCAGCCCAGGCAGCTCTCAGGGCTCAGGGAAAGCTGCTGCCAGTGAATCCCACCTGAGCATCGCAGCTCAGGAGAAGCTGAGGAAGAAAAGAGCTGCAATTTGGTCATTTACCCACTGCCTCCCACTCTCGCTGCTTCACCACCCAGCACAGAAACTCTTTTCTGTCAAATCCCACCACATCCATCATGAATTTGTTACTATTTTCCCTCAGTGAAGGCAGATTAATGAATGTTTTTCCTGCAGACCAGAAGACAAGCAGCGTTCAGCCAAGCTCTGCCTTCTCCTGGACAGACAATGCCTGCAGAAACAGATTGTGTCTATTTAACTATTTACCATTGCCACATTAGAACACACTCAAGGGCTGTAATTCACCTCTTAAAGTTACGAGTAAGTGTGGAAGAGTTATTTTAAAATCAATATCTAACAGAATGCCATTGTTCCAACATTAAAACCTGCTGGGAAATTACTAGGAGGCATGTGGCAAGTCAAATCACTGCCTGCCAGAGGAGGAAACAATTCATTACTCCTTTTAGAGGTGCAAGTCTTTACTGGCTTTTCATTCTTCTTTGCAGCCTCAGAAGTGATGCTGGAGCATCTGGCTCTTTCTTTCCCTCATTCTTCCCTGGCTTCACTCTTTTGTTCTGCCTTTTCACTGTGGACTTCTCCTCACTTTGCGCACAGAGCCGTGCAGGGTTTGTTTTGGGGCTGTGAAGGGTTTGTTTTGGGGCTGTGCAGGGTTTGTTCTGGGGCTGTGAGCTGCCAGGGCTTTGTCCTGCTGTCCCTCCTGATGCACAGCGGCAGCTCGGAGGATGAATCGCCTCTCACCTCTAAAAGCCTCAGCGAGGAGCAGCACAACCCCGAGCTGGGCAGCCACTCAAAGCCATTTCCCTTCCCGCTCCGTTCCGGGGAGCGCTGGAGCAGCATCGCCTGGGGAAGCTGCTGCTTTCATCTCGGGCTGCCATCTGCAGCAAAATTAAAACACAGATCAGCTTTAGCTTTTTGCCTCCAGGACTTTGTGAAATTTGGCTGATGTAGATGCCCAGAAAGCCCTTGAGAAGGACTGTTTGCCTCTACAGAGAGGAGTCCCGTGGAATGAGGCTCTGGGTCCCTGGAAGCTGAGCTGCAGCAGGGCTGCTGAGGTCTCGCTGGGTCTGTGCTGTGGAACCTCCTCAGAGAAAGGTCAGATAATTCAAGTAGTAAGTCTGAAGCACACGGAGGGAGCTGAATGTGCACCACGCTGGGGTTTGCTGAACACTCCTAGGGCAGCAGCAATGACATCCTGGCACCCCAAAGCTCCCCAGCCCTCCCAGCCTCGTCCAATCTGCTGGGCTCACTGTGAACCACTCCTGGTAACCAAATCACACCTCCCCAGCACTGGGAAGAGCCCTGAGCTTTGTATTCCAGGGAATTGTTTTATAATTTATCATACACGCTCCTTGCTGTATTCTCTCTGTCCCTGTGCCTCCCCTTTGCCATCGAAAACTCACCAACTGCTGCTGTTTTTCTCATCCTGCCTGTAGAGTCAGGGTTTCACATCAGATGTGAAAACGGCAGATGATAAAATCTTGAGTCACTTTCAGCCTTTAATATGCAAATGTGCAGCCTTGATAACAAGATTTCACCCCACCACCAGGCAGCCTTTTTTTTTCCTTTTCTTATGCTAAGGAAAACGCTTCTTACTATTATTTAATTTTGCTTGTTTTCTCATGTACTTAGAATCATGGAATCCCAGAACGGTTTGGGTTGGGAAAAGCTCATCCAGTGGACACTTTCCACTATCCCAGGTCACTCAGAGTCCCATCCAAGCTGACCTTGGCACTTCCAGGGATGGAGCCACAATCCTCAATTCCATGTCTATGTGCTCCCTGTGCACTTTTGGGCTGTAATTTGGAGACAACATGTGCACATTTTTCTCTGTATTTGTACAATCTGGAGCACAAGGGAGCCATCCTCCTCAAATATTAATTACAGTCACTATGGCAAGAACCAAAATAGCACTTTATTTTTCAATGGAAAAGGACTGTGCAAGCCAGCTCTCCTCACAACATGGGCAGAAATAAGCTGTCTTCAAAGGAAAAGCTCAAGTGAGGGAAAGCTGCTCTGAGCTGCTTTCTTCTGAGTCCATCTACTCCGGGGTGTCAGTTTGGCTCAGGAATGCCCTGTGGAAGCAAACCCAGGCATTCCAGGTGTGTCCTGGAATCCTCCCCTGGTCCTGTGCTCCTCCTCCTGCTGAACTGCACCACCCCACAGTGCAGGGAGCAACTTATCCTTTCCCTGCCATTGATCTCAAAACTCATTCTCAATTATAATCCTGTTTCAGTGGGGCCTTTTTGATGTTTACATCATTTCTTGGGCTTTGTCATCAATATTAATGTGAGAAAAGCGCCACTTGCTTCTTTCTGCCTCTCGTGAGGGAAGATGGGAAGAAGCTCTGACACCTCCCTTACTCCACTGCATCAGAGCCTTTTTCTAGTAATCAGTGTCTGAAATGAGTAGAAACAGCACCTAAATTTACCACTTTGAGCACGAATCAATGAAGCATTATTGCCAAGACACATTCTTCACTGTCACACATCTCAGTTGTGCTGCGTGTTCGGGAAGATTTCAAACCTCGTCTCCCACCCAGCTTTGCACCTGAGATACCCTTTTTATCCACCTCGCTCTCTTATCTCTGCATAATTACCCAAAATATGAAATTCCCAGCTTCTGCCATGCCTGCTTGTGCTTTAAACCTCCCCCAAGACCACAGGATTGTGTGCAGATGGGCAATCACGGGCAGCTCGCAGGAGGCAATCACAACTTTTACTTGGTGCCTCTTTCGTTTTCCTGCCTACTTACATCTGCCCAACCGTCTGTTCATCAATCCTGGGAGCATCCATCACGGAATGGATGAGTCCTACTGAGTCAGACACTCTGCTTCAGTTCATGAAATGAGCTGGCAAGATATTCTAGCCTTGGCACACTCAATGCAGAAGATTTCAGCCCTCTTAGACATTTTTCTGCTAAAGAGGAATAGCAGGCCAGATTAAATAATAGAAACAGTCATTCAGCAAAGCAGCTGTTGAATGAAAACATGGGAAATGGATGAAATTAGGTAAAAGTCATCCCTCTAGCTAGGGGTCAGGAGGAGCAGTAAGCTGGGCTGAAGGGATCCAAGATTTTGGGCTGCAGAGGGCTGAGCAGGATGAATTCCACCACTAATGAGCTTAGCGAATAAGCTCATTACCTAATGAGCTCTATTGAACACGCTTGAATTCCTGCCTGGGGAAAGCCCTCGCCATAGATCAAACATAGGTAAACAGCTCCATCAGTTTACACACACGGAGGCATCCAAAGCTCAGCAGCAAAGCCACAGCCATTGGCAGAGCCTTTCCCGAAGGTGTGGATGTCAGGAAGGATCAGAAAAGCAGCGAAGAGCAGAGGCTCTTTTCCAGCTCTGTCCCTTCTGCACAAATTGCGATACAAACGAGGATGCACCGACCTGACTCGCCAACACTCACATGTCCTGGTAGCTTCCCTTCAACATTTCCATCAGAAAATTCCACCCTCCTCCCACCACACTGCAGAGCTGGACTGGGAAACCTCCAGAGGACTAAAACTGTATCCAAAAAACGCTCCTGAAATGGTTCATCTCTGTGAATCTCCATCTAAAACCCCAGGCTTGCTCTGGTGCCTGGGGAGAGCTGTCAGAGCAGATGCCAATTCAGAGGGTTTGGAAAAGGCCCAAAAGGAAATCTCACATCCACACTGCCTTGTGGACAATTTATTACCCAGGAAGGCAGGAATCTTGCAGTAAGGAATGGCCCATCATCCCCACAGGCTGCTCAGTGCAGTTTTCAACTTGGGAGTGAAAGGGAAAATGAGATTTCAGAAGAGGAGAAGAGATCTACAGATGAAATCTTAATTTTGACTTCACATAGCAACATTTGCATTTATTTTTACCATTTCTTCTTAGATTTTCAGCACATACTGAAATATTGTCTAAAGTATTCATTTCCTATAGTTGTGCCACTCCAAAACACTGGCACTGTCCATCATTTGTCTGCTACCATCTGAGCAGGGCTAAAACATGCTGGAAGAATAAAAAGGAAGGAAAACTCATGTACTTTACAGTATAGTAGGATGGCTAGTTTGGTGGGAGATAAAGATTTGAGTAGAAAACGGGTATTCAGCCTTTAAAATATGTATCTTTAAAGCTCTGCACGCATGCCCCGAAGTGCACAGCCCAGGGTAAACAAACACAGGCAGCTCGTGGTACGTGTCAGGATATATTCACATGATTGCAGCAGGAAAGTCTGGCACCAAATGTACTGTGAACTGAAAATGAATTCCAGCAGCTTTTATGATTCATTTTTTGTCAGAAGCAAAGGCTGTGGCTGGAGCTGCTCGTTTGCCATGTCCAAGGGGCTCCTGCAGCACAGACCCTGAGCTCAGGGAAGGCTGAGTGACCCTCCAGGGGGTTCTGGCAGCTTGGACATCCCTTGGAATGCCATTTCCACTGGTGCTGCTCCCACTGTGCTCCCAAGGCGCAGGGGAGTCACTGCATGACAGCCATGAGTCACAGCAGGGAAAAACAAGTGCTGCTGGCAGGCAAACTGCACTGGAATGGGCCAGTGGGGTGGGTTTGGGAGACACTTTCTGCACTGTTTTCATGGGAAATCCACCATGGCAGGAGGTGTCACCTGGGGTCAGATCCTCTCAGAGCTCCATCTCACCAGCCCTGCCTGCACTGCTGCCCTGGGAGCCCCGCAGAGGTGTTGATCCCCAGCTCCTCTATCAGCTGCTCTACATTGAGGCACTTCAGAAAACTGTTGGGTAGAATTTCTGTGCCATTAATAACTGCTTCCCTGGCAATATCAAAACAGAGTGGGCAGCCAGCACATCCACCACCTATAGCACTTGACTGTACAATAAATTAAATCCGCCCGTTAAATCACCACAAACTGAGAAAGGGCATTTATCTGAACATCCCTGCATGTCAAGTGCTTTGTTTGCAAGGTGAAATACTCAGGATGAAGACAATTGGTGACTTAAAGCAAGTCAGGCATTCTCAGAATCACAGAATATCCTGAGCTGGAAGGGATAGGTGAACAGAGAATGGACACTTAAAAACAGGGATTAACAGCAACTATTAATATGCAATCTTGAAGTCCCGTGAACAGAGTGAGTGTATCATCCACAACCCTGCAGAGATTCACTTGGGAGTAAATCAGACTGAGAGGACATGAAAAGGCTTTTTGAAGATGATGTCCCCTTGAGGAACATCAAGCCCAACTCGTGGGCAGGAGGGCTGGAATGAGAGGAGATTTAAGATCCCTTCCAACCCAAACCATTCCATGATTCTGTGAATTCCCAGCTCTCTGGACTTCATCAGGCAAACAACCACAGTCAGCTGTCCCTCTCATCCACACTTGGGTTGCTCCAGTGCCAATTCTGCTGCCAGCCAGGCACTGACCACAGCACAGAGCCCAGAGTGACCCCGAGAGAGGAGGGCACCTGCCATGGTCACCCATGGGTCAGCAACCAACTCCAGTGCCTTCCTTCCAAACGTGTAAATAAAATAGCAGAGAACTCCATCTCCTCTCACAGATAAAAGGAGAGAATGGTGGAAAAAAATCACACAGCATTTTAGATGGCAGAATGAAAGATGTTCCACAGGTCTGAGTTTTCCTGCTTTGTAGGGAAAGACTGAACATGATTTAGCAAAATGCAAACAGGAGTCGTTTCTCTCCCAGACGCTGATTTATTATTTAATACTAAAATACTATAAATAACCAATCTGCAGAATCACCCAGCCAGGGAAGGGAGGGATGCATGGGAAGAGCCCCACACATCCCTGCAGGCTGTGCCAGGAGGTTGTCAGGCAGCACAGCCGGGTTTGTTCCACACCTGCCATGTGCTCCCAGCTATTTCTGTCACTCTGCTGCCCTTCCCTCACATCCAACTTGCCCCATGAATTATTAGTTTCAACAGATTCTAGTTACACTGTTAGCCAGAAGGGAAGTTCAGCTGTGTGCCAGGCTGTGTTTTGAGTTCAAGTCAGACTCTGCCCTGGCCCAGGCAGTTGGGCATTGCTCAGTGTTTCACCCAGAAACTTATTCGAGTGGAATGGATGTACTTTGTGACAAGTGCTGCCACATTATGGAAACTGCTAAATAACAGCAAAATCAGCTCGTTTAAGTTACAATATAATGTAAGATTTGGGTTTTTATTATATAATCCATTTTAAAGTACTCTTAGATATGCTGCTCTATGGTAAAATTGGATTTTTAGCAAAAATATAGCCCAAATGCTCAGCATAACAAATTGTAATCACAGCAGTCGGTTTGCCATCTAAGATGCAATGCATCCTCCAGATATTTTTTCCCACTTATCTTTTAAATGCAATTTTCTGTCCTACTCTGTTGAAGACCAGGTTAAATCAATGAAATAAAAATAGCGTTGTAATATATCCTGTGACAAAAGAGTAACATTGCCTTTAGTCAGAAGCTGTAAAAGTGATAAAGCCAAACCAGATTTCATGGAACTCTGCAGGGCTTTGAGTGTCTTTATCTCTGCTTGTCTGGACCCAGGGATGAACCCCTCTGACACCACACCCTGAGTTTCAGCTGCTCCAGATCTCTTGTCCACAGAGAAAAATCCCTTCATCAAGAGCAGCCACATCTGCAGGTACAGAACAGTGACTTCAAGGCTTTTAATTGCATTTGCATCCATTTCAGAAGAGTTTCTTAAATAACTTGACCTTTCACAGAACAGAGCATCTGCCTTCCCTCAGCTGCCAGCCAGTGTTCCCACACAGGGCTTGGTGTTCCCAGAGCCAGGTGAACAGAGAATGGGCACTTCAAAATAGGGATAATAGCAACTAATTATATGCAATCTTGAAGTCCCGTGAACAGAGTGAGTGTATCATCCATAACCCTACAGGGATTCACTTGGGAGTAAATCAGATTGAGAGGATATGAAAAAGCTTCTTGAGGATTATGTGTAAGATGTGAAAAGCAATCACACAGCCAGATATGGTAAAACATAACCATAAAGTAAAGCACTGAAAGCATGAATGATTTGGCATTGAAGCACAGGGATTTTTAAATGCTACCATTCTGATATGGTAGAAAATTATATCCCTCTTGCAAACAATGCCCCAGCACTGAGTGGTAGGGAAAAAAACTGAGGAAAGTCACAGCAGAGGGACAGGTCTCTCTCCTCTGCCCAGCCCATCTTTTCCAAGTTCTTCTCCTTTCCTGGTATTCAAACCAGTACCTAATTCAAGAGGAGCTCATGTGCTGCTAGAAGGGGGGAAACAACAGTACCTAAGCATGTTTTGTCCCTCATTCTTTCCTGAAAACATCATGAGTGGGGACTTTACAACACAATCACCATCACTTCTTAGTGCATAGACAAAGTTTCTCCTGATGTGCTGATAGAGTAGGTCTGAGACTGGTCAGCCCTCAAGAGGAGTTCAGCCCCTCTTGTGCTGGGCAAGTCCTGTCTGGGCTGAAGGGAATGGACAGTCAGAATGCTGCTCTGAGGAGAGAACACATCAAACCCTGCAAGGAGCGCTAGGAAATGAAGCCTAAATTTCCAGAGATTTGGCTGATGAAGAGATTGAATTGAGCTGTCAGTGAAAGGCCTTTTCCCTCTCCCCACGTGCCCCCTGTGGTCACAGATCACTCACAGCAGCGTGGCAGGAGGGCTCTCTGAACCGAACTGATATTGGCTTTTTGCCCACCGTGAGTAATGGGCTTTGTCAGCAATGATCTATTTAAAAACCAAGCACTGCTCGGGGTTGTCTTTCAGAGAGACACAAAACCATTCTCGGGGCATCACTGCGGGGCTGAGGCTCCCAGCCAGGCTCTGGTCACACACAGGTGACCTGGGCTGCCCTGGGCTCGTGGCACCACCATGGACAGAGATCCTCAGGGATCCTGCAATTCCCAGCCTGGCATCAGCTTTCCAGGGACATGGGGAAAAATCCCTCCCCAAATCCTGTCACTCCAGGGAGAGCCTAAAAGACTCTTTTTAGGGACTCAGGGAAGCAAAGAGCTGCTACAGACAGAAAAAAGCTTCCAAGGGTTGGTTATTTCTGCTGCCTCTCCAGTGCTTCTTTTTGCAATATGCATCCTCTCAAAATGCCATTTCTTTTCCTCCAAGCCACACAGGTTTTGTGGTTCTGTTTTGGGACTGCTTTAGAGGGGAAGTGCCTGTTCTGAGCATGGTGGGACCTGAGCACAGAGCTGCTGCCACAGCTGGGACCTGGGGCAGCTCTGGAGCCACAGCTGCTGTCAGAGGCAATTTTGGGGACGTGAGATGATTTCAGAGACTGATGTTCTCCCAGCTCACTATTGACACATGGGATGGGGAAATGAGATTTACTTTGGCATCTCATTCACTTCTCAATCCATCTTCTCTAGTACTTTTCTCCCCTCCAGCCTGACATGGAAAGGTCAATCAGTTTAATTACAGATGTGAGACACATCAGCACCATTTACAGCCCAAAGTGTGCTCATGCAGCTGGAACTCTTGCACACGCCTGCTGACTTTTGCACCAGATATAATTAGCAACAAGTTCCTTTGCAGGAAAGAAACCTCTCCACATATCACTGGCCTGATAACAAAAGGAATAAATAACTCAAGAGAAGTGAATTTTAATGACATTTCTGTTCCAAGTCTGCCAGAGTACACTACAACCATTTATTCAAGTTCACTGCCTTCCTAGATAAACACTGACATCTCTATTTTGCAGGTGTAAAATCCAAGTCAGAGAAAGACTGAACTTCTCTCCCCCAAACCACACAATAAGGAATTCCCTGCTGCCACTTTGGGGCAGCAGCACATTTCTCAGTGGAGCAGGGGAACCTGAGAACTCCCTCAGCCCAGCACCTGCAGCAGAACCACAGCCTGGGGCAGCTTTGATCAAATCATTGTGTTTCTGTAAAGACTTGATGTCCACAGAAGGTGACCAGAACAGGTCACCTCCTGCAGACAGGCAGGGAGTGACACTGAGATTTTCTGATGTGTGTTCAGAGTCTGTCTGGCACTTTTCCACCTGGAATTTTCTCGCTCATCACTGCAACATCTGTAAATTCTGCTGCCCATTCTGACAGCACTCATTTCAGTTCCGTTCAGTTCTCCCACATTCCAGACCCTTTGAACAGCAGAGGCACAAACCCATTAAGGAGCTATTTATTGAGGTCAACTGAGACTGCTGTGTTGTTTCTATCCCTTTAGAGAAACCCACAAAATCCTACAGGGGTCAAAACAAACATGAATACACAAACAGCAGCTGCCTCAGCCTTCCGAAAGGAGTTTGAAGCATTCCAGGAACTTGCACTGCAGTATAAACTTCACTTTGAAATAAAGGACACTTTGTGATTTTTAATTGCCTCCTAACCTTTCATTAATTGGGCTTTATGCAGTGAGCAACATCACAATAATACGTCTGCAACCTCTGTGCAGAATGCAAATGGGGCACAATGAGCAGAGAGCACCTGAGCTTGCCAAGCCCCAGTGCAGCAGAGCTCAGGGTCTCCACAACAGAGACTTCCTAATTATCCTGTGGCCTTTGTTTCACTGGAATTACTTTCAAAACAAGCAACATCTGAAAAGCATTCCCGACACACCACAGATTTTGGCATTTGCTCCTCGGAGAGGCGCAGAACAGCTCTACAAAGCGATGTCTTTCGGCAGCTCTGAAAAGTCACATTTGAAATTTATTTCCATAATAATGAGTCTAGCAAACAATTCTGTCAGAAAGATTTATTTGCATACCTCACATTTATGTTTTCACGTAATTTCTGCACTTCCCATAAACAAGGGGCTCTGGTAATGAGAGCAATAATCCCAAGGGCAGCAGCTCTGCATGGCCTGAGCTCCATCTGTGAGCACAGCTGATCCTGCAGAGCTCAGCACAGCCCTGGTGGCTCTGGAGCTCACCTGTCACACCTGCTGAGAGCCACAGAGCCCCAGGATGTGCCATCGAGGGGGAACAGCCCTGGTTTGGTGAGGCAGGGAGGGAAGGAGCAGAGAGATCTGCCCAGCCCGGGATGTTCTTGTGCCTCAGTAGGGTTTTACAGCTGACAGGAGCAGCTCAGCACACTCTGAAAGCCAGAATTCCTCTCCATCGATTTCCAGCGCTCAGGTTTCTCATCCCCAGGGGAGGTTTAGGTTGGATATTCAGGAAAAGGCTCTGTCAAGCTCCCCACAAAGGGCTCCAGGCCATGCAAGGGCTCTGGAGAGAGCAGCAGCACCTGAGACCTCTCCCTTCCTCTTCTGCAGTGCCTGGCTGGAAACATTTCCCAGCACAAACCTGGTGTCTCTTGGGGCTTACAGAGCCATTTGTTCTAATTCTTGTTGACATTTCATTTCACACGCTATTAAATGACCTCCTTCAGAAGGATGAAACAGAAATTTGCTTTAGAAGAGGGAAAAATAATGTGTGCTTTAGGACAAAACAAGCTGCTGATTTATCTCCCTGATAAAGTTAACACATCTGGTGCAAAGCAGCCAGGCAGCCTCAACCAGTGCTGTGTTGGCCCTAATTCTGTATTTGGGGACTGTGGCAGCAAAGTCTCTACTGTCACACCACATGCTCCTGTGATTATTGTCATTTTCACACCATCAGACTGTTTCCACCCAAACTAATATCTGCCTTTGTTTGTGAGTAGAGTTGGAAAGCTCTCAGTAAATAGCCAGGTTGGCACCTGCAATTACAGCACCCTGGATAATGGAAGGACAAGTGCAAGGGAACTCAAATGAATCATTTTTTATGTGAGCAATTTAGCACTGACATATTCTATCAATCACCTCTGCCGGTCCGTGCAGCGAGCAGATCTCCTGACACGTTTTATACCTTCCTTTGAACACCATAAAATGACCTCAGGAGATGGAATAAAGCACTCAAGGCAGCTGTGAATCTTCTCATGGGGCAAGGAGGGAGAGTTTGGTGCTGGCAGCCTGGGGACATGTGGGGACAGAGGCTCTGAGAGAAACTCAGCCAGAAAACCCCAAGAAACGATGTGAGCAGAGCTGGAAAACACAGAGAGAAGAGCTCCTATAAAGCAGCTTCTCCAGCTTTCCGTGGGCTTTAACTCCCAATGTGCTACATTTATCTCTTATGGTGATTAAAGCTCAGCAAAATCATTAATACTGAGACTTCTCTCGCTATATCACATTCAGAAATAGACTTTTTTTTTACTTGTTTAGCGAAAATAACTCCCTTTCCCCCTTGCAAACCTGCTTTCCTAGGGGAAATGCAATGCTGAAAGCACTGTGAAGGAGTCCATTTGTTTATGGCCAATCAACAATTCAGTGAGTGCTGGAAAAATACAATTTATGGGGATAAACAAAGAGCATTATTGGCAGAAATCCCACAAGTTCATGATGGAATGCACTGAGGCAGCTGGCAGAGGACATCCCACAGCATCAGGCTGGGGATGGAGGGGACAGTGCTGTCCCCATCCACACCTGGACAGAGGGACAAAAGGACACAGGGACAACCCAACTGGCCAAGCTGGACTCTCACCTCTCCAGCTGCCAAAAACCCATAAAAACTAACCTTGGGAAAAATTCTTTTGAAACACTGAAGAATTTTGAGGATGATGTGAACTTTGACTTTCTCAATTTTTAAACTAGGATTATGTCATATAATATCCTTAGAGATATTCCCCAAGGCCAGTCACTTTTACAGTGAATAATATCTAATCACCCATTTCTTCCCATATAATATACTACTGCCTTCTAAATTTGCCAATCTAATTAGCTCTTTCCCCTAACACTCAGTATGATTAAATCTGTATTGAAACTTTCTGTGCAGCACAAGAGCAGACACACCTGAGCATTTCCTAAATTTAGCAGAGGACAATATTTAATGGGTTATTTTTAATGGATGCTGGAATTGCTGGATAAATGAATTCTGATTTGAGTTTTTAACAACTCCACCAAAGCTCTCTGTTATCTCAGGGTAACCTCCCAGTCTGCTCCTACATTTGCTTTTCAAAGAAAGGGAGGACATTAAAAAAATAATGGAAAAGGCCCCTTTTTCCCTTTACTTAAGTATCACCTGAAGGTTTAAATGTAGTAATTAAAAGTCCCTCTATGCTTCTGCATGAATTTTTAAATATAGTCATTAAAAATAAAATAAACCCTTAGCATGATCTGCCTTACATAACTTCCTCCACAATTTAAAAATAACTTGTACAACTTTCTAGTACTCAGTGTGCATCACAGCAATTAGGGAGAGGCAGGTAACACCGAGCTCAGCTCAGATCTGCCTTCACCAGAGCTTCCCGTGGAGAGCAGAACCCCCAGGGAAAGGGAGAGACCCAAAACAGACCCCAGCCGGGCACACAGAGCTCAGATTGCTCCCAATCCATCCCCAGGCAGCCCCAGGGCTGGAGAGGAAGCAGCTGCAGCTGCACATCTGGATTGGGGAATTCCCTCACCTCTGCAAGCTCAGGCCAGGCTGGGCAGAGCTGTTTCTGTGTGGAGCTGAGGCTCTGCATGCCAGCCTGGCTGCTGCCCCACTGAACTACAGAGAACCCCAAATCTGCTGTTATTCTGCCCCAATAGATATTAAAGTCAGGGGAAAAGCTCATTAAAAGCCCAGAGAGTACAAATACAGAACAGAGCTCTCTGTGCTGGAATCTCACAACACATTAACAGTGCTCAGTAAAACCTCCCTGCCTCTAGCCACCCAGCTCTGAATCCTCTGCTCTGAACCAGGGCAGGACAGTCTGAAGGCTCTTCTGTTCCAGATAAAGTTCCTGAGAAATTCTCAGGAGCAGCCAAAAAGCTAGAAGCCACTAAGAGTTGCAGAGTGGAAAGGAATGACCATGTGAGGATGATAAATGTGTTGGGAAATAAGGAGAGCGAGGATATAGATCAACACAGGTCCATAAATCATGGCTCACATGATGAATTTGTTATGCCAGCTCTGCCTGTTGAACTGTTAAAGCAATGCTAAAATATGATTGAGGCACATGCGAGGAACTCTAGCCAAGTCTCCCAGGCCTCCATCCCTGTAAATTATTACAGCTGTACTCACCTAAGTTTACATTAAATTAGGATCTAGCCAGTTTTAGCTACAGAGAGAATTATTACTGAGCATACATCAGCAGAGCATCATCAGGGAGTCAGGCATGCAGTTATTCTCTATTTCCCAGCTGAATTCCACCCCAAGTTTATCCACTACTTTGAGCTTCCTTCTCCTGAACACACAAACCTGCCTTGGGCATGCAAGGACAATCCAGATGAGCTTCATGTGGTCCTGAATGGAACACAAAGCCAGGAGAACCCCAGCAGGGACAGAGTGTGCAGGGCTCGAGGGACAGGTGGGGACCTTGGGATCCCCCAGGGGAGGAACAGCATCCCCAGTGCTGCTCCAGGGATGTTTTCCTGCCAGGATCCTGGCTGGAGGAGCCCCTGGAGCCAAAACTGCTGTCCCCAGGCCAGTCTGCTGTGTCACTGCAGCTATTTATAGCCTCGTGGTTGTATCCAGGGAACTGGAGGATGTTGACTAGTATTCCTCTATGAATAAAACATGGATATTTTCCTGGCTGGAGGAGCTAAGAGCTGCTTTAGATTGAATGTTTTATGCTCTGCTCGGACTCAGCAGTTCCTTGTGCTTCAGACACAAAGTAGATTTGAGACTTGGACTGAGAGAAAACAAACTCATTTGTCAGGCAGCTTCAGCCCCAGCAGACACTGCAGTGTTGTAGATTTAAGTTGGAGATTAGGAAGGAATTCTTGAGGCCCTGGCGCTCCAAAGGTTCCACCAAACCCAATCAGTCTGTGATTCTCCAGAGTTAAGGGTGTTAAACCACTAATTTATCAAGGACTTTCTACAGCAGCTCCATGGAGAGGCAGAGAGAACAAGCAGCAGATTCTCACTCCCAGGCACAACATCTCCTTTTGCTGATCAATACAAACACCATCCTGCTACCTGCAAAGTTCCATGTCTGACCCAACCTCTCTCTCCCATTAAAAATTAATGCCAAGTTTCCTGCAGTGACATCTGAGACGTGAAATGGCAAAAGGAAGGTCAATTTGGTGGCTATATTTCTCCATACAGCTTTGAAGTAGGTCAGGTAATATAGGACTTGGCATTACTCTCAAAGTAATCATAACTGGAATTAAATTTAGATTTTGATAATGAAGGCACCTGAAAAAGTCAAAACTCCAGGTCTGTTTCTGTGGCTCCCCTTTCCCTCCTGCAGGAGCCACCCTACAGCTCTGGAGCCCCCAAAGGAGCAATAACACACCCACAGTGCCAATTCACCCAGGAGATTTTTTAACATTTTGCTCATATTTTTGTCAGCTTCCCTGGACAAATTGTCCCGTGGTTATGTAGAACACTTCCATGGCAACTTTCCCTGTCCAATTTCAGTTGATTTATAACAAACATAACCTTCTCAGTGCCTCTGCAAGATGAATAAACACCAGGAGCCTCTGCTGCTGCAGCTTGGGAAGGGAGAGAACTGCCCAGCTCTGCTCCACAGTGACACAACCAACCCAGAGAATGAGCAAGTTCTCCTCATTTTAAAATCTTCATTACTCAGAAAATTTCCTTTTCAGGTTTAGAAAGGCTTAGGTTTAATGTATACTTGTCATGGCTCACCAAATTGATTGGTTTCAGTGGAATTCACAAGAAAAATAGCAAAACAGTGCAAGAAGTTAATTTCCCAGTGTTTCATCACAAAATCTGAGAGAAGGAAGCCTGACCTAACGAGATTACTCAGGTTACTATTTCAGGGCTAACTGCACTGGAGAAGAACAGAAAGAAAAGCCCATTACTGACTGATAAATAAAATAAAACTCATTTTCTAAAGTATTCTGTAAATCAAAACACTCAAAGAACCTCTAAGGCTATATTAAAGCCGAGAAAAACGCAACATGAAATCAATGTTAAAGGCCATCTCAACATCCTTTTATCTAACCAAAATTGTAAACACACTGCTCCATTCCCAAAGCACAAAATCCATTTACACTTTGCATACTTGAAAAGAAGTCTAATGCATTTTGAAAACCACAGACTTAACTGCATGTTTCTCCCATTTAATACAACACAGCTTAATAAGATTTGCAGGAGGCACAAAAGGCAAATTGAGCCCTATGGTTGAACACACAATCTCAGGTTCCCAGCAGAGAGGCAACCCTAGTGATGGGGAAATGTCACAGCAGAAGGGATCAAAGCAGGATAAAAGATGACCAGAAAATACAGGAAAAAGTCAGGAAACACAGACTCAGCACTCGACTTCTTGCAGTACTTCTCTGAACACTCAGCAGATGATCAGCAGCAATGACAGAGTCAGTTTTCCAAACCAGTTCCCAGAAGGATTTTATTTCTTGTGGATAACTGCAGTCCAGAGCTCCCCAGGACAGTTGAGCTTTGGGTAACACAACCAGGCAGGAAAAGGCTGCAAAATCAGTGCTGCTCTCCCACCATGAGCACAGAGAGGCTGATCCATCCTCTCCATCTCCATCCTGCTCTGGCCACTGTCTAACAGCAGCTCAGCACTCCTAGCAAACATTGCAAGTTTACATTTCTCAATATGATAAGAGAAAACTGTGGAACCACACAGGGATGAGCTCAGAACAACAGGTCTGGAAACATCTAAGACCTGCAGCTGTTTGAAGTCCTGCCTGGGACTGACCATCCACCATCCCTGGACATCACAATCACATATCTGTCACAATCGTCCAGGGCCTTCTGATCTCCTCACTGCATATGGGTGTCCTGCAAAGGCTGCAGGAGCACTGAATAGTGAGTTTGTGAACTTAAAATCCTCCTTAACTCCCTGCCCTGCTCCCAGCACTCACTATTGAACACACAGCCTCTGTGAAGCCACTGATGATGAAGCACAAACTCAGAGAACATTTTCCCTCTGCTCAGAATTATCGAGGCAGACATTAAGCTTGGTTTGGAGCAGAGTGTGCACAGCAGAAAGCTGAGAGCTTCTCCACAAGTGGTCTGAGGCATGGCAAAAACTCAAATGACTCAACACAACAGAAGCTCTTTGTACCTGTCTGACTCTGCACAATGAGGGCTTTGATCCAAAAGCTTGCATGGCAAAGCTCGAGCCAAAGCTGGCTGGGGAAAACAGAGTCCTGTTGCCTCAAGAAAGCCCTGGATCAGGCTGGAGGAGCTGAGCACTGCTTCTGGGGTCAGGAATGTAAAATGTGCAGGCTCAAAATTAAAAATATCCCTCCTGTGCAGTCACTGGGATAACTTATGTTAATTTTGCCCCCAAAAATACCTTCTAGCACTGGGCTGGGAGCAGAGAACCCCCAGGAAATGGCTGCACGTGGCTCTGGCCACTCTCTGGACATCCCATGTTGCCAAGACAACCCACAAGGAATGAGCTGTGGCTGCTCAGAGCAGCAGTGCCTGAGGAGAGGGGAAGCCTGGGAGCAGATTTCCATGAGAAAAATCAGACTTTGGAGGGGGCAAGGAACTCACAGGGATAACATTCATCCTTTACTCCATTACTGAAGCGTTCCAGATTCCCTGGTTCTGACACAAAGTTCTGAACTGCACAAAGAAATCCAGAAAAAACCAGGATCCCCGTTGAGGAGAGAAGCCTGGTGGGGCTCCTGCACTTAGGCTTTTCAGTCTCCCGAGCATTTCCTTCTCTCACCCATCTCCATCCTGTATCCAGCAGGTGTTGCCATGGCAACACCATGTAAAGCCATCCTTCCTCCGACATGGGAGAAATGTTGAGTGGCTGAAAAGAATTGGCTTGGGAAAACCTGGAAATTCAACTAAAAATAGGAAAGGCAATAATGGAAGGTGAAGGTGGCAAACTGCCCAGGGGCTTCAAAGCCTTCCAGGGCTCTCAGTACAACCAAATGCAATTTGCTGTTTCTCTTTCCCTCTGGTGAGAGGCAAGAAGGATCTTTGTTTTCCTGTAGGATGTGGAGCATCCATGGCAGTTCTGTCCCTTCATTCAGGTCTCCTCTTAGCAGTAATTCTCCTAATTCTATTTTTTCACATCAAAATGATTCTGAGGGACCCAGAGAGGCAAGGACTGAGCAGCAGAGCCCCAGATTCCCCCCTAAGGAATGGCTGCACTTGAAAGCTTATAACTCTTCCAGTAAATCAGTGTAATTTGTGCTCTGATGTCCTGCACGGCTTTACAAGTGACAAATCAATCATTATCCAAACATCCTTTGATAATCAGTGTGGTTCCATTAATTATGATAAATGCTTTCAGCAGCTACAGTATGTGGATGCAATGCATAATTGCTTGGGAATCGTATTACCCTACTTTTCCACTCACGTCCTCAAGTACAAAGTCTCTCAGAAAGTGCCACAGCTGAGCGCAGAGTTTACCCAATCCACCCTTCCAAGTGTTTAATTGGAGCAAATGCAGAGTCCATTAGCATTGCCGTTATTAAATATTAAGTAATACTCCTTGAAAAGGACCCATTACAGCTTTACAAATTACAAATATACGGGAGAGGAGTGTCTAAGTCCCCCTGACCCAGGGGATTAATTGCAGCAGTTGTTGCACAGCAACACAGCACAGGCGATGAGGACCTCACCTAATGAGTAACACTGCATCCAATTGGAATTGCAGGGAAATTTAGCCTCCAATTACTGAATTCCAGCTCTGATTGGGCTGCAGTGCTGCTGTGTGCTTCAAAAGTGCACCTGGAATGAGTGGGAAAGGGCAATGGATGAGGAATGTGTAATTCCCATTGGTCTTAAAGACACGAGAGGGGAGAGGGCTGAGAGGATTCCAATGAAAGTGACAAATTCAGCAAACAGATCAATGGCTGAATCCCCACAGGATTAACCTGAGCATTCAGGGCCACACCACCTCCCTGCAGCCAGAGTTCAGCTGCTGCTTCTGAAAGAACCAACACTTCTATCAAAACCAGCAGCTGTTGTCAAAATAGGACAATGTGAATTTAGAAAAGGCTGTAATTCTTCTGAATTCACAGAGAAATGGCTTTGCTGGCAGCTTTTCCACTTGCTCAGGGTCTGTTTTTCGGAGCAACTGCCATTTGTCGCCATGAGTGACAACATGCTGAACTGGACAGATTTTTGGAGCAACAGCTCTCGAGGGTGTCTGTGTTTATATTCCCCCAACCCTAATGACCACAGAAAGTCAGATCTTGGATTTACATCTATCATCAGGGAGCTTTAAGGGAGTTTTCCAGGGGATTTTGGTAAAGCAGAACAGCAACATTAATTGTCTGGGAAACCAAAAGCACATGTTTGAGTGCTTGTACAGCATCTGTGTTATTCCTGCAGGAACTACTGCAGGGAAAAGGATTTGAAGGTCAGTTTTAAGCTAGAAAGATCTTGGTTGTTTGAAAAGTAAAAGAAATGGGCATGGAATAAATATTTGTATAGACTGGAGCAGCACAGAGAAAGGAAGGGAAGAGTGCAGGAAGTGCCTGAGAAGCAGCAGGGCAGCTCCTCGGGGTTCCTCCTCACTTATGGAGCAGCTTCACAAGAGGCTGGAAATTCAGCATCAGGTGAAAACAAAGTGGAAAAGGCGCAGGGAGGGCAGGAATTGGGATACTAACCACACTATCAGCCAAGTCCCAGCAGGAGCTTCACAAGGAGACTCCTGTTGAGCTCAGTCCAGATGGGAGAGAAAACAACAGCTCTGCCTTGGGTGATCAGCAGTGATCACCAAAAGAGCAATATTTAAAGCACAAAGATAAGCAACAATTCTGCTTAGAGAGGACTTGACTTTTAAAGACACGATTTTCATGGAGAATAATGAGGGCTGTTTAAATTCTGAGTCTAAACATCCTATTCCCAATGTTTTGTACTTCAAGACATCCATTTTGCAGGTCAAAGGATCCTTCTTACTTGATGCACGTTAAAGGAGGGTTTTGCGGAGGGATATAGAAAAACACTCCTATTTATGTTTCCAGAACAGAAAGCCAAGAGCACTTCAGAATAAAGGAGCCTGAGGAGGTTCCTGAGGCACCTCCATGAGATTCTTTCTGCTGCCTTTTACCACTTTATCCTTCAGGCTTTGACCAGAGCCTTTTCTATTCTTCTTTACACTAATTCTCCTAGGAATTTGTGCTCTCAGGTCCCCAGAGATCCAGCAGTGCCAGTGCTTTGTCCCCACCTGTCCCTTTCCAGCCTCCAGGGATGTATCTCAGCACAGTTCTAAGAGTTGCACGGCTTTTTAGCAAAGAGGGGTTTAACCCTGTATTTTTGTCAATTTTCCCTAAACCTCTTGGCATTAAAAGATCTGAAAATAAAACCCCTTTTATATTTGGTGTGGTTTTGGAGTCTAATTTAGAAATGGTTTGAGAAGAGCTTTTTTTTCCTTTTTAGCCTTTATATCAGTCATTTTATCTGATATATGATAAGCTCAGATGAGTTTAGACTGATTCATCCTATTTTGTAATGTTTAAATGTACTTTGCTGAAGCTCCATCTTAATGTCACACACTTTTAAAATGAATAATTCATCCTGCCCACCTTTTCTGAAATGCCAAAAGGATACTGTGCCTATCCAGAGAGAAGCAAATACCTTCACTAAAGAGTACACAAGGAAACAATATAATTTAAGAGCAAATACCAAACCCAGCTACAGCCCTGCAAATCTCAGTGCTGTGACTCCTGTGGGATAACAGCTGAGAGCCCTGCAGGGAGGGAAAAGGAGCTTTTCAGGGAGGAAAAAGGAGCTTTTCAGGGAGGGAGAAGCAGATTTCCAGCCCTGCACTGGGCACTGGTGTGCTTCCTTGGGGCAACCAAAATACCTGAGACCAGGGACAGCACAGATGAGGCTCTCCCAGCACATGACTGTCGAGGAGCTGTGCAAGGAATGGCATTGATTTCATCCCCACTGCTGCAGGGAGAGCTTTGTCAGTTCTATATTTAGCTGCTGGATTATGCACCTCACTAATAGCCAGGTAGAGCTGTGTCAATTTGGAGCCCAGCAGGGATCAGGTGGAGACTGAGGAATGAATGGCACTTTGTGAGGAACCAGTGTTTGCCAACCCGAATGAAACCCAGGTGTGATGAAAGAAACCTGGAGAACTCCAAATGACAGAGCAGAGCTGGAACTGAGGTGCTCCTGCTGCCAGCCTGGGCTCAGCCCTGGGCAGGGCTGTGCAGCCTGGAGGGGCAAAGGCTCCAGGGAGAGCTTAAGGACCTTTCCAGTGCCTAAAGAGCTCCGGGAGAGCTGGAGGGGACTTGGGACAAGGAGCCAGAGTGACAGGACAGGGACAATGGCCCTGCTTTGGTCACTGCCACTCATCTGCCCAGCAGGAACCGAGGAGAGTTTTTCTGAAAATACCAAATAAATCATTCTGCCCGGGGCAGCACTGGGGGGAAGGCAGGAGGAGGGAGCAGGGCTGTGTGCCATGACTGCCTGGCTCCAGCAGTGCCTCGCAGCATTTCCAGCACAACACAACTCCTCTGTGCCATGAACACTGCGTTTGCAGCCCGAGGTTTGAGGACCTAAATTTTCATTTGTGTTTCATAAATATTTGATGCAAGGGTATCTTTACTGCATCATGGAGAAGGCTTGAGATGAAGTGGAGATGCTAAAGGCATCTGATCACTTTGCTGAGCATTCACAGCACTCCTGAGCTCTGGGTGATCACTCAGCACAGAGCAGCAAGGCAAGGACACACCTGTGTCACACAGCCCTGCTCTCCACAATCTGCTCTCCAAACACCTCAGAGTCTGGAGGAAATAAAAATCAAAGCAAACTAAAAACCCCATGACACTCCACAGTCATTTTCCACCAAAGGCCCATGCTGCTCATCAAACATTGAAGAGCAGTCTGTGAATATCTGTAAAAATGACCTCATTGTCATTCTTCAAACCTTCCCTTCAAGCCTGGAGCTCAGTGGTGCTTGCAAAAGAACACCAGATGAGTCTGGAGTGCTGTGGCTACATTTCCACTTTCCCCACCATGGTTCCACTCCCAGCTCACTCGTTTGATTTGGCTGAACTGCAGAATGCCTGTGTTGGCAAAGCCCTGATCCTCACCCAGGAACAGATCCTCCTCACTCCCAGGGTTTGTGCAGCTTCTGACACCAACAGAGGTACTTTCTGCTGCCCCAGGGTGCTCCCAGCCCTGTCCAAGCTGGCCCTGGACTCTCCCAGGGATGGAGACTCCACAGCTTCTCTGGCCACTTCCCAGCAGTGGGGTTTGTAAATGATGGGAGGCAGCAATTCCTGCATGTCCAAGGAGCTCCTCAGCTCTACATCCCTCTGTTCCAGGTGGCAGGTCTGGTCTAACCCTGCTCTAAGTGAAAAACGAGCTGTCTCATCCCTCTGAGGGCCAAGACACCCTTGGGAGGAAAATTAAATCTCCTGCAGCTCCTTTGGGAACACAGCCCTGCTCCACAGCATCCTCTTGTCTCCATGCCTGTCGGGTCCACTTAGGAGGGAAGCACAGGGGACCTGACTTCTGTCCAGAAGCAAAATCTAAAAGGGACCAGATGGTGTAGATTTAAGCATTTGGCTTGTGGTTGAGCTTGGGAAGAAGAGAGAGCAGCAAAGTTTTGGATGCCAGTGAAAGCTCGAGGTCCAGCCACAGAAAATCCAATCCAGAGGAAAAAGACTTATTTAATGTAACTAAATTACCCTTTCCTGGCTTCGCATTCATTGGAGGAAATTGTGTGTGGTATTTATCTCTATCTGTGTCTATATGACTGCACAATGTTCTCCTAAACCTGAGCATCCCATCGATGTGGAAATGTCCCTTTCCTATAAATCCCATCTTTCCTATAAACCCCATCCCTCCCAGCCAGCACTGGTATTTATGGTTGGATAGAAGAGAAATTTGTGAATTTTGGGTGTCTTGACAAAGTCTGGGCACCCAAATGCCCAGCAGGAGAAGCAGGGCAGAATGCACTGGTAAATAAACAGAAGGTGGCCATGGGAGATCAGGAATTCATTAACAGCTTTTGGGGCCAGAAGGGAAATTGTGATCACCCTGGGCTTGGCAGCAAGAGGCCAAACGCCCACGGACTGCAGGTATGTCAGAACCACAATGAGCTCATGATTCATTGGCTTCCTTTGGAAAATCACTCATGTTTTCTATCGAGCTGAGCCCCACTTTTCATCATCATCATTTTTTGGGTGACTCGAGTCACTCCTTTTCTCCATACAAGGTTTTCAGGGATCTTTCCCAGAGTTCCCAAGAGCTATCCTCTGCCTCAAAAGCCTCCCAGTCCAGGAGGAGAGGATTTAGAGTGGAAAGGACCCACTGCGAGGTGAAAAATTGGGGCCCACAGTGTGACTGCTGAACTCTGCTCATGGTGCAGCAAAGCAAATCAGCATTGATTTAAGCAGTGCTTACAGTAAAGGAGGTGCTTAAGTGCTTTCCTGGATGATGACAGGGACACTGAGGGCCTTGATGGATCCAGCCCAGCACTTCCCTGTGGCACTTAAGTCACTTCTGTTACATTTGGTTATAATTCTGTCACTTTATGAAGAATATCAAGCTTTATCTCTTACTGGCTGTCTGCAAAAAGAAGCCAAATAAAACTCCTTAATGAGATCTCCCTGCAGAAATCTTCCCACCATCCACATTTTGGGCTCCTTTGACCTCAAATGCCCACAGAAAATGATTCTTCCCACACCTCAGGGCTGTGCTCTGCTAACACCGAGATTTACATTGCATTCTTATTCCCTGGGACATGACTTAGAGCTGAACCAAGACAAGGGCAAAAGGTCTGAAAAAATCCAGTTACAGCTTCTTTATAAGCAATGATTCCATTTAAGAACTAGAAAGTACTATTCAAGAGAGAACAAAAGATCTCTTCCATAGGAGCACACAAATTTAGAAAGGGGGACACAGTTTTCCTGACTCCTGGGAGGATTTACTATCTCTCTCGTCTCTTATCACACCACTTCAAAGCTCATCTGTTGCTAATGGTTTCAAATTAAATTTCTGGGGTACAAATATGCAGAAAATGAGCCCCAGTGCCCAAGCTGGGCTGTGACTGTGTGAGCTCAAGGCTCTCCAGCCCTGCAGCCTACATGACCACGAGATCTCAGTGCAGGTTGAGTCATCCAGCTGCTGCTGAAGTAAGTTAATAAAAGAGAGAGGGCAAGCATCCTGTTTTGTTCTTAATTCCTATCATTGACTAAGATGCAGCTTAATTAACCAACCTTCTCTCCCTGTAGGACAGTCCATCGTCACTTCCATGTGTAAAACATAAAATCAGGGAATATCCTGAGCTGGGAGGAACCACAGGATCATCCAGTGGAGCCCCAAAATTCCACCCTGGGCACCCCTGGGCAGCCTCAGGCTATGCCCATTCCCTGGGAGCCTGGGCAGTGCCCAGCACCCTCTGGGGGAAGAATTTTCCAGAAATATCCAATAGCTGTGACAGAGACAGCCATCCCTCAGTGCTGTCCCTGTCACAGAGAGCAGAGATCCCTGCCTGCCCCTCTGCTCCCCCAGCATCACTAAATGCTGCTCTTTACACTCAAATGACAATGCCATTTATACAACATCCCCACAGTAACTGGCAGCCTGGCACAGAAATGGCACAGCTGTGGTGGGACAGAGGCTGAACTGCCCCTGAGCTCTCCAGCTGCTGTCTGCCTCCCTCCCTCAGCCATATGTGGTATGGAGACTGTGTGGAGCAGAGCTAATTCCTGCTGAATCATTCCAAGGCCTTTTTCCTGCTCCTGAATTATCCTCCACCCAGCTGCTGTGCTGCCACAAGCACTAACACACAGCATTTCTCAACCCAAACGTGGAGCAGCAAAGCCTCAGCTGGGCAGCAGTCAGGCTCTGGTGTGAGTCTGTGACCTCTGCAAGGGAACAGCTCTGAGTGTCCCCACCGAGTGCCACAGCTATTTCATGGAGCCCCAGAGGGGTTTGGGTTGGGAAGGACCTGAAAGCTCATCCAGTGCCACCGTGCCATTCCAGGGACACCTCCACTGTCCCAGGCTGCTCCAAGCCCTGTCCAGCCTGGCCTTGGACACTGCCAGGGATGAGCAGTTCACAATCTCTCCACAAAAGTCATCTCAAGCTCTCCCCTCAGCAGCCTGGTGCACCTCAAAAGGTGCTGCAGCCAAGGAGAACCTCTCAGCTGCCACTGCAGGGTGGGAAATGCTTTACCTGCTGCCCTCACCCTTTCCTCCCACTGCCAAGGGAGCTGGGAATGGGAACCTGCCAGCCCCACCCTGCAGTGACACCAAGGAAACAGGACAGAAGGGAGAAAAGCCTCAGAGCAGCCAAAGTAACAGAGAAAAGGGGATTTTTGTGCTTGGCAACTAATGAATAATCATCCCAAATTCCCTGCTTCACCCTAATCCCCTGCTGAGTCACTGGGTCCCTGTTGATACCCGGACTGGGTGACTCCTCTCTAGAGCCTGCCAGGGAATTTTGCCATATGGCAACAAGGAGATTTGATTAGTTGACTGTTTCCTATTTGTTTTAATTAGTAGTTTATTAGCCATATGTTAAATTGCACATTTCAACCACTCAGCAGTGCTACTGGAAGTCAGAAGGGATCTGGATGAGGTTTCTGTTGTCTCCTGAGCCACGTGGGATGTGTTTTGGGTGTGAAGTCACCTGGTGGGAGGGCAGGACTCTCTCCCCTGTCTCACCCAACCTCAAGCCATCTTATTTCACCTCTCCTGGCTGTGTTTAACCTCAGCTGCCACCCCTGCCAGCAGCAGGCACGGGAGCAGGTCAGGCCTTTGGCTGCCTCCCAGAGCCACTTGTCACCTCTGGTGGCATTGCCAGGCTCTGGAAGCTCTGCCCAGAGGAACAGGGACCTCCCAGGAGAGCCTCCCTCCCCGAGGAGCGATTTGGGGCTGCTCTGCCTGAGTGGCAGATTAACAGGAGTTTGAAACCTCTGTGCTAATCACACTGCAGTGTTTGCACCTCTTTGTTCCTGCATCACCATCCATCAGCCATATAAAAGTTAATGGGAAATAGATAAAGAAGGTCATAAACAGCAACAGCAGAGATTCATTTTAAACCTCACTACAATATCCACAAGGACCTGAGAGCAATTTTCCCCCTGCACAGGTTTTATTGCAGATTCTGGCACCAGGGCTGTGTGTTCCAGCAGCTCACAGCTCCTTCTAGGAACAGCTCTGAACAAACCCAAACACCATCCCAGCTCTGCACAGGGAAGGTGCTTGCAGTGGTGACCAAAAACACCATCAGGATGTCCTGGGCAGCTCAGGAAACATCCCATAGCCTTTCCCCACTGCCACACCAAATCAAAGTAATTCACAGAAACACCTTTGCATGAGGATTTCTTGGTTCCTATGCAGTGTAGAAATGCAGATTGCTGGGTGCTGGGACAGGACAGGACAAGAGCACCACACTGCCCATGGCTGCAGCACCTCTGCTGCTCTGGACAGCACAACACACCTCTGCACATTGACTTTCTTCTATTTAGAGAAGCAGACTCCCCCAAACCCCATGCTGATGATGATCTCACCCCACAGAATGAATCCCATCCATCCCACACATCTGCTTTGCAGCACAGAGCAATCAGTGCCACTCCTCCTGCAGCTCGAGATGCTCAGTTGTGTGCAGAGGCAGAGAGAGAAAACTCCCTCCAAGAAGGGATGAGGAGCCTCATGTTTACTCAGGCTGGTATATGAGAGATGATAATGTCACTGCTCGTTAGTAAACACTGACAAATGTGACAAAACGTGCAGCTAATCCTTGGAGCCTGCTGGAACCAAATATTCTGTCTGCTTTGGTAACAAGTACAGATAGAAACATGCTCCCTGGCCTCCATATTAAATATTTAAAGTTACTTACTGAATACACACAGCGGCTGAACTTCCAGCTGATCACTGGAGCACAGAGGTTCTGGGAAGAATAGGGAAAGCAGCCATGCCAGCAGCTCTGGCTGGGTGTGAACAACTGAAGTTCTCTTTCAGCTGGAAAGTGAGACAAATGAGGCTGGATTAGAGCATAGGATAAGAAAAGATGTTCCCTTTATTAAAAAATAGCAGTACATTCTTTACATTTAGCATAAAATCTGCTGTAATTACCTAGCAGTTGGAAAGCAATTTGCAACAGGCTTTATTGTTTAGCATCTGTACCAAATTCTGAGGGAAACATCCACCAGGGAATAAAGGAAAATGAGATGTGCCACAGTAACCACAACATTCAAACGCTTTGCACAATGGAAATTTCAGGGAGGTTTAAATGAGCTCCAGTGCAATTCTACTTCTGTGTTTGTGTTTTTGTTTTGTTACTCAAAGGGCTCTGGGTTTGACTCCAGCTCCTTCCTGCCCTGTGTGCACACACCCACCAGGAATGCTGCAATCCATACAAAACTACTGGGGTTATACTACAAAAGAAATGTAATTGTCAAAAGGAAAACCAGGTCTATTGAAGCCACAGAACAAGGGACATTCTGGCTGCACCACCACCACTGTTGAATAGGTACCTCTTTGGGTTAAACCCCCCCCAATAAAGGGAAAAGGCAATGGCTGATGGCCTAAATCCACCACAGCATCCCAAAGTAACTGTTCACCCAGGGGAGAACACTGGAGCTCACACAAGGGTTTGGGGGTGAAGGAAGGTCCACTTTACTCCTGCGTAGCCTGGAATAAATCTGGCCTCACTCCCCCACAAGTGAGACAGTCAGGAGAGCTGTGATGAAATAAACCACTTCAAGTTTGTACCAGTTTAATAACAAAAGACAGAAAGAGTTCTAGTTCTGCATCTCCCCGAGGCAGGAATGCACACATGGAGCCAGGCTGGAACTCTCAGGTGTTCAAACCTGCAGGAAGGGAACTCAAACCCGATGCTCTCCAAGCTCTTCCCAGGGGATCTCCCATGATACAGTAAGAACCAGGAATTTATCAGATGCTTGTTTATTCCTTCTTTCTTCCCTTTGTCCCTGATTAAATAACATCCCTCCTGATTTAATTTTCTACCATCAAATAAGATAGGAATGTGTCTTTGCAAGGAAATGTATATTCTGTTCTGTTCCAGCCCAAAGCTGAACACCACAAACAAATCCATCCCTTTTGGCTATGAGGAGTAAGCAAGAGCACTTGGAATTAAGGAAAATTAACAAATTCCCCATGTTTTTCTCCCATGCAGAGTGTCAGAACTCTGCCCTATTTGCTGCCCTGCATCTCCCTGCCCGAGGAGGCTGTGAGCCCCAGGCAGGTTTTTATTCCTACAAATGCCCAGGATTAGAACTGCACGTCTTTAAGCTCCACAGGCTGAATTTTGCTCAGCGTGATTGCATGGATCCAAATGAGAGCAGAGCTGATTCTGGGTGTTTACAGGACCATGCAATTTGCTTTAACACGCTGCCTTCTGAGGGGAGGCGGATCCACGCCGAGGGAGTTAATGGCTGTGTCCTCTCTCACATCACAGCAAAGCACACTCCAATAGGGAAATCAAAGCTGTATTATTAGGCAAAATTATTCCCTGGTTCGAGAGAAAAAAGGAAAAATTCAGCTGATGTTCAAAGCAATGGAATGATCTGCGAGTGGAAGGAGGCAGAGTAGATGTGATGACAAGAGGGATGAGGCTCTGTGCTCTATGGGTTGGTAGGAAAGCCAGGAATAATAAAGAGCAAGGAGAATCAGACAGACATTTACAAAAATCCTAGACTTTATTCAATGAATTATTTAGAATCTATTTCTGATCTGGCACAGGAGGTCACTCGATCTCCAGAAGGAGCAGTGGGAGTTCCATCACTTCTGCCACTCAGAGCTGCAGTGAGCAGGGAGTCAGGAAATGCAGGGCAAAGAACCTCCTGCCAAGCTCAGGACAGCTCTGCCTGACCTCAGGAGACTTCTCCTCCTTCTAGTGTCGCTGAATCATGGAATCACAGAAAGGTTTGGGTCTAAGGGACCTCAAAGCTCATCCAGTTCCATGCCCTGCCATGGAACACCTTCCACAATCCCAGATTGCTCCAAGCCCTGTCCAGCCTGGCCTGGGACACTGCCAGGGATCCAGGAGCAGCCACAGCTTCTCCCACTCTCATTCAATGGCAGCAATTTCACGTCTCTAGGAAGAAGGGAAAAAGCTCCAAGCATGAAATTATTACATTTTGTACATTACACCCTGATAGAAGCTAAAAATAGACTCTGACGGTTGCTAAGTGCGTTTCAAATGGCTTTCCTTAGAGGTAAAAATGGGATTTATTTGAAAAAGCAGAAGGTGGGATTTTATAACATCACATCTTGGGAAAGTCTGAGCAGAAAATCGCCAGTTGTGGGAATGGAAGGAGCAGGGTTTTGGCCATTCCTTGTCCTTGGGAGAGAAGGCAGGAGGAGCTGAGATTGCTCAGGGCTCCCTGGTTTTCCATGAAGAACACAAGGAAACTCCTGGCATTTCTCATCCCCTTGTTTTACACAAAACACCTCAGGGTTCCTCCAGGCTCTGCCACACCTCGGGACAAGACAGAGGTAGCTCCACTGGCTCCAGAGCTCCACTGGGAAAGGGAAGTACAGAGCTCCACCTTCCCTCTCTCTACAGCTGGCTGGAGCTCCTGGGGCTCTGGGACAGGAAACCCTCAGCACCCTGAGGATGGGAAAAGCTCTCAGGCTCCCACACAGAGCACTCCAGGCCATAATTCCTTCCTGCTCATCCCCTTGGCATCACAGCTTCCACGGGAAGAGCAGAAGGGAAGCACAGCCAGGCAGGGCATTTCAGCCAGGACAGCCTGGGCAGGTGGAGCCTCCCTGCCTTTCTGCAGGGTCTGAAATATGAACTATTTCAGAATACTGCCATTCTCATTAGAGTACCGTGGTTATCATTTCCTAATTAAGAAAATGAACTGTTATTATAAAGATTAAGAGTTGTAATTGAAAGACATCTGATGTCAGAACAATTTTTGAGACACACTCCAGGTATTAAGGGAGCCATTTCCTGCAAGGACTGAGCACTTGCTAACAAACCTACTTGGAGGAAAATAGCCTCGAGATAATTAGAATTACAGCCATGCAAATAGAACCAACACACTGTTGCAGAGGTTTAGATGCTGCTAAAGCAGAAACAGCCACAGGGAGAGATGAGGTGGGGAAGAACAATAACCAGCAACTTGAGCATCCCAAGCACACTTTGGAGCATCAGATTTCTCTGAGACCTCTCAGCTCCCAGAAATGAGAATTGCTATCCAAGGGGGATTAAAATGAGGAGGAGAGTAAAATAAAGGTTCAAAGAAAATAGGTGTTAAATTAATAGTTACTTGTGCATTGATGTGAGAGCACGTGCACTGAAGGAAAAAGGAAAGGATTAGCAACCTCATTTATTTTCCCAAATAACTTTTCCATTACAAACTCACCGTGTCCTTATCAAGACAATTTGGGAAAAAAAAAAAAAAAAAGCCCATTATCATGGCTGAGAAAGAAAGGCTATTTTTAATCAATTCTGTCAAGGGAGATAAACTTGGACACGTTTTTTGCACGAGTTGTCAGCCCCCAGCTCTGGGCTCGTGCTGCTGTGGGCAGCAATGCCCCAGAGGGACTCTGGCCCTGGGGGATTGAAAGGTTCTGTTCACCTTTCCAACAATGCCAGGCTGATACTCGGAGTGGCACCTGTGGCTAGCAGGAGAATGTTTTGTATTTTATAGGAATTTTATTGAAAGCCAGTGTGCATGTGAGAGAACAGCATGAAATCATTTTGGGAGGGAGCAGAATACACACAGAACCTTCAGCTGTAACCATGAGATGCACTGGGAGGGCAGGAGGGGCTTTTCCTGCTCAGGAACTTGCCCTGAGCCAGAATCAGAGCAGAACATTCCTGCTCAGCTCCCTACACCCTCACTGTGATTTCAGTTCAATCCCCTCTCTCTGGATCCGTCATACAATGGGGAAAGATAGAGAAAAATCTATTGCGACGAAATGAATTTGCCTCTAAATCTTCCACTATCAGATCAGATTTAAAAAAGAAAAGCAGGCAATTAAACCCAACTGAATGTTCCACAAACAAAACCACCCAGGTTCAGAATCTGCATTAAAAGGACAAAACTCAGGATATTACAAACTTGTGAGTGACAATTTATCCCAATCACTTTGCACAAAGACCTCACGGCGTTATTAATGACCCACTTTGTCAGCAACTTCCTTCACTTTAACACACTTTCCTTCTTTTGCTGCAGAATTTGGGACATTTTTTATCAAGCATCAGATAAATCTCAATCATGAGGAAGGTTAGAACGTTTAGGGGGAAGGCAGTGATGTTTCTGTGACGTGCTGGGTAATAACCTGTGACAGGTCCTTCTCCACTGGGCTCCAAAGGCACCAGGAAAACCTCATTACAGCACAGCCCAGGTAGCCTGAGAAACATCTGCTGTTATTTTTTTCTTATTTAAAATGAAAAGCACTGTTACTTTTCATCCCTGACAGATTTTCTCCATTTCTTATGCAAGTCAGCAAATGATAAAATAGCAGAATATTCACCAGTGTCAAACAGAGGATTTCAGCAATAAGCTTCAGTGCAATGTGAAATATTGTAACAATTATTCCTTGTGATCAGGGTGTTAATCTTCCTCTTTCAAATCAAATCTGAGGTTATCCAGTGTGATCTTGCCAGATCTTCTCCAAAATTTCCTATTTTGTGAGTCCCTGTGTTCGCTGTGATCCAAAATCAGTGACATCATTTAACTCAGAGCTTCCCATTCCCACTCTGTGCAGCTTTTTGACCAAACAAAATCTAAATTTCTGGGTGTCTAAAGATGCCTAAGCAATATACATATATATATTTGTGTCTATATGAATATATACAATAATTTTGGTTGGAAGGGAGCTTAAAGCTCATCTCATTCCACCTCTGCCACAGCAGAGACACCTAAATAGACAATAAATGCAAACTTCATTTTCAAATGCCATGGAAAACATCCCCAGTTCCAGTTCTTGATACTGCAGATACCTGGGAGGAAGTGACAAGACTCCTGAGTACGAAAAATAAAAATGTTTAAAACATGTCCAGAAATAAATACAGATGAAGAGTATTTTTACGGCTAACACCTTATGCATCTGGATTTAAGAGTCTGGATAATGTGATGAATTATTAACAGGCTAATGTAAATGTAATCAAATCTCCTGACTGGAGTGTACAGAGATCACCACAGGGAAATAAATAATGAAATGTTTAATCTTCTCTGCTCTCAAGTACCTGTTCTGCTGCTGGGGCTGGGGACAGGAGGCTGTTTCTGCCATGGCTCGAGGTGGGAAGTGGAGAAACAGAGAGAAACCAAGAAAATGCAAGAAAAACTCTATTTATGGGAGAACTGTGGAGATACTTTGAGCTCTGCCAGCCACTGGTGACTCTCATCTCACAGACAGTGAATGGAGGAAGGAGGGAGAGCTGGAGAGAACCCAAAAGATTTCCCATCTCTCAGTAAATTCCTGCATGAAGTGGCAACATCCAACTCCTGTCATTGTCTGTTGTCTCTGCATGCAAGAATGCACTAAGTGCAGACTGTCACTTGGAAGTCTGGGTTTGTAGTTCTGGGGTTTGTTTGTTTCTTTAATTAAAATCCAAATGTTCCAGGCCAGGTTGAATCAAGCACTGAGCAACATGATGTGGTGAGGGGATTTGCACTAGAGGAGCTCTGAGGTCTCTTCCAACACAAACCATTCGGTGATTCTGTGCTGTGGGAGATCATTTTATGCAGTGCACCTCTCTGGCTGAGAAACAGCTTTTCCACAACCACCCTGTGGTCATGGTGCTGCCACCCCTGTGTGTGCCCTTCACAGCAAAATCAAATTGCGATGATCACGAAGATTAGGAGATTATAAACCCACCAACAGACAGAAAAACAGTGTTCTCAACATCCCCAAGTAATCCCCACTCCTGCCTGGCTGCAGACTCGGTGAAACGTGGGACACACACTGTCAGCAGCACTGCTTCCCTCCTCGGAAGGACAGAGATTTGGTTCACCTCGCAAGGGAGGTGCAGCAGAGCTTTAAATAACCACTTACAAACTTTCCTCCCAAAGAAAATTACAAGTCAGTTAATGCCAAGAAATCCCAGGCTAAGATTGATAAAATAGGACTGCCTTCTGCACTTGTGTGAAAGGAATTAAGGAGTGATGTGAAAGTTTTTGGCACAGCAGCCGAGAGGAGAGGGAATTCTCACTTGTGCTTTTACTGAAACTGTTTCCAAGCAAGAGCTGTGGTTGGTCCTGGAGGAGACCTGGTTTGCTCAGAGTCAGAGGAATTGCATCCATGGGCAATGGGAAGAATTCAGGAACTTTAGAGCCAAAGGCTTCACCTGAAGTGCTGTGGGAAGTGAATTTTCCTGCTGGGTTATGGCAAGGCTGGAGGCAGCAGGACGTCAGGGTTCACATCAGGTACCCACAGCCTGGTGAGACATTTCACCTCTCTTTGGCCAGTTAATTTAAAACAGGATTAATAATTCCGGCATGATTACAATTTTATGAAGCTTAATTAATTAAAGGTCATAAAACACAGCGAGACCAGCATATGACAGAGAGCAGATAAATTCAGACTCAGTGTGGAAATCCTGCTGTGTTTGAGATGTACAAGCAGCTCTGCAGGGCTGCAGTGGGGGTGAGAACCCCCAAAATAACCCAGAGGGGAGAAGAGGAAACCCACAAAACCAAAGTGTGGATTCCCAATGGGAATGAGCACCAAACAGTGACCAGGCTGATTCCTGAGGAATCCCTGAGCACCACTGTGGATGTGGCACTTGGGGACAGGGCAGTTCATGGTTGGATTTCATGATTTTAGAGGGGTTTTCCAACCCTAATGAGGCCGTGATTCTGTGAGTGTCTGGGCACAAGGAGCTGTGCACACCCAGACACTACTGCACACACATCATTCCCTGCAAAGGAACTCGCTGTTCTCCGGGACCTTTAATTGCTAAAAATGCAGCAAATCCCCTTAAATATGCCAAATTGGGGTGGGCAGAAGGGGCTGCTCGGGATTGAAGTAGGATAAAGAGAATAAAATGCAAATCTCCCTGCAGTTGATACTTATGACTAATACCTATCACAACAGATTCATTTGGGAACTCGCCTGTGACGTTCAACTTGTCAATCCTCCCCACCTCTCCAAGCCTCTGCAGCTCCTCCAGCTCTGCCCAGCAGTGCTCAGGAGATGCTGCATCTCTCCAGCTTTGGATTCTGCTCTTGGCAGTCAGAGAATCATGGAATTGTTTGGGTTGGGAAAGACCTTTAAGGTCACCAAGTCCAACCTCCAACCCAGTGCCACCACCATGGTCACCACTGAGCTGTGTCCCCAAGTGCCACATTCACATGTTTTTTGAGCACTTCCAGGGGTGGTGACTCCAGCCCTGCCCAGAGCAGACTGCTCCAGTGCTTGACAATCCCTTCTGTGAGGGAATTTTCCCTAATAGCCAATCTAAACTCCCACCAGAGCAACTCGAGGGACAAAGTCCTGCTCTGCTCCACAGAGGAGCTCCGACTCTGGCTCAGCCCATCCCCTATTTAGAGAAGCTCTTTGGTTGGGAAAGCCTCCAAACCTCTTAACAGCCCACTTGTGTCTCAGTGCAATGATCAGGAAGGATAAGAGTGCAATTTATAACTATAAAAACCAGCCTGCATTTGAGTAAAGCCAAGCCAAATCCATGGCTGTCTGGATCCACTTCCCCAGGCCAGGTAGCAGCGGTCATTTGGGCATCTGCTTCCCTACCAACCCCTAAAAAAAGCTTCAATCCTGTGAATCTCTCTAAGTACATTAGACAGAGAATGAAAACCGCATTGAGATTAGATTTCCATCTCTCGCCATCTACGCACACGACAGGCGGGATTAGTAAATGAACAGACCACTGAAGGAAGGAGGAGGATTAACAACGCAGAATAAAAACGGTCGATAATCAGAGGCAGCTCTTTGGGAAAGAGACTTAGGACAAATGGCACAGGCAGCTTCAATTTATTTACTCGGGCGAACGAGAGCTGCAGAATATGAAAATGAAAGCACAATCTTCCCTTAATCTGCGGGGGCAGCGGGGTGGGAGCTGGGGCAGAACATCATCCCCCTAACGAGGGGAGCCTGCAGCTCTGACAACTCCAATCATCCCAGCGCCCGGCTGGCTTAGAATCCAATTTCAGCTCCAGCTATTATTGCACAAGTTTTAATCTCCATTCTTATGCAAACAATTGGAGGGAATGATGGATAGATAAATAAAGGAACAAATGAATAAAAGTCAGGCTGACGCATGGAACGGTTCCTCATCGGGATGAGCAGCACTGTGAGCCTGGGAATGGCAGCTGAGGGGACAGAAACATGACAGAGGTCACCCCCTGCTCTCGCTGGCTCTGATCAGCTCCAGATTTGATATTCCACACACAGCAGCACAGAGGCAATGACTGCTGTAACAGTGAGCACAGATGTAGGGGGAAAGAGAATTTAAAAAGAGCTGTTCTTCATTTATGTTCAGACAAAGGAGATCTGACCTGCGAAGTCAAAATTTATGAGTGAGATAAACATGCTGGCAGTGGCTGGTCTGACCAGAGCCAGGCAATGTGATATAAAAACACACTCACTGCACAGAGCCCCAGAACATCACCCTGAACTGCCACAACATTGAGAGAATAGAAATTCCTTGGCTTGCACAACTCATGAAAAGTGCTGCCATGCTGTAAAACTGGTACCTTTACTTACATTAAATCATTTCCCACCAAAAGGAAATTAAAGATTATTTTATGCTATTAGCTTTTAGTCCATTTACAACTTTCTGCATTAATATTAAGATATACAATCTCATTTTTGTCCAGGCTGTAAAAACTACATGAATACAAGATATTTGAAAATTATCTAAGAATGGTGCCCTCTGAGCAGCTCCCTCTGAAGGTGAACTATGAGGTCCTGGCCTCCCATTTGGAGCCTACTCTAACACACATTTGCTGCTTGTTAGCAGATTAACAGATGAGACAGAGGGGAGTTAAACATAGCCAAGGTGTGAAAACTAATTATAGGCTGGGAATAGAAAAGCCAGTGTTAAGTGTGTGCCCTAAGAGATGATACCCATCTCTACCGGGGAAAACAAGGCAGAGCTGAACCTGTTTGCTGCTCACAGAGCTGATCTGGATCTCGTTCTGCATCTCCAAGTGAGCAATGTTCACACTGCCTGCACTCAGATAAACTTCACTGCCAAAGTCGTCCTTTTTGGAGGCAAAATCCACAGCCAGCTCCAGCAAGAGCTGCTGGAAACACGAGCTCAAATAATAAATAACAACCCCCCACCACTTTACAATCAAGAGTGAAGTTCCACCACTCTTCAAGCCATATGAAGCCAAAAACCACATTAATCTGAAGCCTTAAACCTTCTGAATTGCTCTGAGCAAGAGAAAGCAGCACTGCCTGTGGCTGCTGCACTCTCAGCCTGGCAGGACTTCCTCGGGAATGAGGAAAAAACCTTTGTGGGAAACATTTCCAACTGTCCTAGAGGTGCTCCTTGCTTCTCCTACTGTATCTCCTGGTTCTTTTGCTTTTGTAGCTTTGTCTGAGTGAAATCCAGGTGTCACCAGAGTCAGGGGGATTTATCACTTGGACAGAGGCAGCTGCTCCTCCCCTGTGCCCACTGTCCATCTCTGGGCTCCCTGCACAGCTCTGCACAAATTACAGGCAATGATGGAATATTATGGGCTCTGCTACTGATATTTTCTACATCATTTACTGATTGGGTCAAAATTTTGTTGTGAACTTTGGGCATCTTGGTGCAAATTCACACCAAGAATGGCAGTGAGGCTATATCAGACAGTAATATTGTACAGAGATTTTTCATCTATTTTAAACCTGTATAAATAACTGCACAAACTGTGGGGTAATGGAATTTCATTCCCTCTGGGGCTGCATTTCTTTCCCTGAGCCACTCCTCTGGTTCCGCAGAGGCAAAGCTCTAATGTGGGAACTGTGCACCAAAGAAGATCAGAAATAGAAGAAAATACAGTATTTTTCTTTCTGTTGAACAGCCCAAACTCAGCAGCACTTCAAGGACTAGAAAACCACTTCTGCCATGGAATTGCAGGAGTTTAGCACCAGTAATTCCATCAGTCAGAGGTTATGACTTGTGCATTTCTGGAGTTCCTGGCTGATTCCTTATGCATGCACAAGAGCTAATTGCATCCAAGAGAGCTCTGTGCCTGTTGGTCTGGAGGTGTATTGCCATATGTTTGGTGTATACTTAATTAACACAGTGCAGCTGCACTGCCTTCCATCTGTATTATACATTAGATTTCTATTACATATCTAGGCAGGAGTCCCACAATTCATATTTATTAAAATAATTGCCCCAAGATTTAGGTGGTTGGAAATACTCAGTCGAACAGCCCAGCAGTGCTCTGCAGAAGGAAAATTATCCAGCCAGGAAGCGAAAGGGAGGAGCAGGAGGACTTCAGGGGTTGTCATGAGCAGGCAGAGCATCAGCTCAGCAGACAGAGGTTAAAGCAGAGCCTGCTGAGCATTTCTGCCAGGGAGTGGTTCTAGCTCTGGAGCTTACTGAAGTGTGACTTGCTGGTACATTCATATTCACCATCAGATTCAGGGCTTTTTTTAGCTCCCTGCAATCTTTTTCTCTAGGCATCGGAAATTTAATTTTAAAATTCGATTTGTGTAACGCACGCCTTGGTGTGGAGTGTCTGTTCCTGGAGCACCTGTGCTCAAAACTCATCTGCCTGTGAAAACCATTGCAGGTGTAGGGGCTGAGTAAAGGTGCAAATTGCACATATGGATTGCAGTCAAGTTTCCCTGCCAGGATTTCTTTTCCTGCTGAACAAAACCAACTTGCACAAAAATGCACCAAAAAAACCCACTAGGTGCAAGAACAGAGCGAATGCAGAACACAAACACACAAATTAAGTGTGACCTATTGGCAGTGTTTAGATTCAGGACCTAATTACAACCTTTCAGGAGACAAATACAAGGAGCCAGAGGTGTGGTTTGGGTTTGATAAGCAGAGGACATTCAGCTTTTTATGTCAATGCTCTTGTCTTGTCCAGCTCTGTGCTGAGGAAGCAATCTGACTAATTAAAGTCCAAATCTGTGCAATTACAGACAGCAACGCATGGCTGAGAAAGAATCAAATTTACTTTTCTTATCCATTCATAAAGTCATCAATATAATTGTGTAGAGCTGGTTAAGACCTGCATGTAGGAAAGTGAAGATTTCCAATTACCTGGGGAGCACAGAGGAGAGCTCAGCAGCCAGAGCTGCTCTCATGGCACACAACCTGTGCTGTGTGTCCCACACAGGGCTCTGACCCCATAGCTGGGCTCACTCTGACCCCAAACAGGGCTCTGACCCCATAGCTGGGCTCACTCTGACCCCAAACAGGGCTCTGACCCCATAGCTGGGCTCACTCTGACCCCAAACAGGGCTCTGACCCCATAGCTGGGCTCTGCTGGAAGCACAACTGGGGTTTTCCAGCTCCTCAGCCAGGCTGATGAACACACACCACCTGGCATCTGACAAATCCATTGGCAAAAGGTGCCAACGTGAAAGACTTTAGGAGTTTAGTTGTCCAAGGAAGTGATCAGGATGGATTCACCAACCCAAAGCATTCCAGGCATCCTAAAGGCATGATTTATGGTCAAGGCAGGGTCTCTGCACTTTGCCACTGCACTGATTCCCCAAGAATCAATGCAGCAAACAAACATTCCCACTTTTCCCATGCACCATGCAGGTGCCACTGCACTGATAAAAACAGTCCAAAGTTCTGAAGTCTCCAAAAATCACACCAGGTGCCCAAAGGGGAAGATGTTCACATGTCTAGATACTCCTTGAGCACTAGAAATGTAGAACCAAACGTTATCAGAGGTGGAGATTTGGGACACTGCAGGAACTATGGGGAACTGGTGGGGAACTGGTGGGTCCCTCTGAACCAGCTGCTCCCACGGCCCATCTGTGCTCATTAGCATAGAAATTCCCAACTTTCCAGCTGAAGAACTTAGGCTATTTTATGCCTAGATTTGAATTATAATAGACTTGCTATAACTGGAGGGCAGAGATAGGGAGAGGTCTGGCAAATGTGCTTAAAGAGCTCACTGCTTTTTCTTCTCAGGGATTTTCTGCTGCTTTAAGGGAGCTGTTGTTTGAAAACAACAGTGAGCACAGCAACAGTATTATTAAATATTAAATAGAAACTCCAGGAGAGGATGCAAGAGAAGGAACATGGCAGATTTTGCTTGAGAAGTTAAATGCAGCTCCATTGATCCCTCCAGCAGCCACAGCTCAGAGGCTGCTTTGTGCATTTGAGCTTTACAAAAATCTCCAAATCCTCAGGAGCAGGCTTAAGGGACTTGATCCATGTGTCAAATCCCCAAACTGAAGCAACGTCCTGATAGGTCTCAGTTATCCTAAACAGCACAGAAGGTGGTTACTGTCACCCCAGAGGGCAAAAGCAGATTTTGAGGGAATAATTTTAGAGTTTAATAATTTTAAAGTTTTTCCCTTGTTTTGCATTCTCTCCTCTGCTCTGTGCAATGACATCACACACAGCAGCACCAGAGACACCACAGGTTTTGGGCACAGCAGTGATTGCTGGGAACATCCAGAGCAGCCAAACCCTCAGTCCTGGGCAGAGGCAATGCCATCCCAGCCCAGCAATGCAATCCAGAGCTCTCTCCTCAGACCATCTCACATTCCAGCAGCCAGAGTGTTTCTGGGCTCCTGAAAGTCTCTTCGTCCTCTGGAGCAGCTTTTTGGGGGCTTGGGAGGGATTTTTTTGGTTTTGTCTTTGTTTTCACCAAAAGCCACATAATTCAATGTACATCAGCAGCAGAGCAGTAGAAACCACAAGCCTGGTGTGCCAAAGCAACTCAAGTAATTTAAAGTGCAAATTAAAACTCCCCTTTGGTGCAAGTCTGCTCTCAGGTGTCCCACAGACTGGTTTACACTTGTATTTCCCCTCCTTAACTTTCCATTTTAATTAACTTTTCGGTCTCTAACCATGTTAGTGCTCGTGACTTGTGCATTGACAGGAGAAGTAGAATCACATCTCAGAGCAGCAAACAGAGTTTTGCAAGTGAACCTAATCCTTTCAGGGCTTTCAGCACATGAACACACATTTTCTTGCTGGCCAGTGGTTCATTTTTATACCTGAATTCTCAGGCAACTCAGAATCATGGTAGGAAATTTCATGCTGCACAAAGCTGCTTATCAGCATCAAAAGAAATGAATTAAGATGGCTGGGAGAGGAACAAAAAAAAAAAAAAAAAAAAGATTTTTCAAGTAATGCTTATGTTCCACTAAGGGAGCATTGGAGGTTTGCTTTTCAACTCCAGGAGAAACTGTTCCCCTTTTCTGCCCCTTTGAAGAGCTCCCAACTCTGGAAAGCTGTGCAGGAATAACTTGGCTGTTTGTACATAAAGAACTGCCAGGGAAAGTTTACAGCAGTAATCACCAGCTCCTCCAGGATCCTCAGCAAAGGAACATTAATAAACATTAAAGAGCAGCGTAAGCTCAGCATCTTTCTAATTAAGAGTGGAAGAGCCTGGAGATGAGGTCAGACCCCAGATGGGGTTGAAGGGCAGTGTAAGCATGAGAGAATAAATTCAATGTAAAGGTCATCTATATGGATTAAATGATCTGAACAGTCAATTCCACAGCCATCTTCTGCAATTAATATTTAATTAAAAATAGAAACACTATAAAGTTTAGCTTTTAACCAGCAAAATTATTTCATGTCCCATAAAACCTTTAAACACAATACCATGCATCCTTTCTCACTCCCTATCCTTCTGTGGCTGTGAGGCACTGAGAAAGGGCATTGCAAGGGCAGGCAGCCTTTGCACCTTTCAAACTCTTGAAATCTCTTTCCAGTGACCAGAGACAGCATTTAACAGCTGAAGGGTTTTTTTCCTCTTCATTCAACTGAGAATTAAATACAATTTCTAATCAAATATTCATCCAAATACATAATGACTCTGAAGGGCTGGATTAGCCCACGGTAAGCAGCAATTCCATGTTTCAGAGGGGAGAAGAGCCCTTGAGGATGGTTCAAGTGCAAAGTGCTCATCTCCAGCCCCAGAATGATGGAGCTCCTGCCCTCAGCTCCTCTCCCCTGTACAAAAAAGCTGTAAAACAGCTCAGAACCAGCAGTTCCTAAAGAACCAATGCTATCTTTTCACCTGGCTTTGCATTTCTCCCTGGACCTCTCCTGAAAGTGCCTGCAGCGTTTGTTTAGTGTGACTGGAAATGTTCTGTCTCCTCTGACTTTGCTGCCCCAGAACTAGGACACCAACAAGTCACCAGAGGGATATTTGTTCTTCAGCACTCGAGTCCTTTGTAACCTACTTGCAAGTGTTTAACCTACACCACCAGAAAAAGTTGGAAAAGGAGGTTCAGACTCATCATGTGAATTCTCACGTTTGGAGAATGCAAGAAAAAGTCACTTTTGTTTCTACAAAGTGCTTTCACCAGGATGAAGCTGGCGAAATTGAGGTTCCCAACTCTGTCACCCATTTCCTGCCTGATTTTCCAAAGGCTCACACTCTCCAAGCTTCAGTGCCCTGGGAGTGGAGATAACACTGACTTGTTTTCATAGGAGCTGGAGATATTTTCCACAGTGCTATGAAAATAAGGAGTAATCCAGTTCAAAGAGTTGTTTTTGCTTCCCTCAAAGTCAACCGTAAAATTCCCTCCACTTCAGTAGTGCAGGATCAAGGTTTTTTCCTTTAAATGCTTGATAGAGCTTCCTCCCTTTATTCTTGGGAATAACTTGGGGTCCTACTGGTTATTTTTACTTATTACACGAGATTTCTTGTTGTTTTCAAGGGCACAGAGGTGTAAGTGAAAATCTCCATGGATCTGACTGCCTGCAGCTCTTTGCCTCCCGCCCTGCTTTTAAACAAATGCCTGGGAGCTGAGACCTTCCCCTGGCAGATTTTCCAGTTCACCCACAGCTTTGCTAAGGGAAATGTCTCAGAGGAGTCTTTGCCACTCCACTGGTTATTCCCTGGCTTTGGAAAGCTGCTGTTAAACCTCTCTGAAGCTGCAGCAGCAGCCTGGGTAATCCTCCGTGGAAGGAGGCAGAATCCCTGACATTCACTGAGCATCCATCCATCCATCCATCAGGAGGTGAGAGCAGGCAGGGAAAGGCAATCAGCTTGCCTGAGATTCTAATAAGGCAGCACAGTTAATCTCTTCACTTCTTACCCAACCCCTGCTGCATGTATAAATTAAATTAGCAGCCAAATATATATATGTGTTACACACACACGTATCTGAAATACCCTCTGACTTGACCAGCTCCTCCAACTTGGAGATGAAGCAAGAGGTAAAACTGTTGAAGATCTCAGAAAACAACACATTCTCCATCATTCCTCCCATGATCCAGGGATGATTCCCATGCAATCACATGCACATTTTAAAAAAAAAAAACCTTGTGAAGTGTCTCATATTTTTGTTACTAGTTCTGGTTTGCAAACACCTGCCTGGTGCTCCTGTTGAAATTGTCAGAGCTGTTAAACGCCACCTTCACCAGGACACTGGCCTGAGCTGACACTCCTGTCCTGAGTCAACATTCTGATCCTGCAGAGCTGAGCAAGGCTTCTGCCTCTGAAATACCAATTTTCTATGATATCTTTAGGACAGCTGTGAGAATCATCCTCTGATTTCTATCCGTGGGTAATTGTGCTACAATTATGGAAAAAAATATTGTATCATGGACGTGCGTAAGGTGGTGATTTCAGCAGAAATAGCCTCCTGCATTTCTAAAAAAGCATTTTCCAGCCCCTTTACGTACAATAGGCAGTGACAGACGGAGCCTGATTTACATAAAATGACACAAGCATCAAGTTCTTTTCAAGTCAGTCAAAGATTCCAAAATAGCATTATGGAAAGTGTTCAGCCTGGGGATGTGTTTGTTACACTGCGAAATCCCTGCCGAGGGCTGTGATTCCTTCACTTGTGCACCTCAGAAACGACTCGTTGGAGCACACAGCCCTTCACAGATGGGCTGGAGGAACAATCAAATCCTTTAAAACAAGAGCTACAAGTGTAAGTACTTAAAACACCAGGGCTTGGCTACAATTTTTTTTTTTTTTTTTTTTTTTTTAAAATATTTGTAATTTCAGAATTCAAAGATTCCCTCCCATACAACAAACCTGCAGCAGAGCAGCTGAAAGAGCAGATTTTACAGCTCAGGAAGGTTGTGGGGATTGCCCTGCCCTCCTGCCCAGAAGGGCATTTTCAATTCCATGGCCAAAGTGCTGAAAGCCATGAGGATAAAAGTGCAGCAGAGTGAACTCCAGAGTGTTCACAGCCAGGCAGCACCCAACAAATAACAAACCATCCTCAGAAATATGACTTACAGCCTCACCAAGGCCAAAAACTCAAGCACTGCTCCAGATCTGTCCCCTCCTTTTGTAAATCTGAACACCATCCTGTGGCTGTGAAATAGTGACTGCCAGCTAACTCATGAATATAAATGCACTTTGAAAATTGCCCAGCTGAAGGGCAGCTCTTATTTATCCACAGAGTTTGTTGTGTGTGAAAAATCACTGCAAGTCAAACCAGTCCATTTACTCGCCCAGAGGACCTTATTGGAATCTACATCTGAAAGAGCAGTGAACTAATACTTTATGAATATTAAAGAACTCCCCAAACAGCTTCTGCTGCCCCTGGTGTAAATTGGAGAAGTGAAACATCAAAGCAGCCTCCAAGGAATGAATTTTGTTGACATTTTACTTCGATAAAAACTGATCTTTGTTGAGCCACACCTAATGCTGAAATACCAGCAAGTCCAAAGGCAGAGAATGTTACAGTGGCACACAAAAAAAAAAGAGAAATCAAGTCTCACAGAGACTGGAGCTTGGTCCAAGTCCTGCCCTTAGTGGAGCTCAGCCAGGTGAGCCACAGGGATCAGAGCCTGTGCCCCACCTGAGCACAGCACAGCCTGGCATTCCAGAGGGAATCCCCAGGGAGCTGGGGAGAGCTGTGCAGTGCTCTGGGCTGGGATGAGCTTGGGCTCTGTGCTGCTCCAGCAGCTGCTCCTCCATCCCTGGGGCTCTGGCCAAGCTCTGACCCAGCCTGGCTGTTCCTTCATCCTCAGAGGGTCCTGGGGCCAAGGGCAGCTCCTGGCAGCTCCAGGGACACCAAGGGCAGTTCCAGGGACACCAAGGGCAGCTCCTGGCTGGCTCTGCAGAGCTCCTGCAGCCCCACAAGGTCCCCAAGCCACCCTGGCTGCCCCAAGCTGTCACCCCAGGGCTGGCAGCAGAAACCCTCCCTGCTCACACCTCAGCCAAACACACAGCTTGGGATGACTGAGGGGATATTAAATTAGGCTAAGGTGAACCTTCTGGGGAAATTCAAAGGAACTTAATTGCAGAGTATTTGCTTTTACCTGTTTCTCCCTTTTTATTTGGCAAACACTTACGAGCAAACTCCGTGTTTAATGAGGAAGAAAGCACTGATGAAAAGATACATATTCTTTTTAACATTGCTAATCTGAATTCCTGCTGGTGCTGCACATTTTCCCACTAGAAAGCTTACAGGTGATGAGGTTACCCTGCAATTTTTTACTGATTACATCCCAGGCTAAATCAGATACAGGAGCTAGATATACAGATATATACATATGTATGGATAAAAACTTCCAGATAAACACAAAACATTCAGCTCAGCAAACAGAGCCTAATCCCTCTGCAGTTTGAGAGTGCAAATGTCATGTATCATATGCAACGTATACAGATTTATTGCAGAACAAGAAGAGAAGCCTTGCTTTCAGTGGCATTGATGACTTCACATCCTTGCTGTGGCTCTAAATTTGTCCAGGATACACTGAGGTGTCATTTCCAGCAGGACTGGGAATAGAATCGAGGCTCTCTCCCTGACCCAGCTCTGAGAACAGATGAAGTTCTGTTCTGAACAGGGAATTGCTCAGTCACCTTGAGCTGTGTGGGACTGGGGGTGAAACAACCCCTCCTGGTTCAGAGTGTCCTGGGCAGGAATGCCAAAATAATGCTGATACTGGGAGCTGCAGCCTTTCATTCCAGCCTTCTGCTTTAAATCCTTACTGGAATTCATTTAAATCTTGGTGCAGACTAAAAGTCACCCTCTCCTGACAGGAGCTGGTTGTGTGAGAAACACACCTCAGGATTCTGTCCAAGCCATGAGCAGCCAGGTAACCACAGCAGCTGATATCAGCACTGATAAATATAGACACTCCTTATATAAGAAGGGACATTCAGGTCACTAATTTTTTAGGAAGATGTTCTCATTGATTTCCAATAGGAAATTCTGATCTCAAATACTGTATAAAATGGCATTTTGATATTATTAATGCCATGTACTGAATAATATGAATTCTTAATCTAAGTGTAAATAAAGGTGATGAAAATAGCGAGTGGACACTGTCAGTGCAAAGAGCAAAGTCCCTCAGAGAAAGAGCAGCAGTGAACTCTGGGGATGAGGGGAAGGAAACAGTCACTCCTCATTTTGGGGTGAGGAGGAAAAAAGAGCTGCTGAGGCTCCCAAGGTCACAGGAAGCCACAAGTCACATCCCTCAGAGCCTCTCACCTTCCCACCCTGCAGGTGACATCCTGGAGCAGAAATCTCCAGGCAAAGGGAAAGAGGAAGGAATGGGAAGCTGCTTTGGGCTAAATCCTCTGCTAGAAACGACAAATGAAGGGCAAACATGGAAAGTTTATCAACTAAAAAAATCTTAAAATAAAAGGATTTGGGAGCACTGTCATGATCTCAGTGCTTACATCAAGCACAAGCTGTGCATATCTCCACATTACAGTTACTGGTAGGAAAACATAAACTGGATTACCAGGGCTTAGTGCTTAAGCAGTCTGTTCCACCAGCAAGGCAAGGAACTTTGGCTGTTCTGGTATTACAGATGAGATTTAGACAGGACAGAGAAAAGACAAGGATCAGCCTGTTTTTCTGTTCAAAGCACAACGATTATACTAAATAAATAAAATTAAAATCACAAAACCTTCCCAGCTCATGCTCATAAATCCCAGCAAGGCTGGAGGTATGTGAGCTCTGTGAAGTCATCCAGAGTTTTACCCTCATTTTCCTGACAATATCAAACCTGCCACACTCACTGACAGCCAGGGAAGCTTTACCAATATTTTCAGAGAACAGTTATGTATGAGACAAAATTATTAAGCACAATGATGGGAATAAGGCTCATTTTACTGAGGAAACTCTGGTTCCATTAAAACCTAAACCCACCCATTCATTTCAGCAGTGAAATTATTTCATTTTAAAAATAAAAACAGCAAGAAAATTTCCCTTCCTGCAGAGCAGCAGTCAGGATGCACTGCCCAGGTTCCTGCAGCAGCCAGAACTAAACACGGGATCAAAAATGTTGGAAAAGAATTCCAAACCCAACCTTTTAGGAACAAACAGCTGCAGCTGCTCAGATGTTTGGGCCAAGTTCCCCATATGGGATGATTTTTAAGGCCATTTCCAACCCAAACCATTCTGGGATTCTGTCCTGAACTTTGGCAGCTCCACAGGTTAGGGAAGGATATCTTCTGTTCCTCTTGCCTCTCTTCCTCAAAATGAGGCAAAGGTGATTCCCCATAAGAACTGTTCAAATGGGAGATATTTTTAGAAGGCATTTTTGATCTAGCACTGGATAAAAGAGGGTTTAGACTTGCAGGGGCTTAGCTGCCCCAGGAATACAAAAGGCACAAAATGTGCCGAAGTCAGAGGAAATCCTCTGCACTGAATCCTGCAGCTTAAAGCTCAGCCACTGATTTTCCTAAAGCAGGAGGAGGGAGAAATCTGGTTTTTTCCCCATTTATTCCCATTAGTCTCTTCTCCCACGTAAGAAGCCACGGGATAAAAGGAAATGACCTCACATTGTGCCAAGGGAGGTTCAGGGTGTGTATTATGAAAATTCCTTCATGGAAAGGGTTGTCAGGCAGTGGCACAGCTGCCCAGGGCAGTGGGGATGTCACCAACCCTGGAGGGGATCAAAACTTGAGTGACCCTGGAGGACAAGTGAGTGATGAGCACAGGGGTGGTTTGGCTCGATGAGCCTAAAGTTCTTTTTCAACCTTAACAATTCCATGATTCTGCTCAAGATCTGTACAAAACCTCCCGAAATTCCAAAGAAACAAACCTCTGGCACTCAGCTCTCCCTCCCCTGATTCCCTGGGCAGCCTGGGAGGGGTTTTTGTGCCTTGTGTCCTTCTGTGGGGCTCCTGAGGCTCTCCCAAGGGAAAAGGGAAAAGGGAAAAGGGAAAAGGGAAAAGGAGCTCCATGCCTATCCCAGTATAAATCCCTGACAGATCTAAATCCACAGCCTGCCCAGGACATCCTGCCATCCCACCTGTCTCCACGGGAAAGGCAACAAGAGAAATGCCTGCTGCAGACCTGAGCTCCTGGCTTTTTTTTAGGGGTTTTATGTTTTGCTTTGACGTGGGTTCTGTTGGCTTGTTTATTCCAAAATCACCCTGGGAAATGAGGCTGCTGCACATCAGTGCCAGAGATAAATTCCAGTAAAGGTAGCTGTGGTGGTTTGTAGCTGCAGGAAGGATGGGAAGTCAGGAATTGCAAGAGGATGAATTCACAGGCAAGTGTTTTATGGAGCATCAAGTCAGACTCAGCATTGCAAGTGTTGTTTCTACAGGGAAAAGCTCAACTTCCCAAGGTTGGGAATAAATAGCAACAGGATGGAAAGGATGTCTCAGGAATGCTCACCTTCCTCCTGGGAGATTCCAGAGAAAATAAAGGCTGAGGGGGGAAAGGGGAAATTCTTCACAGCAGACATGGGAATGAAGTAACAGATGATGGTTTAAATCTCAGATTGCGCAAGTAATGATGAAAAATCTGCTAAGACAGGAAGGGAATTAGAAAATAAAACCTGCTGACAGGGAAGCTGTGAATTTCCCAACTGTATAAGCAGTGATGGGAAGGACCAGACAGAGGATTTAGGAGCAGACAAAAGATTTAGTGGTGGAAGCTGCAAAATGGTAATTTCACTGTGTAGTTGTGGTACCAGAAAATGAACCAGACAGCTGAGTGATTTGGTTTTTTCTGAAATACTTATGAATGTGCATAAAGATCTGGCTGCTCAAATGCAGAAATACAAAGAAAAGGACCTGAGGTATCTGGAGAGACAAGAAGCATCATTCAGTTTGGTCCCAAGATGGAAATCACAAGTGAATTATTCTTAAAATCTGCTCTATTCATGCAATACTCAAACACACTTGGAGAAACAAAGCAGGGTTTGATTTTGGCCATTGTCCCTTCGTGTGCTAATTATTTTTATTAGCAAGTTAATGTGCAGCACAAGCTGTCTGCCTTCTCATCTGGGAGAAACACATTTGTAAAGCCAAAAGTTCAAAATGAACTTTCTGAGCTTTCCCTGAGGAAAGGAGCATCGTGCAGGTTGTGTGACCCTCAGGGGTGACATTATCAATCACTGCCAAACTCCCACAACTCCAGTTAGTTTTTGCTGAGAATGATAAAACACTCCAACGAAGAAGAAAATAACAGGGACTTTCAGGCAGAGCTATTTTTCTTCTTGATTTTCTTCGTATTTGAAAGAAAAATCCTGTTAAATCTGAGGTGGTTTTCATCAAATACAGACAAAGGAAATTGAACTATTTACCAACCAGCCTCTATTTTCGATCTGCTTTTGTTACTTTTACTTAAAAAGTTTAAGTAAAACTGTTTAAAGAAAAGGTTGGCACAGTCTGAGCACAAACTCTCCCTGCCCATGCAGAACCCTGAGCATTTCCCAGCCCCCAACATTTGCAATATTCTGTGGGATTTTACTGAAGGGCAGCGAAGCAAACTCCTTCCAAATCTCCGTGATCTCACTAATATCCTGGGCACACAGCTCAGCCCACGAGGAGCAGCCCATGTTTGAATTTCAGGACTGACATTTGGCCCATTATTAACAGGATTTGTCCCTTACATTTCCAGACTTGAACGCTCTGCACTCAAATCATTTCTGCAGAGTTTCTAAGTGTTCTCTGCAAAACGAGCATTTGGATGTTCCTGCAATCCCTCCTATCACTGGAATATTTATTTACAATGGCTTTTATTTACAATGCAGCCCTGATCCAAGGAAATTCTCAATTCCTTTTATCTGTCACTATCTGATGACAAATATCACATTATTGGGATCACTTGCCCTTGGAAGGGACAGAAGTTAATATCCAGGGAATATGAAGAACTTGGATTGCATTTTACATCTCAGGAAAGGGAAACATTAATCAGCTCTGTCCCAAACTAACTGGAATTTTCTTGAATTCCAGGCCATTGCCTGGAATGCAGTGGGTTTCCAATGTCATTATGTCATTATTTCCAATGTCAAATCCTGGTGGAGGGAACTGGCCAGGGACAGAGTGACAAAGATTTTGTCTTTGTCCCCTCAGAAAGGCTGCAGAAACTTTGCACAACATCCAGGCATTACATGGCATTTCTCTGCATAATAATTGCATTTCTTGTCTCTCTAGATATCATATAATATAAATTCAGCTTCCAGTGCATCTTCTGAGCAGCACAGAGAAGTCTGGGATGTGGAAGATGCTATTACAAATACTCCACTACAACTGACTCCCTTTTCTTCAGTCACTTCTCCAACTTCTTTGAAACTGCTTCCAAGTCCAACTTTTCCAGAGTCTGAGCCTTTCAAAAAGCCAATTCTTAAAAAGCTAATTAGTTCCCCATAGGCTTTTTTTTTTTTTTTTTTTTTGACTCAGTAAATATTTCTGAGATTGCTTTTTGTATAATCAGTGTTAGCAGCTCATTAAAATGCACAGTATGTGGATCATTTGGAATGTGACATGGCTCAGCATGGACACTCAAGCTGCTTAAAAAGACAGAAAAGAAAAAGACGAGGATGAAATGAAAGCGAAAACCCAGCATTTCCTTTAAGCTGACACCACAGTTAAGGATTTAGGACAGGGCAGGGAGCCTGCAGCCCTAATATTTGGTGAAAAGTCTAATTGCTCAACACACTGCCTGCCCCCTCCAGCCTGCATGTTTTCCAAAAAGATTCCTCCTACAGAGAGTTAAGATGCTAAAAAAATGGATTCTCTGGGCAGGTAATTGTGTAAGGTTTTCACTCAGAGTAATATGAGGAGTCTTCTTGAATTAATAATGAATGAAGTAATTTAAAAGGCCTTTAGTGTGTGCAGCCAGAAATAAATAATGCCTTAATCTGGGACATTTTATTTTCCATTAAAACAAACACTTTTTAAGAAGTGGGCATTACTGAGAAGCACTCAGCTGCTCACATGCCTGACGCCTGAATCAAAGGGACAACAGTACTCAGGACTTTTTCCTAATACTTCAAACATGCTCTTGATGCCTGATGGCTGCAGAAAACATGAAGGGTGAAAGCATTAATTTGGGTCCAAACAAGAAATTCCCCCAGGTGTTCACTGCCCTGCTCACCTCCAGGGCTAATTCCTGGAACTGCATTTCAGCCTCAGTGCCCACATCACAATTTAAATTAAATTAAATATTGACCCAGAAGAACTTGCTGTCAGGTTCAGAGTGAAAAGCTCCAATTACCAAGGAAACTGGAGTTCTTGAAAATAATATCACATTCTCACTCTTACTGGGAAAAAACCCAGAATGTGGAGAGGGGAGGATTTTGTCAGCAAAGAAAGAAGAGTCAAAGAGACTTATTTTTGCTCGTGTATGACAATAAATCCCCACTGTTTGGTAAACCAGGGAGTTTTTCCCCAGGGACGATGGTGAGTTGAGGGGCTAAAGGGGTTTCCTTGTGAACATTTCTGCATTTTTCAGCTGTGCTGACCATGGATTCCTCTGAGGCCACAGAGACCCCCAGACTGCCCTGAGCAGGAGTCAGGGAAAAAACTGCCCAACCAAAAATGCTGGTAAATTCAGCAGGCTAACAAAAAATCCAAACAAAAACATCTTAGAAAGCTTTTTCTGATACATCTTTCACTACTGAAACTGAGATCTGAGGATCAAAATCTTAGAAGACATAAAGCAAAAAAACCCTGAGATTACTTTTTGCCAGATCTATCAGCTGTGTAAGAACTAAAGGGAATAGAGCTTCCTCTGAAAAGCTGAATTTATAAACATCAGGAACAACCTCCACACTTAACTGCCTTTTAAGACTGGAGGTATTTTCTCCAAAGTGAAATTCAGCTTTTCTTATATTGATTCTACACTGAAGTAAATTCCACTCTTTCTCTGAATAACTGTTAAATCAACAGCTTAGAATTCCCTATTTCTTTCCCTGTTAAAAAATATCCAATGCTTTACCAAGTTTCATGGAAAAACCTGAGCTATCATAAAAAGAGATTTTTCCTCCAGTGAGATGGGTATGACAGAGTAAATGCTATTTGAGCCACACTCATCCCATCTCCACCAGAACAGCTCTGCAAGGCCACAGGGCTCCTGCAGGAAGGAGGATCCTCACTCTCCCATTGTAATCCCTTTTTCAAAGGTCTCTAAGAACAGCTCTTCGCCTGCTCTGTTTAATGAATGGTAATAGGGAACACTTGATTAGAAGCCTTTCATCATTTTAGGACTAGGGGCTTTAGCTTTCTGACCTACTTTCCTTGCCAATGAAATTCCATTTTTAGCTCCAACTCAAGGTCTGAATGTTACCCAAATTCAGACCATCTGTTTTAACTGCCTACAGGATGAGAAGTTGATCCAAGGCAGGAGGAATAAATGGAACCAGTGTGTTCATATATTAAGTATTCTCCACCCTTTGCATATTAAATAACCTACTTAGTTCATTCCTGACTCCTCACAAACATTCCTGTTTCCTTGGGCAGCACCTGCTGCTGTTGTAAGGAATATTTCTGCCACCAGCTGCTCTCAGTCAGGTCACCTTTGTACAACTCTGGAGGAATGAGCAACCAGCTGACTGCAAATTCACCTTCTCCCTTAGTTTGGCTTTGGTGAGGGTTGGCACAGCCTGGCCTGAGAAATTCATCTGGAATAATCCACCTCTCTTCTTATTCTCACAGCAACACAACTTGCATCTCCTCAGAGGAGGACAATTTTAGATACATCTCCATCCTTTTATCACACAAAACTCAGCAGGAAATATGAATTTATAAACCAGAGCAACATCAAAAAGGCAACTTCACCTGGAAAATCCCTACTAAGCAACTGCTGACCACAGCTTTACTAAAAATCAAAGTGAATCCAAGTGCAGAAGATAAGCTGCTGCTGCTAGAGCTGATATGCATCTCCAGCCCTCATCCCTCACAGCTTGGCTGAGGGATGGAATTGCAGCAGAATTTCTAGAGCGTCCATGAAAACATTACCAAATGAATTATGCCAGGGAAAAAGCAAACAGTAGTGTGAAACCATGCCAGATCTTGCAGTTGAATACCCAGCAGGGGAACTGCCCAGCTCCAAACAAGGCAGAAAATAAGTATATTTAATGTAAAAGAATCCTAGCATGAAATAGGCTCTGTACTTCCCCAGCCATGGCTGATTTACTGTTCAAGGCTGTCATTTGACAGCCTGTTTGAGATTCTCTTGCTTCAAAGTCATCACAGCTCTGTTTACAGCTCAGTCTTGCAGGAGGAACCAGGAGCCCCAAGGTCCCAACCCAAACCAGTCTGTGATTCTCTGAGTCTGCAAAACCCAGCTGGACATCCCTGCAAACATTCAAGGCTGAGTGGAAAGGGCTTGGAGCAACTTGATGGAGTGCAAGTGTCCCTGCTGGCTGCAGGGGTTGGAATAAATGGCTTTTTAAAGGTCCTTTCCAACCCAAACCCTTCCCTGAGTGCACGGCAGAGCAGCACAGGGGAGCTGCACCTCGCTGGGCCCCAGAGGTGGGGGAAACAGAGAAAAATGATGAATTAAACCCTAAACAAGAGATCCAAGTACCCCAACCCCCTTGCCATAGCTGGCAATTCCCTGCTCGTTCATCATTGCAAAGCCCAGAGAGGAATGAGCAATATCTGCCTTTGCTTCCCTTGCATCACTGGAAGTGACATGGTCATTATTTCTCTGGGGGCTCAAAGCAACATTAGCAAGATTACCTTGGACTTCACCTGTGAAATGGAGGGTCAGGAGCTCCTCGGAGCTGCCACGTGCAGTATTCAGTCTGGCAATGCCACTGAAACCTTCTAGCTGAATTTTAGCCATTTTTCCCCTCCTTTGTGCAAATCACAACATCGCCGAGTGAATTACTTGGAGCATAAAAAAGGATCTCTTGCACCTGGAAAGCTACATGCTAATTCCATGCTTTATTCCAGCTCTTTCATGCAAAAGGCTTTCAAAATCATGGTCTATTGTACAGTACATAATGTTATTATTCTGTCTTTATTGTCCTAAAAGCAGATGCTTACAGGCTGGAGCAAAATCTTCTTTTGACTCTCCTGTGCCGGGCAAAAGGTTAGAGAGATAAAGCAGCTCCCAAAGAGCTGCTAATGCCCGTGTGAGGCAGAAAAACTAAATCGGGAAAGAGCATTGTTTCTGTTCCCAGCTCCAGGAGATATTTCAGCTTCCCCTGGGTGTGAACACCGCGTGGTTTGGCAGCACCGGGCAGCCAATGTCCCCTGAGCTCTCCAGCTCTGGGACAGGGAAAAGCACAGCCCTGGGCGTGGGGTGGATGAGCCACTGTCCCCCGGTGCTGTGCTGGCCCTGGGAGCTCAGCCGAGTCTGCAGGGACACCTGGAGCCTCTGGGAAAGAGCAGCTGATGCTCTGCCGAGGTTTGCTGGGGAGCAGGAAGGTGTTGTCCCCCTGCACTGTCCTGCTGACCCCAGAGCTGCTGGATGAGCCCAGGGGAGATCACTAAAGTTGATCCCCAATCCTCTGGAGCTAGGCTGGGAGAGCTGGGAGAGCTCACCTGGAGAAGAGAAGGCTCCAGGGAGAGCCCAGAGCCCTGCCAGTGTCCCATGGGGACAGCAGCTCCATGCTGCTCTAATTCATGACCCAGCAGCTCCTCCCCAGCTCACTGCCTCATCCAGAATGAAAAATTGGCTCAGAAAAGGCTGCTGGAAAGGAGCATCCTCTGCAAAGCTGTTGCATTGTCACCACAGAGCTGTCACTATGCCTCCTGATGTCCCCACACCAGAGATTTCCCAGCTGTTTTCCTCCAGCTCCCTGTCTGCAGGGCTGGGAATGCTGCAGGATCATCAGAGACGCCGTGAGGAGCTATTTTTAGTGTGAGTCATTTGATGAGCTCTTGGGCACCTTATTTATTGCTGTCTCCAGCTGGGACCTGAGCAGTGCCCAGACACCTCTGTGGCTCAAACCAGTGACCTCTATTTGAGAACACTTCTCTACTGACAGCGAGAAAAACAACAGCACATTATGCTGTCAACACTAATAGCTGCTAATTAGGGTGAGTGACATATGACCCTTTTTCTAGCCAAAGAACACAGAAGTCACATGAGAAATAATAAAAAGAAGGTTGAAGTTCTGCATGCAATGTTTTCCAGTCTAGAGAGTGACCACTTAAAAGTTATTTTCTGTTATTTTCTTATATCATCCCACGGGATAATCCTTCCCTCGAATTCTGCAGCTGAAAATGAGCTCAATCTGCTGCCATCTCTGTGGATTCCTGGCAAAATAAAGAGGGAATGTGTTTCCCTCCAGGCTGTTGCTCTGGCCTCTCAGCCTGGCCAGATGAACAGCACATCTGTGCCACCCCAGACCCCTGGGACCTGCAGGCTGTGCCACCCCACATTCCTGCACAACACCTCTGTTTTATTCACATTTGCACTGCTCAGCACCAGGGGGTCACTGCTGCCTGCTGGGACAGCTCCCCCTGAGGAACCCAGCACCCCTGAACAAAACAAAAATCAGGTTGTTAATTGCTGTTTCCAAGTGGGGAGCCGAGATGCAGAAAGTGAAATGATTTACTGGAGGTCACATTAAAAGCCCACGGAATTCACAGCCTCCTGTTGTGTTCCTGCAGCTCAAACATCCCTCAGACCCTCTGAATGTTAATCATTACCCAACTCCTCTGCCTTCTCACTGCTCTAATGAGATTATTGATGAATTACTTAAAATGCACTTTCTGGAGAAGTTTTTTAGATGACAAGTTGCCTTTTACTAAACAAATTAATGGAGAAGTTGAGTTCTCTTGTTGCAGTCTGGGGAAAAGAAGTTTTTGGTTTGAAATGCCTAATTAGTGCTAACTGAAATCCAATCTATGAGTTTATTTGGCACTGCACCTGATATAAATATGCCATGGGGCCATTAGAACCTTGTGGTAGCATCAGGACAGAAATAGTCTCCCCAGCAATGAATATTGCAGGAGCTGTGGATGTCAATAGAGGAGCAGAACAATTGCAACTTCAGATGTTCATTCCCAGCCCTGTCAAAGTCACGGGGAGGCTCTCAGTGAGTGCAAGGGGATCAACACTGAGCTCTAGCTGGGTTTGCCTCTGATAAACAAAGCTAAGATATTGCCAAACATCAGCTCTGACATTTCCACGTCACAGGCAGCCCAGTAAGGCCAGAGAAGACATCCCCAAGTGCCTGATGTCCAAGGCAGCAGATTCCCAGCGGGAGGAATCCAGGAGAATCCTCCAGGAGAACTGCAATAGACCCAGAATGTCACCAGTTCCAGGTTTGCCCCTGTGCCACTGCTCAGCCACTGCAGAGCTCCCCATTGCAGCCTCTCTCACAAGAGCTTTGCAAATGAAGTTCTCCATCTCCACACAAAATCCTTCCTCCAAGCTCCAAGCACTGATCTTCCCTGGCGGTGTTTTAAAGCAGCTTCTCTGAAGTCCCAAGTAATGAGGTAACTCAGTCTGCATGTAAGAACAAAACTCTGAGACAGACTGAGCCAGACACTTATTATTGTACTTTCTGCAAATGCACAGAACGGCTTTCTCTCTGTGCTCTGGGTCGCTGAGATCATGTTGGAGGCATATGATTAATTTCCAGCCTTACTGTGTTAGGGGCTGGCAGGAGAAAAGTGAGGTTTTGGTTGGGTTTTTTTTGACCAGTGTTAAATGAGGTAGAAGAACTTGTCACTTAGCAAGAGCTTTGAAATTATCTTTGCAGAAAGCAGGAGCTAAGAAGTTAATAGACACAAAGAGCAATCTATTGATTTGAGGTTTTCTGAGGGGTTTTGATGCGGGTGGAGGCAGAAGTGTTCTGCTTGGGATAAGTAAGCTGTGGCTAATGATGCCTGAAGCATTTAACATGCAAGGAGTGCTGCTTTTATTCAGCTCCTCATACCAACAAGTTCTTGCATGGGGACAAGAAGTTCAGCTGATAAAAAAGGTGTTTTGAAACATTTGGTTTTCCTCTTGGATGTAAATAATTCTTAGCTCAACTCTATTCCCCTCAAAGCTCTTTGTTGCTCCTAGACTGACATCAAAGGTACAAATAAAGCCTCAACTGCAATAAATCATTTCTCTTTTCAACATTTGCTGCACCAAGCACCAGAACATCACAAAGATAACCACGGAAATGCCAAATACCATCTGATAGCAGCCAGGGGCTTCTCTAGATGTCAAATTTTGGATTTTCCCCAGGGCAGAGGGGCTCCAGCCCTTGGAGCATCTCCACAGCCTCCTCTGCACTTGCTCCAGCAGCCCCAGATCCTCTTTATGCAACACAAATTACAACAGAAGATTGCTGGGTTCAACCCAACGCAGAGCTTTGTATGAATATTTTTCAGCTGCTCTCATATCCCTGAGAATTCACCTTTTGCTGAATGCAGACTTTGAACAACCCCCAAATTTCTGACTGTGCAGATGGCCAGGAAACTGCTGGGGTTTGAAATGGAAGTGTAAATCAGTCCTCATTTGCACCTGGGTGCAAGGGAATGAAAATAGATGAACTGCTCCCCAGCCGACACAGAGTTTTAAGTTTGCTGGCTCTCATCTGCATGGAGAGGTGTGGAGAGATTGAGTGAGGATGAGAATTTAAACACCCAGCAGTGCCTGAAGCAGCATTTCTGCTCTGGTTTAGCTCAGCTGTGGCCAAGGCAGGTGGCTGTGGTCTCCTGGGGTGACAAAACAGCACCAAGCTGTCCCTGAGCTCAGAGCCACCCTGCTCGCTGCTCAGGGACCTGGCAGGCTGTGCTCTCACCGAGGGGCTTCCCTGTGTGTTTGTGCCCTGCAGCTATGGTGACATGGTGCCCAAGACCATCGCGGGGAAGATCTTTGGCTCCATCTGCTCGCTCAGCGGGGTGTTGGTCATCGCGCTGCCCGTGCCGGTCATCGTCTCCAACTTCAGCCGCATCTACCACCAGAACCAGCGGGCAGACAAGCGCAGGGCGCAGAAGGTGAGTGACCCTCGGCCCTGCCTGTCCCCTCCTGGGACACCTGCCACCCTCCCAGCCCCAAGCAGGCACAGCTCAGCCCCTGCTCACTCTGAGAATCCACTCAAAACTCTCCCCAGACAAACCCCACGCTGTGCCCAAAACCTGCCAATGCCCCCAGGCTCTGGAAAGGGACACAGAATGGACAAAACCACCCACAGCACCAAATACAGCACAAGTGGCACAAAGGAAGTGCCCAAACTACTGAGGTAAACCTGCTGCCCCAGAACAAGGGCAAGATTGAACTGCCAATGCTCCCAAAGCAAAACAAGCACCCCAAAATAGACCAAAATGGTAATGGTAATTCCTGCCTGGCTTTTCTCCAGGATTTGTGGTCTGAAAAACCATTGTTGTCAAATTTCAGCTGCAGAACTCCTCCACATGTTCTCTAATGTTCCAATGGCATCCAACTCTGAGCCACATTTCACACCAGGTTAATGCAGGAAACTTCACACACAACTGGATGGACTCTTGTATGAAATTTTCCTATTACATGTCATAAAATTACACCCAGATAATAACTTACCTAATCACATTCCTACCACAAGGAAAATAAACTCATGTGATCCTACAAAATTTCAGCACTGGTCAACCCAAAGTCTGACCAAGACAATTCACACATCCTGATTGGAAATAGCAGTGTTTTCCATCAAATATGCACCACGAAAGCCCTCGCTGCTTTCACACACTGCACTGCTGTATTTTCAGCATCAGAAGCAACAAGGCTGTTACTGCTCACCTTTCCTACATACTTGTCTGACACAAATATATATCTGTGTTCACATAAACCCTTAAATCAGCTCCAGGAGCTGTTTTTCCTCCTGGCTGCTTCGTTCCTTGTTGTCTCTCTGTAGTTTCAAAAACACCCATCCAGCAGCACACGCTTATCAGCACTCATAGCCCTCCCAGCTGTGACTTAACACTGGGAATACACAAAAGCCCCTGGAAATGGGAAGGGATTACTGAATATTCCAAAGTCTGAACACTTTTTGCCAGTAGAAGCTTACTGAGTCACTAAGAGTATAACAGATTTACTATATCTCTGTTTCAATCTGCTAAATTACACCACAGCCGGAATCAGGTTTCTACAACAACTGCAAACTAAAGGCCTGAGGTTCTTTTTCTCCCTGTGGAATGCTGTCTGCCAGAAATTCAACACTCAGGGGACCTGATGGAGAACAGTAGTAAAAAAATGTGTTATTTCTGCTTCAGGCAAGCATCTGGGCTGTGCCTACCTCTTGCATCTCAGGGAGCTGACAGCAGAGAGCTCAGATACAAGACCTACAAAACCACAAAATTTGGCAGTCAAAACACAAAAGGGGAGTAGCAGAGAGGCAGAATCGTGCAGGAAGCAGCTGCAGCCTCTGCAAGTCACTGCTGGGTTTTACAAATCCCTGCCTGAGGTTCCACATGGCACATTGAAACCAGGGAGGTGTTTTGGAGGGAGAGCTGTTTATTTGATCAGCCACACAACACAACAGAGATAAAGGAAATGTGAAGGTATCAACGTGCATCTGCACTGCTCTGTCAGCAGCTGGACAGGGGGATCCAGTGGGGATCAGCACATTCACTGAGGGCATTTCAACCATTTGCAGAGTGAGCTGTCTGAAGTGAGGCTGAAGCCAGACATGAGGGTTTGGGATTTCACTGGGACAGGAACAGGTGAGGTGACAAAGCGTGGGAAGGACAGGGAGACTCAGGGAGAGGTTTATGGGGACAGCACAGCCCAGCTCAAAAGCTGAAGAGTTCGAGAGGAAACTCTTGTTCTACTGAAACAGCCCCAAAACAGAGACAGAACTGCTCCACAGCCCAGCCCAGGCACCCAGAACAGGCAGACAAGATCTGTGCAGAACCCTGGCTCACAACCAGAGAGGCTCCAGCAATCACTCCAGCTCTGTGCTCTTGCCCCTCTCTCCAGGCAGCAAACCAATACTCCTTCCTCTCATTCAGCTCTTCCCTTTGTTCCTTGGCCTGTGATCCACCTGGTGACAGGGAAAAGTCCCCCACCTTTGATGCCAATGTGATTGATTGCAGCTTTTATAAAGGTTTGCTGTATTGACACACACAGTGTATAATTTCCCCCCATTTGAATTTCTAATTCCCTTGATATTGGTGGAATTTCTCAGTTAAGAAACTTTTCTCAAGTCAGAAGTGTGAGTAATTTTCACATGATCAGCACTGCATGAATACTAAAGAGAAGGAAGGAGAGAGAAGCACATTAATGACAATCCCTCTGGAGATGGTCAGATGTGCAAAGGGACACTCAGGAGCTGCTTTGATACCACACTTGTTCAGCAGCATCCCACACTGAACTGAATCCATCCTCACACAGTTAAAACTCTGCCCCCATCTAATTAAAGTTACAAAGACATTTGCATGGCTTTTTCAAGAGGGTTGGAAAAATCTCTTCACTCTCAGTCCTTGAATATGAAGAATCCACCAACAGAAGCTCCTTACAGACAGAATTTTGGGGAAACAGCTCTGAATCAACGCAGTGGCTTCCTTTAGAACACTAGAAACTTCATGAATTATTTTTCTTTTTTAACTGAAGAGCAGTTTGTCAGGCATGTATTAGGATAAATGCTTTGGAAGTTCTGTTTAGCTCAAGAATCATAGCTTTGATGATGTGCAGGCAGATTTCAAGATTACACTATAGACCATATTAACTTTTTTATATGAATTCAGACTGAGGTTTTCCACTCAGAAATAACAAAGGCAAAAGTACTGTAGAAGCCTCAAATTGTCAGGATTGCCATTCTCAGATGTGAAGGTTGGGGGTGAGAAAAGCTGGACTCTCCTGCACTGTGGGGTTTCTGAGGGGTTTTTGCACTCAAAAGCAGGAAAACAAATTCCCAATGTCCCTCTGATGGGCTCAGTGCTCACTTTGTCTCTCAACTCTTGAGGGGGCTCTGGTCAAGCAGGAAGAGGTATTTAAATAATGTGAATAAAATACCAGGAGGTGGCTGTTACTCATCAGCATCTATTCTTCAACTAACTGAGGAGAAATGTTCCTAAAAAAGAAAAAAAAACCAGAAACAACCACCAAAAAAAAACAAACTACCCGTGATCTAATCACTTTAAAGATAAATTATTCTTTGCCAAACCTGCACTGTGAGACAATTAATTACAAGGAGATCTGGCAAATATTAATTCATTGTGCCGTGGTATGGAATTCTGTCCTCTGGCATGCAGCAAGGACCAGGTCAGAGCAAATGGAAGACGAATTGATCATTTGTGACAAGGTTCATTTTGGAAAAATTGTGGTTTTTTCTTTCCCCAACGACTTTTTTTTTTTTTCCTCCCCTTTTTTGACTGATGTGCTAAGAATAGACCTTCCTGACTTTGAAACGATGCTGTTCCTTAGTGAATGTCACAGCCTTGGATTTGAAAGAGAATGTGACACTTAAAAGGGATTGACAATAGAGCGACTTTGTAATTCAGATGATGCTGGAGGAGCTCCTCTGCTGGTTCAGTTTGTGCAAAGATGCAACACGGAGGAGAAGGAGCTGCTCTGGGTGGAGGACAACACCTCCCACTGCACCACCCTGGCAAGGAAAAGCAGAGGCAGCTGCTGACAGCTCCTGCAATGCTGCTCCTTTGGCAGCAGTGGGGAAAGGAGAGCAGTTCATTGTGGAGAAGTTGGAAAACAGTGAGCACAGTCCCAAACACAGAGTTCTTGCCCCAGAGAGGGCAGAAAGGCTGAGGTGACATGGGGGAGCAGAAGAGCTAAAACTGAGCAGAGGTGTTCAAGGTCTCAGCAAAGGTTCAAAGAGGAGCTGCTCACAAAATGAGGTGCCTCTCACACAACATCAGGAAAAATGTAAATGCTTAGATGCTGTGGGAAAAAATAAGAAAAAGGCAGCTCTGTTTGAAGTGCATTTATCGTTTAATGGTTAGATTTGCTAAATGAGCCGAGATGCTGGAATAGCTGATAATCTCAGGGGGATTGGTGTTGGCCTCAGTGCTGCATTGCACAGGGGCTGTGCTGAAGCTGCCAACAAATATAAACCCCTGGTAATCACAGTGCTTGGTTTCAAGCCTGCAGTAAATGTGCTTTTGACGACTACAGCCTCTCAGGGTGTTCAATTCATTTCATTTATTATCTGGTGGCCTTTGACTCCCTGAGAACAAGCAATGCACTGGAAAAGCCTCCAGACAGACTTCTCATTCCATCCTCCAGGCTGCAAGCCTGGAGAGAACCAAACACAGATTTAGGCGAGGCAAGGACTGCCCAGGACAGAATCATTCTGCAGAGCTGCTCCCACATAAAACTCTAATATTGAACTGAAAACTCTATCCCAGGCTATGAGAGAGCACAGGCTAAATTGGGAGAGGCAGGGAAGTGGACACGTTGTCTGGGGGATGAATGAAAGCATTCAATCCCTGAGCAATCCCAGCAGCACACAGGGATGCTGGGAAAGGGAGAAGCAGGAGAGTTCCTGATGAAGATGATGAGAGGAAGGGGATGAGAGGAAGGGGATGAGAGGAAGGGGATGGAGGAAGGCAATTCCAGACAGCTCCTCAGGAGATGCTGGCACACAGGCAGCTCTGAGTGCAGCTGAGCTAGAGGTAACTATGGAGATGCTCAAAGGGGCTCCAGCCAAAAGGAAGGAAGAGCAAGGACACAAATGCCTGATTGTTCCTCAAGAGGAGAGTTAGCAACAGCCTGTTCCATCCTCACTGCTTCCTGGGTGCAGGGAGAGGAGAGCTGGTGCTGGAAAAGCCTCAGTTCTGGATTTGTGTCATCCCTGTACCCATGAGGAAGGCAACCCACACACCTGTCAATAACAGGACCATTATAATAATTGATTTGCTACAGAGCAGGGGAGTCAGCTTTGAAATGTTCTCTTTTTTCAGCTGACACCCAAAATTTCGGAGGTGGGTTAGTGAACTTCAGAGCGTGGAAATAAAGGCCAGAAAAAGTGAGTGGAGCTGTCTAAGGAGAGCTCAGCAACAGAACATGACTCAGTTCCCAGCAGGGGATGGGGTTGGGAACTTAAGGGGAGAGAGAAACAATAAGGTTAAAACTGGAGCTGGCTGACATTTAAAGAACATGTTTTTTCAACCAGAATGAATCTGTGTGGAATATGTTTTTGTTGTTGTTGATATTTAACAGTCTTTGACAGGGGAGAAAAGGCTTTTTTATTATTTTTTTCAAAAGATATTTCATTTTTGCTTGGGCTAGGTACCTCTTTCTCTGTTTGTCACATCTCTTAATAAGAATTCAGGGGAAAAAAAACCCAAACAAACAAATAAGCCAACCAGGAATCCTGCCTCTTTTCTTTCATATCATCGAGGAAAGCAAAATAACATTTTCCATCAGTTCAGCTACTCCAAATTCCCTGAGTCCCAAATTGTATAAGACAAGGAGTTGTCTCCTCTGAGATGAAGGGCGGAAATCAGTGAGCTCCAGTTTACAGGTTCAGCCTCCAAAGCAAGCCCAAATATTACAGCTTGCTGTCAGCAGTGGCCCAAAGCCCAGCTGGAATTCCTTCCACACACATCCAGAAGCTGCTCAGCGTTAATTTTCACTGAGGCTCTTTCACATCACATCTCAGCCACGACCAGAACACAGCCTGCAAACCACAGGAACCTGACTGATCCATCCAGGCTCTCCTGGGTCACCTGAGCTCTGGGCTGTCCCTGTCCCAGCTGCTGGCAGCCCAGCTTTGTGGCCAGCTGGCCAGATGGCTCCATTATGCAGCACAGTTGGGAGGATCTGTAATGTAACATTGCCCACTCCATCCCAGATGCTGAAATAAATGCAAACTGAATCACCTCATCAAGGAGACCTGGATTGAAGCATTCAGCCAAAAAATGTTGGGAATCCTACTTTGGAATTGGCTGCTCGTGGTCAGATTTCTGTTACCTTTATGATCTAATTAATATTTCACCAGCCTGCCCAAACAGCCTGGATGGGGTGGGTTGGGCACAGCTGAGCCTCAGCAGTTCCAAATTCCATGAGGAGCTCCCAGCCCTGCTCTGACTGCAGTGGTGATGTCAGAATTCATGGATACACCACTGGGGAAGGGGAAAGAAACACTGAAAGTGCCTGCAGATGGTAATGACAGAGCTTCTTGTGGGCACTGATTTATCCCCTGGCAGGGAGCAGCCAGCAGGCAGGAGCTGCCCTCCTCCTGCCCATCCCTGTCACTGCTGGGACAAACTGATGTCACAGCAGCTCTGCCCTTCCAAGAGTCAGTCTGTGACTCTCAGTCATGCCCAGGACCACAGGAGAGGTTTGGGATGGATTTTTCCCCTAATGCAAGAGATTTGTCACCACATCTCTCAGGAGCAGGCAGGGGCAGTTTCAGCGGGAAAGGCAACTGTGACCCAACTGATGTTCTGTGATGAGTTCTGGGCCACTCTGGCTCCCAGCAAGTGACACTTTTCTCCCACAGGAGAGGAGGGATGGAGCTTGGATCAGCCTGTCCCTCCTGCCTGTCCCACAGAGGTGACACTCACTGGAACCAGGTCCTGCAGCAGCCCTACCTGGAGCTCTTCCCTTCCCTTCCCTTCCCGCAGCTCCCACAGCTCCACACCATTAATTAGTGCTCATCTATCAGGGCCAGGACGTTGGCATGTGACACCAGATCAAATTCTGTTAATTCCTCCAGCCCCTGAATACTTTATAGCTATTAATTAGGGGTGGGAGCTGTGTGAAAGATGTTATAAAAGTGAGCTCTGGAAACACAGATTAAAAAAAGGCAGACAGATAAATCACAGGCAGACAGATGCTCATCACACTTGGCTTCCAGTGAAACACTGAACCTGATTTTAGACTAATGGAGAACAGCAGCATCTCTGTCAAAGCCACAGAAAAACACTGGGATCTTTTGTTGAGATTTTAAGAAATAAATTTCTAGACAAGTCCTGACACCCTGATTTATACCCCATAACAATTCCAGTTACATCAGATTATTCCCTCTACAATGGGGCACCTCTTTAATCACATCCTTGCAGCAATTCTGACCCAAGCTCTAAAAATCTGTTACAGCACAACACTATAAAGAAGTTTACAATAGGAGGAGACCAAGCCCAGTGCTCCTGTTGCTTCCTGACCATCCTGCCAGTTTTGCATATTGTTACCCTTTGAAAATTCCACGTTTAATCAGCCAGGATATCTGAGACTGGTGGAGAGGCCCAGATCCATTAAACTCCATATTCTGTGCATTGTTCTATAAATAGCCTGAACATCATGATCCTCAGTGTTGGAAAAGATTAAACGATAAAGTTCATTGGAAATGATGTTCTGTTGCTTTAATGGTGCCAAGGGTAAGGTAGCATTCAAAGGAGAGGCACAGAGGAGGAGAGGGGGATCTTTCATCTCTGGAAAGTAATGAAGGGGCCCAAAATAAGATCAAGGTCTGACTCTAAGTGGTTCTGTGGAATTATATAGGAATATAATGAGTTCTGCGCTATCTAATTTCCATATGCAGCTCTATAACATCTCCCCCAAAGCAAAAGTGACAGAATATTTGAACTTGGCTCAAAAGCTGTTTAATGTAAAGATTTGAGAGGAAGGAAAATCTAAATGTGCATACTTTGTTTCTTAGGGCGAAAAAAGGTTAAAAGGAGAAGAAAAAGTTACTTTCAGATCCTGTATCACTGCTGTGCTCTGGTTCCTGCCCATTGCCACAGCCAGATGGGCCAGTGGAGTAATTTAATATCTTGGTCATACCATTATTTTTGAGTGCTTTTTTTAAAATGAAGGATTTTCCATGTTCTGCTTGGCAGGGAAGAGCTGCCACAAAAGGCCAGGGAGCTGAGCAGGTTCTCACCAGATGACAGTTCCATTCCCTTTCCAAGTTACATCTGAGTTCCCACTCAGAAGTACAAACTGAAGTCGCTGTTAAATTCCTTCCAGAATTTTACACTAAAAAATTAGTCAAAGGTTCCAAACAAGATCATTTCAGGAAAGCAAGACCATAAATAGTAGAAAACACTTTGCCATTCCAGACCCCAAGCCCTGTTGTTCAGCCTGCACAACCTCCACAATGTCCTTGTCACCTTTTCCATCTTCCAAAGTCAACCACATTCTTTCCGTCTAGAATTTACAGTCCAAACCCCAAACCAGCAAGAGGATACAGACAAAAACAAGAAAATCAAGCACTTGCTGAATAGCTGTGATATTTCACCTTGAGAATAAAAATCAGATCCAAAACACTTTGTTGATGGCTTTGGAGAGCAGCTTTACTTCAGCCCTAAAGAACCAGTGCTGCTCACCTACTACAGCCATCACCAACAATATTCAAACTATTAATTATTAAGAAATTAGCATATGAAACACTGTTAATTACCTTATGTAGCTGTGTTTTCTGACAGAAATCCTCACGGTGTGGTTTCAGCAGGAAAAGGGAGAAGGGACAGGGATGGAACTCCTCTGATGTGAGGAGATAGATAATAGATGATAGATGATAGATATTGTTAATAGATAAATACCTTCAGGTGTGCAGGATTGGGAGTAACTGAAAAACCTCCTGACAAAGGGTGGAGGGAGCGTTAGATCAGGTGAGCTCGTTAATGTTTAAATACCTTCAGGTGAGCAGGATTGGGAGCTAATCAAAAACCAGCTGGACAGAGGGTGTGCAGAGCAGTTAGAGCAGGTGAGCTCATTAATATATAAATACCTTCAGGTGAGCAGGATTGGGAGCTAATCAAAAACCAGCTGGACAGAGGGTGTGCAGAGCAGTTAGAGCAGGTGAGCTCATTAATATATAAATACCTTCAGGTGAGCACAATTTGGAGCTACTCAGAAACCTGCTGGACAGAGAGTGAAGAGAACCGTTAGATCAGGTGAGCTCATTAATGTTTAATTACCTTCAGGTGTGCAGGATTTGGAGCTATTCCAGAACCACCTGGACAGAGGGTGGAGGGAGCCCTGCAGAGTTAGACCAGCTGATGTATAATGTGATTCCAGAGGTTCTTTCCAACCTTCTCCTGACAGGGACAACACTACAAACAGCTGCAGTGCACAATGAGTGCAGCCTGCACTGAGCTCCTGACAGACAGGTGCTCCACTCACTGCTTGCTCAGGAACAGGAGATCTGGAAAGCTGAAGTTGTCTGGCAAATATGGAATTGTGTCATAGGTTGTAGCTTAATAGTTTATTATCCCACATGAATCAAGAGTGAGCATTATCTCCGTAAGAACTGGATGAAGATCATTAATAAATAATAATTCGCTGTTTCCTGAGCCTGCCATCTGGTAAGCATTTCTCCCAGCCAGCAGCTCTGCTCCCTGCACTTCTCCAAAGAGCAAAAAGATGAACACAGGCTCTTCCCTCTCTGCCAGTCCCTCTGGGAAGTGCAGACCCCCAGATGCTGCACCCTCCCCACCCCACCCCACCTGAGCAGCTCTTCACTGCCCTTCCTGCTTTTCCTGAGCCTCCAGTTCCTTAAAAACCAGCAAACCCCACAAGTTCCTGAGCCCTGCCTTCCACCCTGCTCTGAGAAACACGTGGGCTCCAAGATAACCAAATTAATCATTCTAACCTGTAAGTGGCTGTCATTAGTATTATTATTTTCATCATATAAATTATCTTCCAGATTAGGTCATATGCATTTTGAGATCCTGTGGTTTCCTAGCAACTCCTCTCCCCATCTCCATGCAGACACAGTGTGCCGTTTGCTTTTCCTTTTTTAGCCTCCCTGGCAGGGGTTATATTCAGTAACAGTGATCTCAGGCCGGCCCTGCTGACCTTTAGTCTGTCACATTTGGGGGAGAGGATGAGAAGATGCTGAAGACAACTATCCCCCCAAAAAATGATGTTTGCAGCAGAAGCCAGAGAACCACAGTCACCTCCACTTGCCCATCTTCTGTCCCCAGAGCAAGAGCACTGAGCTCTGCAGGACAGGGATGACAAAACCATGCCCACTTGGGGTAAAAACTGGCAGAATTTGGAAGATCTTAAACCCTGTTTTACTGCCAGGCCTGATCCAAGTGCCACACCCCGCCCAGACACAGGACAGGCACCTAAACACCGTGTCACTTGTGTCACCTGATGCTCTCCAAAGAATTCACATTTGCACTCAGACATTCCCATAAAAACCTGAGCTGTTCCTTTAGAGTTGTTTCTAGTCCAATGGAGGAAACTGTCTGGAGGGCCAAACCAATTTTAGGTACCAATTTTAATTAACTTCTCTAGCTGAGTTAATCAAGATATCTACCAAATTTAATCACGATGGGGACCCAGAGTTGGGCGCCGTGACAATCCCAGCCAATCCTTTGTGGAAGGAGAATAGGATTAACTTCTGTCCTGCCCCACTGACATTTTTTAAAATAACAACGTCTGTTCTAAACTACAAAAGCTGTGGGGCTTAATTATTTAGCTAGCAAGTAGCCCTGTTTCAAAAGGAAAAGGGAACAGACCTCAGAACCATCTCCAGCCCACATGGAGAACAGCTATTAATATTTGATCCCCTGCTAGCCTGGAGGCAAAGGGAATAATGTTCATTACAACAGCCTGAGACTCAATCCACTTTAACAACTGGCTGAACTGAGGATGAGGATGAACCTTTCCTGTGAGGTGAGGTAAGTTGAGCACTCTGGCAATTCCTCCAGCAAATGAGCTGATGTTTTATCAATATCAAGCACAGAGAGGAATGGGAATCTTCAGTGGTGACCATCAGAGCATCCCTGGGAAAACCATCACTGCATCCCAAATCCACTCCTGGGTACAGGAGAGAGAAGATCACTGGGAAAAGTAAGGAACAGACACACAAAAGCACATACTTGCATTTAGAATAACAATTTAATGGAAATGTAATTATCAGGAACAGAAGGGTAACGCCATGTACCTGGAAAATTAAATATTCCTCAGTCCCTCATCCCTGCTCTCTCCCACAACTCCCATTCCATGGCAGCAGACCCTATGGGTTTTGTTCCAGTCCTTCTCAGGGCCCAGAGCAACACAGCCTTTTAGAAAAGTCTTCAGAAACTTCAGAAAAAGATCCAATTCCACTTTCTTGTGCTCTCAGTCTGTGTCTTGCCTGTCTCAGGCCTGTGAATTCCTTGGCCCAGCACAGAGATTTCACTCTCACACTGATTAGGAGGCTCAATGTTAAAATGGGACAAGGAAATCTAGGTGAGGTATAGAAAATAAAGCCAATTTCAGATGTCCCCATTTTGGGGGGTCGAAAGATGACCTATTTTTCAGACTGGTCATAGTCTGTGTCACCCAATTAAAGCTGCAAACTTTACCCTGTGCACGTCTTTGCCTGAGAAATTGTCTGCTTGAGCACAAGGTCTTGAGGTTGAACAAATATTTCGAATATTTCCAGTACTGAAGACCAGGGTTTCTCACACCTGGACAGGAACAGAGCTCCTGAAATGACTCCACTCTCTGGACCCACTGCAGATATTTGCCTCCTGCCTTTCCCCTTCCTACAGCGTTTACCCATTAGCACCTCTAATTAGAAGGGAAAATCACGAGCTCCATGTTATTTAAGGGATTATGCAGCATTTTAAACTACAGCACAATGTAATTATTTTTTAATAGCTGCAGCTATTTCATGTATTTACTTTTAATGGTGTTTGAGTCATAAATTAACAGTAGAAAGGAAAAAAGGCAAATCACTTGACAGAGAAGCAGGCAGCAATTGAAATGAAAAACTAAAACACTAAAAAGAATTATCAAAAATGAAAGAGGTAGGGTCTTGGTTTTTCTTATTTGCATTATTCTGGACTGGTTCTTGTCACCTGCCTTGTCCCCCTGGCGATGTGTATTTTTGGGCAGTGTTATTTTATCAGATAGCACAGTCAATGAAGTGCCACTGCCACTGCAGGGGACACAGGTCAGGCTCACTGAGGGGTCCCTGTCACTGTGCTGCTGCAGGGGACAGAGCAGGGGACAGAGCAGAGCAGGAGGGGTTTGGAGAGCCATGGGGGCACCACCTGAGCTCTGGACAGCTCACCTGACCTCTGGACACCCCACACAGCCCCTGTACCCGCAGCACGGCCAGGAGAGCTCCAGTGCTCCATCTCACCCCAAAAATGAACTCTGGCAAGCAGAAAGGAGCCTGCAGACCCCTGGCCCTGTCTCTGGGACAGATGATGTTCTGCACACAGACAGACAGACAGACCCAGAGCCACCTGCACCCCTGTCCCCAACAGCCCCTTGTCCCCTGAGCATCCAGGTGTTTCGGTGCAGGCTCTGCCTGGCACAGTGACCCCCAATCCTGTTTTCTCCAGCACAGTGACCCCCAGCTCTCATGCCCCCAGCACAGTGACCCCCAGCTCTCATGCCCCCAGCAGTGACCCCCAGCTCTCTCTCCCGTGTCCCCTCACCCCCAACCCCTGTTCTCCCCCGCAGAAAGCGCGGCTGGCGAGGATCCGCGTGGCCAAGACCGGCAGCTCCAACGCCTACCTGCACAGCAAGCGCAACGGGCTGCTCAACGAGGCCCTGGAGCTCACGGTGAGTGCTCTGTCCCTCTGTCCCCCTGTCCCTCTGTCCTTCCCCGGCCCTGCTGCTCTCCAGGGCTCCCTGCCTGGCACAGGGATGCTGCCATGGCACACTGCACTGTGCAGGCACAGCTGGAATCCAGCTGCTCCACACCACGGCAGGAAAAAGCTTCCTTGAGCTTCCTCCTGGAAGATCTGCCTTTCCATCCAGGAGCTCCCAGCTCCCTCTGATCCTTGGTGTGACAGAGCTGGTGGAGCTGGGCTGATTTACACAGCCCACACTATAAATATCCACTGCCTTCCCTTTATGTTTTAAGAGTCTAATATGTACTATCTGATCATCTCCAACAGGACAGGAAATATTCCCTAGCTCCTCTTTCAGGCAGCCTGGTGGTGGGTTTATTTTTAAAGGCCTCCGGAGGCCTCTGGCTGCTCAGGAGAAGGAAAGTTTAAGAGCTCAGATTGCTCAGTAGAACCAGCAAACACGAGAGGAGGTTATTACATTAAGCCTGATCAACACCAGAGCAGGTATTAGCACATTTCATGGATTTCATTTCAAATAAATCAGCCTTTCATGCACGTGGGGAGCAGAGAATGAGATGAAGGATGTTTGACTGGGCCCCAGAGCTGCCTAGAACTCATCTGAGCATCCTCACCTGGGATCTAATCCTCAGTGTGACTTTCCCTGGGACACAGCCCTGCACTTGTGCCCAGGGAGGAGCAGCAGAGCCTGGCAAGGCTCTGCAGAATAAGTTCTCTGAGGAGCAGCTGAGGGAGCTGGGGGTGCTTTTCCAACCTCAATGACTGTGAAACCAAAGCAGAAAAACCCTTTCAGCTCCTGTGAACGCTTCTCCCAGGACCTGAGCTCACTGCCAGCCAGCTCAGGGAAGTCGTGCAGCACCTGGCTTTGCACGTAGGATGTGCTCAGCACAGCCTGAGCCACACAGATCTGCCCTGTACACCTGGAATGCTTTCTGAACTGCTCTGCAGAAACACTTCACACCAAGGACACATTTGGAAGGTGGGGAGCCCAGAGCAGTTTCTGTTCTCCCTTCCAAAACAAGTTCCATCCTTCTGACTGCACATCCAACGTTGTCTCCTGCTCTGCAAATGGCACCACGCTCAGCAAATCTGTTCCTTGGATCATATGGCACTGCTGAGCAGCTCAGCAGAAGTTTCTTGCTCCAGTAAGGCCGGGCAGACTGGTCACACCTATCCCAGAGCTTTATCCCCAAGCAGGAAAGGCTCAGGACTGGGAAGTCAGCTCTACTGGGATTCTGCTATTTCATTACCCAGAAACATGCAAAACTTTGACTAAAATTTTCAAACTTCCTTTTAAGCTTTAGTGTTTCTGGTCTTTAAAAACACCAGAAGAGCTTAGCAGTATCACTCAGTTTGCACTTGATCTTCCAGCCTGTCATCCCAACAAGAATCTCCTCACTTCTCTTGTCATCCAAAACTCCCTGCCAAGACCACTCAGGGAAGAGCAGCTGACACACCAATGCTTAAGTCCAAAATGCACAAAGCTGAGAGAAATGTTTGGCTGAATGGGTTCATTTCCTGGCTCTTGCCCAAAAATAAGTGGGAAAAAGATCATTTTGGCTACAAAGCTACTGTTGACACAGGAACGAAAACAGAAACATTTCTAAAGAGGTTCCAGAGGAATTTTTTTTTACCCATTAATAACTAAATTTAGATCTATAGGAGCTCCTATAGCAAGTTTTCACAAGATTTTCTGGGTGTAACTTCCTTTCTGGGGGGCTTATAGCTCTGAATCATAGAATCCCAGAAGGGTTTGGAACACAATCAAGACCCAAGATGTCTCTGCATCCCCAGGTAGTGGCATTAATTAATTACAGAACTGCAGGGCGTTCTTCCCTTCAGGTGTACACGACCAGTTTAACTCCACAAGGCAATATTTTATGTCCTTTCATTTAAAGGCAAACAACAAACTCTTCTGAGAGTACAAAATGTGAATGACAGCAGTCTAGACAGCCGAATTTTTTAAGCTGTAAAAACATAAAGGAACACGACTTGTGCAGCTGCTTTAACAGGCACCAAAATATTATCTCCATACTGTGCATATTTGTCAGTCAAATTAGCATCAGACTGCTTCCCTGCTCAGGTACAAGTGGTGTTTTGACACCTTGCCCAGATCTGTGTGAGCAGTAATGGTTTGCACATGGCCAGACTGCTCTGTCCCCCGGCAGGAATTCCAACTGCAATTTCTCATGGCCACGAGCAGGTATTCTGTCCCAGCACTGGTGTTTCTGTGGCACTGAGGAGTCCCCGAGCACTGACAGCCCCACGATGTGCCCTGGCTGGGGCTCTGCAGTCAAACCAATAAATTGGAAAGTCAGGAGTGCTCAGGATTCCAGAACATGTGCCACAGTGTCCTTTCATTAGTGCCAGAATGAGACACTGACACCATCCTCCGAGGGAACAGCATGTCTCCAGCCTGGAGCTTCCCAAAAAAGTGGAGAAAAGCCGAAGAAAAGGATTCATCCAAGGACAGCAGCAGGAAGGAGATCTGCTTCCAGTGAGGATGCTTCACAAACATGTGGATTTGTGGCATTTGCCATCTAGACACAAAGTACTCAAACTGTTTTCTTCTCATTTAGGGATTTTTTTAGTGGGCTTTATGTCAGAAGTGCTCAAGGGATGGTGAGCTCCTTCCCATGGCAGCAGCCTACATATCCTCTTAGCACTAATCTGCTTGTACAGCCAGCTGAAATTCCCTTTTAGCTGCAGTGCCAGGAGGTGCATATCCCAGGAGCAGGAGGCTGGGAGGTCTGGTGCTTTTCACAACCCCAGATAAGCCCTGTGGCTGTTCCCTGGGCAGGCCAGTCCAGCCCCTGAACCAGCTCACCAGGGATGGAGCACTAAAACAGAGTGGAAGCATTTTGGATTTCAGGAGTGACACCACAGTGTGCTGCAGCCTCCCTGCAAGCAGCCAGCAGTGCACTGAGTGTCTTCCAAGAGCAAACAAAATGGTAACTGGCATGGAATGCTTGCAAAGCTGGCATTCCTGTTCAGAGAGCAAACCTCTCCTTCCCCCAGCAGCTCTGCCATTACAGCCAAACTCCTCTGCTGAAGACACAGGATTCATTGCCTGCAGTGCCACAGGCACCACTGACGTGATGATGAACCCTGCAGGTTCCCTTCCCTCAGCACTGCTCCCGAAATGCCAATGTCTGGGAAGCTGGCCCTGGCCCAGGGAAGCAATTCCTGCACATCTCATGCCCAGTATCCCCCTGGGGTGGCCTTGGGGGTTCCCTGCTCTTTGCTTCTGGAAACACCGAGCTGACTGAACAAAGGAAGATGAGGCACAAGTCCCACTCCCTGGCACTCCAGGCTGCTCCTGGGCACTGCCATCCCTCAGCCCTTGCCCTCAGGGCCAAGCCAGCCTGCGGGGGAAGGCAGACGGAGAGGCTGGGCTGTGCTGCCAACACTCCACAACTGCCTTGGCTCTCCTGCCAGAGCTGTGGAAGCTTTCTGATCCCATTTAGATATCCTCTTGGGCAAATCCTCATAAAAAGATACTGTTTGCAATATGTGCTCTTCCTCTCTCTTTCCCCAGTGTTTTAGTGCAGCATCATCTCTGCTTTAGGGCTTCCAAGGACCTCCATGGGAAATATTCCAAGCCAGACTTGAGTGGAGTCAGTCATCTCAGCAGGAACCAACAGGACCTGCTGGATGTGTTACCTCACCAGGAGGATTGTTCATAAGAAAAATGGAGCTGATTTTTTTCTTTTTAGGCCACTTCTAAAAATACATCTGGGAATGCTCATCCTCCAAAACAACAGCAACAAAAAATCCATAACCTGCCTAAGATACATTCCCATAGGAATCTATTAATTCTGTGTACAGGAAGTCAGCTTCCTTAATGTAGCACTTCAGCTGTGTTTTGGCACCTGTCAGAGACAGAGTTACTCCTGCACTTCAGGATCACAGCACCAGCCTGGGAATGGCATCCAGAGCAGGCACTTGCAGGAAGCAGTGGCACACTGGGGTGTATTTAAAGGCAATACTTTAACCACAGCTGAACTGGATCCCCTGAGAGCAACAAGCGATGCCTTGGCAAGATGTTCTGCCACCCATTTCCTCTGCTGAGCACTCAGATCCTGCTGCTTTGTGTCTGAGCAGCCATTCAAGCCATGCACATCCATTTTTCACTTTCAGATTTAGGCACTACAGAAGACACCAGGCTCCCCTTACTTCTGAGGCACAGAAATATCTTACACCACCTAATTGCTGCTTTAATGCACGTCATTGTCTTTGAAAATGCTCATCCTCAAAAACACACAACAGATTAACGTGTCATGAAATCACAGGCAGTTTCGAGACCAGAAAGTTAAGTAGCAGGAAGAAAATATCCTTAAAATAAAGCCCCAAATGTTAACTGTGCCATTCGGTGTGCAGCTGAGACTCAGGAGCTTTTGGCACAGCCCTGGAGGGCAGGCAGAGCCAGGGCAAGCAAGGCAGCCTTGCTTTGCCTGTGACACAGCCTCGAGGTCAGGGGACATCTGTTGGCATTCAAAGGTCATGGAGAGCTTAGAAGTCTTTATGTATTTTGGAAAAGTACAGCAGCACAGATTCTTTTTTTTCTTTGCCTTCTGCTTCCCGAGGTTGACATCCTAAGTCAGCAGCCCTTCCCCTATTCCCTCCCTAGCAACAGAATACCAGAAACACACGGGGTCTGAATCAGAGCTGAGCCCACCTGAGTGGACAAGCCAAATCAGTAGGAAAAAAACTGAGAAAACCTCCTAAGAGTCAGGAAAAAACCTGAGAGCTGGCAACACTGCAATTGTTATCGTTCCCCCTGTGAAAGCTCCTGCTGGTACTGCTGGTTCTGTTTGTTTTCGTGGTTTTACACCTGCTCTGGGTTCTGTTCCTCTCCTCTTTTTGTGGCCATTCAGGGATCCACCGAGGAGGAGCAACACATGACTAAAGGCACCTCGTTAATCGAAAGCCAACACCACCATCTGCTGCACTGCCTGGAAAAAACAACTGTAAGTACACCAGAGCCAACCCAGCCCTTCCACAGCCCCAGGGCTCCCAGGAGTTACACACAGGGTGCTCTGAGCTCAGGAAGATCCTAGAAATGAGGAGTTTCATTTCTTCAGTGCTTCTGCAAGAGAGCTAAAGGGCATTTCACACAGTGTCACTGCTGATCAGCACCAAGGAACAGCTCTGCTGCCTTGCCAGGGAGATGCTGCTGGTGACTGCAAAGCACAGCCTGGTCAGCAGTGCCCACAGGCTGGGAAAAAACAACCTGAGCCCTGGAAATGGCTCAGGGAAAGTGAACCCTGTTCCAGGGGTTAAAGGTTGCACTCATCTTTTCTCTTCTCTGTCTGATGGCAAGGGCAGCTGATGTATCTCAAAGCCTCTCAGGCAGTTTGTACAGCAGGACTTTTCTGTTTGCATCCCGCAAGGTTGTTGGGAGCAAGAGTTTTATTTTTCATTACTGATTGTGTATGCAGAAGCCTCTGGGAACATTTCAGATATTTATTTGATACATATGTTTTGCTTCCAGGTTTATATAAAAGGTTCTGCAGTAAAGGAACACATTATCTATACCATGATTCATTCTAGAGAGAATGAAGAGAGGTTAACACTTGAAATATTCATGCCTTTTTCTATCTGCATCCATCATCAAATGTACTTTTGATTTCTGACTTGCAAGAGTTTCCTTTAGACAAATCACCTTCACTTCCATAGTTTGGCTTATGCTGGAATAGCACCACTTAGGCCTCAGAGATACACTGGAAGAAGTTGATTAATGAACTACAGGGACCTGAGCCCAATGAGCTCAAAAGGTCATCATGCCAAGGGCAGTGAACTGATTCTTCCTGTATCAATGACTACTGAACTTGTTTATACAACTCATCTCGCCTTGATTTCATGTTGCATTACCAGCAGATATTTCACAACCTGACTCTTCAGTTTAAAGCTTTCTGCCTCAAACCTTCAGCACTGTGACCCCTATTTCACCAAAACATTGCATTTGAGAACTTGAACGAATTGGCTGAAGCAAACCAAGGCTGACAGCCCTGCCTGCAGGGCCTGCCCTTGCTTTTGGAGAGATTCAGAGAAATTCTGACCTGTGCAGAGGCAGGAGAACACCTCTGGGGCTGCAGGAGTTCCTCCATCACTCAGCAGCTGAAGTAACATGGCCGAAGTGTAGCCCATTAGTGGGTGTGGTTCCCTAATTAGTGGGTGTGGTTCCCTAATTAGTGGGTGTGGTTCCCTAATTAGTGGGTGTGGCACCCTGGCTGTGCCAGCCCACCTCACCCTCAAAGGCTGGTTGCTTCCAGCTCCCAACCCCCTCAGACAATGAGTCTCAGGGACTGAAAATGTTCCAAATGTTCCTCTTTTTTCAGCAAAGAATGGCAACAACAGTTATACTTGAATTTTGATTAAAACTTAGAGGGAGAATCTGCACAATGGGTTTTCCCTTCATGTTTTCCAGCCAGTTATTACCGTGGGGTAGCACCAAATCACACAGCAGGTTTGGATTCTGCTCTGGAATTATCAGGCCAGACAGTTCGATGGGTTTGTGTGGAGATTCTGTACTTCACATCATCTATTAAAACACCACACCAGAAAATGTAAATTGTAGTAAAAGCACTTTTGAACACTGAAGAGTCATTTTGTGAGCAAGTTGCAGGAATGGAATGAGGAATGTACCATGGTCACACACTTGTTTCAATGGGCAATTCACCTTTCCTGGAACTAGGCAGAGGATTGTCAAAGTGCAATATTGACTGAGCTGCTCTCTGGGTTGTCAGTGGCACACACTGCCAGCTGGATGGCTGTGAATGGCTCACAGATCTGCTGTGTCAGATGACAAAGTGACCCTGGAGTACTTGTGGGTGCCACAACAGAGATTAATTTGTCATATTCCCACAGCAGATGGAGTTTGTTCAAACAAAAGGAGGTTTTTCCCCTCTCATTCCAACTCCCAGATTGAGTATGGACATTCACATGCTGTATTTTCTCCAAGCGCCGAGTGCCTTGAACCCAGTGCTTCAACCCAGACCCTTCTGCTGTGTTTTCACAGAGTTTGATCAAACCCCACAATCCATTGGTGACCCAATGGCAAAACAGTCCTGACCTGTGGTTTGTGAATTAGCAGCTGAAACTTTGTCTTCCTTTGCCTTTGGCTCTCTAAAGATCAAAGTAATAAAAGTTGCTAATGGGTTTTGTTCTATTTCCACGAACAAAACACTCAAAAGCTGAATTGTCAGAAGGATTCTGGCTCAGGGGTCTGAATCAGGCGAGGTTTGGTGAGAGGAGGTCGTGTTGCCCATTCAAACTTGAGCTGGAATGCTGAGGCGAGAGATGCAGTGCTGGGACTAATCTGAATGCCGGAATGGACAATGAATTGTGTTTCTATCTTCTGTTGGCATGTTGTCCCGTAGGGATTGTCCTATCTTGTGGATGATCCCCTGTTATCTGTACGAACTTCCACCATCAAGGTATTTCCTTTTCGATTCGATCTGTTTTCTCTATGGTCTCTGTGACATGTCTGGACAGTGTTTGCTTACTTCTCGTTCTGCTCTTGTCCTGGGGAGTTAGTGCATGTGGCTCCCTTTGGCTTTCCAGTGCTCTTGTTCCCTGTGGGAGTTGTTAGTTGTTCCAGTGAATCTGGTGGCTGCCTTCAGCATGGTTGTTTTTCTTTCCCATCTTTTCTGATGCTGACAGGGACTGGATGAAGTCTGTTCACTTTACCTGGGTGTTTCTATCCACATATGAGTTCTTTCTTCCAGGATCTCTTGTTCCTTAGCACAAAAGCTCTTTACAGATTCTGCTTTCTGGATTTCCTTTCCCTGAACACTTCCCCCTCTGCACTGCCCTGTTTATTCCTCCCAGCTCATGCACTGCAGGGATGCTTTAAACCCAACAGCCAATGCAAGCATTAAGTTCTATGGCCAGGTGGTCATCCAAAAAAAATACAATCCAGGCATAAAGGAAAAGGAGCATGAACTCCTTTTGGCTTTCATAACCATGTGGCATTCCAGACTTTTTGAGGCCATTCTGGAATCTAGACAAAAATTGAACAGAGATTTAAACCAAATAGATTAAAACCCACCAGATTGGCAATCGCAGACGGCATGAGCAAGGCAGCACTGACAGCCTCATGCTTCTCCCACTGCAACAGCTCCTCTTGTTCCCTGCACATTGCACAGGAGAGCAAAACCTTCCCGTGGTTGCAGTGAGGGCAGAGCCTTTGTTTTTAAGAGCAGAGAGCATCTCGCACAGAGCAGGGGCTGAAACCCCCAGCCCAGCTGAGGAACCACAGAGCTGTCAGCATCCCCAGGCACTGACAGCTCTGCTTCTCCCCTGCCAGAACCACGAGTTCATCGACGAGCAGCTGTTCGAGCAGAACTGCATGGAGAGCTCGATGCAGAACTACCCCTCGTCCCGCAGTCCCTCCCTGTCCAGCCACCACGGGCTGAGCACGTCGTGCTGCTCGCGGCGCAACAAGAAGAGCACCCACCTGCCCAACTCCAGCGTCCCTGCGACGCGCCTGAGGAGCATGCAGGAGCTCAGCACCATCCACATCCAGTGCAGCGAGCAGCCCTCCCTCACCACCAGGTACGGGCAGGCTGGCAGGGTGGCAGGGCTGGCATCCAGCTCAGTGAGGGTATCATCAGTGGCAGGGCTGGCATCCAGCTCAGGGTGGCATGGCTGGGCTCAGCTGGGCTCCAGCCAGGGGCTGCTGCCTGCAGCATCTCTGTCTCCCTCCCAGCGATGAGCCGAGGGAAGCAGCAGCTCCTGGCGCTGCTGGGAAGAACCAGATTAAAGCCAGCGCAGCTTGGAAGGTGGATATCAGGGAAAGGTTCTTTCCCCAGAGGTTGGTGGGGCACAGAACAGGCTCTCCAGGGAATGGGCACATTGCAAACCAAGGGCTCACCAGTGCCTGCCAGCCAGAGCTGGGAAAGCTGACATGGTGCCCCTGGGACACCAAATCCACTGATTTGCATCACCCAGAAGTCTAAATTGCAACTCTAAGCATCACTGGGAAACAAGTAAGAGGAATTTCACAATGGTGTCTTAGTAGCTGTGACCTAAAAAGCATGAAGGACACAGGTGAAGCGTCCCTTAATAGAAAATGTTTAAAATTTAATTTTATACATAAATTGCTGAAAAGGAATCATTTATTCACCATATAATTCCTGCAAATATTAAATTACTTTCTAAATCCCTCTCAGCCCATTAAGTTTTTTGTGCACCAGGGCTGGTTTTGAACATCCCATTCCTCTTCTCCTGACTCCTTTCAAAGGGATGTAGAAACTGAAACAAAGCTGCCTTTAGGGCAGCGAGTGATTACTTTGTGCCAGAAGGACATTTCAGAGCATGAATTATGAATGAATAAGTACAAAACAAGTCTCCAGCTATTTCAGTTTCAATATGATAATATTTTAAACCAGCACCTGAAGCAGTAATTCAGGGGAATGTCAACTGTTCTGGGTACTAAATCAGATGTCGGTGATATTTTAAATGTCAATACTTATTTTACTTGCTTACCAAACTGTGGGAGAATGGAGAGAGAAAAAAAAAGCTTTTCAGTTGTTTTTTGTGTGGAATGCAACCAACTGGGTCACCAGTGGCAGAAGCACCCTGAGGCTGCCCCACTCTCAGGCCATGCCCGAGGCATGCAGGGAGCAGAGTGGGTTCTGTCACTGGGATGTCTGAGAGATCACAAACCCTGCTCTGGTGAGTCACTCTGAGATAGCAACAGCAACAGCTTTCCAGCTGGGAGCTTTACATTTTGAAAGGACAGGCCTTGTGTTGGAAATGAACATGTTGGGCTGGTAATAGCAGACTCCTGGAGCTGTGCAGATGCACAGAAATCAACCTATCATTTTCCCTCTGTAATTAATTATAGGATGCAATTGATGCAGATCTAATAAGAATGCTCCCAGCTGTCAGATCCTTGAAACTACTGCAGAGAGAAATAAAATAGAAAAGATCAAGGGACAGTGAATATGAAAGAGGTATTTGAAATGCAAGAAAGACAACATCTTTCTCAGAAAGAACTACCTGTGCTCTGAAAAGATGTAGGAGGCAGGACAGTGTATTTAGATGTCCTCTTAAATAAACTAGAATTACGCAAGAAGGAAATGGAAAGAGAACAATTGGCCCTGTGAAAAGCTGTATCCTAACCAGGGGGAACATTAGCGAAGCTCAGTGTAATCTGTGCAGACAGAAATGGTGCCTGGCAGGAGCGGGGCGGGGGGACGACGTTAAGTGGAGTCTTCGGAATATTTCAGCTCAATAAGATCCTGATTAAAAACCACAACCATTCCCATCCCCTCCACTACCTCATTCTGAGAAACAAGCCAAGCACTAAATTTGTTTTCTAGTCGTTCCAGCCTCAACATGAAATCAGATGATGGGCTGAGACCGAACTGCAAAGCTGCCCAGATCACCACAGCCATCATCAGCATCCCCACGCCGCCGGCGCTGACGCCCGAGGGGGAGAGCAGACCCGGCCCGGGCAGCCCTGGCCACGCCACGAACATTCCCAGCTCCACCAACATCGTCAAGGTCTCCGCCTTGTAAGAGGTGTCCTGCAGAAGGAGGCTGGAAGGCAGAGCTCGCCACACCTCCACACCTCCACCGAGTTCCTTTCTTGCTGCAACTTGTGCCTGATGGACCAAGCTTGGCACCGAGCGGCACTGATGGGCAGAGCTCTGCAGACACCACTGGGGCAGGAGGGCCAGAGGGAGGAGAGGCTGCGTGGAGGAAAAACCTGCACAGGAGAGATTTGAGCCCTGGGATGGATGGATGGATGGATGGATGGATGGATGGATGGATGGATGGATGGATGGAGCTAAAACCACCTGCAGAGGCTGGAGGGAAGGAAGGAAGGAAGGAAGGAATCATCATGGCAACCGGAGAGTCACTGAAGCAAACGGAAATATAACACTGTGTATCGCAGCACCTTTTTAAAGGTTTTTAATGGATAATATTTATTCATGAGGAAATGACTGAAAAGGTGAAAAACAATGGATTTTGTGAAATTTTTTTTCTTCATGGAGCAGAACCTTTAAACCAACCAAAATTTCACTTTTTTTTTTTCTTTTATAGGAAAAGATTTAGACAAAAGAAGCCACCTGTCACAGCAGTCTCCCTCCTGCGCTGTGTGTGTGTGAGTGTGCAGAGAGCCACGGGAAGCCCAAAAGGCAGGGCCTGCTGCCATTGTGGGGTGGCCAGCAGGACCCCAGGTGTGCCAGCAGCCCTGTGCACACTCACACACACACACCTCCCACCCTGGATGCCATCCCTGATTTAGACTATTTTGTATCCGCCTTTTAAGTCAATACAGTGCAATTGCAAACAGTGTGTTTGTCTGCTAATTATTGTCTGTGGAAACATATTTGTGGAGAAAAACAGTAACAAAAAAAAAAAAAAGAAAAAAAAAAGACAGGCTTTAAGTAGAGTTTTAGTCCCACCTGGGTATCTGCTTTCTATTTTTGTTATCACTTACTTGTAAGAGTGTGACTAGACTACAGTTCTGTATTTTTAAAAAGGAAAAAAAGGTAGGATTCTTTTTTAATACTGTACACACAAATGGCAAAGAATGAAAGCACTGAACTCAACTGCATCAAGCGTTCATAAGTCTAACAGGATTCCTTGTAATGTATGCCCATGCTTTTTAAGTTTTGGTTTCTATATAGAAATTTCTTTGCTAGCACTGGACGTATAACCCATTGTAAATAGTAGCCAAATAATGTCTGGATTTATACTTGATAATAATTAACCCCAGAGCCAAATATCTTGCATGGACAGAGAGGTATTTGGCTTTTTCACAGTCTTAGGGCTCCAGTTGTCCCATCCATGGCTTCTGGGCTGCACTGATTTTGGGGATAGCCAAGGTCAGCAATTTCGGTTCTCCAGCCCCAGCACAGGATCTGCTTGAGAAGGGGAGCAGTACTGGAGTTTGGAAAGTATTTGATAACGTGTGCTACAGACAGCATTTTCTTTTCACAGCTCTACACTTAGTTTGGGAAAAGTCTAATCATGAGCTAAGAGATAACCAAAAACTGCAGAACACTGTGTGGTACTGCCAGGTACCTCCTACTGTGACCGAGCTGTGCTCAGCCCTGGCACCTTCCTGAGACCTTTCCAGGAGTGACTCCTTGGGAGGAAATCCATGGACCTGAACCATAGCTGATTCCCCCTGCCAAGAGGAACTTGTTCCTGCCATTCTGCCTTTCTGGAGTCCCTTTTCCCACGGGATCCATGAAGGGCAGAGTGAGGAACATCACCCACTGTCCCAGCTGTCCCCTGTCTGGTCACAAACCTCTCCAAGGCCAATGCACTTCCCCCAACAGCCTGGAGATAACAGGGAAAGATCACACGTCCTGTTCTGAATTCTACCAACATCAGAGTTAAAGGAATGGCTCAGAGTGTGTTTGAGGCTGATTCAGCAAAGGGATGACTTTTTTTTAACATCTGTCATATCCTCTCCTGATGTAATATTTATATGCACATATACATACACATAGAATAATGCCAGACACATACATGTATAGATAATTAATGCTGATTACACATACCAGCTGGCACCCTGCTTTGCTAGCACTCCTGCTGGGAGTGAGTGATGCATTAACTCAATACCCTCCTTAGAATCCTACGACATCCTAGGAATAGTAGGGCTGTGCCTGAGCCTCCAGTAGCTGCACCAGCTTCTAGTCATTTATTCCAGTGCTGTAATATGTTACCCAAAACTATGTTTAGTCCTGTTTTAAAAGATTGAAATGCTCTGCCTTTTGCTGCTTCCTGTAGGAGGTTATACTGCAGTTAATCTGACCATTATTGAGTTTATTTTCTCGATGTTTTAATTTAATTTTTGCTTTAATTTCGTCAACTGCCACCATCTGAGCACCCCTGCCCTTCTAGATCAGAGGCCTTGCTCTCCACCCCTTGCCACCTTTGCAACCTCATCTCCACTGGCACAGAGTGAAGGTGAAATTCCCCTGTGCTGGCAGGGGACAGGATTAAAAATTACAAAGAATCAGGGATTCCACATGGATTCGTGGTGCTGCCTTTCTTATTCCTGATTTAGTGTGGAGTGGTGAAAAGGCACTTCACAGCTCTCTATCTGTAAATAGCCATCGTGGCAAACCTTGGCCAAAGCACTATTGGGGCTTTTCATTGCTGTCAATCAAACTGCTTTTTGGGAAAGAGAATATAACCCTCAATTTAAGGGATTAAAAAAAAGGAGGAAGGCCAGTTCCAGGAGTTTCTGGCTGGCTGCTTGGGCTCTGATTGCTCTGATTTGTTATCTTCCACAAACCAGGAATTGTTCTCCTTGCTGGGGAATCCACAGCCTGTGCCTCTGCCATGAGCTGGGCAGCTGCTGCCCCACTCTGTCAGCTCCTCAGCACAGACTTTGAGGGTGGAAACACAAAATGTAGGGAGTCTGAGCCTAGAGGAACAGGGCTAAAAATTCCTTATGACTTTTTATAGTTTGAGAAAAGTTCCTTTTAAGAAAGAGATAAAAATGGATTCTTCATACAAAAAAGCAAGTGGAAGGGCATTATTTTTTTCGGACTTTCCTAAAGCAATATTAAAAATATCAAAGGAGCAACTCCTTTTTCTGAGCATTTTGTTTCCTTTCCAGAGCTTTTTCTGAGAGAGAAGTATTTTCCCAGATTTTCAGCCTATTCTGTCAATAGATTTCCTCTCTTCTCACCTGGCACTGAGCTGCTAACAGGATTCACACCCAGCTGGCAGCAAATAATGAAAAATACCTTTTACACATTGGCTTTGACTTCCATCTACTCTTTCCAAAATCCACCTTTTCATTTTCCTTAAAATTCTTAAGGACACCCATAAAGAGCCCACAGATAATACATCTTGGTACACAGATATTAAAGAATTTTAAAATTGAGTTTATCCTCCACTAGCACAAGATCCTTCACTGTGATGAAGACTAAATTTAATCAATGCCACTTGTTTAACCTAAACCTGTTGCTAATTCACCTGTACTGCAACCCAGCATTTGTCATTCTAGTCTAGACAGCTTAAGGTGTGTGCATGAAAATCAGATTAAAACCAGCTAAGAAAGCAAATTCCCTTCAAGATTTTGCTTTTTTAAGTAAAGAGGTTGCAAACATGCTGCATCTTACATGTATTGTAAAGAAAATTCAGGAAATTAAACATCACATTTAATTTATGTTACAACATCCCTTGGACTTTGGAGTATTTTTATATTGGACTAAGGCAGAGTCACAAAGTCAGCACTCACGGAGGGCTGGTGAATATCAATAGCTTTGAACTGCAAACTTAATTCTGCTTTTGAAGTCAGGTGATTAAAACACCTTTTCCACACAATTCACCCATCTAGTCTATTTCAATTAATTTTTTTGTTTTAAAACCCTTTTCTCCAACACTTGGAGCCAACTGCAGTAGATCCATGGGTTTAAAGCCCAAGCTTTTAGGCTTTGTATTTGCCAAAACCACTGCCCATGGTGATTTTATCTTTCTAAAACTGTAAGAGCAAAGGGAAGGCAGGGAACATCAGGAACTGAGCAGCAGCAGCCTGGGCTCTGCTCCTGATTTCCTGATCAATCACTAAGTGACCTCGAAGAAGTCATTTCACCTCTCTGCCAATCCTACAAGCTGTGGAGCAATCAGCACCTCAGTTCATGATCCCCAGAATGGCACAGGGAATTCTGGAGTGCCAGAACTGCTGCTTCTGTCCAGGGAGCAAAACCTGGGCCAGCAAGGCTTCAGGTGGAACACAAGAGCAGGTGAGAAGAGCTCGTGCAAACCCCTGCTGTCCTCAGTCAGGTCTGTCCCTCCGTGTGTCTCTGTTCAGTGCCCTTTTTTGGGTTAAACCAGTGCTATCCAGAGCCTCGGCTGGGGGGAAGGAACCAAGCACCCCAACCCTTCCCTGCTCTGTTCAACCCCACTGGAGCTCCCAGGGGCTCCTCGGACCAACCAAGTCTCTAAAAATGGTGTGATGGTCTATTTTTGATAAACCAGTATGGCATTCCAATGCAATGGTGTTTTCTTTAGGAGTTCTATGTTATACGAAGCTCTCAACCTTATTATTTTCTATTTTCGTACTTTAAATGGGCTTTGCTTTACAAACATCAGAGGACAGATACAAAATGTACTGGACACAACTGCAGGTAGCTTCATTTGAGAACAACTTTCTAGAAGAACCAAGTTTCCTGTTGTCTTCTTTTGGAATTGTAGTGCATATGTTGAAACTTGTATATCATTTACAGTATTGAGTCTTGTGCCACTGCTGTACCTGATGTATCCAATCCGGATTAAACAGAGTATGTGCCACAAATACCAACAGGATGCTGTAATTTCTTCCAAAAAACAACTGGGAGGTTCTTTGGAGAACTTTGGGTGTTGAACTAGAAACTCGACTTGTATTTAAATACTAATTAACTCTAAGCGATCATTAATGGAATCAGTGGGGTGTCACAGAACAGCAACAATGCAGATACTGAGTTCATCTCCTACACTATCTCTTTTTGAACATTGAAGAGTAGCAAAAATTCATCTTGGAAACCAAACCATGCTGCCTTGGCCTTTTCCAATTATACAGACAAAGGGGAACTCCCTCCCTGGAGTCGTTTGTGACACAAAAGGAGTAAGGCAGCAACAAAGTAGAGAAAGAACTTCTAAAATTAGTGCAGAGGTAAGCCAGGGCCAGCCAGCACTCCCATCTTTTCCTGCCCCAGGACAGCTCTGTACAAGCCAAACAGGAAATATCAATTAGTTTGAGCACTAATAGGTAATTCCATTCCTAATTAAAGCTTTCCTGTAAGTGTAGGAAGTCTGATATTGTTGCACCCAGAGGGACAGACCAATTATGATTGCTGCACATTTTCTCCATAATTAAATCCTCCACCACACAGCTTGCTGCACACCTTGCTATATAGAAATGTTATTTATACAGTGTTAATTAACTGGACTGAAATTAGCAATACCAGCATTGAGATGCACATTTCACTCTGCCACTTCACTGGGATGTAAACTTTGCACAGACCAGGGAGCCTTTCAGGGAATGATCTTCACCCAACAGCCACACAAAGGCAAGGAGAGCAAGAGGGAGGGGAGGCCCTGGCACAGGGAAGCTGTGGCTGCCCCTGGATCCCTGGAAGTGTCCAAGGCCAGGCTGGAATGGGGCTTGGAGCAGCCTGGGACAGCAGAAGGTGTCCCTGCCATGGCTGAGGGTGGAACAGGATGGGTTTTAAGGTCCCTTCCCACCCAAACCATTCTGGGATTCCATGAAATATAACTGGAATTACTTTGTATTTTCTCCTTTCTGACATTTCTTACGTGGAAATGGCTGCTTTTTATCACCCTTTGTTTACTTTGGATTGTAAAGATTCCAACTGAGCATCCAGCTGTCTTTCTTTTGCTTTTATTAACAAATTGTAACACCATCACTGGTCATGTACAAAACGATTACCAGACACAGCTGCTTACAAAGACACCATTTTTCTTCAATCTCAGACAGGGTCTGTCCCTGATCAGTGTCCTTTAGAGCAGCACTGTTGTCACAAACCATGTCCAGCCCTGGTCCCCCCTAGCCTGTCCCTGACAGCAGCATCAGGACATCAATCCCCATCTTTGAGCAGCTCCTGGAGATAGACTGAGTGGACCTGGTAGGCATTCATCCAGCTGAACTGCTGGTAACTCCTGCTGTAGTGAGACATTGCTGTGTAGTAGCTTTGCCAGGCATCATAGTAACATTTCCAGTAATCCTCATAACTCCAGCCCTCATAGCCATCATCCCAGGAGCTGCAGGTCTGCTCCTCTTCACTTTGCCTCATGGAGGGACTGGAGAATTGATGGGTTTGGCTTTTCTTTTGTTTAGCATTTTGCTTCAGGACTTTCTTTTTCACTCCATTTTGCCTTGGGATGTGGGATTGCTCCCGATGCTCCTGTGGTGCAGGACAGAACCCTGCAGGGCCCTGACGTGCTGTGGGCACAGCTTTTGGGTCCTGAGTGTCTGAAAATGCCTCAAAACATGAATTACTGGCCCTGCTGTCAAGGGAATCCCCAGAGCTGTCTGAGCCATCGCTGTCAGCTGACACATCCCCATTTGCTGCAGTCTCTGTGGGAAGTTCCATCTCCTCCCACTCCACATCCCCATTTCTGGGCAGCTCATGTTGCTCTCCTGGGCCTGAATAACTTCTTAAAATCTCTACCTGTCTCTCTGACCCTTCTTTAATGAAATACTCATAGTCTTCAACAAAATCTGAGAAGCTCCAGGGACTGGTGAGTTGGTTTTTGAAAGAAGACAAGCATGGAATTTTGGGGAGATTTTTTTTTAAGGCCTCATCATCTGGAGCCTGAGTGCTGTGCTGTCCATCCGTCCTGGACATGGCTTTGACTTGCTTCCTCTGTCCTCTGTGACAGGTGGAAGTTTGGGGGGTTCTACTCTTTTTCTCTAGATTTGCAGGATTTGTGCACTTTTTCATCTGCTTTTGCTTCTGAGTCTTTTTTGGCCTTTGTACAGAAGAATTATCCCTGGGAAGATTAGAGGGAGGCTGAGGTATGTCTGAAAATCCATTTTGGACAGGCTGCAGCACTGGGTCCTCTGCTTTAGGACACACAGTGTCACAATTCACCACAGGATCTGTAGGTATTGCAGGTTTAACTTCTACCTCCCCATCTTCAAACTGCTCCATCATTCCAGGAGGGATTGGCTCTGCATGGAAAGGAAACAAGGGAAACTCAATCAGTGCATCCTTCCCTCTGCAACTCACAATTGCATGTTAAGACATGAAGTGACAAACAAACCCCTTCAATTCTTGAGTTTAAAGAGCCAATCTCAGCTGCACCCTAGCACAGAGCCTACCTGGCAGAGGAAGAAGCTGCAGGTTGCACTTCTGAGCAATCTTCATCATGGTGTTCTCCTCCTCCCCACGGCAGCAGTAGGTCACAGATAAGCCCAAGGTGCCTGTGAGACACAAGAGAGCTGATTAGGCAGCAGAGCAGGGCAGAGCTGCAGCAGGGCAGGGCAGAGCTGCAGCAGGGCAGGGCAGAGCTGCAGGGCAGAGCTGCAGGGCAGGGCAGAGCTGCAGGGCAGAGCTGCAGGGCAGGGCAGAGCTGCAGCAGGGCAGGGCAGAGCTGCAGCAGGGCAGGGCAGAGCTGCAGGGCAGAGCTGCAGGGCAGGGCAGAGCTGCAGGGCAGAGCTGCAGGGCAGGGCAGAGCTGCAGCAGGGCAGGGCAGAGCTGCAGCAGGGCAGGGCAGAGCTGCAGAGCAGGGCAGAGCTGCAGGGCAGAGCTGCAGGGCAGAGCTGCAGGGCAGAGCTGCAGGGCAGAGCTGCAGGGCAGAGCTGCAGGGCAGAGCTGCAGGGCAGCGTTGCTCCTACCGAAGCGCCCAGCACGGCCAATGCGGTGCATGTAGGTCTCCCAGTCCAGAGGCACATCCAGGTTGATCACCAGGTTCACCTTCTCAGCATCAATTCCACGAGATGTCTGCACAAAGGGAGGGAAAGCAGTGGGAAGTGAAGAACGCAGCAGAGCTTTAAATAAACACAGAACCACGGGGAGGCTGGATGTAGTCCAACCTCCCCAGAGTCACCCCAACACGTTTGGCACTCACAACACACTACCCATAGAGTAGAGCAACAGATAAACTGAAAACTGTTTTTGAACCAGATCACAGAATGGGTTGGGATGGGTTGGATGAGCCCTTGAAATGTCATCTCACTCCAATCCCATGCCACGGGCAGGCAGGTGAGGAATATGAGGTGATTTCTCAGCTTCACAGTGAAAGTAAGTCACAGTCTGTGGTGATTTATCAGCACATTTATGTTCGGCTCAATTCCAAGCCAAACCTAATCCTGTGAAGTAATTTTAATACTCCTAGATGCTGTAAAATGTGCACAGCAGTTAATAAATTTGAAATTAAACCTGTAAAAAGCTTGTTTGAAAGCAGTAAAAGCTCACCAAGTCTGTGGAAATCAGAACTCTGCAGTGGAATTGCTTTAATTTAGCCATGGCATCAAGTCGCTGACTTTGATTCATGTTGCCTAGAAAGATAAAAATTAGAAGCAGGTTACATTCTTCATTTTTATGCCCCTCATATTCTAGAAAATACTGCTTTGTATCATCATAAATAAATTAGAAAGTCCCTCAAATATCAGTTCCATATGAGTAAAGAAGGAACAAACAAAACCTGAAAACTGAGGTCACTCATTACAAAAATAATTCTTTTGCTTGTGGATTGATTCTTAAAAAACCTGTGAAGATTCACATGCTATTCTCAGCCATTTAACTAGAGGCCATGCAAGCCAAAATTTAAGAATAATTTTCCTATTTTAGGTCACATTTATGCACCATTTCAGTGGAATCAGAAAGCTGTGAATGGATTTACCTGAAATGCACTCAGCAGGGAAGCCTCTGGATGTCAGTATTTCAGCCAGATGTTGAGCCCTGAGGGAACACACACAATGAAAATTGGCAATAAAACCCAAGCCTAACAACCCCTGGGCATTTCTCAGGTTATTCTCTACAGCCAAAGACTGCATTCCTATATTTTCAGTATTTCACACTGCATTCCTCAGGCTGTGTTTTAGACCTGAAATTTGCAGACTGCTCTGAGACCTCACAGGTCTCATGAATTTATCCATATGCACATAAATTTATCCATGACTGAACATTACAACCAAAGCTTTCAAACAAGCTTTGTCCAGATGTTATTTCAAATGTATTACCTGCTGTGCAAATTTGAGAAGACTAAGGCTTGATTGAATGGAATCTTGCTGAACAACTCCTGCAGGTGCTGAGTTTTTTCCTCGAAGGTTTTATGTGGGAGAGGATGGGAATTCACAATTTTGTAGTACTGCTTCAGCCCTGAGCAAGAAACCAAAACAACAGATTAGGGTTTGCCACAAAAACATGCACAGAGTTCTGTAAACATGTGGTGCTGCAGCTAAAGGACAACTTCAAACAAAGACATACGTAAGGAACACCAAGAGATGTTTTTCTTAAAAGGCTGAAATATTTTTTTAATTGATAGAAAAAGCAGAGAGTTACATTTGTCACTGATATTTTAAATACAGAATCACAGACTGGTTTGGGTTGGAAAGGCCTTTAAAGACCATCTCATTCCACCTGAAAATTCACTACATCAACACTGTCAATATTAATAAACTAAACAACTCAGACATGTGTGAAATGATGAAAAATCAAGCATTTTAAAGGCACATGTTTAGTTTTTAGTACCCTCCTCTTAATCTACTGCTGTGTCACTCCAACTGCTCTTTCTGCACTTACCAAGCAGGCTTGGATCCGTGGGGTTCAGCCTCACAAACGTGGGCTCCCTCATGTACCTGGTGAGAGCAGCAGCCAAGGACTCAGGGTAGGTGGCTGAAACAGCCAACATCTGCTTATTGGTTGGCAGTGAGGAGTAAATCCAGCTGTGAGACAAAACCATGGGAATTACTTACAAAAATGTACTTGCTGTAATGACACAGGCGTGAGGGAAGTGTTTTTCCTTACTTGATCTGCTCCTGGAAGCTGCCCTCCTCCAGCAGCTTGTCTGCCTCATCCAGGACAAAGAGCCTGATGCTGGCTGTGCTCAGGTAGTCCAGCTCTATGAGCTGCTTGATGCGACCTGCAGGCACCAAACAGCAAAAACAGCTTCAAAAACACCAACTGAAGCATTCCAATTGTGAACTCTTACAGTGTTTTTGAATTACCTTTGAGGCTGTACCCTACTAACAACAAACAAACAAACCCAACGCAGCTTTCCAAAGCCCGTTATTGAACTGTGAGGATCACACAGAACCGAATCACAGCAAAGCTCATCCCTACCTGGGGAGCCCACAGCTATGTGGCATTTCTTCAGCCGGCTTTTGTCCTGGCTCAGAGGAGTCCCTCCGATGAACACATGGCATTCCAAGCCTTCCAGTTTTATCCCGATGGTTGTGATCACGGCGTGGATCTGCACAGCAATCTCCCGGGTGGGAGCCAGGATCAGGATCTGCGCGGGGCAAGGATTAAACGGGAGGGTTAAAGCCGCAGGATGGCGCTGAGAGCTCACCCGCAGTGATGATTTAAAACCCGACGGTGATTTCAAACGCTGTGTCTCACGGGTTTCAATGCCATATCCCCCAAAGAGAGCGATTCCCTCCCAGAGCAGCCCCGGGCCGCTCACCTGCGTGGCGGAGCACTCCAGCAGCACCGCCTCCAGGGCGATGGTGGCGAACACGCAGGTCTTGCCGGTGCCGGACTTGGCCTGCACGATGAGATCTGCAAAGAGGCACCGCAGCGGTCAGGAGAGCTCCCGCGGTGTCCCCAGCCCCGCGCCCGGCCCGCCCGCTCACCGAGCCCGCAGCGCCCCAGCGGGATGGCCTTCAGCTGCACCGGCGACGGCCGATGGAAGCCGGCGGCCTCCAGCCCCGCCAGCACCGGCGGCGACAGCAGCAGCGAGCCGAAATCGGAGGGGCCGCCGGGCAGCAGCACATCGCGGGTGCGGAACCGGGCCTGGGCCTCCCTGGGCGCCGCCATCTTGGCGGGGCGGGAGAGCAAGTCTCGCGAGATGAGCCGTGATCGCGCGCCGCGCAGAGAGCTGGCAGCGCCGCCAGGGGGCGCAGCGGGGCGGGAAGATGGCGGCGGGTCCGCCTGAGGGCGGGGGCTGGGCTGGGCTGGGCTGGGCTGAGCTCGGCTGGGCTGAGCACAGACCGCCCGGGAGAACGAGCGGGGCGCTGCGAGCACGTGTGGAGTCACAGAAAACCCCTAAAGCATCCCTGAGTGCAGCTGCTGGCCCTGCACAGACCCCCAAACCCCCCCTGTGCCGGAGAGCGCTGTCCGAACGCTCCCTCAGCCCTAAGCTGTGCCACTGCCGAGGAGAGCACACAGCCCTGAACACTAACACCATTGATCAGCCTGCAAAAAATCACTCAATGCAAAAAATTAACAGTGTAGTATTCACTCAGCAAAGGCCAAATGTGTTAATCTGAATGTGCATTACTTACTACCCTCTGTAGACCACTTCCTTTAACTCGTGGGTGGTTTTATGAGTATCAACTTTGATTGCAGCGCTCAGAGGCTCTGGCCATGCAGCTTCCCTTCATTGCAAGGGGACTTGGAGAATCTCCACAGAGGTTTCTACTGTACAATCACATACACTGTGACATTATTCCTACAGTGCCGGGCAGCCCAAATGAATTGTAATGGCTTTGGTGTGTCACAGGCTTGGTCACGCCTTGGAAATTCCTCATGTCTATATTCCTGATGGGGGAGAAAAGTCTGTCAATTTCTATTCAGTTATTTTTTATTATGATGATATTTTGCTATGAATAGCTGAGTACCAAGCACTTAACCCTGAAGGACAAAGAGCAGTTCAGGTTTGGAGAATTCCCTTCCACCAAGGGGGGACTGACCAGGTGTGCACAGGTAACAGGATCTGCAGGCATTCTGCTCTTCCCATTATTTTTTAATTTTTAAGTGGATATTCTCATTGGTCCTCAAGGGGAAAAAGTCTCCAACATGAAATAATTGTCTCTGGGAAAATCTGGGAAAGGAGACAGACAAAGACACCTGGGCATAACAAACATTTGATTAAATACAGCCTTTCGTAACCCTTTTAAATTGATGTGATTTGAAGAGACAAGGAAGAGCGGTGAGGAGGGACTGTTCCCAGCGTGGAAGGGCAGCGAGGAGGTGACAGAACAGCCCCCAAGAGCTATCGCAGGAACTGCTCTCCGCTCTGTTTTTCTCCCTTATTCCTTTCCTCCCCCGAGGTTTCATGCAAGTCCCAATACAACCAAGGTGATCTGGAGACAGACATTATTCTCTGTGGTGCATTAATGAGACGTTCAGACACTTCACCGTCATTCAGAAAGACGCTGCTGTTTGTAGTTATTTAATTTTCTCTCTGATGTTCAGTTCAGACAGACTCCAAACCATCTCCCTGTGTGTGAGACACCCTTCCACACCACGCCTGGCACATTTGTTGTCCCTCTCACGCTGATTTTGGCCCTGACTAATGGGGTTGTGTCACATTTAGGCTCCTGCAGCTCCGTCAGTCAATCAAACCCTTATTCCTGCAGTAAATCTTACCTGTTCCTGCTCCTCACTTTGTTGTGAGCTCTCTGTAAGTGCTGTGCTCTGCCAGGAGTCACAGTATAAATAGGAATCTTCACCCTTCAGGCCTTGCTTTACCTCAGTGACTCTCAAGTACTGAATTGTCGACATTCACTTGTCAGCCCCGCCAAGAGGAATCTGCAGTTTTGCCATCACATTGCTTTGCTTTTGCTTGCAGTAAGATCCAGAGGAAGTACTCCTGCTCAGAGCAGCCTTTGGAAATCTTGACATTTAATCTGAATACTCTGCAGGCAGAGTAGGTCCTTGGAAAGGATTTAGGTTAATAAAAGAAGCCGATGAGACATCCTTCAGAGCTGGAGTATTATTAAATAACAGCTTCTTTTGAAGGGTTATAAACTCCCTAGCTTGGGGTCATAAAAATCCTCAAGGTTTTAAGATGTAGAAGAGCCCTGCTAGGGAAAATTCTTCCTCCCATACACACTGAGAACATGTTTTATTCCTGCAGGAAAGTGCTTTATTGTCCCTGTTACAAAGTGCACATCACATATTTGATTTTAATTCCATGCTGGACTCATTTTCCCCTGAATCTGTACATCAGTGTATCAGCTTGAGACAAATGATGTTCTAAGACACCTGTGAGTGCTGCTGCTGATACTCAAGGTCAGGTTCTCACTGTTTCAGACTATTTCAGACTAACACCTGCAATACCAGGACGTAGTACCTGTACTCAGTAATTCCCACAGATTTATCCATCTCCTCCTTTTGTTATAAATTTACTCCTCATTCACAACACTTCAATTCTTGTTGTGAGTCTTTGAAATACTGAGGTACAGTGCTCATGGATAATGTGTATTGGCTTCCAGGACTGTTGGGTTGTGTCTATCTGAAGAATATATTTATTATAGATTTGGACATTGCTACTGCAAACCAGCCTTGTCTTATTCCTTTGCCTTCAAAGGATTTGTCTTTCAGATCTGCCAAGACATGGAATTATTCAGAGCAAATCTGGTTTACATAATATTTATAGAATATTTTGAAAGTGAGATAATCTCATCCTCCTCTCCCAGATGTTTTCGGATTAAGACAGGGAAGTTTCTCTGTTCTCTGCAGCACGTGTGAGTCACTCTTTGGAGTGTGGGATGTATTTGTGTTTACACTGCCATGGAAACTGTGTTTGTTCTCTGTACAGTAAAGCCCAGGACAGTGAAAGGGCCATTGATCCCAGCAGAGACAGTGACTGCATATTCACCACCGAAAATTGACTCTGAGCACCCTGCACATTCACTTTCCCTCTGAAAAAAAGTCTGCATGGCAAGTTACCAAGGAGCAGCAAGTCTTTGGAGCAGCAGAATCTTCTCTGTTGCTTTAGTAACTGACAAAGTCGTGGATTTTTCCCAGCAAGTCTGGTGCATGGAGTTGTCATAAATAATGATGATGAGGATGGTGATGTCTTACATCCATCTAAGGCTCATTTCAGTGCCCTCCTGGAGAGTGGATTTGGTTCCTTGTCAGGCACTTTCTCCACAAGGATCAAGGAGAACTCCCCAGATTTCAGATGGAATCTCAAGTCCACGGGGGAGTCACCACAGGCATGGATGCAGCTGCAGATAAAAGCAAGCAGACCTAAGGGATCAGGTCAGAGCAGCTATTTCAACTGCACAGTGAGAAATGCCAGTATTTCACTCCTGTTGTTTCCTCCAGATAAATAAACATCATCCCATTTTAATCTTAGATACCAAGATTTGCTAAATTATTTTTTCAGCTCGTGTGAGCAGGATCTAGGTCACGAAAACGCAGCGAGCCGAGATGAAATCCAATAGTTCTTTAGACAAGACAGCACAGTGGCTGCACCAGGAGCTTCCCTGGTACCTATTCCTGGCACTCCTGGCAAGCAGAGGAATGTCAGGAGCTGGAATTCAGCTGGAGCAGGGTTAAAAGTTTTTATTTTGAGGATGGGGCATAGTGAGAACTTTATAAAGGCCACAAGTGCAGAGACTGTATGCACGAAATTACACTTAATGGAAGAAACGGTCAGATTTTCAGGGCTATTTTATCTCTTTATGCACAAGTATAAAACCAGACTTAAAGTTCTGACTTTGTATCCTTACCTATCGTGGCTGGGTGTTCATGCCCCAGTGGGTTTAAACAAGGATGGATGCAATTCAGGTCATGCTCCAGCTGAAGTGGGAGGAAATTCTGAAAGGTTTGTCGTCAGTGTGGGGAAAGAAAATTCAAAAAAGGAAAGGAAAGAAAATTCAGTGATAACCACGCTTGTTAGTTCAGCAAAGAACAGTCACGTGGGAGCCTGGAGAAACCAGATCAATGAACTGAAAGACAACAAATGAGATGAGATGAGCCTTCAGCTGTGAAGGGATGGATGTTCCCTCAATCAGGAAGGAACGAGGCAGTTCAGAGAAGTGGAATACTCCACTCTGAAGGAGTATTCTAATTTTTGCCCAAGGATCTCAGTTTTTCATTTTATCCTGAAATAAACCATGTCGCTTTCTGCTTGAGGGTGTTTTATTCTTGGCTCTGTATTTCCTCAGAGATCTGATTTTCCACTGCACTGCACCATCTGCTCATGGTTTACACCACGACACAGCGCAAGGAGCGCAGGGCCTGGCATGAGGTGTTGGTGCTGCTTTGAACCAGTTGTCTACACGCAAGAGAAAAATGCTGCTTAGTAAGGGAATCCTACTGAGAAAATATTTCAGATTTTTCTCTTCCCTTGCAAGTTCCCAGGAGTTTGGAGCACATGAATATTTTTTTATTCGTATTTTTTTATGATATCTTTTCTTTATTCCATGCTCATGAACTCCTTCATCAGTCTCCTGGGACAGGAGGAGCCCTGGAGGCTGGAAAATGGATCAAAAAGATGTCCTTAACAGAAGCCAAACAGAGCCTAGAAACTCTTCCTGTTCATGTGCCAGAAGATCACAGAGTTTGGTGTCTTGCAAGTGGCACAGGAGCTTGCAGCATCTGCCACTCACCATGCACACGTGCAGGTGACCTCCTGAATCCTTGACATGTGCTGAAGGTAAAGCACTGTATAACTTCAGTTTGATCCTCCCAGTAACCAGGGGTGTCATTGGTACCTCTGCTGTACTGCAACAGCCAATGTGAAAGCATCAGTTAAATTCAAGAGTGATGCAGTGAGCAGCAAGCTGGATGCTGAGAGTGACCCTTCTGGCACACGTCTGGGACACTGGAGAGCTGCAGGAGGTTGGGGCTTTCATTCTTCATTCCCTGTGCCCCAGAAACTGTGGGACACAGGCGTTGCACCTCCTGGGCTGCACATGGGCCATCCCAGCTTTCTGATTTTTCTCTCCTGCCTGCCTCTTCAACCTGCCATATGCTTGGATAGGCTGTGGACATCCACACCCGACCCTGGCCCGTGGGGAACAACCAGCTGGCCAGCAAATCCTGCCAGCTTTCAAGAAAAAAATCATAGTTGGGTTAGTGGGCTTCGACTGTAAGAAAGACTTGAGACTGGCAAGCACCCACTCTCATCACAGCATACCCTGTTGGAAGTGATTAACTCTTTGATAAGGTCATTTCTTTAATAAATTGATATATTTACTGCCCCACGTTCTACGGAGCCTCGAAGAGAGATGCTGTTCCCACACTTAACAGATGGGAAATAGGAACCCTGAAATGAGTGAAGAGACAGGAAGTTTTGACCCATCATTAAAAAGACGCTGAAAGGATCAATAAATATGAACTCTGGAGTGTTTCCCAAACATACGTGAAAGGGCAGATTGCAAATTTCCCATTTAAACTGGATTTTGACACAAAAGGTCAGCTTTCAAAAACACTGAAACTGATTTCTATAAACAAACAAAACAAACAAACCAAATCCTATTACCATCTATACAAATGTTTTCCTCAAAAAAATAAAGACCTGGAGAGGCAAACATTTTAGCCATTCTTTGTCAACCTTATGGGAAAAAAACCAAGTAATTACATTTTTAATCCCAAATTTGAAAACACAAAGCAGTATTTCTCCTCCTATCAAGTTCTTTAGCATTGCAGAGTGACTCCGTTAAATTATCACAGGGGACTCAGCAATTATCATCTAAACAACATATTTTGCAAATAAGATGAAAATAGTATTTATTTGTGAGAAACACTCAAAGATTCAAACCCTTTCAAACTCAGTGCAGTTATAAAGCCTGCTGATCCAAAACTGTTTGTATTTTTTTCCAGTCCATCTGTTTGACGTCCCGTGGTGACAATCTCTGAGGTTGTTGATCTGAGATAAAAGAACCTTGGTTTTAGAGGGGCTCATCCGTAGCTCCCACAACATCCCCCTATCCCGGAGTTCTCCGGGCGCTGCTGTGCGCGCAGACTCGCTCGGCTGAAACAGCGGCCGGGAAACGGAGAGAAAAACTGTTCTGAAAAGCAACCCCGCGAAAGGACTCTGAGCACCTGTCTGCGCGGCTCTCTGCCATGTGCTGTCCGTGACAAAGGGCGCTCGGATAGCAGCACGGGCCAGGCTCAGTCCTGCGCTGCTGTCCCTGTCCCGTGGTGGCCACATCCCCATCCCCGCAGTGGCCACATCCCCATCCCCGCGGTGGCCACATCCTCTCGGTGGCCAGGCACAGGAGGAGCCCCTGGCCGCAGCCCAGCCCGCGCCGAGGACAAAACGGGGACACCACAACTGGGTGGCTTTGCAATTTCTCCCGATTAAGGCCATGTAGGTTAATCCGTGCTTTTGGCGGGGTGCTCCGCGTCTGCCGAACAGCGTGCAGCATCCCCACCACAACAAACTACAGCGCCCAAGTTGTGCGCGGCGGCGGAGCGGAGCGGAACAGAGCGGGGCTGGCTCGGCAGGATCGGGCGCCCGCCGCCGGCAGCGGGGCTGGAGCCGGGCGGGGATGCTGCTCCCCCGCACAGCGCACACCGCGCTGGCCCCGGCTCTGCCCCGCCGGCAGCCGCCGCCCCCCGGAGCCGCCCCCCGGCCAGCGCCCGGCCCTCCCTCCCTCCCGCAACGAGCCGAGCCGAGCCGAGCCGGGCCATGGAGCAGCACCTGCGGCGCCTGCGGCAGGAGCTGGTAAGGGCCGCCCGGGGGTGCTGCGGGCGGGGTGGGCTTGGTGGGCAGCGAGGGGCAGGGCAGGGCCAGGCCAGCCGGGGTCGGGGGTCCCTCTGCTCCCATCCCCGTGAGCGGGGCAGATCCCGGTTATGGGTTGGGGTCCCGCTGCTCCCATCCCCGTGAACGGAGCAGATCCCGGTTGTGGCTCGGAGTCCCGCCGCTCCCGTTATGGGGTGCTCCCCGCCAGCCGCAGCCGCTTGGGGTCCATCCGTCTATCGGAGAAAAACCGCGGCGGGGGCGGGCGGGGGGCTTTAGGGACAAGCTGCCAGCACAGGTCAGAAATCAGAGAAACAGCCACAGAGATGGACAGGAATAACTTTCTGGGAATCAAAAGGCTGTAAAGGGAGCGCGCTTGGCACCTCCGATACCCTGCGAAAATAGTTCTTTAATAGGAGAGCCTTTGTCAGGAACGAGCGGTGTTTTCTCCCTCCTGCCGCTCCTGCCCAGGGCTAACCTCACTCCCGGAACTTGCTGGGGCTTGTCCAGCAGCCCGAAGGTATTGCTGGTGCTCTGGGGCTGGCTGGGGTGGGCTGGGAGGAGGAACTGATACTTCCCAAAATAGGGTTCCAGTGGGTCTGGCTCGGAGTCTGCGTTGTCCTGATAAATAGATAATGAGAACAAAAGGGGAAGACAAGGCAGAGCAAGAACGGGTGGGTGAAGTTTCTGAATGCAAGAAGCTCCCGGTTTGGACTGGAAAGGATGTGGATTTCAGCTGGGTTTTGTGCTCCCTGGGGTCCTGTACGGTGGCTGCATTGCAGGAAGCATTCCGTGTGGAACAACACCCGCGAGTCCTGCGGAGCAGGCGAAGTTCCAGCTGCGCCCGGGGCAGCACCAGGGCTGGAGAGCCCTGAGCTCCTCCAGATCCGTTTCTTGTGAAACACGGGCAGGGGCAGTGGCCTTTGACTCTGAATAGCTGTGGCAGGAGTGACATTTAACCTGCTGGCGTTCCCAGTGTTTCCCCAGCAAACACAGGAGGTGAAAGACAAACTAAAACAAAGGGAAATGAGAGTCACTGGTGTGCTGTACACTGATGGTGATGAATGAAATGCAAACTGCAAACCGGGACATGTGCAGAATAATCTGAGAGCTCTTGAAAACCTGAGTTGGAAGGTGGGATGGGAAAAGGAGTAACTTCCAGAAGAACATCAACGTTCCTAAATCAATGTTTTGTCTTCTAACCAAACCAGTTTTGTTATCTGAGCAATGTTTTTGTAGGGAAGCCTAAGCATTGTACCTTTGAGTCTAAAACATGCCTGTTTTGTAGTGCACAAAATAACTTCTGAGGAGTCAGTATATTCAGCAGAAAGACAGATCACCCACACTTCATGTGAAAGCCAGGGAAAAAAATACTTTAAATGAGAAGATTCTGGCTTTGTTCAGCCCTAGTGATAATGCAGAAATAGATTTTTTCAATTGTAAAAATGCAACAATTTTTATTATATTGATAAACCACGACTTTGCCTGGCATAAATCTGTGTGTATGCTTGGCTTAAAAAACTGGGAAGGGGCAGTTGTCACCTTCAAGAAGACAAGTTGTGACTTGACTGAAAGCAGCCTGGATCTTCCTACATTGGGTTTTCACAAGAAACATTCTCTCCCCCTCCCACTGCCCAGTTTTTGTTATTCAGACTTAAAAACTTCCTTTCCCACGAGTTCTTGGGGGATCTGAGCGCAGTTGTGATTGCGGCTGTGCTGGACATGCACAGGGTGCAGCTGGAGAGAGCCTGGGAATCCTGCAACCTGCGGGAGCTGTGGGCTGCAGGGAAAGCTGGAGAACTGTGTCAATTAAAGCAGCCGGCACTGGTATCCTGAGCTATAACAGCCTTCAAAAATCAATTCTGTCGTGATAGCCTGGAATTAAAACAGATTAATGTTCCTCCAAAGAGCAGCGAGCAGCTCGAGGGCCAGCTGGCCCCATCTGCAGCAGGGGCAGTGGGAACTGAGCTCTGGAGCTGCTGCTCTGCCTCTGCTTGTCACACCTCAGCCCTGGGACGCACCAGAGCCAGGGGACAAGGACAGCAGTGGGGCAATGGCCTGGCCAGACAGAGCCAGTGCGATCTGTCCCATCAGCAGGAGTTTAGTTTGTCTCAGTGCAAACAGCCAAACATCCTCTGGTTTGGTAAACCAGACTTTTGGCCAGTTTTGAGGAGGGATTTTCTCAAAACATAGTGGATGTTGGCATAGCTCCCAGTTCCCAAGGAAAGGTTATCTTCCAGTGCAACTCAATCCCCCACCAGTGTGAGATAGGAGGATTCCAGCTCTGTTTTTTCTTTCTCTTGCTTTGTTTATTAAAAGCATGTTTAGATGATGGTGTGCTTGGCTGGGGCCGCTGGTGTGCCCCCCATGTCACCTGTGCCCCCCCATGTCACCTGTGCCCCGAGATAACAGCGAGCTGTGCCAGACAAGTCACCGAGGAGTGAGGTCTGGGCATGCTTCCCCTGCTCTTCCATTTCCTCTGGGAAAGCTCTGCCAGGGCTCCCGAGGATGAATCTGACCCCTTTCAGTCAGTGAGAGAGAGACCTCCTATTCCAGCCGCATGTTTTCCATTGTAAGCTGATCGTTTCTGGCATGTGTGGTGTCCCTTTGATTGGAATTCATTCAGAAGCTTCCACATGCAAATGCTTCACAGCCAGGAGAGCCTCAGCTGACACAGCCATTCATCCCGGCCGGGCTGGGCTCAGGGCAGCTCTGCTGCAGTTGGGATCCTCATCCCAGGCTCACACCAGCCCGTGGAGCTGTTCTGACAAGCTGTGCCAGCTCTTTGCACCTCATCCGCACATGCAGAAAATACTTAAGACCTTGTTCTGCTCCGGGAAGCCCCTGGAGATTTATGGACACAGCGTGGCTTGTGGGAATGTGCAGCGCTGGTTTGTAGGTCTGGTGATGGAATAAGCTGTGCTTCTGCACTCCTCTGTCGTCTGTCCTTGCAGTGGCAGTAGTGAAATGTGCCCCAGAGCTTGGGAATGTGCCATTCATGCAATTAATCCTGATTCTCAAAGCCCTTTTCACTGTATCGGCTGCATTCGGAATCTGCAGGCGTCGTCCTCCTGCTCCGCGAGTCACAGAACGTTATCTCAGCTGAAAGATCAGATGTAACAAGAATTGTCTTGCTGAGGGATTAGCAGAGAGGAATTTCATTTCCGTGCCTCACGCTGCACATGCAGTACCTCCCTGCACTCAGCACCAGGAGAGTTTGCATTTGTGTGTAGCAACATCACACGTGTGCCGTGGGCTGGGAGCTTGGGGCTTGTCTGCAGTTAGAATAAATCAGTTCTTCTCTCTCAGGGGACTGGTGAGTCCATGGGGCAGAATTATCTGGCACTTTAGGTTTGTATGGCTGTAAGAGGAGAGGGGGCACAGCCACGTCAGCTGTGGTTGTAACTTTACTTTGTGTGTTTTGGTCTTTTGTGATGAGTATAGGATGTATCTGGGTTTTCTGTTGCTTTCTTCTAGGAGGAAAAGTATTTAAGTTCTATTTAAAACAAACCTCACCACTCTGACTTGAACTTTTAATGTTCTCCCTGCACATTTGTCATAAATGCATCGAATTACTGAGTTTGATGGAGTCTGACTCCATTCTTACATTAATTTATGTCCTGGTAGACAATGTTTCTTGCTATGAATATCCTGCAGGAATAGAACATTCGGTCCGAGTGAAAAATACAGCCAATTATTTTTACTCTTTGTCTCACCCTGGGTCCTATTCCGGTAACTGTGTCACGCTGCAAGAGGATCTGCTGTGTTTTCATTCCTGCTCTCTCTGAGGGGCAGCTCGGGTGGTGTGCAGTCTGCAAGGCACAAATGACAGCCCTGAGGGTCCAATGTCGCTGCTCCCAGCTCCAGCAGGTGGGAGCAGGCAGCTGCATTTGTGTCCCTGCTGCTGCAGGGGTCCCTTTTTGGGTGACTTTGCCCATTGCTGCTGGAGGCAGGTCACAAATTTGGGGTTTTGTCACAGGATCTCGTTCCTTGCTGTTCCTGCAGGGAAGGTGCAAAGGAGTGACTTGACAGCAGATGTCCTGTCACACAGAACTGGGGAGAAAAACCAGGCACAGGTTTTGTCCTCTAGGTTATTTCCAGAGCAGACTCCTAAAGATGAGGATGGATGTTTTCAGACTCCCAGCTTCACATATTCAGTAATGTCAAAGACCAGATTTCCAGGGAAGCAGATCTGGGCTGAAAACTGACATTTTTAACCATCATTGTCAGTGGCCAGTTTGTACATTGAGGCTTGTGGTGTCTCTTATCCTTGGGCTGTGAGTAAAAGCCTGAAGATTGGAGTTATTTTTGGTCCCTTTTTATCCTGGTTGTGGAGAATTGATTTTTCTGATTTGCCTTTGAACATTGGGAAGCACAGAACAATATCCCTGCAGTGGGAAGGAAGGTGGATAATGGAGTGATGTGGACCACCTCTTTCATGGTTAGCATCTGTTTAAGATCTATTTAAACTATTGTGAGAGGGAGTCTCTGCTTCAGTTTCAGCATCCTTCCTCTTCAGATAAATTGTGAACTCACAGTTAACATCCTCATGTGCACCTAAAATACCCTGGGAAGACAGGAGGTGAAAGAGAGACTTGAAATTACTGTGCTAAAATACAAGGACTGTAAAACAACTGGAGGCCCTTGGCATCCTTCAAGGGAAGGAAAAGAAAGGTGGATCATGGAGCTGGAGAGCAGCTCTGTAAGAGCTGTGCAGCAAGGGCTGTGTGCAGCCACGACTGCAGGCTTGGTGGAGATTAATCCAGTTAGTGACCCAAAGGAAAACACAGAAACAATATGATCAGCTCAGCAGTTCTAAAATAATTTTGGTCTCTATTATGTCATCTGCTTTAAATACCAATTGTTTGTTGCTGGCTCTGTTGCCCATCAGAACTATTATTAAGAACTATTTGCCATTTGTTCTTTCCTGTCCTCTTAGCAATAACTTCCTCTCTTTGCGTTTCTTTTACCTAAGAGCTGGACATCTGTCTTCCTCCTCGTTGTGACAAACACACTCAGGGCTCTTCTTCCCAGCTCTGTGCTCAGCTGAAAGCTGAGGTGCTGCTGGGTTTTTCCCTTCCGAAGCCATTGGTGCCCTTGCTGCTCAGGAGGGCACATTTCCAGTGCAAAAACCCCTCTGTATTTGAGCTCTGGCAGTTTTTTGCTTGGTTCTCGCCCATGTTGAATATTCCCTGATGATTATTTGGAAGGGAGATTTTGAATTTTGCACTCCAGTTTCCAGTGCTTGTGGTGTCTGCAGTTGAAGTGAGCTTTCTTTGGAGGAGCACTGAGGCAGAGCTGCCTGGTTCTTGCCTCCACAGGAGAACTGAGCCAGCTAATACCTCAGTGCTGGAGAAAGGAACCTCTCCCATCACACACCAATCCCAGGCACTGAAGGGGAACACTCAGCCCTGTGAGTACTTGCCTTGCTTTAAAAGGCATGAGTTGGCTTGTGCAGAATTAGACATCAAATTTTTCATGCCAACTTTTAGGGATTGCAAAAGTTTCAGGGATAATGAGATCCATTTTGAGGCATCTGATTTTTAACTGTTTTATAGAGATAGATTTGGATATCTGCGAGTTGTCATGGTTCTAACAGGGCTTTTTTTGGAAGCAGAGATCCCAACCAACCACTTGTATTGAAGGACAGAGTGTCTCAGATTAGACCCGAGTTTGGCAGTGCTGCTGCCCCTGAGCTCTGCTCTGCAGCCCCGCTGACCCCACAGCAGTTTGGGGTTTGCAGCTCGCAGGGAGGCACCAGGCAGAGCATCTCCAGTGCCCGGCTTACATAAAGGCACTTGCATAACCCCAAGTACAGTCAGGGTCTCTCTCACGCCAAATTAAGGCTCTCTGGGGTTTTGTGTCACATTCACGCTCTGGTTGGAATCGACTTCAGTTCACCACAAATTTGAGTTCTTTCTACATGAAGTGTGTGACCAAAGCCAGTGAGGCTACAAGGGCTGTCCCTTCAGCCTGGACTTCCCATCACCTTCAGCAGTGCATCTGTTTGATTTCCAGCCCAGTCTGCTGGATTATTTGCAGAATCCCTTTTTATTTTTCATGCAGACCAGGTAGTTCAGTCCTGACCCTCTGCCAGGCAGGTGGTCTCTCTTCCCTGGGACTTTGTTCCTTTTCTGGAGAGTCTCAGAGAAGTCTGAACTTGGAAAAACTGAGATCTTGGCAAGGAGGAGAGGGTGGCAGTTAGACACTGGGGAAGAAGGTTTTTTTCCGTCCAGAATTTTCTTTCCAAGGTGAGTACTCTTAATTGCAGGTGGATAGAATCCAAGCCCCACAGGCAGGTTGGTCACCAGGCAGTGACTTCACTTTGGGCTGGGTTTCCCTCACTCTCCAGTTCTGTAAAAGACTGAGCAGATATCATGAAGAGCAAAAGATAAAGCAGAGGGGGTTGGTTTGCTTCATTTTTTAACTTGCACAACCCGAGATTACAGCAGCATTTGCAAGCAGGGTTAAAAGCCTCAGGATGTCGAAAACTCTCGCTGCTGGTGGGATTCTCATTGCCAGAGGGACACCAGAGGGTGGGATTCATCCCTCCCCAGGCAGGCCACTGGAACAGGACAGAGGAGTCACAGCCCAAAGCCTCCTTTCCCCCTTGTGCTGCTCCAAATCTCCATCATTTGCAGGAGGGAGTTTCCACAGAGGAGAACATCCCCGTTTCCTTCCCAGTGGCTCAGGCTCCCAGTCTGGTGCTGGCACCAGGTTTGGCAGCCACAGCTCCTTTGTTCAGCAGAAGTGCTGCACTCAGAGCTGTCAGGCTCAGGTCTTTCCTGCCGAGGGTGGCTGGATGTGTGTGAGGAATGAGAAGGGTTAATGCTTCCTGGAGCTGCAGGCTGAGCCAGCAGGGACACCCCATTCCAGGGGAGTTAATTGGGGTAACGAGGGGAGCAGGGTGCCCAGCAGATGCCGAGGGTTGAGGAGCCCAAGCCCTGGGCAGGACCCTGTCACTTCACTCCCCACAGCGCGATTACAGCGCCAGGGGATTTGGTGGGAAGTGGCCAATGAGGGGCCAAGCTGCCTCCAAATCCAGCTTTTTCCAAAGCCCCAGATAAAACAGACTTCCGTTAATAAGGCAAGAGAGGTTAGGACGAGCAGCATTACAGCAGATCTGGAGAGGTAAGGTGATGGTTCTGTCTGAGCATCTGGCCCCAGCGCGCTGTGGGAAGCAGGAGCTCGCTGAGGCTGGAATTGGGACATTATTTGCACGTCTGCAGCAGTAGTTTATTTGCTGATGTTAAGAAATGCCATAGCTGGAGGCTCTGGGTAGTGGAATCAGGAAGCTGAGCACAGATTTTCTGTGTCTTTGTAGCTGTGTGCTCATTCTGGATGATAAATAACTTTCTCGAGAGAAAAGCTCAGAAAAATCACCGTAACCTGCTGGTGAGTTTAGTTCTAGGTTCTGGGATTTGAAATGGGGATTGGTGGTCAGAAACTGTTGGGCAGTTTTCCACTTTCAGAGCTGGGTTGTTACAATTTTCTGATGGCTGCTCTTTCTCACTGCTCAGCTCCCCGTGCAGAGATGGAAATAGAGCAAGTCATTGAGCTAACTTAGTTAAAACAGAGGAGATGTAGAAAACAAAGCTTGGTGGGGTAAAGCTGAACAAAGCTTGGTGGGGTAAGAGAAAAAGAAGAAGCTGTCCTTTTTCACCCTAATCTTGAGGTCTGTTGCTGTACAAGAAATGAGGATGAGCCTTTTAAACTGTTAGTGACAGCATAGGCTGAAGCTTTCCTAGACAGGTAATCTCTAGTGCAAACCACCTTCCTGCAGTGTGACAAGTCCTCACCTCCAGCCCTGCCAGCCCTGCTGTTCCTCCCCTCTCCTGCCCAGCCCCATTTGCTCCCTGCTAAAAAAGAGTAAGTTGCAGCTGTTGGAAAGTGGAGCCCATTTGCTTTATGGTGCAGCTTGGGGAATATGATCCACATCCTACATGAGAGAGAAAGCAACAGAGCAAAAGAGAGGGGGGAGTTGGGAGGCTCTGGAGAATAACTTGCTTATTTTAAGTCTGGTGCAGAAAGTTCAATCTTTGTAGTGAGGTTCAGGGATGAAGCAGAACTGCTGCTAAAGGTCCTAGCCTGGGAATCAAAGAATTGCTGGTTGAATGTGAGTAATCTTAGGGTTTGTTGGTTGTTCTTGCATTGAAATGTCTTTGATTGTCCTCGAGCGAGAGGTGCCTGTGCTGAGGGTGTTGAAGAGGTGTTATGGAGTAACAATTTAATTCTTCTTGGGGTTTATTTTTAATCTACTTTAGCACTTCAGGTAAGGAAACAAGGCTCTCCCTGGAAGGCACCTCTGCTCATTATTCTGGCTCCTGATTTCGGTTGGTGACAGGGCACAAAAGACACAAAAGCTCAAGAATATTCTAAAACTGGCAGCAGCCAAACCCATTCATGAATCTACACCTTGGGCTTCTGCCAAGCAATTAATGGAAACTCAAACTCTCTATTTTTGTTGTCAGGTCAAACAACCCACTTCTGTCAGCTCCTCTTATTCCTAGAGGGGAAACTCCTAGAAAAATGTAAGGCAAATCGAAGTGCTGTGTGGTGCAATGGATGTAGCACAGGTGGGGTGCATGGCAGAGGCAGTCAGGAGGAAGGGGTGATGTTTGAGAAAGCTGCTGAGCCCTGCTCTGCTCTCTTCTGCCCCTCTGGACACTGACTGTGCTCTTCCCCCGCAGCTCTCCATGAAGGAGGTGGGTGACGGACTGCACGAGCAGATGAACTGCATGATGGGCGCCCTGCAGGAGCTGAAGCTGCTGCAGGTGCAGACAGCCCTGGAGCACTTGGACATCTCGGGGCGCCGCAGCCCCCCGGAGCAGCGCCGGTGCTGCCGGAGCAGCGGGACAGGGCTGGGGGAGGCACAGGGACACTGCCCCCCTGCCCTGGGCTGTCCCCTGCCACAGCCAGCGGCTTTGTCCCATCCCACTGCCTCCCCAGACAGTGACCACCTCGGGGTCACGCCCTGCTCCTCCCGGAGCCTCTGCGGGGAGGATTTTTATCCCCCAAAAGGACCTTTCTTGGTGTCTGGCAGAGCGGAGCACGTCCGGCCTCGGCCGTCAGAGTCCAGCAGCGCTGGGGGTGGCCGCTGTGCCAGGAGTGCCCCGGCTGTGACGATGGCCACGACTGGACGTCATCCCTGATGTCCCAGAGCAGGAACAGACAGCCGCTGGTGCTGGGGGACAACATCTTTGCAGACTTGGTGGGGAACTGGCTGGACCTGCCCGAGCTGGACAAGAAGGGGGAGAAGAGCGAGGCGTCCCTGTCCAGCAGCAGATCCCAGGAGCTCTGCAGGAAGTTCTCCCTCACAGCCAACATCTTCAAGAAGTTCCTGAGGAGCGTCCGGCCAGACCGAGACAGGCTGCTGAAGGAGAAACCCTGCTGGCTTCCTCCTGAAGACAAACAGCCTGAGATTTCCAAGAGGTCCAAAAAGATGAACAAACTCAAGGGGACATTTTACTTCCCTCTTCACGGGAACATGCAGAACCATCACGGCAAAGCAGAGAGGTGCCCGAGGGCAGAGAGCCGCAGTGAGCACCCCAAACTGGGCCCCAAGAAAGTTCATGACTCCACAGACTACAGCCAGGCTGGCTTTGACATCAACACAGCTGTCTGGGTCTGAGCCTTCCCTGTCCTCTGCTCTGCCCAGCGTTTCCCACACCAGCCACGAGCTCCCTCATCTTTTCAGAGACTCCTGAGCTCCCCACTGGGACTGAGGCAGGAGAGGAGCCCTGCAGGACATGCTGTGGGCTTCACTCACCTGCACATGGAATTTTCTGGAGACCTACGGCTTCAGGGACCGCCTGAGCAGCAGCCGACACGGTGGGAAGACCTTTGGGGACTGGTGTTTGCAAAAATAATCCAAATCTTGAGCAGTTTTAGGGTGAGTGGTGCCACAGGTGAGCAGCTCCTGGTGCCAGGCCCATTCCATCATCTCCAGTTCAATGGCTGCAGCACAGAACCCACGGTGTGCATGTGTGTGTATGAGTGTGCAAATATATATATATATAGTTTTTTTTTAAAAAATCTATTCCTGCTTGTGTGCACTTGAAACTGGGTAATGAACCAGGCATCCTAAGCCTTGTACCTGAAGCACTTGTTATTTAAATGGAAAGAAATTAGTTTGAATTTATAAGACTTGAACAATTGTTGAGTGGGGGGCAAAACTCCAACTTTGGGGGGGTTTTCCCTTAACTGCATCCCTGGTGCCCTCCCAGCAGCTCTCCCTCCCCTCCCAGTTCCACCAGTGGGGCTGTTTGCAGGGGGTTGTGACCTGGGGGTCTCGGTGGGTTTGCCCCTCTCCCCTCCCCTTGTCCCTGTGGGTCACTCCAGATACAACATTGCAGAAGTTTATTGTTGAGTTTTTACCCAAAGTTCCATCCCCGTTTATTGTTGTGTTCCTGTTGCTGTTGTGTACAAACCTCGTCCTGACAGAACCAAGTTCTTCAGTGTCTGACTCTCCAAGAGTTCCCAATAAAGTGGAATCAGTTTTGTCTCCGCTGTGGGACACCCTTGGTCTCTCTTCTCTCACTCTGGGGTTTTCCTGGCTGTTCCCAGCTGGGATCAGGGGCTTTGGGGAGCAGCCAGAGGAGTTTCATTCAAGGAGAGGTTGTAAATCAGGGCAGGGAGAGGAGCTGAGGCAGAGCACAGCCTGAGAGCCTCAGGGCTTCTGCAGCTTCCACACCATCCTGCCTCCCCAGCAGGGAGAGCACAGGGAGGAAGGTTTGGGGAGAAACTGCTGCAAGGGAAGAGCCTGAGAGCCACACAGCCCCTGGCTCGAGGAGGGGACAGGGCATGGGGGTCCTGCACAGCTCCCCACCGTGTCCAGGGGTTGCACAGGTTAATCCCTGGCAGCTCCTGAGCCCCGGGGAGCACAGAGGCTGCTGATGGCACTGCAGTCCCCATTAGCCCCCATTCCCTTGCCCAGGAGGCTCAGCCGGGTGTGCAGCAGGGTTGTGTTCCAAAAACCTGTTCCACTCACTCCGAGCTTCACAAGGGCTCATGTGCCAGCAGGGCCATTATTTTTTTCAAACATGCAACTCTATTCCTGCTGTAACTTCCTAAGGCAGAGAGGCCAGTGGAGCAGAGGCATGGAGGGAGAATTTTTTCCTCTTTGCAAATTAAATATAGGCACAAGGCAGGCCCTGGTTGTGCCCATACAAGGAGAGGAGCAGGGCAGCACCGAACGCTGCGCTCAGCACTTCTGCACGAACCTGAGTTGCAGCAAGCTTTTGTTTTTCCTCCTCGTGGGCTTTAGGGCTGCCTGTTCCCCCTTCCTAATTTCTCTGAATGCCGAAAGGCTGCTGGTGAAGCACTTTGTTTTCCTCCTCTTTTATCAGTAGCTCATCCTGTTTGTTACCTCCCTGCTGCTTTCCAGAGGGTCAGCAAAGAGGAGAAGGATTTTCCCAGAGAGAGCAGCAGCTTTTCCTGCACCAACCTGAGTCCCCAGAGAGTGGCCTCAGCCTGAGCACTTGGGGGTCCCTTGGAGCCCTGGGTCACCCCCATCCCCAGGCCACATCCTGGGAGCAGGGACAGCCCGGGGAGCTGCTGGCATCTCACAGCTCTGGGGACAAAGCAGGAACACCTGAGGACACAAGAGGTGGGGTTGCCTTAATTTGTTCCTTTTCCAAAGGATCAGATCCCTGCTGGGCACTGTGCATGGACAGCTGACCAAATGCCCAACGTAATTTCAAATCTATTGCTGTTCTCTCTGCTTGCTAAGTGTATCTTCAAAGGATGTTTTGCATGAAAATAGGATTTTCCAGGGTGTTTGCAGTGATAAATCCGGTGTGGTCTAGGCTTCAAACACTTGGAAATAGCAAGTGAATGTAGCTGTGTCTCGAAGTTCTTAAGAGAAAAAATATTTAATAACTATTCTTTATAGACATTCAAATAATAAAGAATATCACCCAAGCCAGACATCCTCCCTAATTTAGTCTCTAGAGCAGGATCTGCTAATAGATCAGAGTTGGATTTGTGAATTACCATTTCACTTCTCCAGGGATTTTTCCTGAAATTTTAATGGCTTTTGCTCCTCTATTTTTTTCACGAAACTGCCATGAAATTGTTCTCCATTATGAAGTATGAAACCCACCTAATTAGCAAATGACAGTGTCTAACGAGGCCCTGGCTGTGTTCTGCAGGACTGATAGGAGTGGCTAATCCCAAACACAGAACAATAATCACAGCAACACTCAGGTTCCCCATGAACTTGCCCAGGAGGGCAGCGATGGCAAAGGCAGCCTGGGATTGGGATTTTTTGGAAATCTCTGTTCACTCTGATCCAAGGGCTGTGTGAGCAGCACATCCTGGAGCTGGCAGAGCCCAGGCACCCAACACTGCAGCTCCACATCCCTGCAGTGGGTAAATGCTGCATGTGGCCCATATGGCTTAATGGGGAGAGAGGATTTAGCTCTTAACACTAATCGAGTGCTTTTCCAGGAGCTGCTCTGCTCAGCCTCCCTGGGCTTTCCCTTCCCAAGCCCACACCCTGCTCTCCCAGCCAGATGGCCTCCAGAAGGCTCCCAAATGTGCCTGTAATTAAAAAGCCTTTATTTCCAAAACCATTTCACAGCTTATTCTTCTGACAATGAGATGGAGCTCCTCAGGCTGCTGCTGGGCAAGAGGAAAGGCAAACACAGGCTGGCTGCCCTGGGAGTGCTGTCCTTCACTCACACAGCTTCATCTACTGCTTGTGCAGCGACAGGACAAGGGGAGTGGCTTTAAACTGCAAGAGAGCAGCGTTCCATGGGATATTGGGAGAAATTCTTGGCTGGGAGGGTGGTGAGGCCCTGGCACAGAGTGCCCAGAGGAGCTGTGGTTGTCCCTGGATCCCTGGAAGTGTCCAAGGCCAGGTTGGACAGAGCTTGGAGCAGCCTGGGACAGTGGAAGGTGTCTCTGCCATGGCAGAGGTGGGACGAGGTGATCTTTAAGGTCCTTCCAACCCAAACCATCCTGGGATTCTGTGATTCACCCACTGGAATTGGAGCTCCCTGTGCCCTGCAGGGCTGCTGAAGCCTCCCAGTGCTCGTGGTCCCTGAGGATGCTCAGCCCAGGAACCTGAAAGGCTTTCTGACTGCACACTGAGCTCTGGAGGAGCAGAGGGACAGTGGCCTGGTGCTGCCCCTGCTCTGGCTGTCACCTCCCCAGGGTCCCCGGGCAGGCAGAGAGGCACAGAGCAGCCCCATGCCCTGGCACAGAGGTGGCACAAATCTGCTCCTCATCCCTGCCCTGCCAGCAGTCAAGGCTGGACCTTCCCAGAGAGCTCTGCTGCATTCCCCACGTCGGGCTGGTGCTGCTGATGTGACATTTGGGCCCTGCAGATAACGAACGTGACGTCGTGTCAGCTTTAATTAGTCCCTCTGCTCTGCCGGCAGCAGCCACTGTGCAGGGCTGGCAGGGACAGGGGACTGTCACCTCCAGAGGCTCCATGAGCCATGGGCAGCAGCAGAGGAGACTCTGGGCTGAGAAAAGCAGTTGTGTGATGAAGGAATTGCTTTATTCTGAAATGGGTGTGCTAACAGCAGCCTCCTTCGCCTGCTTGGAATAACTGAAGGGTCACTCCAGCCCCCACAGTGCATTTTCTGTACTCTGTTCTGTCTGTAACAGCATTCTGGGGCTGGAAAAGTCCCTCAGTGGCTGGCTGGGTGTTCCCAGAGAGCAGGAAAATTGCAGATATTGTTCCACTCTGGCCCATCCTGGGGCATTGCAGCACCAGTTCCCTCCAAGGGAAAGGAATGGGATCCCAGTTGAAGCTGGCAGGGCCAGGGCAGGCGCTGGGTAAAGTGATGAAGAACAAACTCTCTGAGCACATCCGTGTGTCCAGCCTGACCACAGCTCTGCTGCCAGACAGCACAGATGGCCAGGGCAGCAGGAAAGGTGTCCTGGGGCCCTGGGGGAGCTGTCTGTGCCCTGTGAAGCCAAGAGCAGCTCCTGGGCTCCAGGAGTCACCTGCAGAGCCCAGCACGACTGCAGCTCAGTCTAAGGGTGCAGCTCTGCTCAGCCCCATCCTGCAGCTCTCCTGAGCTACCTGCCCAGACCTCCCCTCCTCCTCAGTCCTCTCTGTTCCACACCAATTACTGGAGCTCCAAGCCCAAGGCAGCCAGCCAGGCGTTTATGCTGCAGCTGCCTGATCTGCATGTGCTCATGCTAATGGTGTGGAAACGATTCATGGTCGGCTTTGTGCTCAGTTTCCTCTGCCCTGAATGGAGCTCTCCTTGGAAAAAGGAGCGACCAGGTCTTCTGGATTTGAGATAATTCAAGAGACGAACTTTCTGTTTACTGCTTACCTGGTTTTCAAACGTGTCGCTGATGTAATGCTGTCAGCGGGATGATCTGAGCTTTGCACAGAATGTTTGCCTTAAAGAGGCAAAAGACATAAATATTCCTAAGAGGAATTCTTATTTTTTCCTAAGAGGAATGGGAGAAACATTCTATTTGCAGCCACAGAGCATTGGGAAATGCTCTGGAGATAAGATGCATTGCCAGGAAAGTGGAGCAAAAGTCCTCCTTCCGCAGAGGTTTTATGGCACCTCTAAATCCCTGGGAGATGGACAGGATAAGACATCCTCACCCTGCCACAAAACTGCCAAACCTGCAGGCAGTTCCTGCTGCTCCTCTTCCTCAGCTCGGGAACAGGGGTGCAGTGCTTCTTGGGGTGTGGGGACAGCAGGAGCTCTGAGAATAGCCCTGGGCATGGCAGGGGACAGTGTGGCACCCATGGCTCTGGGGGGACAGAGGAATATGGCTGGGGGGACACAGTGGCACCCATGGCTGCAGCAGCCACCAGAGCCACCCCAGCCAGGCTCCATCGGGTGTTCTTTGTGCACTGAAATCTCCCTCAGCATCACTCCTGAGCTGTCAAAGGGAGGTTTCCCTGGACTGCTCCCTGCAGGGGTTCAGGTCCTTCGCCATAATATGATTTCGTGACAAGTGTAATGAGATGTGACACATCTTTGCAACCATTTGCTACCTCGGAAAATCCCAACCAAGCTGGAAATCCAGCAGCATGCAGAGACCCTCATCTCTCTGTGCATCACAGCTGGAAAAAATAAGCAGCAAGTTAAGGACTTTGCAGCATTTCCTTTGGGAGACAGCAAAGTCCTGAACACGATACTATAAATTAATTATTTAGATTCCAGCCCTGCAATGAGAGCCATCTGGCCAGATGCCTTTACCCTTTGCAGAGCCCTCAGGAGCTCACAGCACTCTGCACGTGTCTCCTAATGGGCTGAGGCTTCTCCTGCCCTGCAAGAAGCAGAAATAGAACCACTGCCAGTGTCCCCCAGGTAACACAGGGATGGAGACTGTGGGGAAGACAATCCTGGTCTGGAAGAAGCTCTGAAGGAAGCAGGTAGAGATTTTTCCAGGTAAAACCTCAGTGTTCACTGGAGCAGCCAGGAGCCAGGGGAGCTCTGCCTGCCCTTCCCGGGAAGAGACAAGAGGAAAGAGTTAAAAGCTGTCTCCAAGCAGGAGAACAAAAACACCATTGCACTCATCTCGCTCACTGTGCTCATCTAATTACGTTATTTAACAGGATACCCTCTCATTGATTTTAATTACTCACATAATTTGGGAAGTAATTCACAGCACATCCCTGCAGGGTGCATGAGTCTGAGTTGGGAACAATGTGCTCGAGTCTTCCCGGCTCCACCGAGGGAGGAGAGGGAGGATGAGCAGCAGCCCTGCCGGCCAGGGGACACCTGGGGCTCTGTCCTGTGCCATCAGGAGCTGGGATCACCCACAGGGAAATACTGTCACCCCTGGGGAGGCTGCAGCTCTGTCCCTGCCGGCACAGTTTTGGGGGTTTTGGGGTCCCAGCCATGCCCAGCCCCAGCTGCTGCCTGGAGGGATGCAAGCAGGTCCTTGTGTGCCTCCAGCCCCGAGCAGAGCAGCTGCGGATTGTGCCTTTGACACCAGCAGGGTCCTGCCAGGGACGGCTGGGGGATGCTCATCCCTCCCCGAGCCCCCCTGGCTTCCCACAGCCAAACATCCCGGGTGAGGAGCTCCTCCTGACCCCCCAGACCGTTAGGCAGACAGTCCCCATCACTGGTGACTCTTAAAAATGCTTTTAACCACAGCCCTGCAGTTTGAACAATTTTTTTCAAAACCCGGTTGCACACAGTTTAGCAAAATTGCACCCCCAGCACTCACTTGTTTGGTTCCTTCACCGTCTTTTGTAAGTTCCCCGCTTAATTAGGATGCAAACAATCCCAGAGGAATGTTTAATTAATATTATAAAGCAACAATGGGATGATTAAGCAAGTCTGGGCAGCTGCTATTTATACACAGGACATGTGGCACTTGTTGGGGGTGAGCGTGTCAAGGAAAAATCACTGCGCGGATCTATCCGTGCAATTTTATTGCTTGTTTTAATTGTCTGGTTCAGGCCTTTTCTCCTCTTTGTGTTCACTGAGGCAGAGCGAGAGCAGCAGAGATTGAACTCAGTCTCTTGTTCAGCTTAATTACAGTGAAGCCTTTGAGCTGAGGAGCCTCCCTGCTGCCCCTGCTCAGCCTCGGAGAGCCCAGGGAAGCTCCGGGCACTGAATGCCCTCAAACAGGGCCAGGAATAGCAGCTGGGAGCTCCTTGGAGCAGAACAGCATCCCAGAGGATGGCAGAGCTGGGGGACTTAGCCAGAGCAGGGCTGGCATGGGGCTGGGCACAGCAGCAGCAGTGGGGTGTCCAGAGATCACCTCCCAGCCCTCAGAATCCATGGAATCACAGAAGAATTTGGGTTGGAAAGGACCTTCAAAACCATCTGGTTCCACCCCATCCCACCAGGATAAATGTGCTCCCCAAAAGGCTCAGTGATGCCCTCGTGGTGTTGAGTTTTAGGGCATTTCCCATTTGGAAATGATTTCTCTCTAGTTTTTCAAAAGGCTGTGCACAACCTGAAGTAATTCTATTTGCCTTGGGTTGAACTCTTTTGGCACTTTCTAAAAATAAACACTCAATTTCTTCTCCTTCCCATGGAGCTGCCTCTGCTGAGAGAACAACCAAGCAAACTGCTAAAATATTAAAGGAAGTGGGAAATCCAACAGAAGGGCAGCGAGATGGCAACAGCACAGCCCTGAGTCTGTCAGGAATTCACAACTCACATCAGCCAGTGGCAAATAAATCCATGTCTTGCAGGGCTGGTCCTGAGCCCCAGCTGAGTGCTGTCCTGCACTAACAGCTCCAGCCTTGGCACAGATGAGGCAGAATCCCAACTCTGAGGGTGCTCAGAGAACTCCCTCCCTGGCCTTTCCCCCCAAAAATCTGCTTCTGGCAGCTCGAGGGGCTCAGTCCCCCCTCAGGCAGCAGAGGAGACAGCCAGGAGCCTCTTCCCTGCTGCCCAAGAGCAGCTTTTGCTCTGACTCATCCTGATGTGTCTCATTCACCACCTCACACTTATTCAATTATTACTTCAGCCCTGGCCCCACTCTGCAAAGCTTATCTCACACCAAATCCTTCTCAGTCAAGCCCTGAACGCTGATTGTTTCAGAAGGAAAGGGCCAAAAGCTGCTTCTGCATTGTGCATTGCCTGGAGGGAACTCACAGGGCAGAGATCCAGGAGTGTTCCTGGTAGGGAATGTGTCCCTGGACATTCCCAACAAGAGTGCAGAAGACAATTGGCTCCTGTTTGCCTTTGAGGTCTCTTGCCAAATTTCGGTGCTTCTGCGCTGGACAGAATCAAGAGTGAGCTGAGCAAGGTGCACAGGACAGGCCAGAAACCCTCAGGTGTGCAAGTGTTGCTTCATCACAGAATCACTGAGGGTGGAAAAGCCCCCTTGAGAGGAAGTCCAGCTGTGTCCCCAGCACTGCCAAGGCCACCTCTGCCCCACGTCCCCAGGTGCCACATGCACAGAGCTTTGGAGCTCTCAGGGCTGTTCCAGAAGATGCTCTGTTCCTTTTTCTCTGGGGTAACTCTGATAGTGTTGCAGGTGGAGTTTGGCCACATCCAGCCCTGCCCTTTGCTCTGCTGTGCTTTTCCCTCTTCCTGCAGATTAATCTGTGACGGGAGCTGAAGCTGGCCAGTGTTGGGTCTCCCTCATTTCAAACATCATTTATCATAAAGGATTATCCTGCAGGGGCTCCTGTGCAGTCATATTTAATAACATAAACTGCTTCAAATCAAATGATTTCTCCTGTGAATTTAAGCCAAACTGACACAGCAGCTTGACACTGCTTACTGCCAGAGCTAAATGAAAAATGGGTGTAGGATGGTGAATGCCTGTGGCCCTCAAAATGTTACACCCACACTGCAGCCATGGGGAGGGAGAGCTGAGCTGCAGTGGGGATGGAATGAGGTTATCCAAGGATTTGGAACAGCCTGGTTAGGAAAGGCAGCAGAGCTGCAACACTGCTGCCTTTCACTCAGTTCCCCCAGCACTCCCCCAAATGGGTTGCAAGAAACTTGATTTGTGGGTAAAACACCTGCAGGGGAAAAAGGCAGGATTAGGGATAAATTCCATGTCACAGAGGACTCTGCTGCAGGGGCTGCTGCTCTCCTTGGGGTCCTTCTGGAGGAGACCAGGGACTTCTCAGGTTTCTTGGCTGGAAAACAGCACTCCATGGAAATCAGTCCTGGGCAGCATCCCATAATGGCAGCTCCCCGAGCTGAGGGTCCTGATGAGCACAGAGGGGTCATCACTGACGGGTCATCACCACCCCTGGCCAGAGGCTGCTGGCCACTGCCTCTCCCAGCTCCAGCAAGCTCCAGCAGCCCTCAGAGCTGCCCAGCCCCATGAATTTGTCCTTTGTTGGAGATTTTGGGTGGTGGCAGAGGGAAGCAGCTGTTGCCACCAGGCTGGCTGAGCCCCGTGGGCACTCAGAGCATCCTCCCTCCTCCTCCTGCACAAGAGGCTCCTTGTGCGCTCTGAGCCCGCCTGGCGTGCCAGCAGGGATTTGGGCTGGACGTGGGTGCCTCCCAAGGAAAATGCCACGGATGTTTGACCTCAGGCGTCTGCCAGGCCAGCGCTGGGGGACAGAGGCTGAGCTGAGCAATCCCTGAGTCCCCAAGGGCTGTGGGGCAGTCAGGGTCGAGTGCAGGGCTGGCAGGGCTGAGCAGGACAGGCAACTCTGACTGCAGCACGGGGCTGAACTTCCAGCTCTGCCAATTGTCCAACATCTCTGACAAATGGAATCATCTTCCTCCAGTGCTGCTCCCTCTGGAGTGCATCCTGCAGGAGGTGAGGGAGAGAGGATCCAGGATGATGTGGGTTTTGGGTGTCACCCACCAGACCAGGAACGAGCAGAGTTTACCTGAGTGCAGCTTCCTGCAAAGGGAGGAGAAAAGGCTGAATTCAGTCCTGGGATAATACCAACAGTGTTTCCCAACCCTGGAACCAGGAAATAACTGAGCTGGAGAGCTCAGCCTCAGAGCAGAGCTGTGCCAAGGCTGCTGGGAGGCTGCAGCATTGGCTAATTAGCCCTGCCTTGGGGCTACCGAGCCCAGAGCCCCCAGAGCCCCCAACTGCTGCTCCTCTCCCTCCTCCTGCACAGGGTTTGTCTCCAAATTCGGGGAGTTTCTCTCCAAGAGGAAAGAGTGCTGTGGCTGCAAGCCAGAGCACTGCCCAGCTGCTGCAGGGAGAGCAGTGCCAGCTCCAAACCCAGCCAGGACAGCTGCCACGTGCTGCTCATTCACCAAATGGCACCTGGGCCTCTGCACAATCCCCTTTCACTCCTCAGTGCCTGGTCCTGGTGAAATAAATATAACATTCATTAGTTTTGGTGATTTTGCAAAGGTTAATGCTGAATTTAGCATGGATTTTCAGGTTTCTCAGGTGGCTGCTGGGTGCAAAGCCTCCCCGAGCCACAGCAATGGCAGGAATGCAGCTCAGAGCCAGCAGAGCAAACCTGATGTGAGCAGCCTGAAGGTGTCCCTGTCCCCTGGGTTTGGGTCAACAGCACAACCTGCAATTAAAACTTCCCAGCCAGGCAGGACCAGGCTGCTACTGTCTGATCCAACCCACACTGGATGGGAAAACAGGATTTAAAATAACCTTTAGGAAACACTGCAAATACACAGATAAATTCAGGCTGGGAAGTTGGAGAGCAGTGCTCCTGCAGAGAAGGGCAGGAATCTCTGTGGTGGGATTTGTGCACAGCTCAGAGGAGCTGGGTGGCTCCAGGGGCTTCAGTGAAATTCTAAATGTGCCCCTTTGCCCACAGCGAAATGGTGCTTTGCTCGGCTGGCTGCTGCTCAAAAGCAGAAGCCTGGGACTTCTGGGAGGTTTTTCTTTTCCCCTTTTCTTCAGGACGTTCTGCACTGAAGTCATTTTTAACCCAGTGAAACATTAACCACCGAGTGCTTCAGGACATTTCTGTTTGACACGAAACTGCAGCGGCTCAAGCGTGTCCCAGGGCAGAACTATTGTGCTGAAATCCATTAAAAAATATTTCTTTTTAACCCAGTGAGAAAACGAACGCATTGTGGGAGGCAGAGGGGTGGGAAGGGGAGCTTCACCCTGCAAATAACCCGAATTACGGTGTGATAGTTCTCTCTGTTCCAGCCTGCGCTCCTCCCACACCATCTAGTGGCAAACCAGAGCTCGGGAGCTTCCCAGCCCTGCTCCACCTCTGCCTCCCTCACACCATCTGCCACTCACTCCTTTATACAGGAGACATCTAGCGATCACCACGCTCATTGAAATTACTTTATTACTAAAATGTTTTTACATTTAGTAAAGAAAACCAACCTGCAAGCACCAGGCTGCTGCTCCTCCTGAAAAAGGAGGTGCAGAGGTGGCTTGGAGACAACCAGCCAAAGTTGTCCTAGTGCTCCTAAGTAGGCAGATGTTGTCACATCATCCAGATGTTTCCATCCAGTCTTGTTTGGGCTATTTAGAAGCAGCGAACCCTATAATTCAACATCTGCATCGGAAACACAGTTTTAGAAAAACCTATTGACAAAAACTTCTCCCCCTGGTTTCCAATAAAACTCTACAGCAGGTCCAGGAACAACTGCCACCCTTTAATTTCCCATTTTAAGCAGCAGGACAAGGCCTGTGCTGAGTGCTCTCCACTGTGAAGATACATTTCTCACTTACTCAGAAGCAAAGCAGGAGCAGCACATCCTCCAGCACTGTGGGATTTCCAGCAGCATCTCCTGGGGATCCCACAGGATCTATGATTTGCACACAGGCAGGAGGATGGAGCACCCAGCTCTCTGCAGATCCTGCTCTTGGAAACTTTATGAAACCAACAGGTGTTAAAAAAGTACAAGGAATAAACCCAAAATGAAACAAAAACCCTTCAGCTGATCAGGGACCAAACCTGGGTTTGAAATGAGGATCATCCTCAATGTCAGACCTTGGTACAGAATGAAACCACAGCTGTGAATATCAGTCATGAACAGGAAATATCTGCAGCAATACAATCCTTAAAGAGCCACAAGAACACACCAGAGCTGCCTGCTGTCCTTGGGGAAAACACAAAATACAGCATGGGGGGACCTCAACAAAACCCCTGATCCACCAGGATGGGAGAGCAACTCCCAAAACATGGAGCAAACCCCAAGTCTGGAAAGGGTAACAAAAACACAGAAACAAAAATGAAAATGTACTAAAATTTAATCATTCATAAAAGCTGTAATTTAATCTGTGACAGTAAAACACAAGAAGCAATATTAGAGTTGGTTTAGTATATTATATATTTTTGCTTTTAAAGCCATAGAAATCAGTTATCCCAGTTTTTTTCCTATAAAAGACCCATTTTTCCAAAGCATTATGCACAAACATTTTTAATTAGAATATAATGGCAGAATGAAAATAATGATATTCCGTAACTTTTAAATATAAAATGAAGTCAATGACTCAAAAAGTTATTTGTTGCAGTGAGTTCATAGGGAAATTTTGGATAATATATATCTATAGTTATAGATATAAAATATAACAGTGGAACATTTTTAGTGCTTGATGGGGAGAAATGATGATAAAATGGTCAATATGAATTTTAATTATAGTAGCAATCTCTAACATTTGAAATGCATCCATGCTCCTTGGGATAATCATATGCTAGAGTCAATTATATTTATTTTCACATCTGTTAATTGCTATTGCAAAGGAGGAGGAATATTGGCTTAAATTTCCAAGAGATATACACAGAGCAACTGCTTTTTCCAGGGACTGTGTGCAAACCATTTTTAAGATCTAAATTCTTCTCGTAGTATATAAAAAACAGGAGAAGCTTCTTCCGATATGTAATTCATTTCCATAAGGTTTTGAAGTTGGGAATGCTGGCACTTTCCATTTAGGCAACAGTTCTTCATTCCTGCAATCTGGAGAAAATAAAAAAAAAATACAAATAAAGGATGATGGAGGGACATTTCTTGTTGTGCTGCTGAGATCAGTGATCTCAAAGGCCTGAAAGCCACCAGCCCATGTCCACAGGAGCTCCTTGTTCCCAGAATTCAGGTTTGTTTCTAGGCACACAAAGCAGGAGGTGGTGGAAAGTGTCACTCTAAAGATGTTGTGTTTTATCACAGCCACAAAGCAGGGACAGACAACTGCCACCCTTCTGTCCCTGCTGATACCACAGGGCACACTCAGCTGGGAGCAGGGAGCCTCCAGGGGCTCTGGAATTCACCCTGTGAGAGCAACCTGGGCAGAGGGATTTCATCTTTGGTGTTCTGAGATGATCTTAAAGTCAAATGAGTCTGAGACCTCCTGAGCCTTAATCCAGCTGCAGCCAACAGGCAGTGAATCCAGATTTAGGGAGTGGTGGAGGGTGGAAGGAGATGAGCTCTAAGGTCCTTCCCAGCCCAAACCACTCCATGGCTCTGTGATTCCACCTGACAGAATGCAGAACTCCTTCAGCAGCTCCCAGTAATTCAGTGCTGCTGCACAAGGGATCCTGGGAAGGAGGGAGAGGGCAGAGATCACTTCCTGCAGGGCTGGGGAAGCCAAATTCCATCCTGGGTGAGCAGGAGAGATCACCTGAGCAACAGGAAAAGCCACTTAGAGCTCTTCAATTTCTTTTCCTGAAGCCACTGTCTCCCCATTTCCCCGAGCTGTCATTTGTGGCACCTCAAGCTGGGCTGAGAGAAGCTGAGAGCAGCCCTTGAACAGCCCTGCTAATGCAGAGCTCCTCTGCTCCTCCCCACCAGCTGGGCTGCCTCAGGGGCCATGGCCAGCAGGGACTCAGGCCTGGCACAGTCCCTGGGCTCAGAATTCAGCCCTGGAAGCCTCCAGGGAGCAGGAGTTGGTCTGTAACGCTGCAGGACAGAGCAGAGGCTCTGGTGCTCCCAGGTGACAGCCTGGAGGGTGACAGCCTGGGCAGCCTGCGAGGACAAGGGCAGCTGGCAGAGCTGGGCTGTCACCCAACCCTTCTCTGCCTCCAAACAGGGACATTTCTGCCCCAAACCTGGAGCCACAGAGCTGCTGTTTCCTTCCAGGAGTGTGACAGAACAGCTGTGAGCACACAGAGTTCCCTGCCAAGATACACAGGAAGATTATTTATAGCTCTGTCCAGCCTTGGCGTAGTTTTTTTGGTTGGGTTTGGTTTTGGGTTTTTTATGTTTGTTTTGGGGGTTTTCTTGGTGGGTAGCTTTTTCCTTCTGTGCCACTGAAACCCATGTCCCACCCAAAGCAATCTGAAGTGTCCCCAGAGCTCCCAGCACGGGGACAGCAGTGGCAGCAGTGACACCGAATTTGACCAAAGGATAAAAAGGAAGCACAAGTGGCCCTGGTGGCTCTGAGCTCAGTGTCACAAGGCAGAGGGAGAACCCAGAGGAGTCTAAGGAACTTCCTGCTCAGTCACAGTCCAGGAAGAGCAGCAGAGGGAAGGGGAGCTCAGTCAGGAGCAGCTCATGCCCTGCTCACCTGCCCCAGGCAGGACTGCAACACCTCTTACCTGGCTCAGAGCTGCTGCATGGTGGGAGCCTAAAGCAGCAGACATGATTTCTTTTTAGGCTTCTTCTTTTCCACTGGTGTTTTTCTATTTATCTGTCTGACCAGGTCATAAAAGATCTGCAAGTGAAAAAACACAGGCTGAAAAATCCAAGTAATGAAACATAAGCTGTCAAAACTGAGGCAGGCTGGGGAGCTGACAACTCTTTCCTCGAGGCTGCAGTTGCACAAATTCAATTAAACTGCCTGAATTTATTAAATGTTTCTTCATAAGCAGCTGCTTATGGAAGAAGAGACACAGAGCTCCCATCAGTGTGCAGAACATAAGGGAGCTGGAAACTCAGTTTATCACCAGCCCAGGCTCCAGAAGAGCACGGCAATGAAATGGCAACAATTTCCTTGCTTTGGAAAAGTGGGAGAAAACTCGGGAATAACAAAGGAATAACAAAGGGTTGTTTAAGACAGGCTCAAGGATCATCTCCTCCCTGGAGCCCAGGCTGGGGGTGTGCAGAGCCTGGAGCAGCCCCTGTGCAGGGGAGGACAGGCAGCCCTTCCCTTGCCATGGCTCTCCCAGCATCTGCCTGAACTCTGATATTTCCACTCAGGACAAGCCCAGGGCTCTCCTTCAGCTGCAGAGGTTTTGTGAACTCTCGTGCTGAGCTTGAGTTGTTTTCCCAGCAAGACTCAACCCATTTATAGCAAAATGAGCTTTGCAAAAATGCTTGGAGCTGGGTCACAGCATTGAGGAGAAATATTTCAACCTTCAGAGGGCTCCACCCTTGTCCTTGTTTACTTTTTTTCCCTTCCTGCAGTGGCTGACAGCTCACAAATTCTTGTTGATTCCAAAGAATTTCGGAAGACAAAGAAACAGTTTGTAACATACTGTAACAACTGAAATTTAAGTTTTTCCTTTCTCATAAATTAGATTATTTAGGTGCTAGCACTGACTGTGAGTACAGAAGTCTGCAACAAGGTTTCAGGAATGGCACCATCCCTACAAACAGTCAGTGTGCTGCAAGAGCATTGCAGAGGTCACCAGAAGGACACCTGATTCACTCTGGATTAAAAGCTTATTATCTGAAAGGTTTGATTCACATTCAGCAAATGCATGTAGGAATTTAACACTCTTTACCTAGCTTTTTAACAAACTTAGAAACTCCAGAAGTAGTGAGAAAGCAAGAATAAACCCCAAAATAATGCAAATGCTTCCCCAGCCCAGCAAGCAGCAGGACAAACTCCCAGTGCACTGAGCTGCATCATTCACAGTTTCTCTCTTTGATTTCCTCAGCTTTTGTACTTTTCATAACTAGAAAATTTAAACTGGCAGGAAACCAGAGAATGAAGATCACAATGAAACCAGAAACTCATCTACCAGATAATCATGATGTTCTCTCTGATGTGACCCAGGATTCCCTCAGGGCTGAGGGGATGTCAAACCCAGGCTGTGCATCTCCCCAGGACAGCCCTGGGCTCTGCTCCCCCCAGAACCTCCTTCCCACACAGGCTGGGCTCCTCTGCCTGCTGAGGGCTCACTCTGCACCCCAAACTGGAACTGCAGATCTGTCCCAGGCCCTGGGGATCTGTCTGCTGACTGAGCTGCTCATTGCTTCACTCCCAGCCCGTTCTACTCCAGCTCAGACACACACATAATCCCTGCTGGCAGCAGCGTGGCTCAGCTCTGCTGGATCCCTGAGCACTGCAGCCAGGCTAATCCCAGCCACAGGAGCTGAATTCACGGAGCCTGGAGCTCCCTTCCCTCTCCAGCAGCACATCCTGCTGCCTGCCAGATCAGCCCTGGGCTCAGTCCAAGATCCTGCTGCTCCTCTTATCACACACCCCCTAAACGGTCCCACTTATCTGCTGGCAGCAGCCCAGCTGAGCTGCACGGGGTCACCTTAGCTCTGTGCTGCAAACTTGGCCTCTGCCACAGGCTGATAATTCCCAGCACAGAACAAAAACTTGGTGCCTGATGTGGAGCAGAGCTCCCCCAGCACAGCCCCAGGCAGCAGGAAAAGGCAGCCCAGAGCACAGGGGGTCTCAGTTAAACTCGGGGAACTCCTCAGATCAACAGCCTTGGCAAGCTGGGGGCTTACAGAGGGCTGGGATGAGGTACCTACAGCCAGAAATTCAAATACTTCAAAACCAACACCACACAAGACAAGGAGTACAACAGGGCATAATCCATGTCCAGAATAGCAGCGGTTATCTTGACAAAATATTCTTTCCAAATAAAGTTTATCTAAGCTAAGAGTGATCCAACCAGCTGGGCTTGCTCAGGACCCTCTGCTGCTCACAGCCCCTGACACTCACCTGGGAAGTCACCCTCCCTTTACAGAGAAAAGGGAGCAAATCTCCTGAAAACAGACAGAAAGTACCTAAACACACTGCATGGCAACCCTTTCCTAGGCTGAGAATCCAGCCTCATCCTGAACCTTCCCAATTCAGAGCCACATGCTGGTTTAACATCTCATCCATGCTGGGCAGACACAGAACAGGAGGGACTCACCTCGTTTACGTTGATTTTTGACTTTGCAGACGATTCTAGAAAGGCACAGTTACACCACTGTCGTGCTAAGTTCTGCCCCTGCTCTTTGCCCACGACCCGTTCTTCCTCCAGGTCACATTTATTGCCAACCAGAATCATGGGAACCTGCAGAGGAGCAAGCAGGAGGGAGAGATCCATCAGCAAGTTCATGGACAGAGAGCTCTGTGCTGAGGAGGGGCAAAGTATGAAAAATGCAGTATGAAAAATGCAGTATGAAGTATGAAAACCAGTAAAAATCAGGAGCTCAGCAGAGCTGACAGACCAGGCTGGAATTCAGATGCCTGCTGGGAAAGGGTTGAACAAAGTTCACACCACAGACACCCTGGCGCACTAAATTGAACACACACAAAACCAGATGATAACATTTCAGCACAGTTTTAAGTCAGTAAAGTTTTATTTTCTGGTCTCTACACGGAGCACCATTCTAGTCCAAAACCTAATTTACTCCTGAAGTGCATTTCAGGCCTTTCCTGTGACAGAGGCTGAGCTGCTGCCAAAGCCCAGTTCAGGGACTTTCTGTCTTTCCAACACACACATGTGTTTTCAGACATACATTGCAGGCTTCAGCCCCTCTGACCTGCCTTGTCACCCTGCTGTCAAGCCACACAACAATAAATGGAAACACCTTGGAAAAGCACTGACATGGAGTGAGAAGGAACAGCCCTGTGCAGCCAAATATTCCCAGAGCCCTGAGCACAGCCCAGCTGCCTGTCCCACCCCAACACATCTCCCATGTTCTGCACACACAGCAAAGGAGATGCTCACAACAGGAACAAATACTGCTCACTGTTTACTGGCTTAGAATGATTAAAATGTCCAGTGAGTGATCACCTGGCAGCTCAGCTCCTGGGAGGACATCACTTCCCAAAAATCATCCCATGCAACATGGAAACAAACACTTGATTTCTGTTCAAAAGACCCAATCTGCACTCAGGATGCAAATGCAGGCAAGTCATTTGTTCAAGACAATGGTAAGTGGCATCTGCCCCTCTCCAGTCTGTCACAGCTGCAGCCCCCCCAGATGTCACAAACAGGTCCCAAGGAGGTGTCCAAGGCCAGGCTGGATGGGGCTGGGAGCACTGTGGGATAGTAAAGGGATGAGCTTTAAGGACCTTCTGACCCCAAACCACTCTGGGATTCTGTAAGACCTTAAACAGGGGAACAAAACCCACCCCAAATCTCTCCACAATGACCCCAAGTGCCCCCTCCCAGGTGCCATTTGCACACCTGCAGGGTGACAGGAGTGGCCCCAGTGCTGCCCCAGTGCCATTTCCCCACTGCACCCCCAGTGTGGGGCAGCTGCAGAGCTCAGGCTTTGCACACCTGTGGGTTTGGGGTTGTGCTCACCCTGAATTTGCTGTGACAGCTCTGGGGATGAGAGCAGAGCAGAGCAGGATGGTGCCACAGACCAGCACCATTTCCTGTTTCCCTTACACTGAGCAGAAGCAGAAAAAAGCCCTACAGAGCTGCTGATAAGGGTGTGCACCCACTCCATTTCCTCAAACATTTCATTCTTTGAGCAGAAAACGAGTCCTTTCCAGCTGGAAAATAAATCATTATCCGCTTCCTTTGGTCATTTACAACACACTGTGTGTTTTTAATCTACTCCAGTGTTAATACTAGTAGTCTCTTCCTGACACAGTTACACTCAAGATTAATTTTTGTCTTTAAAACTCCCAGCCATACCCATTTAAAAATGATCATTTTTATTTTTGAGAAATAAATTTTACTTAATACATCAGGAATTTGAAGTCACAGTACGGATGAAGCAAAGGCAAAAAAGCTCGTTTGAAATCAAGAGATCTACAGGATGTAAGTAATGTTGTTTTCAATCAAATCCCACCATTTTAAAAGACTGTGAGGCTTCCAGGACACGGGAAAATCTGATTTTGTGGTGCTCCTCAGCAGGTGTTGAGCCTCAAACAACAACACTGAAAACTACAAGGCTCTGGAAACTTAGTCAACACAAACCAAGAATATTCTTTGAAATAGACTTTGTAAGTAAACATACAGCAATTTGCAGGCAAACACTTTTGAAGCACTTGCAGAAATAAACCCAAACATATTCTACTCACATCTTCAGTGTCCTTAACCCGTAAAATCTGTTCCCGCAGGTCCTGTAGGTCGTTAAACGTGGACTGTGCTGTGATAGAATATACTAGTGCAAACCCCTGCCCATTCTTCATGTACAGATCCCTCATGGCTGTGAATTGCTCCTGCAGGCAAAGATTTTTTAAAGTAATTAGCTGGTGAATGCAGCTAATGAATAGTTACAAAGGAATACTTTTATTGTACTGGAGACACGAATATAGTGCCACACAGCATGGATTTACATATTTACCCCTCACAGAAACCCACTGAAGCATGGAAATTGAATAAAAGCACTAACACTCTCTTTCCCTTTGTTTTGGTTTTTTTTTTCCTCCTTAGTAGAGAAAAGGGCTTCTTGAAAAAAATGGGAAAAAGATGGAGAGCAGCAATAAAAACATCTCAGCAGACAGACTGAACTGCCAGAGCAAGCTGGACAATCCCAGCTCAGAGCTGCCTCAGTCCCACCAGGGCAAGGAATTTTCCCAGATCCACATCACAACAACTTCTGCTTCTGCTGTTGGGAGTTTCCAACACTTTCTCCATGACCCCAACTTCCAGGGAGCACCTGGGATGTGCTGCCAGCCCCACAGGGTTGGTTTGGTCAGGGCTCTGCCAGCTGCAGGTGACACTGGCACTGCCAAGGAGCCACCCTGGCACTGAGGGACAACAGGGGAAGGTGAGTGGCACAGGGGACACCAACCTTTGTGTCCCAGCCCTGGGGCACCAGCTGGCGACAGAGCTCTCCCTGGCACTCAGCACACTGTTTGGTTATTTAACAAAATCCTTCCACTTAAATTACTGCAGCTGATTTACTGCTCTTACTCGGGCAGGATTATCATTCTTAGCAAGAAACTCCCCAGCAAGGAGACAAAGAAATGCCACTTACTGTCCCTGCCGTGTCGAGGATCTCCAGCATACACTGTTGACAGTCTACCTCCACTTGCTGGGGAAAAAAGGAACAAAGAGCTCAGAGTGAATTGTCTGCAATGGGACAGGCAAGAGGGATCTCAGCTCAGTTTGTACTTGTGCCACAAAGCACCTGCACTGCCCAAGGCTGAGCAGCACTGCTGTTAGAGGATTAATTCTGCCCCAAGCAGGCATTTGGGTCAACTCACATGCTCCAGGACTGCCTTCATTAGAAAGGCTTAAACGAGCAGCTCACTGTAAACATCTCAACTTAAGTGAGATTGGAAATATCTCGACTTAATCCACTCTTACAAATCAAAGCACCTTAAAACTTTAATTTTTCTTTGCTGCTGCGGGAAAAGGGAGTAAGGAAGAGAAGAAAATGCGAAATATTTCAGGATCCTCACACTAGGACTTTGCAAATCTTCCATTCACTGAGAAATGTCTCGGATCTGACGAGGGTAATTCCAGGAAAGTCAAGTAAATTTAACAGCAGAACTCATACCACAATCTACATTTAATTATCACAGGCACGAATGTCACAAGTTTTTAGTGTATGTTTTGGTGCCTTTAATGCTGCTGACATTTCTGCTAATCCGTGAAACAATGGGTCACTTGACATCCATCCAGGGAAGAAAGCAGCTCTGTGGCTGGAATTACATAACAGCTCACAGATCCCACAAGGACTTCTGCTCAGCAATTCCTGCACCCAAAACAGCCCTGAAGAACTTCATATTCTTTGTGAGACTTGAAGGAAATAAAAATAGTGATATTTTACCTTTCTGTATGAGTCTTCTATTGTTGGGTCATATTTTTCAACAAAAATTCCCTGAACGAACTGTACAGTCTAGGGAGAGAGGAAAGAAAAAAGAAACCAAAGTGAGCTGAGCACAACCAGAAACATTCACCAAGGAGTACTTTAGAAAAAAGTAACAACAGTAAAACTGCTCTGCTGTTAAAAGTCAATAGTGAGGACCAGAGAAAAGGACATAAAATTACAATTCTGAGAACAAAAATTGTGTATTTTCTGTTAAAATCACTTTACTCAAGCATGTTTTCAAAACTTTTTTGCACATCAACTGTTTGCTTGCTTTTCTCAGAAAAGATGATATCCTCAAAAGTGCCTTTACTCCACTGCCTGTGCCTTTAGAAGAATAAAAACCCCCAAATATGGGAGAGCTGACATCTCAGCAGAAGCACTGGCAACCTGTGCAGTGCAGAAAATGCACATTTCAGTGCAGATGAGCCCAGAGGCAGAGTGGAGCTGCTGAGGATTGCAGAGCAGCAAGTGCAGCCTGGAGAGCCTCCAGGAGAGCAAAGCACTGAAGGAGGAGCCTCACTCCATTCACAGGGGAACTCCTTCCTCCCTGCAATTATTCAAAGCAAATCTCCTCAACATTTCCCACTGAGTGTCACAAGGATGTGACCGACCCTGGACAGCCCAGCTCTGTGCCTGCTGTGCTTTGGCTTCTGCAGGACAGGCTTTTCCTTCTCCTCTGGGGGGCAAAGCTCCTTTTTCCTTTTCAGCCACGCTCTCACCTACAATAATTTGCAGTAAAGCAGCACAGGAGTGTCTGAAGATTTGGGTGACATTAGTAAAACAAGGTGGTGTTTATTTGTGAAACTGAGAGCTGAGATCCCAGCACACAATTTTGTCTCTTGAAAGATCAACAAACACACCAAATATCTTTTGCCAACTGAACCTTTCACAAGTTTTATACACAAATTCTGCAAATTTGTGAGAAAAGTCTCAGAAGACACATCTACCTCATTTAAAAATCATTCTGTATCACTAAATAAATGCATTTTACACTCTAATGAACAAAGTCTCTGCTTCTCTAATATTTTCTTGTCACACTGAACAGTTGTCCCAGTCTGCCTGAGGTGACAGATTTCAGCAAAACCATTACAGTGAGGCACTCCTAGTAACATGGATCACAGTGATACAGCAATAATAAACCCAGCAGTCAGAACTGTAGGTTCCAGATTGTGTTTCAGGATTGTTTCTGTGTATTTCAGCATGCTCAGGTTGGCACAGCTGCTCCCCAAAAAGGTCCAGAGAAGGCTGCTCTTTGCCAGAGGCTCACACATGAGCACTGTCACATCTGTCCCACTTTATTTGGGAACTCTGTGACCCAGCCTTGAGTGTGAGAATGTGACAAACCACTCCTGACATGTAATACTCTTGATCTCTGATGTACTTTATTTTTATTCATGATAGGTGAAAAGAAAGGCCAAGGGAGAAGCTACAAATCTGGGGGTGGTTTTGGGTTATGTATAGATGCCAAACTTTTAGAACTTTCCCTTAGTTTGGGTTGTGCAGCCCAGCTTTAGTTTCCAGTAAGACTTTGCACCACTGGACAGTCTTGTAAATAGTGTGACCCACTGCCACTCCAGAGGATTTTTAGCCTCAGAAATGGAGATTAAACTGCAGTACAGGAAACAAAAGTTGCTAAACAACTGTGACTTTCTAACTGTGAAGGTTTCCTGCTATTCCATCACCCTTACCAGAAGCACCATCAGCACTGCATTGGCACAGAAGAGTTAAAACAACAAGGAGGATCTGCAGTGAAACAACCCCATATTGTCATCTGCACTCTAATGAAAACAGGGCTGGAAATGAACACCAGGCTCTTTGTTGCACAGGTCAGTTCATACAGTTGGAAGAATGAAATTTAAAGTGGCCTCCAGATTATTTTAAATCCCACCTTGTAACCTCTCCTTGCTAATGCTTGTAAATAAGTACACAAACACTTTGAAAGCCATATATTATCCACTAATTGGCACTTATTGTGCTCTTATCAACATAATGGATCTATGCTGCATATGAATTACCAAATATGCTGAGTTAGCACCCAGACTGTCAAGAAGAATTTAACTTTTGTTTACCAGATTATTTGAGTATTTGCATTTCAGCTGTTAAAAAGGTCAGTGATGGTGCTGACTCAGACTTCACATCACAAAGAAGGAAATTCAAGTATGTCAGATGCTGAGCAATTTATATTTACAGCATACTACTAAGTGCCTCATTTCACCTAGTGAGTCTTTCAGCGTTACATAAGAATATTAAGATAATCAAAGAAGTGGTGGGAAAAGTAATACAGATTGTTTAAGCTGCCGTGGAAGAACAGATCTTATAAAGAAATTACACCCTGTAAACACCTTGTAAAGATTAGGATGGGATTGCTGAAGGAGAGCATCAAATTTGATACATAACTGAATCATCTCTCCTCCTGCTCTCCTGCAGGTGGATTTACCAGGATTATCACCTGGTTGTACCAGCAGACTAAACAGGGCAGGACATGAAAGCTGCTCAGCCACTATCCTGTCTGTGACAAGGAACATTGCAGTTCCTTGTTGTAGATAACTTTACACTTGACCAGTTCTTTGCCTTTCCATTGGAGAGAGCTGCTTGACTGCTGAGTGATAAATGGGTGCCACAAGTCTCTCTTACAATGCTTTGCTATCAACTCTGCTATGTAAACCTCTCCTCAGAAACAAGACAAGTACTTAAGGAGTGCAAAGTGTCATCAGTCTGTTGCTCCCTCTGCTCAGCACAGCTGCAGATGGATTCTCAGTGCTGCTGCTCTGAGCCCAGGTGCTCACTGGGCATGGAAAACCTGCAGCCTCCAAGGTGTGCAAGGCTGAACTCCCTAATTCTGGGATTGATTCCAGCCAGACTCGCTGTGCCAGTGCTGGTTGGGCTTTTAATGCTCACAGATATTCAGCCATGTACAATACAAGCCATGCAGGAAGCAGACATGAAACACTGATTACCACAACAGCAATTAATCACCTCTCCAAAACCATGACATCCTCCACAGCTCTCAGCAGTGTCACAGTGGCTACACAGAAGTGCTGACACATATTCAAAATCATACCAATTCCCCACAGCATCAGCAAGCTGCTCTGCAGTGACACAGGCAGTGTAAGGGTTTCAGAAGTGCTTCCCAAACTCACCAGAGCAGACTTGCCCACACCTCCTGAACCAAGGACCACCAGCTTGTACTCACGCATGGTGTGGTCTGTGCAGAGAGCGACAACCTGCAAGGCAGGAGAAAACCCAGCAGTTAAACACACACAGCTGGGACATTGTGTCCTGAAAGCAGCAACACTCCCTTCACCCACTGCTCCTGAGAACGAGAATGTCTTTATTAACACCTCTGGGTTTCATGCTTCCACCTGGACACCCAAGCTGAGAAGGTCACTCTGACAGCCCAGGTTAGAGGGGATGGGCAAAGCTGGATCCCTCAGCCTGGCAGTGCTCAGAGAGGAACAGGATGGACACACCATGGGACAAACCCAGGTCCCAGCTGTGCCAGGCACCACGAGCTGGCACTGCCTGTCCTCTGCTTCCTCAGCATTTCATGGCACCAACCAGTGAGTATGGGACAAGAAAATTAGATCAGAAAGATGCAAGTCCAGAGGTTTCCTTCTCCCCTCCACCCCCAGCAGGGAGGGATTTAGGTCAGTGTTTTCTCTCTGGAAAAGGTCAGGCCCAGCGTACAGCTGCCAAGCAGAGCTCTCTGCCCGACCAGCACAGACTCTGCCTTTTTATGGAAATCTTGCAACTCCCTCAAGTCACTACGCAGCACCAGAAAACTTCTCCTTCTCCTCGAGATTCCCTGACAAATAAGGCAAATGACAGAGCTGGTGATAAACACTTTACTCTGTGTTTACACGAGAAGGCAGGCTGGGCTGTCCCAGCGCCGAGCTGCGGCAAACAATGAGCTCAGCACGAATCCTCCTTCCGCACGGCCAGAGCTTCCTTCCCAAGTAAGGCTGCACACAGCAGGGCTGGAGCCTGGGCAGCCTCTGAGCCATTCCAAACCAGCGTTTCCACTGGATTTATGGGTACTGGCTACAGCCCGTAGAAATAAAAACGTCTTCCAAGGAGTTTGATAGAGAAATGCATCACCTTGTCGCTGCTGTGAACAAGGCTGTGAAGAGCAGGGGTTGTATTTTTAGCTTTGCTATGTGGACAACTCCCTGACAATCTGCATCTCGAGTTTATGTAATCATTAAATCGGGACAGGTTCTCTCTTCTGGAATTTCAACTCCCAAGGGGAAGATGTAGAACAGAGCCAAGTGGAATCCCATGTGCTGCTGCTCACATCATGGTCAGAGCTGCATCAGGACCTGGAGACCCTTCCCAAACATCCAGTTCCCTGCTCACCTGCATCAGGAACTGCAGACCCTCCCCAAATATCCCACCTTAGCCCTCAGCCACAGCCTGACCCGTGGGCTGAATGGCACACAAGCACAGGTTTAAACAAAAATTTAAAAACCCCACTGGAGAGAGACACACAAATTTCTGTGCTCGGTTCAGCACAGTTAAGCTCATTTTTAAGCCAGAATAACAGCAGTAAAGGACTTGCCTGTGCTGAGGCTCTCTGCAGTCACAAGGCTGAGCTGCCCCTCCCTCAGCCAAGCCTTGGAGAGGCAGGAAAGCTCAAGCTAGCAGTGCAGCCCAACATTCTAAGCACCTGGAGGAGGTTTTTCTTCAGCTCTTGAAGCCCATGTGAGCTGCAGCTGCCTAACTGCAAATTGTGAAATCAAGTCAAACTGGAAGGGGTTTTCCAGAAGCTGTTTAAAAGCAGAGCAGGCAATGTCTGTGCTCTCTAGGACATTGACAACAGTTTTGGCTAAATTCTGGGAACTCTAAGCTCTTCTGCTTGAACATTTCCCTGAGAAGTAACATTCACTTCCTTTCTTTCAAAAGTCACGATTTTGAATGGGAAGGAGAGGGAAATTCCAATTAACAATGATTTTCCCCTTGATAATCCCTAGAAATTAAAAGGTGATGCATTTTTTATAAACCATAAATACAACTTATTGATCCAGTTTGTCTTCATTTTCCTACAATTCCTCAGTCAGTTCCACCAAAGAAAACCCAGAAAGCAATCAAGCTAAGGGTTAAATTTAGCTGTGAACTATTTCACTTCTTATTTATAGTAGAAAATACTTGTGGGAAAGTTTTAGCTGGGAGCAGTACAAGAGTAACTTCTCATTTCTTCTCTACAGTATTTGCTGATTTTTTTTTTTCAGGTGCAACAGGAAACCAAGCTCCTGAAAGGCACGAGCCTTATTACTGCAAACCCCACATGCCTTAATTATCTTGTAGCTCTTTCACAAGTATGTTAATGTTATCTGTTTATACAACATGAATAGAGTGCTCAAGAAATTACTATGCTGCATCCCAGCCAACTTTTCATTTGGCAACTGTTGAAGCCCACCTAAATACAGTCAGACACAGCAGCATTCATCTCCATCCAGAGCTCTCTGTAGTAGAGTCACATGCTGGGAAGCAACGGCTCCATTTCAAAATGGAATTAAATTATGGGTGCTAAGTGCTGCTTTGGAGTCAAGAAAGGAGTATGATCACTAAGGAGTGTAAAAAAAATAACAGTAAATGTTGTGAAACTGGTCTCATTAGTTCTGAATGCTGTGGTGCAAAAACTGCAAAAGCTGAGTGTCTCCTTGCTCGTGGTCCCTTTTTGCAGGCACAGCCACATGGCACAGAGCTCGTGTCTCACCCCATCACTGCCCTGAGCTGCAGCTCCCTCTGCCCATCTCCTCACTCTCCAAACCCCCCAGCATCCCCTGCAGAGTCATAAATCATAAAGTTCTTTCATCCATCATCTTGAAAAACTTTGCTTCTACACCATCAAACACCTGCTGCAACAGAATTCATCTCTTTTCTGTATTAACAGATAAAAAATATTCTGCTATCACCAACGCTGCCCAGGAAGAGACAGAAATGGACATTGATCTATTTGCAGCATCAGCCCCAAGATGCTCAGCTCCCTCCTGACAGAAAAGCAAAGGGCTGTGCCCAGGAACAGACAGAGGGGAGAGGAAAAGCTGCAGGATATTTGATTCAATATCCAAGCCAAGGCAGTGCAGACAGAGGATCCCTGTGAAGGAGCAGGGGGTGAATGCAAACACAGCTGAAGCTCTAACCTGAAATGTGGCTCCCACTCACCTCTCCTCAGCCAAGCCCTCTCCAAACTGCACAAGTCATCCTTGACCCTCCTGCAGCCCAGGGCTGAATCAGGGCAGGAAGAAGCAAAACGTTCAGGGTATTTCCCAAGCAGCGGAAGAAGCAGGCAGAGGCTGGGGGAGGTGGTGAGGGGAAGGGCTGAGGCACTTCAGGACAGAAACCTGAGGCAGAAAGGAGCTGCTCCTGTTATTTCAGCAGCTCATCTAGAAGTTTGTCATTGGGTGGTGGGAAGAGAGAAGCACAAACCAAGATAAGCAAGCACAGCACTGAAAGAGAGTGAGTGCAAGAACTTCACTGATCAATTATCCACTCAAATGTTCACAGAAATTTCATTTAAAGTACATTGAAAACACTCAAGAACTCTTACCTTGGCATAAAAGATCTCTCATCAGTGTTAGCAGCTCTATTGAAGATTCTTCCAGGCTCCCCACAAGGAACTGGGAAAAAAAAAATTAAAAGAGTTAGTAATTTTCCAAGTGTCAGCATTTGCAAAGCATCTCTGTAGTGCTTAAGCCAAACCACTCTGTTCCTGTGGATTTCTCCTCCCTAGAATACTCCAAGGAAAACTTCATTTACAGAAGACAAACTGAGGTCAAACTAACCATGTTTGGGGTTGCATCAAGTTCACAATTAATTTTAGAAGATGAAAACTTAGTACAGAAAGCACTATCAGAAACAGAAGAAAGATGTTCAGAGCAGCCCAATGTCCTGATGATGCTATAGGGGAAAACATCACTTATCTGCTCCCAATCAGCATTGCCATGGTAAAATCCAATGTAACACCAACAAAGCACAATTATTTTAGGGAATCCATCAGGTTTGTGGCAGGGGGTGGAATGAGATGAGCTTTAAGGTTCCTTCCAACCCAAACCATTCTGGGATTCTGTGACAGTCCTTGAGAGCAGGACAACTCCCAGCAGCACTGTCCCCCTGCCTCAGGAACCTGCCAGCTCCTTGTCCAAGAGTTTCAGAAGGCTGAGACACTTCCAGCATCCCAAGCCTTTGTTCAGCAACACTGAACAGCAGCAGCACTGACACTTCAGACAGCAACCACAGCACTGGCTACACCCTGCTGCTGTGAGAGGCAAAGGGTCCTCTGTCTTGTAGAGGTTCAACACTTTATCCTTTCTTTTCAATGGATAAAAGAATCAATTGTTCCTCTGGAATCACAGGAAGTTTAAATTAAAACCTAGTAAGCTGTTTTTTGAAAATATTTCTTTTTAGCAGTCTGCATCCAACACTTTGGAGCCACCTTGGAGTCACAGAAATTAAAATTGTTTAGAAACAGATAATGAAGCCTGGGACAGTGGAAGGTGTCCCTGGCCATGGCAGGGATGAGCTCTGAGGTCCTTCCAACCCAAACCATTCTGAGATTCCATGGCTTTCCATGAAGGCTCTGCCAGCCCCAGCTCCAGGGCTGGGGACAGACGATGGCTCCGCTGCACTTGCACTCCAAAAGCACAGCCTGAGTGTAAATGAGGGTGAGAGAAAAGGAACAGAAAGAAGTGAGGCACAGAAAGAGCAGCACAGAAACCACAGCAGCAGTTCCTAGAGACAATGTGAAACAGCCTCTCAAGGTGCAGCTCCTACAGCCACGAGCACTGCTGGTGCTTTGTTCTCTGCTCTGCCCCAGAAAGATGCACTGGGATAGAGAAATGTAGGGAAAGATGTCCTGGGAGAGAGGAGAGAGGCAGGGAGCAAGGACCACTCACCTGGCTTTAAGGAAGGAAAAACAGAGTAACTCTTGGCTTGCTCATCACTCACACCTCCCTTTTTCTGATCTGCACCAGCAGAAACCAGAACACTGAACATTTCCAAGGGGGAAAGTGGCGTCAGCACTGTGCACATTTGGGAGAGAAGCACAGATGTCTCTGGGAACTGGAGGAGCTCTGTCAAGGCTGGCTGTGCCACTCCTGTGGCTGTGCCCTTCCCACTTCCCAAACGAGAGGCAGATTCTTGGGATGCTGCAGCCACACGTCCTGGTTATTTTTATCCTGGCAGTTAAATACTGAATCGTGGCTACTATAAACAAACCTGTTTAATTTTCGACTTGTAAATGTTCTCTGTGCCAGTTTTTTTCAGTTACTATAAACTAGGCCACGGAAAGGGGTGGATTGTCTTTTTTTAAAAGTGTCAACTAAACATTGCTCAAGACTCTACCAAAATCCCTTCATTACTCAGAGCCGTGTTGGCAAAACAAACCCAAACCCAGCACTTCTGCGAGGGGAAGATTTACAGTGATCAAAACCACACTTCAACTGACAGATTCCCTCCAGAATAAAAAAACAAACAGAGAATGATGCAGTAGTGAAGGCTGGAAACACCAGCCCAAGGATCTCCCCTTGGCTTGAACCAGCCAACGACAGCTCCACTCACCACCTGCTCCCTAATTTGTTCTACACCATGTTCTGAGATAGTAAATTACCCAATGAAGTCGAAAGCACATGAAATATTTCTCTAATGCTCATCAACGCTGTCATCAATTACGCAATGGTTACATGTAGGCTGTGCTGGGAACAGGGGTGGTGGATCCCAAATGAAAGGGGGTTAGTCTGGAAATCCCACAGTTCCTGAGCAGGTACCTCCCCTGAACAGCAGCAAGACAAACAATGTCATGGATCATCCTGTTAGTTAGCAGGGAGTTTATTTAATTAATGAAAATCACTGCCATGGACTCACTTGTTCACAAAACAAGCCCTTTCCCCAAGGCAGTCAAACTCCCTGGCTTTGGGATAGAGGGAAAACCTCCTCCACCTTTCCTGGGGCCACCAACAGCAGAAGAATGAAGAGAAAAACAAAAGAGGAAAAGACCAGACTAAGCAGAAAGCAGAACTTCAATGTGACTTCAAAAGTACGGTTTGACAAACTTACATTCCCAGACTCTGCATTTATTTTCTTACTCATTATCACTGCAGTACCTGACACCAAAGTGTGTTTTATATATTAACATTACATAAGAGGTAACACTTTATAATTTGTGCCAGGAATCTCAGCCTCAGTTTTGTAAATTTAACAGTAAAATCATTATCATTTCCACTGACTGCTTTCAGCATCAAATCAAATACCAATCAAGGCAACAAAAGTGTAATTAGCTATGCACAGGCCTGCTGTAGGGTGAGTCACTGACCCCACTGGTGCATTCCTGATGCTGCAACACACATGCTGCCCCTTGTCCAAGTCATCAGTAACTTAGGTCTAAATATATTTTCCTTTCGTTTTTCAGGTAACAAATAACCCCAAAAAGACACAGCAAGAAGCACATGCAGAAAATAAAGCTGGTGACAAGCCAAACAAGCAAACAGGTTTTTGAGAACACAAGAGAACAACACTGGCCAGAGGTGTTATGTGAAGAGCTCCATCAGAAAAGGCAGGAGAGCAGCCTTCAAATCTCACATCATTCCCAAAACCTCCAGGCCCAGCCGTGTGCCCCTCTGAACCACATCCCAGTCCCCACTTTCTGCATCACTCTGCACCTCCCTGGTGCTGGGAGGTTCCTGAGCCAGAGCCAGAGCCATAAAAGCCTGGGCAGAGAGTAAAGTCCTCTAGCAACAGAGTCCTTCCGACTCCACTGTTGTGCTGAGCTGGAGCTTGGAGCAAATTAACTGCAGCCCACACAAACAGGGCAGAGAAACAAACTTCTTGGAAAACAGCAATAATTCTGTCATTGGAAATAGTCATTTTGTGCACAAACACTCTGCCATTGATCCTCCCCAGCCTGTAATCTTTTGTGCAATCAGCTTCACGCTGAACCTGCAATTTCAAATCACATAATGTTAACTTCTGTGGAAGTGACTGCCTAATTATTCATTGGAAATTGCTTTGCTATAGAAGCTCTCCAGGCAAGGAACAAGGGCTTGGGCAGCTAAAGCCTGCCATGCTGAAACGGCTAATTTATTTTTTGTCCTATTGGTCTGCACTTGCAGAAAGTTGCTAGGGACATGTGCCAGCCAGACAAAGGCAGGGGAAAGGAAGCCAGCAGCCCAACACACACTGCATCCCCAAATTAGAACAAAGCGCTACGTCAGTGGCTGGAGCTGGCAGCCTCCCCTCCGGCCGGACTGCGGCACTCTGCAAATTACTGCTAACGAGCCTGAGCTGCAAACAGGACACTGCCACCTCACCGAGCACACCGGGGGCAAAACACACTTTGCTCAATTACCAATGTCTAGAACAGTTGGGCAGCAAGGGTTCTGTGGTCACAGGTGCTCCCAAGCAATGCCACAGCTGCATTCACCATTTCCCATCCAGCCCCACTGGAGGAGTTCAGCAGAGAGGTTCACACCATTCAGGAGGGTTCTCCACAGCTTTCTTTGGATGAAAAAATGAAAGAAAATACTTCCTCTCCCACTTCCTCATCAGCCAAACATGTCAACGTTAAAGGGCATCACCACTAGGCACAGCAGCCGTTCATGGGACTTCCTCCATCTGCTGTCTACCACATCCACAACTTGCCACTGATTTTTAAACCCTATAAAGCTTTTTTTTTCCCTCTCCATTTTCTTTAGAGGAAAAAATATCCTGACCTTTTATAAAAGAGATTAAATTCCAGACAGACCTGAGGAGGCTCAATCATAGCAAAAGACCAACTCCATTCTACGTGGTAGGAATAATTTGTTGTGCTGATAGTAGCTTGGCAACGTTCTCCACTATTCTTCCTGGTTTATATAATTAAGAGTAAATAAGTGACATGAGGTAAATAGATTGTCCCTGCAATTTCAGCTTGCACTTTAATTATTTCATTTCTGCAGAAGCAGTGACCAGATATTGGTTATAAAGACCAGTTTGACCTTACTTGGTCTCCAGCATAAAAAATTTAATGGAGAGACAAAGCTTCCAACCCACTAAGGGTTCTTTGAAACTTCTCAATAAAACTGGATTTTCTTAAAGGTCCTTCCAACCCAAACCCTTCCACGATTCTGTGATTTATACCCACCACTGATAAATCCCAGGACCAATGCAAAGCCTCTAACCACGGGGCACTTCCCAGCTCTTCAGGAGACCTGGCCAACTCACAAATTCCAGAAAACACTGAGATTCTTTAAATCTCCCCGGCAAAGCTGCAATAACCAGTGTGTGTGCTCAGACCCTGGATCTGACCATGCAGCCCATCCTACAGGTCAGCTCTGCAGTGCAGCCCAGAGATTTCCCCAGCCTGGAGTGTGGCAGCCACCAGCACCAAACCCCCTGTTCCCACGCAACTGCCGCTCGTTAAACGCCTCTTTGAACAACCATTTCCAGAATGAAAAGCCCCACTGACCATATGGCCACTTATTAATACTACATTTGTTTATCAGTTTAAATACACCCCCTACAGCAATGAGCATCCATGTAATGAGGACTTAAACACAGCTAACAAGGGATGTGTTTGAGCTCTGCCAAGTAGGACTGCACCTCCTGAATGCTTTTCATGGCAGATTTTAAGGCTTGATAGGAACCTGAATAGCAGTAAGCTCACAGAATTAACTTCAAATAGAGGGAAAAGTAACAGTTTCATTACGTTTCGTAAAGAAATTAAGTTATTTAATGTGGCGCTTAATCCTTCAGTATTTAGCTCAGCCTCTTAATGCTGCTTCCTGGAACCTTGGGGCAGAGTGGGGGTGGAAACTGAATTTTCTTTTACAGCGAAAATGAAACTTTCTTCTGTGTGAAGGTTTTAACTGAGGGAATATTCAAATACGTTATTAACACTTCAGTGCTGGAGCGAGAGCTTTGGGGCCAGGGGGCTTATAACCAAACCACTGCCAGCCCTGGCCTCTGCACTGGGGCTTCTCTGAAGTTTTTTAATCCTCCTGAACCTACTTAAAAGGGCAAAACTCCTTTGACAATTCATCCTGGAATTTCCTTTATGGAGAAGAAAAGGTGACACTAAAGGAAATAGCTCCGATAGTTTAATCAGTTTTATATGAGCCACTTCAGTATTTATAGGTCAAGCTTGATTACAACCAAAATAGACAATTCTCCAGCTGCCTTTAAAGAGCAAGAAACCCCAAAGGCAGGGCAGTGAGAGCCCTGAGCCCAGGGAGAGCTGAGTTTGACTCACACGGAAGGGAGGACACATCAGCCTCTGCTTCCCCTCCACCTCATCAGCACCATTCAAACAGCAACAAAAAAGGGCTTATTTTTAGAATAAAGTGTCTTTGAAATGATAAGGCGTAGGGTGAAAGGGAAAAAATCATCTCTCCCATATTAGTATGTAAATTTGTCACACACGTGGCCTGGGGACAGCGGGTTGTGCACTCTGAGCAGGACCTGGGAACACAGCACACCTCCTCGGAATGTTGATTGCCATCTCCCAGCATTTCTGTGCTTTCCTGGTGGTGAGAACACCTTCCCACCAAAGTTAAAACTGCCAGTCATCTGTTTTTTCTAGAGTAAATCTGCAAGTACAGCACCAGCCAAACCATGCCTGCAGAATGGTACTATCACCACTGATTTTCAAAAAGTTCCTAAATATATTTCAACTTCTGCCCACGGAGACGCAGTGGATGTGAACTTGGCATGAAAAGGACAATGAAAGTTAGAGTATCCCAGCTCCACAGCCACAATTCTCCTGACACCTGCTAAGCCCATCACCCAGCTCAGGTTTGCTTTATGCTAAATGGATTTGGACTCAGAATTGTGCTTGTGACTAGGGCTTGGACAAACAGTTCATTTAACAGAGGCTGCAAAGCACTGAAATTACAGAATAAAGGAGAAGACCCACTTTCTCAGAATCATACTGCCGAGGAAAGTGCCCTGGAGCATTACAACATCTGTTTGATCATTTTAAATTGGATTCCTGAAAAAGCTTTGACTGCATTCTAGTGATCGATAACCCAATGCAGTGTAGTCACAAAACAAGGCAAAGCCATAATAATATTGTAATCTCTACAACTTCATAAGTGATCTGATGAGTTAAAAGCCCTAAATTAATAAATATTTCATGAGAAAGGCTGTCTGGAACCACTTCAGCCTGTATCTTTAATCCTAGTGTTATTTTCAGCTACAATTAGTGTTACAATCTAAAGCAGAAAGCAACAATTGGCTAAATTTACTTTATCTTCCCCTGTATTTACTTCATAAACCCATCAAGCTTTCTGTTCTTCAGGCCTGATACCCAGTAGGTGTTACACAGCACAGGACTAACAAACACATCAAATCTCAGGGCAAAGCAAGATGTGCTGGAATGAGCCTGTGGCACAAATAAAGGAGAATTGCGCCAGAAATAGCCTTACCCAGTGAACTATGAGTTACTTTTAACTATCACGTGGTGAGTGGCATATAAAAAGATATTATTCTGCATGTCAGCTGTCTGCAATGAAAGTTTTCCTCTTCTCGGCTGCCCCTCCCTACAACTTCAAGTTTATTTGCATGAGAGAAAAGAATATTACATAAAAATACAACATAAAAGGCACTGCAACCAATACATCCAGATGAACTACTCCTCCCACGTCCTCCATGCTTTCCACATTAAGGGTCTATTTCCAACTAAAAATGTGAGAAATGCCTGATTCCACACAGATTCTTCACTTGGACAAAACCCTTGCAGAGGCAGGGAGAATCACAGCCCCAGCTGCAGCCTGAGATGCTCACATCCATCACGAGCTCATTGCACTGCCCTGGCTTCACACGCAATACCCTGATTTAAACATGACAAGTTCACATTTTTTCAGTATTAGAACACTGCAGAACACAACATCATTGAATCCAGCAAATATTTCAACTTAAAAAAAACCCCAAAACATTCCAGGCAGCCTTGAATCTGCAGTTGTAGCCAGTGACAAGTGAAATGCAAGTGTCTGTTTTCCTGCAATGCTCCAGCAAGCAGCAGTTATGCAACACAGCCCATTGACAAACACGCTACTAGTTGCAGTATTTTCCCAAAAAGCAGGGGTTTTGACAAAGCAACAATCACCTACTACAGAAATGCTCATCCTGCTCCTTACATTAAGCATATTTCTGGGTGTATTTTGCCTCACTAAAGTGATTGATTAGTAAAGATTTTTGCAGCCCTGGGACAGCCACTGCTGTGGGCACATCCAGACCTCTTGCTCCAGTGCCCCAGATGGATTTAAGCATTGTCCATCTTATCAATATGCAAAACTCAAAACCACAATGCCTCAGGGCACCTGCTCAACAGGACTGCCATTGCCTGGCTCCCCACATTTTAAGTCAAATAATGTGAAATGGGTGAGAAAGGCAAGGCAACCACCTGCAGCCCTGGAGATTCCTTTTTGGCTGTTGATCCTGTTACCTGCTTCTCCCCTGGTGTAAAAGCCCTGTGCAGGGTCAGCCTTTCCCTTCAGACATGATTTTGTTCATCAAAAGAAAGCAACCAGCACTTTTCAAAACATACCAAGTCTGCTTTTGTCAGCATCTGGATTTCTCAACAAAAAGAAAATCCAATCTGTGTCTTTACCCAGGTTCAGGTCAAGCCACTGCAGCTGTAGGGAGGAAGTGCCTGTTCAGGTATAGCAGGTATTTCCCAACTGCCAGCACCCCATACCTGCTGGAGCACAACACACATCAAAACATCAAAACACCATCTTTATGTGGCCACGTTGGGGTTCAGCAGAGCCACCCGACCTGCTCCAGCAGCTGACACGGTGAGAAAGAGCCTCAGCCCTGCCCTGGGCATTCCTGCCACAGGAGAACAGCACCAGGCAGTGCTGAGCTCACCTCAACCTGCTGTGCTGCCTAGCAATAGAAAGGTTACAGATAAAGCCTGACAATATAAAGGACACAGACCCCAAAATGACTGGAGATCTACATCATGGATGGGTTCTGGTGTCCCATTTCTTCCCACACACATCTCAGAGGATCTTCCCACAGCCATGAATGCAATTTGAGTTTAAACACACCATTTCTGACTAGGAATGTAATACTCAGTGGTTCCTCCTTGAGCACCACCCTCCTTCCCACAGCCTCCTCATCTTAGTATCGTTAAATGGATTATGTTAGACAACCTTCATTATCGCAGTATTTACAAGGGAAGAAGTGATCTCTCAGTAACCAGTTCCTGTCCCTTCGCAGATCAAAACTTGTTTCATAGCAAACCTGGAGTGCAATGGCACCAGAGGTGCAGCACAAAGTGCTTCAGTGTAAAAACCAGGTACCCAGTCAGCTGTGTCCTGACTGATGCTCTGCTGTCACTGGGTCCCCTTTTCTTCAGAGGGGAGCTCAGAAAACAGGCATTAATTAACAAAATTATGCTATCACAGGAAATAACAGGAAGCTTCTGATAATGAGCCATTTAGCTCCGAAGGGTTTCAGTCAGACACGTCAAACCAGCTCACAGAGGATGTCAACAGCCACCAGCAACAAGCACAGCCAGCTGAAAAACAACCAGCAGAGACCCTCAATTGGTTGCAACAGAAAGGCAGCTCGATGTAACTCCCATAAATCCAGGCTGGTTCTTGCAAATAACAACCTGTTACCTCTGAGGACAGAGAGCAAATGCCTCCTGTTTATCCAGCAGCCAGAATAAGGCACAGGTCACGTTCTTCCCTGCTGTCACAGGCAGAGCAGAGTCACCACGTCACCTCTGCTGCAGCACAAGGCTGAAGGATGCTGCCCTAGCTCAGGTGTGTCAGGAACTGCAGTTCCTTGTTCTCAGTTCCTTCCCTCCATCAGCAGTGGTACTGCACAATAAAAGGGTATCTTCTTCACACTTACTTTAATCCTCTCTCTTCTGGTGTGACAGTTCTTCAATTAACCAATACAGATGGTTTTTCCAGTCTAATACTCATGCTGGAGACACTAAACTGCATCAGCTGGACTCCTGCTGGATCCTTGCTCCCAAGAGTTCCTGAATGCTTGACAATAAAAACTCAACAATGGCAAAGCAAAGGAGTTCAATCTCTGACTTGCCTTACTCATCTCACAGTGCCCACTACTGCCTCAAACTGCAGAAGAACCACTTTTCCAGAATCACTGGGAAATGTCTCACCCACAAAAACTGGGCCTCTCTTCTCAGCCTGACTACTGCAATCTATCACCTGTATGGGCAGGACTGGGATAAACTCATCTTGGTAACTTCATGCTCTGCTTCACCATTTCCATCAACTGAGATGTACTGAATTTGGTTCTACCTTCCAGTACTGCAGGGAGCCACAGCAAGGATGGAGAGGAACTATTTCCATCTCACACAAGTTTTAACATCTGAACAAGACAGGCTGGACCAAGTAAGAGAACTCAGCAAGACGAACTTTTCTTTCAGAAAACTTTGGACATCCTTACTTATCTCTGCCATTAGGTGTCACATTTCCAGCAGCAGCAATTTTCCTGAAGTGCAAACACAAATGCCTACAGGAAAAATTGACCCTGGGATTTAGGAGCTCCCTTTTAAGAAGATGCTTCCATTAAAATTCTGTTTAATTTCCTATTAAATATTAAATAAAAGAGTGAAAGCAAATCAGTAACTACTTGAGAGCTCAACATGAGATTAACTGAGACTGTATGTTAACTACCACCCTCACTACCTCTTAAAAAATAACCCAACAACCCCTAAATCAAGGCCAAAAAAACTAAAACCCAAAAGTTTTGATCAGGATCCGCAGCCAGAGACAGCTGAGCTGAATTCAGAGAGGTTGAAAGTAACACTGGATCAAGGATAATTCTGAACTTCAAACAGCTACACGTAAAAAACACTTCAAATATAAAGCCTCATGATTTGAACTTATGTATGTTCAAAAGAGTCACTTTGTTTTCTCTAGGAAAACAGATAACATGTTCTGTTGTCAGAATATTAGGGTTCCTCCTGAAGATTATTTTTTTTTAAGTCTGCAGAGTTGCACAGAAGCAATCTGCTCTCCAAACACTCAGCACAAGTTCAAAGTGCCACTGCGTGCTCTGTGCACGTGCAGGGCACAAGAAAAAGCTCTGCAATATAAAGTACAAACAAATGCTTGGAGTTGTTTATGCCCAAGACGATGATTCAATATACAATTAAAACTTTTATGTTCAAGTACATCCACATGTTACACTCCTGCTATTTAATTACTTTTCAGTTTTTTTAAGAACATGGGCTGAGCAGCCATGAAATGTATCACTAGTAACTTATGTCTGTGTATTTGCAGCTTATGGTTTCAAATAGAAACTGTTTCGATATTCTGTGTAAACACGAGTCTCCAAATAAAAGCATTAATCTGTCACTGGACTTAGGCTGGGCGAGTAATTCAGCCCCTTTGGCAGGGAGATCCTCTCAAAACCTTCAGCAAAGCTACTTACCCTCAAAAGAGCCAGGGCAGAGGCAGGACACGTGCTGGCAGCCAGGCTCAGCTCCTGCCAGCCCTGGGGCGACAGCCTGGCGGTGACACCGCTGGCCTGGGCTGCCATGGAGGGTTCCTTGGCACCTTCAGCAGAGCCCACAGCCCGGTGGGCATCCCCACACCAGTCTGCCTTGGAGGGATAACTGAGCTCCCTGAGGATCTGAGGAACACAAGCTGCGCTGCAAACACTGCGCATGAAAACAGGTTATTTTTAGAAGCGGTGCGAGCACAGCACTTCCTGCCGACTCCACCTTGAAGGACGACAGACGCTCTGTCACCCTCCGTTCCAAAGCCAGCATTTCACAACTTCTGCTACCTGCCACAACACAGAGAGGCAAGGGACAATCTGCCGAGAACGGCAAGTGACAATGTCCCAGTTTGTAGCTTGGCACTAAGAACTTCTGTTGGAATATGTTGTCAGTCTTCACTCACGTCAATAAATCGATGCCTTTTTTCCTGCCACCGTGATGAACAGAACACTAAATGTTTTTTATTTATGACACTGATTTTTTCCATGGCAACCGGATGTGAACATGGCATTCCCAGTGTAATGAAGTCACTATAGCAACGTGATAATGATGTCAGAATAATCAGACAGTATTTTGTACTTGTGAAATACATCAGCTCTGTGAATTCAGAAAGTTGCAGAGACCACAAAGGCAAGAGTGCTCCATCTGGAACTTCCCTTTAACTTGCCTGGTTTTGGATAACTTCTCATTAAAGGCACAGAGCTTTGCTAACGCACCATTTTCTGTTTCTCCAAGCTTCATCCACTCCTTACTGAAAGTCTCACCAATTCCCACATTAAAACCCTTTCAGATGCAAGAGAACTGGTACATCAGGGAGAATTACTGACACACCATTCTGGCATGTAAAAAGCAATGACACAAATCAGAGCAGTGAAACACTTCCCAGCAGACAGACACTCTCATTGAACAGACAATTCCTCAACTCTTCAGATCATCTGGTGTCTCTCTACCTTGGAGCAACACAACTACTCAGAGAGAATTACAGCAGCAACAGGAATTACAGAGCACCCATACAACACTCCAAAGGCAGACAGGCGTTTGCAAGCCAAACAACTATTTTAAGAAATATTATCTTCCCTGTTAAGCTACTGAAAGGAAAAAATCCAGAGTTTTCATGGTTTGCCCTTCCTGTTTGCAGCTCTTTCCAGGCTGTGAGCAAAGCAAGCCCAATTCCAGCTCTGTGTCAGTCGAATTGACTCGCTGTGTCCAAACCTCAACCCTCCCACTGGGGAAGAATCCTTGCAGCAAACCCACACATTCTGTACCTCAAATATCACAAGCAATTAATGACAAGTATCTAAACAGCAAAGTTTCTCTATGCAGGGAACACTTTCTCTTTAAAGCAACTGAAGGAAATGCACGAAACCCTTCCAGAGCTGAGGAGGTCTGAGACAAGCAGCCCTTGGGAGTGGAGAGTGATGGGCCAGGAGGATGAGGATGGAGCAGAGGGTGAGGATGGAGCAGAGGGTGAGGATGGAGCAGCCCGCTGCTCCACGTGGCTCGCAAGGGACTCCCCTTGGCTTGTCCCACCTGCCCGAAGCTCCTGCTCACTTAGATGCAAAGCGAGTGGCAGGTGAAGGCTGTCCTGCCGTGTCCCTGCCGTGTCCCCAGCCCCGCTGTCCCCTCACCCCGCTGCTCCCCGAACCGCACAAGCCCCGCGCCCTTCCCGGGACGCGCCGCTCGCCCTGACCAGCAATCCCGGGTACTTCCCGAGCTCGGCCACACGCCGGTGCCGCACAAGATGGATGTCCGGCGGGGCCGGGACGGGACCGGCCGCGGCGGGACGGGGACAGAGCCAGGCCGGGGCAAGCCGAGCCGCCTGCCCCTCGCTGCGGCCGGGCTGCGGGCACGGAGCGCTCGGCTCGGCTGCTCGGCTCGGCCCCGCTGGCACCGCCCGGCCAGCCGGACTGCGGGCCGGCCCTGCCCCGCTCCGCCCGCCCCGCGGCCTCGCCAGGCCCGGCCGGGGACACCGCTCCGGCCCCGCTCCGGCCCCGCTCCCGCCCCGGCCCCGCCGCTCTCCCCGCTCACCGCTGCTCCCCGGCCGCCTCCGCCGCCGCTCGGCTCCCCCGGCCGCGGCTCGGGGCTCGGAGCTCGGAGCTCGGCTGCTGCTCTGCGCGGCGGCGGCGCCGCGTCCGCTCCGCCCTCCGCTCTCCGCGGCCCGGGGAGGAGCCAGCGGCGGGCGGGGACGGCCGGGGCCGGGAAAAGTTCCGGCAGGGCCGGGGCAGGTGCGGGGCTGTTGCGGGGATTGCTCTCTAGCGGCGATGGGCATCCAGCGGCAGCGGGGCTGAGCCGCTCCGTGCCGCGGCCGGAGGTGTCCGGGGAAGGGAACGGAGCAGGGGAGGGCTGGAGCGCCGGGAGCGGCTGGGGGAGCTGGGAAAGGAGCTCAGCCTGGAGCAAAGGGGATCAGGGGGACCTGGTTGCTCTGCACAGCTCCTGACGGGAGGGGACAGCCGGGGGGTCAGGCTGTGCTCCAGGGAACAGGGACAGGAGGAGAGGGAACAGCTCAGGGTGGACAGCAGAGGGAATTTCCCCATGGAAAGGGTGGACAGCAAACCGCAGGGACCAGGCGGGTCAGTGGGCTGAGGTGTTTCCGTAGGGAGGAGATGATGCTGCACAAGTCACACACAGAACAGCACAGGTCACCAAGCTCGAGGTCACCAAGCATTGACACACCGCAGGGCTCAGCGGCACATCACCCTGAGATGATGAAACACAGCGCTTTATAGTGTGTAGGGTTTTATTTATGTTTTTAGAAAAGCATAAAAATAAATAACTGTAACGTTGAAGTGAAATACACCTGTAATTGACAAGAAACACAAATGGCTGGAGGAGGAAACGGCACATGAATATAAACGGAGAGGATCGGGTCAGAAGTTCAGGGTTTCACCATCTGAAAGATCACTTCATTAGCCCCAACTTAAACTATAACTCAGCTCTAAACTACACTCCAGAAAAGCTAATGTCAACAGTCAGTACATTTCAGGGGCTTTTGTTCCTCGTTCAGAATGTATAAATACCCCAGGAGGAGCTGTAGCTGCTCCCATGATTTCAAAACCTAATTCTCCATGAATGTTACCTGAAATGCAGAGATCTCTCGTGTTTCCAAGCACTCCTTACATAACCAGGGACAGACAAGGACTGCAGCCACCATCCCTGGGATGCTCCTGGTGAGGCTGCAGAGGACAGAGCCAGCAGCACACCCACGTCCTCCCCACACTCCTCTATCACCCCTTGCAAAGCTTCAGGGACACAGCAGATTTGTTGGAGTCTGAGGCTACAGCAAAAATATTTCAGCAGTCATACTGCCTTTCATCCAGAACTCCAACAGAAATGGATATTATATATTGATAGAAAATAAATATTACTTGTCTGGATGAGAAAACAAAGATGAAATGACTTCTCCAAAATTGTGAGCAGCAAGGAGACACACAGAGCTCAGAGTCCCCACTCACCCTCTAATTGAAACTGCTCCAGCTCTCCCTCTCACAGCTTTGTGTGTGCAGCAGAAATAAATACCCAGAGCAGAATTTTGCTTCCAGGTACAACTTGTGGCTGCTGATACCGATCTGCAAATCCCTGTTTTTATGGCTTAAGAGGTGTCTCGTTCCCTGGGGACCACCATGCTGGGGTGAGCAGGTGGATCAGTGTTTGATTTGAATCGCTGCAGGCAGGGCGATGTCAGCAAAGGATTTCTCCACACTTTGTGTCTCTGCAGGACTTGGCAGCCTCAGCAGTGAGAGGCTCAGTCGCAGTGGGACAGTCGCTGTGGCAGAAGCATCTGCCTTGAAGGATGCTCGGTGCTTGTCATTGAGCAACTTGTTTCTTCAGAGTACAAACGTTATCAGGAAATCTGTGAACTTAGGAAGTTACCGGCTCAGTGTTTGAAAACATGAGGCTGTGTCTGGAAGACAGGCAGGGACAAAACATCAGCAGTAAGTTCTGTTTTCAAAGCTGTGCAAAAACATCATTCCCATGGGCAGAAACTGCACAGGGATGCAATTCCGTTAAGAGGCACAGTGCACATGGAAATATTTAAGCATTCTGCAAGGCTTTACCCCAAATTTCCTTTAAAATTAAAGCTTTAACAAACTTTGCCCCGAATATCAACACATTTGCAGCTTTTCCCACTCGGCACTGACTGAAGAGTTTTATTGTATCCAAGGAATCACACACTTATCTATTTCATGGCTTCTGGACCATCCTCCAAGTTTCAGAACAATAAGGGTCCAGGCACACTGAGGGCCTGACTCAGCAAGACAGAGCTCCTGTTTGATGTCTGTTCTGGGAAGGTTGACTTTTTCCCCCTTTTTCTGCAGGTTTGAGTGGAAGCTGATAACATTTATTGCTGAGTCAGGCTTTGCAAGTACATGAAATTAGATCTGGATGAATGTGAACCTTCCTGGTTAGGGAATGATTAGGAGAGAGGGAGAAGCAGGTCCAAGTTCAGCTGAAATCAGAGGCACTTCTCCTGGAGGGAATCAATCTGGACCTCCATTCCTCCCAGCCCCAGCTCCTCAGACAGACAGAGCTGTTTCCCTGCTGTGCTGCTGCTCCTTATCTCCTGGACAGCACAGGATTGCCGGCAGCAAATCCACTCTGTCAACAGCGTGCTAAACCCCATGTCCACACCTTGTCTCTCCCTCGCTGCATTTCCCCATTTCCAACAAATCCCATTATTTCAGGGACATCCCCAGGGTGACTGACAGCCCTGACAGCTGCCTGCAGGGGGTGAAACCTGCTGACATCCCCAAACCAGGCTTTTCTCCTCCACACCAACTCAGCAGCAACACAAGGTTATGAGGCAAAGAGAATTGATTCTCTACATCCTGTCACATACAGGACGCAACCTGTAATGTCCTGGACACAGCCCAAGAAATCCAGTGACCCTTCACACCGCAGTTTTATTGAAAAAATGGTGTAATTTATCACAGCCCATCTATTTCTACAAAACATGAGTTGCCACAATAACTTTTTTCCTGTACTCTGCAATCTAAATCCATTAATATTAAATTATACCAAGATTTCACTCCCCGTTTCCTGCTATATGGCAGCAGTAAAAAACTGAAAGGAAAATACTGATTTATCCCAGAATCCACAATGGGATTGCAATTTTTCACCTGGTTTTGCAGCTGAGTTGCAGAGGTTGCACTGAGTCTTCTGCAGGCAAATTAATATGAAGCAGAATCCCTCAGGACTTCTTTTATTCCAAAATAATAATTGCCCAATTGGATAAATTATCACAAGTTCAGCTGATGTAAATACGTAGCTAAGGCCCATTTGCTGATTTAATGAAATTCAGAAACAATTTGTGATTGCATAATGACCTTGGATTCCTGGCTGATAGAATCAGAGGGCTGGAGAGTAAATGAAAGTGTGGGTTTGACAGCATGCAGGCTAATAACACATTATTTTATTGCTCTGGCTGTCAGCAGGAAAGGTGCTGACTGCCTCGTGGTCCTGTCCTGAGTATCTGAACTTAAACTGCACAAAACAGGGACTGGTTCTCCCTAAACTTGCAATAATCATGTTTAATTAATCTAGTCATGGAAGGATCAGGAAAAACACTCATTCCAAGCACCTCAACACAAGCCTTTGAAGTGCAAGCATAATATTTTCTTTAAGATGAGATTGCAGAGTATCATTATGAATAATGACTTAATGATGTAATTAACAGTGAGCACCCACACTGCTGCCAGAACTGCCCTGGCTGAGGGTCACCGAGCTCACAGCTCACCTCCCACGCTGTCCTGGCAGGGATCTGACCATAAATGATCCTCTAACACACCCCAGCATCCCAAGCTCTCTCGGGGCAGCTGAGCTCCAGAGCCCTGAGTTCCCAGAGCAGACAGGACCAGATTCCCTGAAAACCTCATCCCTGCTCACACTGCACACCCCGTTTGTTCCATGCCCACTGTCTGGCTGGGTGAAGCTAGCAGGTAATTAGGCAGGTGAGCTGGGAGCTGTGGAATCTGGGGAGGATGTGCTCTGCCAAAGGTGCAGCAGGTTTCCAAAGGGAAAGCCTGGACTGGCTTTTCTGTGCACCACAGCCCTGGGGCAGCAGTGCTGGGGTCACACTCCTCCCCCTGCTCACCCAGTGATCCTAAAGTTGCCTGAAATCACAGGAAAGCCTGGATCCCAATGCAAATATGGAGTATTTTCCAGATTTGAGCCCCAAGATGTGAGCCCAGGCACTGCAGAAGGGGTGAGCAGGAACAAGGCTTTCTCTACCAAAACCCAGCCAGCCTGGCATTTCCTCCTTTGTGACTGTCACTCTGAAAGGGATTTGGGATGGAGGTTTCTTATGCAGCTTCCCAAACATTTCCCTACCTTGCAAACATGCCAAAGAGCCTGGAGTCAGTCTGGTGTCTGCAGTTGTGCGGAGTCAGGAGAAAGGCACAGACTGATAGGGGTTTCTGCTTCAAGGGTTTTATAAATATCGTTGGAGGCTGTGAAACTCACTGGGGAAGGAAGCACAAATCCCACTTCCCGCTGCTCAGCTACAGCAGGAACTGCTTATTATCATGCACAGGGATTCCCATGTTTTGGTCGAACACAGCACAATGGGCTGCTCTGATTGCTTTCTACAAGCCAGAATTTCCTTGTCCAAAGCTGCAGCAGCCTGGCATTTGCTGCCAGAGGAGCCTGTTAAGGAAAGAACTCTTGCAGAGGTAAACAGGAGCAGAGCCAGCAGCCTGGACAGCTCTCCTGGCTTTAATCACAGTGCTGGAGCTCTGTTTGGATGAACCTCCCCAGAAACCTGTTATCCACACCTCTCCCACTGCACAGCCAGCCCGGCCATGGCACAGAGCTGCTCCCAGCACTTTGCTGGGGCTGTTTCTGCATGGCAGAGGGCATTTTGTATTCCAGAATTTGGGACACACCACGGGACATGGTCCAGCCTGGGGTGGGATGTGACCCAGCAGCTCCTCGGACTGAGACACGTTTGTAGGATTGTTCACAACCCCCCTGGTAGGTGTGGGTGGCACCTGCACAGAGACCCCAAAACACAGCCCAGGGTCTGATCCTGCCCTCGCTAATCCCATCCACAGTTTGCAGAGTGGCTGGGGCAAAACTGCTGGATTTACAACAGGAAAAGCCAAGGCAGAGGGGACTGGAGCTCCCTGACCCCTGCACAGCCACAGCCAGGAGAGGCCCAGCCTCGAGCAGGAAAAACTGGGACAGCAGAGCTCAACATGAGCAACAGCAAATGTTATTCTTTCAGCTGACAAACTGTGCTCACTGCTCAAAGGCAGCTGCAACCACAATTCTCTGCTATTTCCCAACTCCTTCCGGTGCAGCCCCTGGCTGGGTGGTGCCTCTGTGTGTCACTGGGTACCAAACCTCCTCTGGGTGTCACTGGGTACCAAACCTCCTCTGTGTGTCACTGGGTACCAAACCTCCTCTGCGGCCAGCTGCTTTCACCCATTTCGAGGGCAGATGCAGCTTCCATTTTCCTACCTTTATTTTGTGAAATCCGGGCAGTAGAGTGTGGGGAAATGGGGGGAAAGAAAAAACAAAGATAAAATAAAAGTTAAAATGTAACTACCAGAGGAAGTCAGAGACATGCTTCGACTGTGGAGCTTTGGTGGTAGCCACACAATGAGACAAACATTGCCTTGAAATTAAATGTCATATATATTGAAATGAGGGAATGTCTAATTCAGTAAGCACTCACTGCCATGCTCCCTTTCATGGGGTTTCAACACTTGTTTTCTTTAAGCACAGTCACACAATGACTGGACTGTAGCCAAGGGGTAATTTTTGAGTAGCAGGTAGAAGTAACAATCCAGGTGTTTGTCTATCAGCTTCTGGAAGCCTTGTGAGATCCATGGCATTGCTTCATTACCTGTCCCAGTGGGTCACTGGCTCCAGTCAGGGTCAGTGCAATACCCAGGGGTCACACACTCCTGGTGCCCTCAGCCCAGCCCTGGCCAGCAGCACACCCAGCCCAGGGCTGCAGGACAGGCTTTGTAAAGACATCAGGGAGGTAATACTGCACTCCCCTGTACCTGCAGAAGAGATGTGTTTCCAATTAGTGCTTCTCTGCTGTCCTTAGTGGACTTAATCACCCCATAGCCTTGGAGACCCTCCAGCACCTTCCATTGCTGCTGCTTTCAGGGGTTAGCAGGAGTTTGTCTCAAACCAGCTGTTGTCAGGAGAGGCTGTTCCCAGCTCCTTTTAATAGCTGCTCCACTATAATTATGATTACAGTCACACTTAGACTTTTGACAGCACTCTTTGTTTTCTGATTGCTTCCTGAGCACAGGCGAATAATCCTGGCTTTGAGCCTCTTCCTCGGGAAGAGCAGGTATTTTCCGGGCAAGGCTGTTCCCAGTAAAGCCAACGCTGAGCAGGAGGGAGCAAGAGGCACCTGTATCCCCTCAGCCTGTGCTGAGCTGTCCCCTCCCAGCACTGTCACCCTTGGTCCTTTTGGGAGCAGCTGAGTGTCACAGCCACCATCCAACCACCCTGAATCCAGCTCTGAAGTCAGCTGTCCCTCCTTAGCGGATCATGAGTCATTTCCACTCCTCCTGTGACTCAGAAACTTCGCCTGGAAACCGCCTGAGAAACCCTGAATATCTTGTGTCTCTCCCACCCTGCCGAGGTTTCTCCCTGGGCAGTGGTCAGTGGTGCTGCTGTGTCCAGAGGGCTGCACAGGTCACCCTGGGACACCTCAGATCTGCCTTTCAGCACCTGAGCACTGTGGGAGGTGGGAAATCCCCCCAGGGTGAGCCCTGCTGTCTGTGCACGGCTGCATCCCCTCGGAACATCCCAGCGACATCCTCAGAACGCTTGGCTGTGCTTTGGCTCCCAGCACTTCCCTCTGTTGCCCTTTGAAAAGAAAGTGTTCGCATAAATACCAGCAGATGCATTTGAAAATAGCTCGTCTCCCAGCCCGTGTTTAGCGATAGAAGTGAGCAGAGATAAAACAGTTGCATCTGAAGTGAGAAATCCACCAGATGGGTTTGCCGGGAGCAGCCGGCCGGGACAGGGAAGATTGTGGCTCATGGACTAAAGTTGTCTCAGGTTTTATGGCAGGGATTGGGAAAATCTGAACCACTGAAACCACAGCACTCAGCCCAGCAGGGACCTGAGCAGGGTGGGGACAAACTGCCAGGCTTGGGGTCACCTACAGCCGTGGCTTCCCACTAAAGCATGGGTGGATGTCAGACTGAGTGCAGCTCCACCAGGCAGAGCCCACGAGGAAGGATGATATACATAATATATATTTTATATATATATATATATACTCCATGATGAGTGAGTCCCCAGCATTGCAGCTGCATGGCTGGGCAGGGCTGGGGTGAAGCTCTGCTCCCAGGGCTGTTTTCCCAAGGAACAAGCATGCCAGAGATGAGGGTATTTATCTGCCAGATCTCACTTTTGCTCTAAACAGACAATAAGTGTCCCCAGAGCTGCTGTCCCATGCGATAAAGCAGGATGGGAGCTGAGCTCGTGGGGTGATGGGGCAGCTCTTAAGGTTCCCTTGATGACAGAAATCTCCACTTGTCTTTCCAGAGTTGCAGAAACCGCAGAGGTATCAGAGCATTTAATCACTTGTTTTACTGCCTGGGCTGTGTGTTGTGGTGAGGAGCAGCATTCCAGCCCGACAGGTTCTCCCTGACGGCTCCCCAGCTCTGTGCTCACTCTGCTCCATGCCTGCAGCCCTCGGCAGGGTGAGGAGCAGCCTCATCCCCCTCCTGACCCCGGGCTGGGCTGGCCGAGAGCCTCGGGCTGCTCTCCATCCTCCCGTGCTCCGACTGGGACATTCCCGACCCTGGTGACACCGGCGGGGCTGTGGGACTCTGCCTCTCCTGGGGATTGGTCACTCCTGCTCCTTCTCAGGAGCTTTGCCTCTGCCAGGCTTCCCTCCAGCCTCACCCAGGGCACTGTCCCCTCCTGCTGCCCACTGTCCCCTCCTGCTGCCCTCCTCTCCCACTGTCCCCTCCTGCTGCCCACTCCTGCTGCCCACTGCCTGGCTCTGCTGCCCACTGTCCATTCCTGCTGCCCACTGCCCACTCCTGCTGCCCACTGTCCATTCCTGCTGCCCACTGTCCATTCCTGCTGCCCACTGCCCACTCCTGCTGCCCACTGTCCATTCCTGCTGCCCACTGTCCATTCCTGCTGCCCACTGCCCGACTCCTGCTGCCCACTGTCCATTCCTGCTGCCCACTGCCCACTCCTGCTGCCCACTGTCCCCTCCTGCTGCCCACTCCTGCCCCTGCACTCCTGCTGCCCACTGTCCGCTCCTGCCCTGGCTCTGCTCTCCCTGCTCCATCCCCTCCTGCACACCTCAGGAGCTCAGCGCTCATTTCCCGTCTGCCGAACGAGCAAAGCCCAACTCAGCACTTTCATCCCCCACGTGTTTGGATCGCACTGGAAGTGACGAGGAGCTGAGGAGATGGAAACAATAACACTTTATCTCGCTGTCCTTCCAGACTCGAATTTCCCGTGCTGCTTCTTCAGCAAAACCCGCAGGGCTGTGCCAGGGCAGAGGGGCAGCAGTGCCAGCAGCTCACTGCTCCGGGGGCTCTGGGGCTGCAGAGCTGCACAAGGGAGGTTTTCAATCTTCTTCTCACACCAGCAACAGGGCTGTGCTGTTATTATTTACCTGGGAACACACTCAGTGTAGAGTGCATTGTGATTCCTGCAGAGAAATCCTGTGTACAAACTCCAGGTACATCATTGTGAGGCTCCAAAATTTAAATCATTTAAGAATAGTTTATTTCTCCCCCAAAATCAGGGCAATAAGTGTCATTAACAAAACAGAGTTTTCTACAGCAATGAGAGCTCTGCGTGTGTTTTGTTGTAAAGAAAAATAATTTTTTTTTTTTTCTGAGCAGCCAAATGTCTCTGAGTTAATTGTAGAACAAAAGAGGCCTTGATTTCTGCCATCCATCATGGAAAAGGTTGGATCCAAATAGACATAAATTAAAAATAAAAAGGTACAAACAATGCTTCCTTCCTAAAGAGCTTCCCCAGCAAACCTGGACCGTGCTGGTCCCTGGAGCCTGGCTGCCTCCAGCTCATCTTCCTGTTGGTGCAGCAGAGCTCCTGGGGACACTCCAGGCACCTCTCAGGACCACAAAATGGTTTGGTTTCAGTCGCCTTTTTGATCAAAGAGAGCCCCAAAGGCTTTCCTTCCTCCCCAGCACCTCTGTGACTGTCCTTGGTTGTGTCCAGGGCTGAGCTGTGCCATGGTGTGAGAGGAGAGCTGAGCCTCCTCCTTCCTCCTCTGCTCCCAGCAGCACCTGGAGTCTCCAGCTAGGACTGAATTTCCCTGCAGAGCCCAATCCCTGTGTGGGATCACCGTGGGGGATTGGGACCTCTCACCCCTCTGGTGTGGAGCCATCAGCTCCTTTACCTCCAAAAGGGCTTTTGGGGTTTCATTTGTCCATTTGGAATTCCTGTTCCTCAGGGAAAGCCTCTCCTTCCACCTCGGAGAGGATTAGTGCAGCAACAGGAGCAAATCCCTCTGTTCATTACACCCTTGTAAAGCTGGAGTAAAGAAATCCTGTTAAGCCATTGGGGCCACTCTGGGCTTACCCAGACAGAAATGGCAATACTATAAATAAGATCTCGGTTTGATTAGGGAAATAAAGGCAGGAAAAGAGCACTTAAAAGACATCCAGAGGAAATATAAGCTGCTCCCCCCCAGTTACACTGACAATGATGAATTAGTCTACGAATGCCAGTCAGAGAGTGAGTCATGTTTCATAAATAATTACAGCAAGATATTCATAGAATCATAGAATATCCTGGGCTGGGAAGGCTCATCAAAGTCCAACTCCTGGCCCTGCACAGGATAACCCAAAATCTTAGGAAATGTTCTTAGGAATTTCAGGAAATACCTTGATAATACTAATTTAATCTGGGACATTTGTAGCCTGAGATGCCACTAAGCATTCAAAATTCAGAGTAATTCAGTGACCCCATAGCAAGCACATATATTTATTGTGGTGGATAGAGTCACACATTTCTGGAAGTGTCCACCCAAACCCTTGTTGGAGACAAACTGATCTGGAGAAGCTGCCAAAGGGGTTTAACAGCCCCATGTCCTCAAGCCCTGGGGACAGGCAGGGCAGTGGCAGAGGGTGCTGCCTGTGCCAGGTGACATTTCCCCTCCTGGGGATGCTCATCAGTGAGATAATGGCACTTTCCTCCCGTGCTGTTCAGAGAAAGGCTGCTTTGCAGTGCTTTGCAGTTGAATAATTTGCTGATGTTCAAAAAGAAGGGCTGGGAAAGGAGCTCAGGGCCTTGGCTTTGTTGTTTCACCCTGTCCTGCCTCCCCCAGCCTTGCTGTACTGAGATGCAAAATTATCAGTGGAAGAGTTTATAAAATGTCAAAACAGTTTCTCTCCTGTCAGCCAGACAATTTGTGTAAATAGAGTCTCTCTAAAGAACCTCCTGCCAGCTCAAACCTCCCTTTCATCTCCCTGGATTTATTGTATGCTATTTTCATGGAATTTTAAAACAGTCTCTAATGAAGAGCGAGGATGGAAAGTTCTGTGCTGTGCAGAGGAGTCTCCAGAGGGATCCTGGTTGTGCTGTCACCTTCCAGGGCCTGGAGAGAGGCTGTGAAACACAGACTGAGGAGATTTCCTCTCCTCACATGCAGGAGGAGGCTGGAGAGCCTGCTGGGTGACATCTCTGCATCACTGCAACAAGCTGGAAAAGCAGCTCTGGGAATAAAAGACTCCAAAAAGCTGCATTTCCCAAGCCAGAGAGCAGCCAGAGTGACAGTGTTCACTGCCAGCCCCGGGAGCTGGGACAGGCAGGAGCAGTGTGGGGCAGGAAGAACTGGCTAACCAGGGCATGGCTGCTCCCACGGCTGGCGAGGATCATTCCCACGTGCAGGAATCAGCTGGCAGCAAGCAGGGTCCTGTGCCTCCTGCTCTGCCCTGCTGCACAGCCACACCCAGAGAAAACTGCCAAAACCCCCAGTTATAATGCAATAATTTTACAAACACACAGAAATGTAATCTGTCCAAGCCGCTGTCCCTGCGCTCCTGTTTGTACCTGGAATGGCAGAGCTGGCAGGGAGCTGTTCCAAAGCTCTGCTGTGTCCCACCCGTCTGCCCGGCAAAGCCACTGGGCCATACTGGTTTGACAGCCCAGCTCCTCCTACAGGGCTCTGCACTCCAACGAGCTCAGCAGGAACGGCAGACTCCCACCTCCAAATCCAAAGCCATGTCATCCAGCTGGGCAAAACCAGACTGCAGGTTCCAGGCCTGGAGCAGCGTCTCCGGGCAGTGTAAATGTCCAGCTGTGCCCACAGGAGACAGCCTCTAGGGCAGGGATGCTGTGGGGCAGGGATGCCATGGGGCAGGGATGCTCTGGGGACAGGGATGCCATGGGACATGGCATGGGAACAGGGATGCCATGGGTAAGAAGTGCCATCCCCACAGATGGAGAGAGCTGCTGCCAGGCTGGGAGCAGAGGGGCAGAGGCTCAGGGCTCTGAGGGTTCAGTCCATGACACCAGCAGCTCTCCCAGCCCATGTGCAGCTCCAGCCCAGGGCTGAGCCAGCCTGCTGCTCACACCCTCCCTGCTTTCCTGCCCTGCCTTGGGTCACAGGCAGGGCCAGCCGAGGCTGAGGCTCTGCCCGGTGTGGCACTGCAGGGCAGAGAGCAGCAAAGAGGCCTTGACACCTTTCCTGGCTGTTCAAACACTCTGGTGAGTCACCAGGAGAACCCAAACCCAGCGCAGTTCAAGCTCAGGGAATGGGATGTGGAAGGGAAGAAGAGCTTTCCAGATCTGATTCTCCTCTGACAATTTGCTCTTGACAGCAGCTGAAATCATCTTTGGAACCAGCCCTGCATTCTAAGCACAGTGAACTTTGCCTTTCAGCTCAGCTCTGTGTGTGCCAGGGGAGGGGTTTCTTCAGGATTTTGCATCTGTGAGAAGCACCAGCAGTGGTTTGCTGACATCACTGTGCCCCCATATGGAGGGGCAGGTGAAAAAATCCCAAATGGGGAGTTTCAGAGGGAAACCAAAAGAGTTCTGCTCCTGTCTGGCCCTTCCCAGGTCTGTCTAGACCAGACTCACCCTCCTTTTACCATGAATGGGGAAACTGAGGCACAGTGACAGGACATTGTCACCCACGCCAGGCTCCAGGCTCTCATTCTGGCTCATTATTCACCAGAATATCATGTGTGTCACACCAGATGTGATTCTGCTCCACATTCACATCCTCTCCCTGCCTTGCTTTCGCTTCCTTCCCAGGCAGGGAAGAGCCAGGACAGATCTCACCACTCACCACCTCTTGCTTTATGAGTTGCTTGGGTTCTTCTCCTATAAACACTAAATCTTGAAATCCAAGAAAAAATTCCTCCACACCTCCTGGCACAGGAGAAGAAGCTGCTGGGATGTAAGGGAAGAGGGGACACTGCTGTCCCCTGTGAGCACAGACTGGGGGGCAGCCAGGACCCCTGAGCCCCCACGGGGTGCCTGGCAGGGCTTTAGGGGAGTTTTTCTTGCAGGAGGCTGCTCTGTCCTCCCTGAAAGTTTCACAGCCCCACCAGAACAAAGGCAGCGTGGCTGTTGTTGACTCACACCATAAGATCATTGTTGTGGGATAATTTTTTTCTGTGTGTCACTTACAAATAATTTTTTTTCTAGAAAATTTGTTCTCCTCCCCTCCACCCCCAAAGTGAAAAGGGAATCTGTGCTCAAAGCAGCAGCTGAGATTGCAGAGACCTTCCCTTCCTGATCCTTATCTCACCAGGATGTAGGAGGATCCTTGGGGAATAGCTGGAAGCCTTTCGCTGGAGCCATCCAAGAAACAGCGAGCTGAGCACAGCCTTTAAATGGCAAAACCATCAGTGCTCGGGGACCGAGATCCAAAACTGTTTAACCCCTCTCACTGCGACATCCCCGGGCTCTGTCACACAGAGTCACCCAGCTCTGATCCCAACCTGCTCCTGGAGCGTCCTTCTCCTCAGGCTTCACTGCCTCAGCTCCATAACGGCATCTAAAATACACCTTGGGATCCTAATCTGCCCCAAAGCCTTCGATTGCTGCTCCCAGCTCCCAGGTTTGGCTGGCAGCACAGCCAGGGCTTCTCCTGAGCTGCACCTCGGGCTGCCTCACACCAGAAAGCTCCCTGATCCACACTGCAGCCCCGTTGGGCTCCTCTGTGCATGGAGTGTTTAATTTTAATCACTTTGCAAGCTGTAAAAACCTCCAGCCCTGCGTTTCCTGAGCCTGGGGCTGAAGGAGGGCAGTGGAGAAGGGCTGAGTGCCCAAGGCAGGAGGATGCAGCACCCACAGCAGCCCAGGGCCGAGGGAAAGCTGTGCTCATGCAGGACAGGGACAGCAGAAGGGCACAGCTCATCTCCTGCAGTGCCAGAGGAGTCCCAGCAGCCTGGCTCTGTCGGATTTGGGACAGGAAACAGATGCTGCCTGGGGAGGAAGCACCTGAAGAGCATCAGAGCACCTTGTCTGCCCGGCAGGAACCTGCTGGGAACAGGGAGTGCTGGGTGGAACCCCCAGGGTGGCCCCCGCTGGGCTCGGTGGCATCGCCTCAGACACAGTGTCCCCAGGGAGAGCACCTGCCTGCCAAGGAAAAGGGATGGGCAGACCAGAGCTGGTAAATCAGAGTTCTGGAGCAAACCCCCCTGGCACAGGGGCTGCTCCATGCCCAGCTCCATGCCCAGCTCCATGCCCAGCTCCATGCCCAGCTCCATGCCCAGCTCCAGCAGTGCTGCTGCCCCTCCAGCTGGGTCAGGGAGCTCTCAGAGGGTGCAGCCTCTGCTCCAGCAACCTCCTCTGCTGTTACAGCTTGGTTTTCTGTCTCATTATCCTACCCTGATTTGATTGGGAATTAATTTTTCCCCACGTCAAGCCTGGTTTGCCCATGCTGGCAATGGCAGAGTGACCTCTTCCTGTCCCTCCCTTCACCCATGAGCCTTTCGTTTTTTATCACAAGCCCCTTCACCACCCCGAGCTGCCCAGTGGTGACAGTGACGGCAGAGATTAACCAGAGTGATAAGTGGCAGCTTTGCAGCCAACTGCTGCTGATGTTTTTGTGCTTCTAAAACTGGGCCTGAAAGAGGAACCTGTGAAACTATTTCTTAGTAAGTTGCTTCTAAGGAGTGTGGGAGCTTTTCCACTTTTTCCCTTCAAAATAGCTTCCCAAGGCTCTTTGCTGACTCGAGGCTGCTGAAGGGATGCAGTGAGCTCCAGGAGAGCTCTCCAGAGAGGGGAACAGCCTCCGGAGGATGAGATATTTGCAGCTGGAGGAGGCAACAGCTGATTTTGCTGTCTGGGTCCTGAGGACATGAAATAGTGCAGAGGTCTGCACGTTGAAGAGTCGCTGGAACAACTGAGCAGCAGACAGTGCAGATCCCACGGTGGCCATCGATGCCCACAGCTCCTTCTGCAGCTCCAGCAGCACACCATGGCCAACGCCAGCCTGGCCCTGAGCAGCCTGGATGGGATCTACATCGGCACCGAGTGCCTGGTGGCTCTGTTTGCCACCCTGGGCAACATCCTGGTGATCTGGGTGGTGAGGCTGAACTCGGCCTTCCACAACACCACGCTCTATTTCATCGTGTCCCTGGCGCTGGCCGACATCGCCGTGGGGCTGCTGGTGGTGCCGCTGGCCGTGGTGGTGAGCCTGGGCATCACCGTGCCCTTCCACAGCTGCCTCTTCATGTGCTGCCTGATGGTGGTGTTCACCAACGCCTCCATCCTGTCCCTGCTGGCCATCGCCATCGACAGGTACCTGCGAGTCAAGCTGCCCACCAGGTGAGGCTGACACCTCCTCTGTCCTCCCTAACTTGCCCCTTTCTAACCCATAATTACTTGAAGTGGATGTTTGTGCCCCAAAGCCCACCTGAGATGAGCTTTCCAGAGACCCTGGGGTGCTCACGAACAGTTTTTTGGTCACAGGATGTGTTTGTGGGCAGAATTTTCAGCTCTTGGGTTAATTGCACAGGATGCTGAGTGTATTACAGGTTTCTTTGGGTTTCTGAGGCTTGTCTTTTAAATAAAATTCCTTTTAGTATTTCCTCAAAATATAAAAGTAGTAACTAACTTATTAACAGTTAACTGGAGTCATTCACTGTTCACATTTAAATGAAAAGTACACAAGCTAGAAATGCAAAGCAGAACCTCAAGCATCTAAGAAATCATTTTATAGTGGGAAAGGACCTATGAAGCTGAAGAATGAATTTTAATCCTACAAATGGCATAAATCAAATATAAAGAGGAAGGTACACCCAAGGAAGCCAAGAAATGAGATAGGACTGCCAACAGCAGCAAAGCAACGTCCTGGCAAGAGGAGAACTAAGATCATAATGAAACAAGAAATAAAATAGATTAGAACATCCCATTTTAAACAAGGGAACTTAAGCACAGTTCTTACTGCTGCTGCAAAGTAACTGTTACAAATGAAGAGTTGGAGTTTGTCTCAAGATAAAATTTGGTTTCCCCACAAAAAACTGTTAATATTTCATTTTCTAACAATGACCCTGCAGCACCTGCACATGCAAGTTCATCCTTAACTACTTTAAAACACTTCTCTTTGACATGAGCTGGCTTTTGTTCCCCTGCAGATATAAAATCATCACCACACAGAGGAGAGTTTGGTGGGCGCTGGGGCTGTGCTGGTCCCTGTCCCTGCTGGGAGGACTTGTCCCCGTATTTGGCTGGAGCAAGGCAGGCCCAAGGAGCTCCAGCCTGCTCAGGTGTCGCTTCATGGCCGTGATGAGGACGGATTACATGGTGTATTTCTGCTTCTTCACCTGGACCTTGGTGCCCCTGCTCATCATGAGTGCTCTGTACGCTGAGATCTTCTGCATCATCCGCACCAAGCTCAGCCAGGGCTCCAGTGTGAGAGGGGCTGGGGCTTTCTATGGACACGAGTTCAGGGCAGCCAAGTCTCTTGCACTTGTTCTCTTCCTGTTTGCCATATCCTGGTTGCCTCTGTGCATTATAAACTGCGTTTCCTATTTTTACCCTAAGGCTCGGATCCCCCACTACTTGATCTACTTGGGAATCCTCTTATCCCATGCCAATTCTGCCATGAACCCCATTGTCTATGCCTGCAAGATAAAGAAGTTCAAAACCACATACCTTTTAATTCTAAGGACCTATATCCTGTGCAGAAAACCAGAGCCAGCTCTTACAGAGCAAACAACAGACCCACAGTCATAAATAAAGGTTGAACCTGGCAGTAGGTACAGAGCATTAATAAAACCTGGCTTTGCTAAGAAACTCTTGAGAAACTGCAGCAATCTGTAGATCTGAAACTACTCTAAAGCTGTATGTGAATCTATTTCTTTATATGCTTTAATTTCTAAACACAGCAGATGGAAATTTTGTCTAGTGTTGGGGGTTTTGGGTTTTTTTAATATGAGGATTGGTTGAGTTGATTGAAAAACAGGATGTCTTCTTTGCTGTTCATAATCCAGCAGCTCCTAACCTTTCTCTTCTCTGTCCATTTAAACTAAACCTGAGTCTGGTCAGCTTGTGCTTCAGCCAGTGTTGTCACATTTTCATTAATAATAATAAATATTAGACAGATTTTACATTAATTCAGCCTGCTGAGTCCTCCCATGACCAAAGGTTCAGTGTCCTGCCTGGGATGGTGCAGAAGTTGCAGCAATTGTTACACCACAGCTGGCACAGCCCATCCAGAGGGAACATGGGTCAAACTGAAAAGAGCCTGTTAAAGGCCAGATTCTCCTTTTGTCCATCTTTGAATAATAAAAGTGGTCTAGAAAAAGCAGCAAAGCCCTGCTCTGGTAGCTGGGGAGGCAATGAGGCAGCACAAGGGAGTCACAGTGCCATCCCCAGCTTGGTGCTGCCATCAGGTGGCACAGCCAGCCCTGCTCCTCCCTCTGCAGCTGCTCTGACAGCCACTCGTGCTAACTTAGCCCCAGTTTATGAAAACCCAATGATTTTTCACTTTTTTACGCTGTGAATGTACATTTCCAGAGATTTCAACTGGCACATGGGGATTGTGCATTTCTTTTATGGAACCCAACCAGGAAGCAGAGATTTGCATACAAACATTTCATTGTCATCACTTCAGGAACAGAAAATAACTCATCAGAGCACTCAGCAATCAAAAAAATATGGAAAAGGCTATAGTTGGTGACAGAAAAGGGAAACACAAAGGCACAGACGTGGATAGATGCAGAGAAACATCTTCATTTCTCAGTTCTCTCTGGTAGTTCTCACAAACGGAAGCTTCACAAGGGCAGGGAGATTTCTACAGATGAGGAAATCCTGTATAGAAACCTCAAATTGCCCACAGCCGTTGGCAGCCAGTTTGGAACAGGACACTTGCTTTGCCCTCATAACTACAGAAAGAGCTGTGTTACAGGCAGCAGGGCATTCCCAGAGCACTGCAGGCCTGGCTGTAATATCTCAGTGGCTTTTGGTGTCCAGAAAGTGGAACATTTTTATTTCACTGGGAACTTCCTCCTCACACAGGCAGCGCTGTCCGGCTCTGCTGGAAGACCAGAGTGCTGTAGGTCACCTCATTCTGGGGATAATGTGAGAGAAGCCACAAACATTAGACACTGCAGGTCAGCAGGAATTTCCCACTTTTACTTGTCCTCAACACCTCACACCACAAGCAAACTGTTTTGCATGTGGGAAGTTGGTAAATGCTGGTTCATCCCACTGCTCAGTCTAGTGCAGGGTTCTGGGTCAAGGCTCCTTTAGCAGCTTCCAAAGAATTAGTATCACAGAAGAAAACTGCAGAAATGCCCTTTAAAAAGATTTCTTCCTAACCTGTCTAGTCAGTGGTTTAGTTAAACCCCAGAATCCTTGAAGTTCCTTATCAAAAGAGCCGCTGAGTAACAGTTGAGCCTCAGAGGTGACTTTTCTCCCTCCCACCCTAAATTAATATTTACCACACTGCCAAGAATGTGAAGTATCTGCATGAACTGTTAGAAATAAGAGCTGTGACATTTACCTGAGTATTCCTAGCAGATTCCTCAGCTGCCATCTGGGGGAAAGCTTCCTCTTGTAAAGTTTGGTGGGATCTCTTGTAATCTAGGAAGGAAAGGGATTCCAGGCTCAGCTGTTTGCACTGTTTGGAGGCAGCAGCACAGGGGGTGACAGACAGGTCATGTGTAAATCTGTCCCTGCACTGCAAAGGTGTCCCTGCCCACCTGTTGGATGTGGCCAGGATGAAAGGGACTGAGGAACTCTGTGTGGCCAAGATGAAGATGAGAAAAGCCCACAACCAAGAAAAACCTCCACGACTCACCAGTGGCAAAGTCAATTCTTTCCTGAAAACAACTCCTGGGTTGTTTCATGAGGAGTTACTACCAGGAATGAGCTGCTCATCAATACAGATTTATTCAAGGCAGACAAAATTTCAGCCACTTTCTAAGTAACTTCTGCACCACCCTGCTGTCATTTCCTTGACTGTGCCACTTACTTCTCCTGCAGAGGAAGATGATTGCAAAAACCAGGACAGTCAGGAGGATGCCAGAGATGAAGGCCAATGACATGTACAGTATTTCATGGCTGGTGATACACAGAAAATCCTGTTAGAATTCCCAGTTTTAACAGAGGGGTTGAAGCATCAGTAGTGCTCAAATTCACCAAACTTTATGAAGTATAATACATTTATCCCAAGCCCCATGAGATTAACAATTATCTGCATTGAGCAACACTAGGAATAACCCATCCAGTGCACAGACTAGGAAATTCTAACCAAATTTTAAACCCCCAAAATGTTAAATATATGATACATAACCCTTCCCTTGCAGGAAACTGCAGCCTCTGGGAACTTTGGGGTTGAAGCCAGGAAATAAAGGTGCAGCATTTACTCATTAATCCTGCATGCAACTTCTGTAGCTCTGACATCATCTGCAGGAGTGGAGACAGTGGTGGGGATGGTCGTGGGGACGATGGTGGTAGTAGTGGAAATGGGTTTTGGTGCAACTGCAATAGAAAAAAAAATCATCACAAACTTGTTTTAAAACGTGCACATTTCTGCAGTAATACTACAGGAACCACATGGAGGCCTCTGTCTGTACAGGTCTGTCTGAAAGTGGAACCACCAGACAGGAAAA